>OX415253.1:18609150-19301703 GCA_948329865.1 Linaria vulgaris | reverse complement strand
TCAAAATTAAACCCCACAAGGGTAAAATAGTCTCAAAAAAACTTTAAAAAGACGGAATTGGGTAAATAGCAAAAACTACCCCTGTGTTATCTCTTATTGGCAAATAACCACCTGTGTTATTTTAATTGGCAAAAAAACCCCTGTGTTATTTCAAAATTAGTAAAAAAACCCCTACTACACTGAATTAATTCGCACATACTGAGATTGATCTCAAAATATGATTTTTATTGTATGTCTTTGATACATATGGAACTAATAATGTTCGAATTAAATTGTATGCATATTTTTGTTTATTAATTTTGAAGAAAACCTTAGTTTTTAGATCTGTAAAAATATAATTACGGTACCGACTAATTTTATTATGTTTTTATACAATTTTAAAAAAATCTAAAAAAATTATAACACGATGCATAATATTTATTGTAACAAGTATATGTTTATTATAAAATCCTAATACTTATAAATCCTTAATTATTGGTACTGTCATTATAAAATATGTCATGAAGGGGGTTTTTGCTAATTTATGAATAACACAGGGGGGTTTCTGCCAATTAAAATAACACAGGGGGTTATTTGCCAATTAGAGATAACACAGGGGTAGTTTTTGCTAATAGCTCTGCCGAAATTTAAAGTTCAAGTCGCAGTTCAGGCGCGTGTCTTACAAAATTGTACGATAGGGAGTTTTTCGCCTTTGACCAAATAACACAGGGGGGTTTTTGCTAATAAAAATAACACAGGGGTTTTTTTGCCAATTAGAAATAACACAGGGTAGTTTTTTGCATTTTACTCCAATATGGAATACAAGACAAAACTGATAATATTTCAAGCTAAACGTAGACTGTAGTTTTCACAAGAACATAAGTACAAAACTAAACATTCACTCGAAGACAAATACTCTCATTTCCGAAGCTCTGTTGTTCCTCGAGTATTTCTTTGGCTGAATTGAGACAGGAGTCATTGCAACGACCCACATCAATCGATCTTAGTGTTGCTATATCTCCAATGCCAGAAGGTATCTCTTTCAAATTTTGAACTCGATAAACAACAAGCTGCTCTAGGACCGGGAAATGAACACTGTCCCCCGTCCAGCTTAACAGAGTTGTATTATGGTCGATTTGCAGATATTTCAGATGAAGGAAATGCCCTTCGACTGGGTTCCACTCCTCGTCCTCCGAATCAAAGTAGCATAATTTGAGCATTTCAAGATGAGGCAATGGCCCAATCTTTGTCGTTATGTCTTCCCAAGAGAAATCCACATACCACAACGTCAACTTCCTGAGTGAACCCGGGAACCCCAAGATATCTCGCAAATGATTATTTATCCTGTCTGGAAACTCGCAGTACAGTGATTGGAGTTTCTGCAGACGACAAACATTGTTGAGAGAGTGATGCGGCAAACCTTTGTCACACCGCTTGTCATATTTAAGTTTCAGTTTCACAACATTTGGAATTCTCCTGACAGCCTCTTCGGTAATTCTGAAATTCGACACAGTCGAGAGTGTCTGTAGGTTTTCCAACACCATCGTGTCACCTTGACTGTCCATCTGGCTAATGGGACGAGGATCAGAGAGTCTCAACTCCCAAACTTCTACGTGCCTAAGTTGAGGCATCTTCCAAATTTCATCTCGTACAGAAGTTCTTAATTCGGGGAAAGTTATTGTTTGTAGATTCCAAAGCATGTATATCGAAGAAGGAAACACTCCAGTCACTAATTTGAAGCTTAGGTACCGTGAGTTAACTAGTTGGAAAATATCATTCGAATAACATTTATATTCATGCACATCAAATACCCTGAGCAATCTGAAATCAACCAACACCTCGAATTTTAGTTCAAAGTCGCAAAGCAATGAACGGAGAAATGGTGTTGGTTGAACGTCAAAGAGATCTTGTGGGGTATATCTCTCGTTTGACTTGAGATGTAATGCTATCCGACGCTTACTATTTGTGCCTTTCAGAATGTCGGTATTATTCAACTTAATATTCGGATTGAAACCAGGTGATTCAACAACTTCAAAAGGCATTTTTGTACCTTGTGAATTGTTATAAGGTGTATACACCGCTTCGATGTGAAGAAAACTTTCTTTTTGAGCTTCTACTAAGCACATATCTCTTAAGAGATCGTGAAGTTTGCAATATCTTACATTGCCTGTGCATCCCAACTTAGTGGCGGATAAAAGATTTCTCTCAATGAGATCTTTTAGATAATCTTTACCCACTTGCTCCAAACTCTTTGCCCTATTTGGTTTTAAAACCCCTTCAGCTGCCCACAACTTCATAAGCCTAGACACAGGGATCTCATAATCTTCTTGAAAAACTCCCAAATATAGAAAACAAGGTTTCAAATGAATAGGCAAGTGGGTATAACTAAGAGATAGTATATTCAAGCAACTCTCTTCATCGTTTGAACTCACACTTGTATTTGTGTTATCCGCAACATACTCCCAATATTCTCGAGCCATATTAGACTTTGCAAGCAACCCTCCAACCACACCGATTGATAGTCGGAGTCCTTTACAATTTTTCGCAATCCTTCTTCCAACATTCACTAATTCGGGGGGGGCAAGTTTCCTCCACGAATACCTTTGTGCAAAGTAGACTCCAGCTATTAGCCTCATCTAGAAGGCTCATCTGATAGAGATTAGAGGAGGGGAAGTTATTAGCAACATTTAACATCCTTGAAGTTATCAAGATTCTGCTCCCACAATTGTTATTAGGAAGAAATGACTTTAGCTTATCCCATGCCTCGATATTCCACACATCATCTAGTACAATCAAATACCTCCTTTGCATTAGATGTTGGTGTAACTTTAATCCTAAATTATGCTCCACGTCTCTTTCTAGACCGCCATTATCACCACAAATAACATTAAGAAGGCACTGTAAAATTTCCTTGACATCAAATGTTTGAGATATTGTAACCCAACCACGGACGTCAAAGTGTGACACAATAGTCAAATGTTCATAAACAAACTTAGCAAGTGTCGTCTTACCGATACCGCCCATTCCGATGATTGGAATGACTTGGCTGCTAGGCTGTTGGTCAAGAAGCTTATCAACGATGTGGTTCAAGTCTTCATAGTATACCTCCACAGTATCTTTCTTTGAAGTATGTGTTGACGACGACGGTAGGGGAGCTGGATCTCGGGGCAGCTGATTTTTACTCGTGTAATTCTTTTTAGTCTCTATCGCCTCCTTCATGATCAAGTCCATGCCTTCTATAACTTTCCGGAGTGCTTCAGAGAAGGGGTCGGGACTTCTTTTGCGACCTTTCATCAATCTCATCATGCCTGGTATTACTTCCCGAAGTGCTTGAGAGAAGCGGTTGGATCGGGCATGAATATCGTCCACTATATGTGATTCAATGATATCTTCCGCCGCATGAGCTGTGTTTGCTATTCGACTTTCCAAAGCTTCCATCTCTTTGCTGCTACGTCCATGGGAGTAACCTTCAAGGAAATCTAGCAGAAAAGTGAGCAGTTGGTTGAGAGATTGAAGTTGTATCAGTTGCTTGTCAACGAAAATCGGTTGACGAGCATGATACAACTTGATCTGATCCATGACATGCATAAGTGAAACTACTGCTGCATATGCCGTCGCCATTTTTGCTGGCCTCTTTAAATTTCTCTCGTTATTTCAGACAAATTGATGAGTGTGTATATAATAAGCATTAGTGCAGTGCAGTACCAACTTGACCGTTAAATCAAACTTTGGCCGCATTGACCGCTAATATAACATTTTCTTTTTCTTTCTAATAATTAATTCGATCAACCGCCATCAACTTTGACTGCACTGACAGCTGTGAAATATGAGTTGGTGTATAATAAGTACTAAGTCTACAGTCAACGGCCTATTTTAGATTAATTTAATAAGAGCGTGTTTGGTTTCAGATATTAAATAATACGCGTATTGATTAAAAGTCATCTTAAAAAGCAGATAATTTAATCCGAGCTACTTAATACAGTGTTTGGTTCTCTTTACTCATATACGTATTATTTAATATAACTTTTAAAAATGCGTTTGGTTTGCAGTACAAACACACATTCAGATTCAAATTGACTATTATGCCCCTCACTTATCACACAAAAATACATATTTTGCCCCCGCCACTTCAATCTCAATTCCCCAATTCAGCTCTACACAAAAATCCTAGCTCACAATTTTAAATCAAATTCAATAGAACTGCGTTCGAATCTGTCAACGACGCTTCAAGCCCGCCGTTTTCTCGAAAGGTAACCCTTTATTCCGAGAAACCAGTCCATGAATTCGAGTTATACGATGGATAGTTGTAATAATCAATTCTTTACAAAGTTTACTATATTTGCAGATGAGAAAGGAAAATTGGTAATCATGGTTCGTGATATTAAGAAAGTGGCTAATCTGATTGCGTTTGTCACATTTTATCTTAATCTTATTTCTTAATTTATGAGCAATCCCCGAATTAGCGTTGTGTTTTGATGAATAATCGACTTACGTTTTTTTTTTTTGTGTTGTTCTACTGGTTCATTGGTTTGACAGAATGTGTTGTTATACTAGTTCATTAGTTTGACAGAATTATTTTGGTAGAATACATGTATATTGAATCCGAAAAGGCTATTGATAATTGGTTTATGTTTTGTCTAAATTTAAATGCTTGTGTTGTAGATGATGCCCTCTTATGTTGTTCGTTGTTCGTGCGGTAGAGGAACCATGCATTTTCGTAGGGCCAGTGACACCGCCAAGTTCCCCGGCCGATACTACTACATTTGTCCCTTCAACAGACAACACGATGATTTCTTCATTTGGGCTGATCAGCTCACCCACCCACGATACAATCATGTCAATCGATTTCCTGTTACAACAAACAGTCACGCAAACACCGTGGATCAGAATACTTACGCAAGTGAATCAGTTTCGGCATCACCTCGTGGACCTCATATTCACGACACTCAGACTTCCTCACTTGACCCACGTTCTTCTTCTCTTGTGGATGAAACTCAACCAAATTTATCCAGGCAGATACTAGGCTTAATCCTACAACCTAGTATGCACGGGATAAATGATCGAGTAGTAACTAGAGCGGCGGTGATTTGTTGTAGCTTAGCTTGGCTGATAGTCCTTTTTCTACTACTTGTTGTAATTCCTGGCATCTTGTTTTTCTTTTTGCGCTAGTTCAGATAATTGTAATGTTGATTTTCAAGTAGATTGGTGGTTTGCAGTTGATGTATTTGAACCCAGTATTGCTTCTTTCTTTTCAATGGAATTTGGATGACTATTCCACCCATATATTCATACTTTGTTTATATCTTGTTCATAAAAAATCTCCACTGCCAGGAGATATAAAAATTGACACTGCCAGGATATAAAAAATATCTTGTTTATATTTGAATACTATTCCACTCAATTGCATTTTCACAGTTCACAAAACATAAGAATAACCACTTAACTTAACTCCAGGAATAATAACCAACCAAAAATCATAGATCACATACTCAACATCTAAATCATAGATTAAATTCAACAAGAACAGGGGTGTGGATGATCACATGATTTCCAGAACCCTTCTAATCCAAAACATACATAATTTAACAGCAATCCCTCATTACAGCCTGACTAGTAGAGGGAATATAAGTCTGGAAAATACATGTTCATAAGATGGGGATGCACAAAATAAACTTCAACATGATAATTGTTCTTGACATATCAAGAAGTATCCATCAAAATAAAAGCCAAAAGTTGAAAAGCTTGATCGGGTTATAACATCCATTGTAGTTTACTCAACTTCAGACCCTTACATGCCTCTTCTTCATTATGTGCTTCAAGTACTTGACACGTGCAGCTTCCGGCAAACCAAAAATAACATCAGCATCCTCTGGAGAGTGTGCCAGCATATGGACTATTTCAATCTTCTTATCTTCATCAAATTCTTCCATTTCAGCTACAACACCATAAAGCGACTTACGTTGAGTTGTTGCAGGATCTTCGGTGACCTTAGTTGCAACGTACATCTGAGCAATGCAATCCATTGTGTCCTTAGTCGTCTTTATGAATTCATTAACGTAAGCAGGGACTTGGGGTGCACTATCCTCAGCAGGAAGCGATTCCCTACGCCGTTTTTGGCCCTTCTCCTTCTTGATTTTCTTCAACACCTTCTTTGAGGAACTCTTCGATGGACCTGATGAGGCAGGAGCATCATTATCACCATGGCCCTCATCCATGTCGAGGTCGACGAAAGTAGGACCAGATTGGGGACTGTCGTTCTGGCCAAAAACTGAACGTTGAGGTGGCTCTTCATCGTCCTTTTCATTCATCAGGTCGTCCATAGCAGCAGTTAGGTCCTCGACAGCCTTTCCAGTAGCTTTATCCTTCCCGAATATCTCGGCCTAATCATCAAAGAAAGGGAAATTCTTGTCCTTGTATTGCGCAATATATGGATGTACCTGATGTGAATTGCATGTAAAAAAATGGTATTAGAATCATGTCATCTTTGTTTCTCTAAATCTGGATATATTCAACATTATAAAATTGTAGTTATAAGCCTGGCAGATATCAATTAAAACTGTCAGACAATGTTCATAGTAAAAATATCACAATGTTTGGACATTTATGAATATTTGAATATCACAGTATAAAAATCACATTTAAATCACAATGTTCTACACTTCAGGGACCAAAAAAGAATGAACAGTCAAATATGAACAGTATATATCAGTCAAGATTTATATGATATAGGACAAAGTGAACAAGATTTATATGATATAGGACAAAGTGAACAGATCTGTATGAACAATATATATCAGTATATATATCAGTATATATCAGTCAAGATTTACACTTCAGGAGACTTTGTTTTTATGAACAGATCTGACAGTCGTTACCATTGTACCAAAAATTAATATAGGCCAATTAATATGAAACCAATAACATATATATTGCTTTATACCTTCACATAGTCATCCCAATATGCCTCAGATGTGCACTGGATGGTTTTGGTGAGTGGGCATAGCCATGAACCACCTCCTGTTACATCAAACATCAGGTACAAATGCCCGTATGTTCGCTTCCAGACCGTCATCTTTGACCTCACTTGTGGATCAGCATGAACAGTTGATGAAGGGATGACCTTCTTAATAGCAGCCTCTAACTTCAGCAAGTATCCAGCTCGGAAGGCATTGTCGATCTTCATCCCCTTACCCTTAAGATCTTTCAAGGCATTAATGAGAGCGAGCTCCTCCTCTTTAGTCCACTTGTATCTATTCTTGGTTACCTTAGCTTCCGCAGGCGCCGGGACTGAGTTACTGCTAGAGTTAGCCATCACTACATCATATAAAATACATGAGACATTCAAACATTAATAGGCAATGCACTGCATCAGTTTCATAAAGTTAAAGCATATAAATAAGTAGTATATCAGCATACTTGCAAGCTAACTAGTAACAATCAACAACATATAATTGCAATAACTCAACAAGTCCACAAGATTATATAGCAACCACCTAAGGAAAAAAGTATATCACAACAGAAAGGTAAAACAAATGAAAATGTCATAACCACACTCCCCACCCCCCCAACCAAATTCAGCGGCGGCGGGAGGCCCTCCAGTCATTCCACATCTTTGCTGCGATATCATCTCGGAAGTTCCCCCACACCGGCGTACTCTGCAGGCCTTCAATGTAATCTGTTGGAGTATCGTCGTCATCGTCAGAGCTCGAACTATCAGAAGAATCTTCAAAAGGGTAGTTAGGCATTTGCACTTTTATGAAGTTGTTTAGTAATGCCCATGCCATGACACACCGATTCTGGATCTTCAGTGGGTAAGAAGACGCACGTTTCAGTATCTTCCATCGATTTTTTAATTTGGCAAATGCTCGTTCAATTACACTCCGTGCACGTGAGTGTCTCATGTTAAACATTTCTTCCTTATCTTGTGGTACGACACACCCTTCGCCCCACTCCTTCAGGTGATAACGCCGCCCTCTATACGGAGCCAAAAAGCCATCGCAATTGGCATAACCGGCATCCACCAAATAGTAGCAGCCTATTAATTACAATCAATAAAAAAATATATAAGGATTATAGTAAACATGATATGTTCCAGCACTTTTAAAATAATTTAGATTATAAGAAACTATTACCTTGTGGAACTCTTAAACAATGAGGCGCAGGTCGGTAAATTGCATCCCTAAGTACCCTTCCATCAGCTGCGGATCCCTCCCACCCACACAACAAATACACAAAACTCATCTCAATGTCACACACTCCAAGAACATTAACTTGTACTCTACCCTTGCGAGACCTATACTTTGGTTGTTCGCTCGTCGGGGCTGTAACGTCAATCATTGTCCCATCCAAAGCTCCAAGGCAACCCTTCAATGATATTATACACATTAGTATATGTCTATATCAAGAAACAATCAACATAATTATATACACATGAATAGGTGAAATATAGAACAGATCATCACCTTAAAATATTTCCACGGTTCTTCACAATTGTCATTTTCCTCCGATATCGGCTTTGGTTTAACAAGCAACAAATCACTGCACCTTATAAGGGCACCTAATGTTCGTCTGAAGTACCGACTTACGGTTTGACCAGATCTATGCCAATTAAATCCGATGGTACGGTTGGTGTCGTGGTGTGCAAGTATCTTGATGAACAGAGTCACTTGTTCGCGCAACGTCACAAACTTCTCATCTCTCAGACCCCCACCTCCCTAAGGAGCCAACAAAGCTTTATAAAGCAGTTTCTATCCATCCTAAGGTTCGCTATGCAATAAGCATCATTCAAATCAGTCATTCTCTCCATGTGAGTATCAATATCAACAATCTTATCCAATAGGCTGTACCGAATTACCCGACGACGCTTAGACCTTACATTTGTTTCATGGTTGTGCATCATGATCATGAACATAACTACACAGGCTCGCAAAAGAATTAACTGCAATAGTACTAAAATCATTTTTTTCCTCCATTCCTCCATCTGGAACACAAATAACATATAATAGGACTGAGTTTAACTTGCACAAATGGAGAGAACCATCCTATACAATTTCTCTAGGAAAACACCAACTAGTAGGAACTGTAATTATGCACAATGTGCTGCAATAGTACAACAAAATAACAGCAACCAGTTTAAAATTCATTTTCTCATTGTATAATACATACTACATGCAAAGAACCATCATATTCATTTTCTCAACTTTTGTTACTCCAACTAATAATGCATAATGAGATGCAACAATACCTTGTATTTGTCTGCTGCTCCTTCTTATCCTTTATTCACTGCCACAGATTAAAAAGTATTCAGTCAAAACCATAGTTAAATCACAATATTAGACAGACAGACAGTATCCTTCTTCAGTATCCTTCTTCACAGATTTGGCATCTATGAAAACAGACAGTATCCTTCTTTCATATCATTAAGCTTTGGCATCTATGAAAACAGACATTATCCTTCTTCACAGATTTGTAGACAGACAATATTCTTCTTGGCAGTATCCCTTCAACAATACCTCTCGGATTAAAACCCATATCTTTTTCGAATTACCCATGAAGCAATAACAATTTTTTGAGTGATAAAACTCTCGCATCTCACTGTTCGATACAAAGGTGAAACAAAACAGAGCCTTTTTGAAAGTTTTTGTAAAAATGCATGCAAGACCTGTAGGATTAAACACAAACCACCCAGTAAAACCCTTATATTTTTCGAATTACCCACAAACCCACGACTTAACCTTGGTATTCATTCGTTAAACTCGAGAAAAAACATGATAACTTGCAAAAGTTTTGCCAAAAAGATACCTGCGAATTGTTGCGAAGCTTGAATCGACTGCACCTATGGAGGATTTCAAGCAAAAGACAGTGGGTCGGGTTAGAAACGATGAATTAAGCGAGAAAATGAAGAAGAAATGGAAAATCGCCTCACCTCCTAAATCTAGGGTTTCTGCCAAATGTCTGCTTCCCTCATTTTCCCCCCCTTATCACTGATTTTTTTGATGTTGTTATACCGATTCTAAAAAACGTACAGTATAGGCAGAAAAGTAGGGATATTTTTGACTATTCACGCGTTGGGCAATCTTAGTATTAGTTAATCACAGGGGGGGAGGTGGGATTATAATACTTGAATAAAGGGGCAAAAGTACCGGGCTATCCAAGATTTGGCAAAAAGCCCGAATATTTTATCACTCAAACCAAACTACAGATTAACAAATTTTCGGTTTGGATTAACAGTTAATCCAACGAACCAAACACGCTCTAATTGTATTATTGGCTCTCTGATTGACCAAAATTATAGTAACGAGCGTAAGGTCTTTGATCCTAACAATATAATATTTTCTTTTTGACATTTAACAATATAACATCTAAAATAGCTAGTAATTAACATTGCTAATGCACTTATGCACAGACAGAACCGCTGTGCTTTCATAAATTTAACACATAAAAAAGAGTTCCGAAGTTTTAAAACTAGAGCCAAATTCTCTAGTTCAGTTCGTATAATTTTCTTAACTTCATTTGATTATAGTTTTGTTATTGCCTTTTTCTTGATTTTGCTATATCTGTGACTGGAACTGTAATTGTTGTTGATCGCTTCCTTTTGTGTTTTTTGGAATTGAATGGATTTTGTGGCGGTGGCGGAATTTTGAAATTTAAAGGAGATTGAGGTTCATGAAGTAACGAATTTAGGTTATCGAAGCTCGGTGCAGACGGTGGTGTTCGGTGGAGAGAGAGGGTGGTGGTGTGGCGGATATTAAAGAACCCTTGCTAGCGATCAGAGGAGAGAGAGGGTGGTGGTGGTGGCGGCGGCGGGGTGGGGGGGAGTGGTGGTGGTGATGAAGATGATGATTATTTAATTTTTTTTTTAAAGATAAACCTTAATTTTTTGTTATTCTATATCTTATTTTTAATTTTTGCGAGTAAATATAAATATTTTTTTAGTTTTTATTTGTAAATAAAAATTTAGTAAACATTTTAAATAAACTTTTTTTAATAAACTTGAATTGATACTATTTTTTTATGATATAGAATAATATATAATAAAATTAGATATAATTTTGCATATTAATTTATTTTAAATTTTTACTAGTAAAAAAAATTATTTTTAATTTTTACTAGTAAACATAAATATTTTTTTTAGTTTTTATTAGTAAATATAAATTTAGTAAACATTTTAAATAAACCTTTTTAATAAATTTGAATTGATACTGTTTTTGTATGATTTAGAATAATATATAATAAAATTAAATATAAATTTAAATATTATTTTATTTTTAATTTTTAGAAGTTGAGTAAATAAAAAAAATAAAAAATTTGTTGACGTAGCTCCACGTGGCCGTCGTCTGTACGTCACGTGGGTTGCCACGTCGTCTGGGCTTCGACTCAGCCCAGATCGGAGCCCATAGGGCAAAATTAAAACAAAAAATAAAATTAACGGGCAAAAAAAAGCCCGGCAAAAAAAGGGCAAAACTTGAAGTTTATATAAATTAAAGGGCAAAAATAAGAAATCGCCATATAAAAAATGTACATTGAACCAGCTCCCAGTGCAGTTTTTACTCTAATTCAGTCAGCGCTGCTGCTACGTTAAGTGTAGCCGGAAAGGGATTCAGAGGTATGCTGAGGTTCTTCACATCTCCTTCCAACATTTGAACCACCATTTTCATTGACGGCCTATCCATTGGGTACCACTGGATACTCCACAAACCTACTATCCTAAGCTTTCTCGCTATCTCAGACACTTCACCTTTCTCAATTTCCACAAATATCTCTTCTTCCCCTTTGACTAAGTAGTTGTAAATCCATTGTGGAAAGTAGGCCTGACTAGTATTCTTAGTAGCATCTGCGTGTTTCCTGCCTCCGACCATTTCAAGCAGTAACATTCCGTAACTATAAACATCAGACTTATTAGATACCCTCCCAAAGGTCCTTGACAACACCTCTGGTGCAATGTAGCCCACCGTTCCCCTGGCAGCTGTCATGAAAACGACACTCTGTTCTCTAGAGCACAACTTAGCCAGACCAAAATCAGAGACCTTCGGGTTAAAATGGTGGTCCAACAAAATATTATGAGGTTTAATGTCAAAATGAAGGATTTGCTGATCACATTCTAGGTGCAACTACTCGATACCTTTAGCTATTCTGAGAGCAATATCTTTGAGAATTTCCCAACCAAGATGATTTCTCTTGAATATTAACTTTTCTAGTGAATTATTTGGTAGAAATTCATAAATGAGAGCTCGTGTAAACCCTTCTGCACAATAGCCAACCAAGCGTACTACATTGACGTGGTGTATTCTCCCGATTGTACCAACTTCGTTAATGAATTCTTCCCCATTTCCCTTTGTATCATTGAGAACTTTCACTGCAACATTAATTTCTTTTGATATCTTTCCTTTGTAAACAATTCTGTATCCCCCTTCGCCCAATTTTAATCTATTAGTGATCCTTTGTATGTCAGCATGAGAGAATCAGGTGGGTTTAAGAGCTTTGTAGTTTTCCAAAAACCTTTCAATATTCGCCTGATTCCTTTTGCGTGCTCTAATTGAGTTGTAATGACAGTAAAGGGCTCCAAGTGTTGTGACAAAAACATAAGACCCTATGATTGCACCTGCATGATTAAGATGGTTGAGTTGTGTATACGTAATAGAAAACAGATACTAAGAAGGAGTTTAAGTTTTTGGTAAATAAGGAAAGCATACCCGCTATCAACGGCTTCTTTAAGTCCCCTGTAACAACACAAGATGAAAATTCTTACAATTTTGTTCTAATTGCTAAATCAATCCTTCTCAAACATAACTAACCAAAAAACCTCTCAACTAGTGATATACCTTGCAGTGTATTGCACTCAGTTCGAATACCTTCGGTGGTATTTCTTGGGCTGCAAAATTTACCTTGTCGTTCACAGTTGCTGCATGCTGGTTGATACCAAGTCAACTAGAGTTTCTTGGTACGAAAAATATACGATGGCACAGGCAGAATTCCATAAATCTTAGTACAGGAAGTAAAAGCATATAAATCCGAGAATGAATTATGTTCAACAGCATAGACTTTGTAGCCAGTGACACCAAGACAATGAAATAGTATGACATCTGTATATATATATATCGTGTTGAACGTCTTGTTGGAGCGGAATAGTTCAACAAGACATAGTCGTCCAAGTCGCGGGTGGTGAAATTTAATGGGGAAGTAGATAAGGTTAGATTTCGTAGACTTCGTGGGAGACAGCTTCCTGGATAATTAAAATGAACATTTTGAGATAAATAGTCAATTCTCTTTACATAAACCTTAACTGAAAAGGGTAGAACAAGCACAGTCTCTTGACTCTCGTTGCAGTATAGATCGAAACCGGGATATCCACAACGTTGAGGATGCAAATCTCTATGTCTGAAAGGAAACTTAATTAAGGGGCCGCCTCTTCTGCATCTGGTTGGGTTGCATGCATCTAATCCTACTACAAGTAGCGGAAAGGTGAACATTAGTACTAGTATAAAGACAAGGAAAATAGACATTATTTTGATGGAAAACTTTGCGCGTTTCTAAATCAGAGATTTATTTCTAGCAGATTAACTTCATCTGTTATTGCCTTCATGATAAATTGGAGTTTAGACATCGGATCACTGACTTTTCTAAGCACACTTATGACTAATTGAGAGATTATTAAGGCAAGTTCCATTTAATTTGGACATTTGATAAAGTATGGTCCGATTCAACTACAAAGAAATCATCATTGAAATCCCGCATAAAGCTAATTTTTTTGAAAGAAGTGGTTAGGAATTTGAATTAGTTCTAATTGATGTGACAAGTGTTGGAGATATTTGGAATTGAGTCCAAATATTTTGTGTGTGAATAAAAATTTGCTTAATGAGAAGCAAGCGGGAAATCCCTAAATTGTGATAGAATTTTATTTAATCAAATAAATAAAATTCATGGTTAAATATTCATATTTATTTTGAATATTTGAATTAAGTCACACACTTAATGTGGTCCATTTGAATGAATTCAAATGGTTTGAATGACAAGAGTAAATTATCCCCTTAATGTATTGTGGTGGTTTCATGTTTTCTCAACTATAAATAGGGGCCCCTCTAGTCTTGTGAACGACATCCAAATCCAAGCATCCTAAACACAAAATATTTTTGCATACTCATAGCATAAACATTTTCTTTTTCTGAGTTCTGCAAATACGATTCGAGTCCGATTTGAGAAGGTAGTATTGTCCTTCA
Organism: Linaria vulgaris; assembly: GCA_948329865.1. NCBI lineage: Eukaryota > Viridiplantae > Streptophyta > Magnoliopsida > Lamiales > Plantaginaceae > Linaria > Linaria vulgaris. The sequence goes on along the minus strand of OX415253.1, from coordinate 19,287,508 downwards.
CTTACTACCTTATTGTGTGAGAACGTTGTACCTTGGGAGGTCGTTTCCCACGGAGGGCTTGAAGGGTAGCCGAGAAAATTGATCTTAAGGGGAGAGGGCTAAGCCTTCGACTCGTCCTATGCTTCAACGGGGTTTTTCTAATTCGTCTAATCCACTCCAAGGATTTTCCTATAGTTGCTGAGAGGTCAAATTTTATCTTATTGTCTATTATCTGTTTAATTACATATACGTTATTGTTTAATTTTATGTTGTTATGATTCTAGAAATATAATCATGTTTATGTGTATGTTTATATTTATAAATTCACATGTTTATGTGCAGTACGTACCCAACATCTTAAGATCAATTCCTATATTCGTATTATGCGTTGCACTTAAATGTGGTTTAATTTTATTTCCAGAATTATGTTTACGATATTTCTGTTGTTCATGCTCATTAGTTTCGATTTATGTTCAGTACTATATCTGCTGCGAATCTGGTTTTGAGTTACTAAAGTTCTAGATTTGGTTTGATGATTTGCTTCTGCTGATATGTTTATGTGCATTCAATATTATATAATAGGCATCATGTATCAGGTTTCCAGAATATTATATTGGTCTATGTTTATGTTCTTCAATTGTTTATTATCTGTTGCAACTAATATGTTTGTTGTGTTTCAGAAAATAATATGTCCTGATCTATAAATTGTTGAGTTTTACATCCTGTTAATTTGAAAAACATTGTCCAGGTACTTTAGCATGTAAGATCATTTGAAATGCCTTCTAGTTTTTTGTTCTCAAAATATTGAGGTTTAAAAATTAAAATTTGTATCGGCCACCTGCTATTGGGTTAGAACTCTAGACCTCCAACCTACCTCTACTTGTCCGTTACCTTTAGGCTAAATCAATTCTTGTGAATTAACTGATCCGTTATATATTTATTCCATATTTTACAATGGGAATTAGTTACCAAAAATTAAAACGTAATGCTGAGATTCGAACCCGATCCCCTCGGTGTAATTGCTGTTGCCTTTGCAGTTTGAGCCATGTTAATTTTGTGAATTAAATGCGCAAATATTAATTTGAACTTTAAACTTTAAATCTGCTGAGAGTTTTAATTATATAAAAACATTTCGAATGGTATTCGAACCTACGACTTAAAGTTCTGAGTCCAGAATGGTATTCGAACCTACATCAAGTATAGAAACGACCTCTGGCTTAACATTCTGAGTCCTATCCGCTCGGTCAGACATTAATTGTTGATTAATGTATGCGTTATTCTATACTTGACTTCGTGCGGCAGTTTATTATTTGAGTAATATGTGTAATATATCCATGCTATATATTTAAATTTAATATTATGACTTCTGAGTAGATGCAATTTAAATATGTGGTTATATGTTGAGCATGATTATGTGATTAGTGAAAATAATTACAATTGAGATATGTGGAAATATATAAAATTGCAAGTGTGCCCTATGAAGACTTTAAATAATTCTAAGTGTGAGACTTGTGAATTATTTAGAGATATGGTGGGTGATAGCACTAAGAACAATGTCGCAAGCATTGATACCTTCCCAATAGTGGGCGACGTTGAGGTTGTCACCCTAAATCAAAGTGCTAATGGTATTGAGACCGTACTACCGGTTTTGAGAACCACTATGTCATATTCTCAACTAGAGAAACCTAAAATAATTTCGAAATAATTCTAAGTACTGAGACTTGTGAATTATTCGAAAGAAATTCAAAATAAGAATAATTCTAAGTATTGAGACTTGTGAATTATCTGAGAAAAAAAAGGTTTAATTCTAAGTATTGAGACTTGTGAATTATTCAAAGAGAAATCAAAGTGAGAATATTTATAAGTATTGAGACTTGTGAATTATTCGAAAATATTCTAATTGAGAATATTTATATAGACGGTTCTGTCGCAGAAAGGTGGAGTGTAAGCAGACATGTCCCTCCACTAGCCTGGGAACCTAATATTCTGTCGCAGAAATGTGGGACTTTAAAGAGGTTTTGCCCCTCCATTGGCCTGGAAATATCTGTATAAATAGTTCGGTTGAGAATGTAAATATCTGTAAATATCTATATATATATATAGTTGTCGAAAATACAAGTGTGAGACTTGTATAATATATATATTTATATATATGTTTGAAGGAAATAACATAAGTGTGAGACTTGTATGTTATTACATATATATATATATACATAAATCCTTGTTGAAAATAACACAAGTGTGAGACTTGTAAGAGTGAGACTTGTATGTTATATATATTTGTAGAAAATAAAAACAAGTGCGAGATTTGTATTTTATTAGATATATATATATATATACATTTGTTTGAAATATTTGGAATTGAGTCCAAATATAAGTGCGTAAATTAAATTGCTTAGTGAGAAGCATGTGAGATTTAATACTATTTATTTTACTAAATAGATTAAATATTCAGATTTATTTGAATTAAGACGCTATGTACGCAGATCAAACAAATTCTATTTTCTTTGAGGCTCGAGACACTTCTTTCATTGAGGAAAAGAAAAGAAATGTGGGGGCGAGAGGAAAGAAAATGTTGGTGCAGATTTTCTAAATTTTAGTTAGAAAATAATCTTACTAATTTTTTTAGACTTTAAGAAGTCAAAGATAATAGTGTAGGCGATTGACGAAAGGTCTAGCTAGAGACTAAGTAGCAAATTCATCGAGGAAAATGGGAAATTTGAGCCCACCTAAAGACATCATCCCATGATGGCAACCCTACCTGAATTGTAAACCCCAATTAACTTTGTTGTGTAAAGATGCTACCAGGAATCAATAAACTTATTCCTTTGGTTGCAAAAAGTGCCTTTGTGAAAATTTGATATTCGAAAATATTCTCATACCATTTTATCTTAGATTCACGGTATGATAAGTAACAATTTATTTGTAAAACTATTTTATATTAAACGTGAATTTATACGGTTAAAAATTATAAATGTTCAATAAATTCTTAGATTTTTGATATGATTCGAAAATCAATTGTGAATGCAACGTAGCTTGAGAGAACAAACTTTATTGGTGAATGCTTAACGGTTTGTGAAAATAGAGAACAAACTGATAGCTTGAGAGAAAAGTTACAAAACTCTATTTTTTATCCAAAATTCTCAAAGTGTGTGTTTGTGAGGTATATATATAATGGAGTGCTACCTAATTATTTCCTGATATGAAATAATTCACATTTTCTTGGAATCATTTTGAATAATAATAATAGGGCAGAAATGTCAAAAATGCCCGAAACACTGTTCATAGTCATTTGTCCGCCAACTCATAAAATCGTGTCCTACGTGGCAAAATCGTGTTTTACGTGTCAAATTTTTTTATTACACCTGGAATATTAAAAAAAATTAAAAAAACTTAAAAATTAACATTTAAAAAACTTAAAAAAAAACAGAAAAAATTAAAAAGTTATAAAAACAGAAAAATAAAAAACAGAAAAAACTTTAAAAAAACAGAAAAAAGGTGCAGCCCGTCACTACCCCCCCCCCCCCCCCCCCTCCCCAAATCCCGCCGCCGCTGCACTGCCGCCGCACATTCAGGTCCGAATCCGGCCTCATCGGCGTCCCCTTCCCCGAATCCATCACCTTCATCCCCCTTCGACGGCCACCCCGTCTCCAAAATTCCGAAACCCTAATTTCTCCACGGCGGCGTTCGCCGCGCCGATCTGTGCAGTGGAGGTGGTGGATTTGTACGCGACGTACGGTGGCGACGGTGGATTTGTACGCGACGTACAGTGCAATTGGAGGTGGTGGTGGTAGTGGGGGTTGATGGAGGTGGTGGTGGTGGTGGGGTTGAAGTGTTGCGGCGACGGCGGTGCAATTGGAGGTGGTGGTGGTAGTGGGGCGGTGTTTCGGCGGTGCAGGTGGAGATGGTGGTGGTGGTGGGGCGGTGCAGGTGGAGGTGGTGGTGGTGGGCGTTGGGGGGGGGGGGGGGGGGGGCTGGGTGGGGACGACTATTCATTTTTTATTTTCCATTTTTCATTTTTTTTAAAGTTTTTTAATTCTTAAAAAATTAAGTAATTGAAATTAGATTTATATAAAGTTTTATACTTTAAATGAATAAAGTTTATACAAAGTTTATAATTTAAATAATTTAAATAAAGTTTATAATTTAAATAATTTATAAAGTTTATACGAAGTTTATAATTTAAATAATCAAGTTAACTATTAAGATTTAACTTTTTATATTTTTCTATTTTTTTAAAAAAATAGTTATTACAAATTCAAAAATTTAAAATAGAATTATAAATGAGTTTTTATAATTTATAGTTAATTATATAAAAATATAAAAATGAAAAAAATATGACATGGTAGCCACGTAGGACGCGATTGGATGATTTGGCGGACACTAGGCAATGAACAGTGTTTCGGGCATTTTTGACAAAGATAGCGGGCATTTTTGGTAGCTAAAAAAGATAACGGGCAAAAAGTAAAGTTGACAAAAGATAACGGGCATTTTTGACATTTCTGTCTAATAATAGTAGCACAATATTTTTGTTAATTCTCAACATAAAAGTATGTAGAGCCATGCTTCATTTTTAACTCCTTTTTTTTCATTTATAATCAACTACAGTTTCTTAATTCTTGTTATTTTACGTACAATATACAATATCAGAAATCTATCTAGGTAAAGCACTCCACTTTTGAAGTTTGTATTGGCCATATACATCAGGAAACATATACATTGTAACTTGTAAGGCTGAAACTGTTTGTTGAAATGTCTAAAAGAATGGTCGGAATTCGGTTATCTTCTGATTCTTTTCTCTTACTCACTTGAATAGCTCTGCATCCCAAATGATTCAGATACAATATAGTGCTAAGCTTTCACTCTGATTCAGATACAACTGTCAAGTCTACTTCGTTACTTCTTCTGGTCGTTGCAGCGACAGAGCCCGCGGCTGTATCTGTCGAATCCGTTGAGGGAAATGGATTCGGGGGCATGCTGAGGTTCTCCCCATCTCCTTCCAACATTTGGATCACCATTTTCATCGACGGGCGGTCCGTTGGATACCACTGGATACACCACAATCCAACTAGTGTAATTTTTCTCACTATCTTAGACTCTTCACCTCTCTCAATCCCAAAAAATATCTCTTCTCCTTTGATTAACTGACTGTAAATCCATTGCGGAAAGTACGCCTGGCTAGTATTCACAGCAATGTCCGCATTTTTCCTGCCCCTCACTATTTCGAGCAACAACATTCCAAAACTATAAATATCAGACTTATTGGATACCCTCCCAAAGGTCCTCGACAATACCTCCGGTGCAATGTAGCCCACCGTTCCCCTTGCAGCCGTCATAGAAACGGCACTCTGTTCCTTAGAGCACAGCTTAGCCAGACCAAAATCACAAACTTTGGGGTTAAAGTTGTGGTCCAACAAAATATTTTGAGGCTTAATGTCGAAATGGAGGATCTGTTGATCACAACCTTCGTGAAGATACTCGATACCTTTGGCTATCCCTAGAGCAATATCTTTGAGCTTTCCCCAACCAAGAGAACCTTTCTTGAAGATGAGCTTTTCGAGCGAATCATTTGGTAGGAAGTCATAAACGAGAGCTCGTGTAAGTCCTTCTGCACAATACCCTACCAAGCGTACTACATTGACGTGGTGTGTTCTTCCAATCGTACCAATTTCATTTATAAATTCCTCTCCATTTCCCTTTGAATCATTCAGAACCTTTACGGCAACATTGATTTCCTTCGACAACTTTCCTTTGTAAACAATCCCATATCCTCCTTCACCCAATTTTTCATTAAAGTTACTAGTGATCCTCTTTATGTCAGCATAAGAGAATCGTGTGGGGTTAAGAGCTTTATAGTCCTCCAAGAAAGTTTCAATCTTTGCCAGATTCCTTCTATGTGTTCTAATTGAGCTGTAGAGATAATAAAGGGCTCCAAGTGTCGCGACAAACAGAAACGATCCTACGGTTGCACCTGCATATTAGTAAGCCGTGTCTAGTTAGGTACTCGATTCTTTAGGAGCTTTAGTAAGAAACAAGAGAAACTTTAAATTTGTAGGTTTACCTGCTATCAGCGGCGTTTTTGACGACCCTGTGACAAAGATAGAAGCAAATATCTTATCTTTTCTGTTCTAGTTACTGCATTAACTTTACTCTGAATTCAAAAGAACATGTGAGCAAGTGATATACCTTGTTCCGTCATAGGCCTGTTTCTACACTCGATTTGATTTCCTCCGGTGTTATTTCTTGGGCGGCATAACTGACCTTGTCGTTCACATTGGCTGCACGCTGGTTCCGACCAAGTCAACTGGAGACGCTGTGCATCAAATATATAAGATGGAACTGATAAAATTCCATAAATTCTGGTACAGGAAGTATAAGAGCGCGAAGACGTGAATGCAGCGAATCGAACAGCATAGACTTCGTAGCCTTCGACGCTAAGACAGGGAATTCGTATGGCATCTGAACGTCTTTGTGAAGCAGAACAGTTCAACAAGATATAGTCATCCAAGAACTGATTAATGAAATTAAATGGAGAAGCAGATAAGTTGAGGTTTCGTAAACTTTGAGGAAGACATCTGTTTGGGTAATCAAAGCGAACCGTTTGAGATACATAGTCTATTCTCGTTATAAGAACGTTAACCGAGATCGGTAGAACAAGCGCGGTTTCTTGATTTTCGTCGCAGTATAGATCGAAACCGGGATATCCACAACGTTGAGGATGCAAATCTCTATGTCTGAAAGGAAACTGAATTAAGGGGCCGCCTCTTCTGCATCTGGCTGGGTTGCATTCATCTGATCTTACTACAAGTAGTGGAGATGCAAAGATGAATGCTATACAGACAAGTAAAAAAGACATTTTTTTTTTTTTGAAGTTCTAATAGTACTGGTTTCTTTTTTCAGCTCACTTAGATTCTTCTAACCAAGTTTTTGACCATGTGATGCATTGGACATTGTTGACTTTTCTTTGCACTCTTCTCATTAGTTTGTCAGCATACAAATTCTGACAACCATAATGGTGTGAACTCTGAAGTGTGAATAGCTGACAAATCGAAGCTGTTTGATATTAGTATTAATCATTGTTGAAAGTTCCACCTAACTTTCAGTCTTCGTTAGAGACTTTACCTTAATTGCTTTCGTAATACAGTATAATCTGTTCGACCTCTAAATTACAGGATGATTCACAAAATGTCCCCAAACTTATAAAAAGATGAAAACATTATCAGAACTAAAATGCACAAATCAAACGGGTGGTCAACGTATACGCAAATAACAATTTTGAGAAAGTTTGTGGGGGCAAGTTCTATTTTCTTGTAATCCAGAGGCACTTAACAAATTACCTTCCTGTCAATGATTTGCCGTGATTATCTTTCTCTTTTTGAAAAGGACATGTACTTACTGTCTAGTAGTGATTCATTGACCACTTGCTTAATATGAAATGAAACAGTGTTAACTGAATTTGAAGGGAACTCGAGTGTAACGATTATTGAAAGTTGACTTTAACGTGTGACTAGTTTTTGATATTTCTCCTCTCTTTTTGTCATATTAAACTCAAAAATATTGTTGTACACCAAGTGTTAAAGCTTGAAAAATTTCTCCTTTTTGCTTTAGCTTAGTGGAACCACTCAATTCTTGCACTACAACAATCATGTTCAAAGGTTACCTCATTATTGCATGTTTTATTTCCTTAAACCTGATCCATTTGTTTCTTACATCCTCTGCTCAACAGAATTCTGTTTGTCAACCTTCTTCATGTGGCAGCATTCATAACATTAGCTTCCCTTTCAGATTGAGAGGTGATCCACAAAACTGTGGTGATTCCAATTATGAACTAGAATGCAAAAACAATACCACCTTTTTGAATCTTTATTCTCAAGGGTACCAAGTTCAGGCAATCAATTACAACAACTACACTATCCGCTTCTCCTACGGTATCGCAGCCAACGACGCATGCTCGTTTCCTCAGCTCTCTTCTCCGGATGTTTTGCGAAATTTCGACAGTGAGTATCCTTACAGTGGCCGAAGCTACGAGTTCGAGCCTTTAACACAGTCCGTTTTTTTCTTGAGCTGCCCGTACGTGGTGAACTCGTCTTACCTCGTTAGTTCCGATCGCTGTTTTGAAAGAAATGTCGATTTAACTGCTTCTTCAACCAACGGAAGAACGTACACGTACGTGGCTGCTGGTAACTTGAATGCATCGGATGTAGGGGATTCGTGTACAATTGACCGTATTGTTTTGATAGCGGCAGTGCCATTTCAATCGTTTATGAATATTTCGCTTCAACAAATCCATGCGGCTCTGGTTTATGGATTTGAACTTTCGTGGTTTAATGGACTTTGCGGTCCCAACTGCGCGGGACAAGGATTTTGTCAATTGAGGGGCGGCAGAGCTGTTTGCCTAGTGTTTCCCAGCAGTTTTTGTTCTCTTTACAGTCGTATTATTGAGTGTGGTAAGTATCAAATTATGTGGCATTAACCTTTTATCTCTTAGAGTATTTATTTACTGATTGCGTTGAACATTCTGCACGTCTCTTTAACGGTAAAGCTACATGACTAATAGAAGTGTTGCATTTCTTAATCACTCATCTGGTTCATCCTTCATAGAAAAGTGATTCCCTAACGATATAGACTTTATTCTGCAGCCTTTAGAAATTAGGTGTGCTATTATGTTAATAGAATCATGTTTCACAAGTTCAAAGGAGAAATAGCAAACGTTAAAGAGTATTTTAGGCTTATGAGTTGAGAGGCCGGTTAATTCTTTCATGTGTTAGCGCAGATGATTTCTTGGTCAATAAGAACTTCAAATAATTAAAGAAGTGCAATAGCTACTTGTTGTTTAAGTCGTTTCACATCGTATGCATTGTGTTGGGATTTGGTAGAGGTTGTGTGCAAGTGAAAGGTCACCGGGCATATTTATATATCACATTATAGAAGCTTGAAAATTTAACTTTCTTTTCTCACTGTAATGCTTTATGGCTCTGCTTTAGTTCTAGTGGCAATAGCAAATTTTTTTAGCTAACCTCAAACGTACAGTTGAATCTTTATATTTTTCTGGTTCTAACAATTCTGAGTTTCTTTTTGTGAATGCAGACAGCTGGTTGCTGCAAACTCTGTGTAAGAACTCTTTCATTCTTGTGTTCTTCATGTCAGTAACTTGATCGTTTAAATTGTGTTCGGAGATAGTGAAAACGAACCGAGTTCTTTTACTGTCAGATTGCTCGGTCTCAGTCTCAATTTATGCTAACATGTATGTGGTGTTTTTTCAGCATCTATGGCCACTGTTACTCCTTCTGCCGTTATTGGTGCGTTTCTCATTCGGTCTTTTTAGCATCAAAACTGCATCTAGTTTTCAACTTTTTTTTCTGATATAATTGAGTTGACAGTTCTATTTTTTCCCAATATGCTTACAGCTGTTGGTCTAGGAACGAGGATCCTAATCGGATTGCCTTTCCTTGTGTGGATTCTAATATATAAACTTCGAAGAAAGTATTTGTCCGTGTTTAATGTAATAGAAGGTTTCTTGCAAAGTCAGAATAACCTGGCTCCGATCAGATACTCTTATTCAGACGTAAAGAAGATGACCAAAAGTTTTCGAGAAAAACTAGGGGCGGGAGGTTATGGTTCTGTTTACAAAGGAAAGCTTCGAAGTGGGCAGGACGTGGCTGTGAAAGTTCTTACTAAACCTAGCGCAAATGCAGAAGATTTCATAAACGAAGTGGCAACAATCGGAAGGATTCATCATGTTAACGTTGTTAAACTCGTTGGTTACTCAGCTGAAAGATCGAAGTGTGCCCTTGTATATGACTTCATGCCTAACGGTTCCCTAGAGAAGTATATTCTCAAAAAAGAAAGTAACAATTTGCTGGACTGGGAAACAAAGTATAAGATTGCAGTTGGGGTCGCGAAGGGGATTGACTATCTGCACCGAGGATGTGATATTCAGATCCTCCACTTTGACATCAAGCCTCATAACATACTTCTTGATGACAATTTCACTCCCAAGATATCAGATTTTGGACTTGCCAAGTTCTACTCGAGTGATAAAAACGTTGTGACTCTAACTGCTGCTCGTGGAACAATAGGCTACGTTGCTCCAGAACTTATGAACAGAAGCATTGGCAATGTGTCTTATAAGGCTGATGTTTATAGTTTTGGGATGTTGTTGTTGGAGTTGGTAGGCCTAAAAAGAGACTTGGTAGAGAATGTGGAGAATTCTCACCAATACTTTCCACATTGGATTTATAATCATTTTAACAAAGAGAATGACATAGAAATTGGAAATATGGATGGAATCGACATTGATAGTGATGATGGTGCGAAGGAAATCACGAGGAAAATGGGGATAGTTGGATTGTGGTGCATAAGGATGAGTCCTGATGATCGACCCTCAATGAGTAAAGTGGTGGAAATGCTCGAATGCGAAGCTGAATCTTTGGAAGTCCCTCCTCAGCTGCCGCATACGAGACTTCAAATTACATGGGATGCGGACCAAACATGGAGTACGTATTCATCTGATGTCATATCCATGTTGCATGAAGATACTTCAAGAGAGCAGTAAATTTAATTCATTAACTTAAGTTTGTCTTTCTTACTGTATATAATGTGAAATTGTAAACAAAGAATCGAATCATCAGCTTTGCAAAAAGAAATCGAATTGAATTTCATTGATGATCAACGATTCAATCTCAAGAAGAATTGTTACAGGTTGAGAGAGAGAGAGAGAGAGTTCTTCTCTCGTTCTAAAACCATAAAAAGTGAAGTGTGTTTATATACCGCTGCTAAGAAAACAACGGTATACAAATACCCAAAATAGAAACTCGGTTCTTTGAAATAACTGATATTTGAATTGTTAATATTTTAGGAAATAATATGAATTTAATTAGTTCTGATCATCCCGGCAAGAGGGCATGGATGTTAATGAAGTCTATCTTGGATGTGAGTCTCAAAAATGGTTGTAGCGCGAGTGGTTTGGTGAATTTGTATGCAATTTGACAGTCATTAGAAACGTGCAATACCTTTAGCGTTCCTTTCTTTCTGAACTCATTCATGTACAAAGAAGCGACAACGCCCCCGAAATTTGGAAGAAATATATAAATTTATAGTTTAGTCCTCAAACTTTTAAAATATCATTTGACCCCAAACGCTTGAGAAAATTTTTATTTTAGTCTTCGAAACAAATATTAACCATTTTTTGTTATCTTATTTGCTTTGACTATCTTTAAAAATATATATTGATGTTGAAGTTTTTAATTAGATGACTAGAATCTGAATTTGGTGGCCAAGGATAAAAAAGTTAGGGTGGACCTTAAACAAAATTATTTTAACATAGTTTTTTGGTTATAAATAGTTGACTTTCTTCCAACAATTTCCACACCCAAAATATTTTGGTTTTACAATCTTTATTCCTACCAATCTCTTCGTTTTTGAGTTTATTTTCTGAAAAAAAATCATCACAAGGGTTTATTTCATCTTCTTCTATCCAAAAACACTCCAAAATTTTTTGTGCGCAAAAACTGTCCATTCAGCCCTGCACCTTCGAAAAATCATAACTAATTGTAGAAAATTCATTTTTGCACACCGTCTTCTGCCACATATTCTCCATGATGTCCTATAATTTTTATATGAAGACATGTTTCTCAAATAATGTGATTTAGAAGGTCATAATGTATAAACTGTAAACTGCTATCCAGAAATCCAAAAGCAGGTTATATGTTTACAACAATTATTTAGCATAGCAAAGTTTCGTATTTTCCTCCCAATTTGGGTACACATGTTTCTCATGGTGTTAGGGTATATAAACCACAAAAATATTTGGAAATAAAGTTCGTTTAGATATCCTATCAAAGGTAAACCCGAGACTGCGACGATTTTTAGCTTATTTTGCATGATTTTATGTTCTTAGTTTATGATTGAAAATAATCATCTTATTACATGATTGATCACTCACAGATGACTCCTAAATAAAATAACAATGGTTAGAATCGCTTTATTATAATTTGTAATTATGAATTACTATTTTTGAGATTTTTCAATAGCATATTAATAGTATATTTCTCATGTTTAACACACCCTTAGATAAGTTTTATAAGATCATTATAGCTACTTTCATGGTCTAATCATCTAATATGATTACTTATCATAACATAAACATTTCTTGAACATTTATTTTGATTAGGTTTACATATTTATATTTTTATAAATTATGAAAACAATGTTATTTAATTTAAAGTAATAATCTTGAAGCAAAATATTAATTAACTAAGTTGTATATTTTACGACATTACTTCTTGGAATATTTGCTTGATGTTATGATTACTGAAAATCTTTGATTGATTATAGGCTCAAACAAGACTCTTTCATAAAGTTAGTTAAGTAATATATTTTAAGGATTCATTATGCATCGAATTAGATAGTTTATCAAATTTTACTTGATATTATTGCTTGACATCTAAAAATAATTTTCTAACAACAGAAAAAAGATATGGATAATTATAGTTATAGATTTATGCATATGTTTGCTTAAGATAAATCCCAAGATATAGATTATGTATACAAAAGATATTTGATATTTAACTTAACCTTATGACATCAAAGTTTATCGCATAAGATTTTCATCGATGACATGTGATATTTACTTAAATTTACCAATTTTAACAAGAACTTCCTCAAATTTCATCAACACGAAAGTTGAAAAATAATAGTATTTATTGTGGTGAATTATGATTGTTCAGTTAATTGATATCATCTTAATCTATTATAGGTTTGACAAATAAATAAACGACGGGCAAGATTCTCCGTACAAATAAAGGTGAGGTTCGATTTTTGATTTTGTTCTAGTCTTGTTTGGAATCCGGCTTGAGGAACTTGGACATAAAACTCACCACTCCATTACCAAACCACGAACAACATATAACTTGTCATATTCTTGTTTTTACATTTCATCTCATAACACTATTTTCTTACTCATCGTTGAATCATACACAATCATTAATTACTTATCACATATTGATTCATGATTGAAAGTGCAAGTTATTCTGTATACAATGTCATGAGATGTTGGGACTACATCGGATAACATTGAAACCAGAGAACCTGCAGGCAATCTGTGCTTTAAACTGCTATATTTTGATTTACCTTTATTCACTTATTAATCAAGTTCCATGGTTTTAGTTGTTTATATTTATGTCCATGAACACTTATTAACCATAAGGAAGGGCTTTGGAAGATTCCTTAATTGAAGTTTTCTTAATTCAAGCAAAGTTGAAAATTCAACAACACACGGTTTCAAGAAAGGAAACAAATTGGAGTTATAGAGCAACTAGGGCTCTTTCCAGGATTTACTTCGAATTGAAGAAGTTGTATTACCTTATTAGAACTCTAATAAAGGGATAATTATTCAAGAAAGAGCCCGAGTTCAAAAGGAAGTCCAATTCAACAAGAAAACAACAAGAGTTACCAAAACTGTGAAAAACACACCTTGGAGTGCAAGTTTCAAGAAACTTATATATAGGTGTGAAGTTCATCAAGACAAACATAAGACAATAGCGTCAAATAATCCAAGAGATTAATTCTTCGTTGTATTGTTTTGTCTTGCTTTTGCAAAGTTTTTGCATCAACTATTTAAGTCTAGTTCTTAGAAATTAAGTAGTCCGTGCTTGTCTGCTTCGTTGAGTCCGATCAACAAAGAGCATGAGTGAATTGTTGTGAGAAACGTTTTGTTAAAACTATTTTTGGTTCTTTTGCCTAAGGCTAAGAAGTTTTTAATAATACTGAAAACTTCTGAAAATTTGTCTTCTTGAGTTCTTTATTCCGCTGCACATTATTACTCTATCAAGAAGACTATTTAAGTTCAAGTTAATGCAATGACAACTTAACTTGAGCTTTGAAAGTTATATCAATCCCGATCCAACAATTTCAATTGGCATCAGAGCCAAACACTGACTACACTGGTGGTTTGGCCTAACCAATTCATCCCTAAATTCTACACGATAAAAGGTGAATCCCTAAATTCTACCAAATTCGTGAATTTGCAAACTAGAGAAAATCGCACCTCCGTTTCAAATCCCCAGTTTGTAACTTTTCCTAATTACAAAATTAATCCCTTATTTGTCATATTACGCATGGTATATCTACGTTGCTTGCATCAATTGCTGGTGAGGAATATTGCTCGATGATCAAGTACGCGAACAATCTTTAGGTTTGATTTTATCAAGGGTTATAGTAGGGTTATGGTCACTGTTTAGTCACAGGTTGATTCAGATTTTTTTCAGTGTTTTATGCCTTGTTTACATGGCCAAGTGATTTGTTTGTTTGTCGGTTTATGTCTTGATTATATTGACCAATGCATGTAATGTACGGTTTCAAAAGGTGTGTTTGTTGCCATGTTTAATTGATTGTGTCTTTTAGGTTGTTGGTAATTGGTTGCATTGGTCAATTCTCTTAATTGGACCGAATTATAGCAGCTATACAAAGGGTCACTTGTTAGAAAGTTATTAACCCCCCCAGATCCTTGGCACATCTTTTAGCAAAAATCTATCACTATCTCTATATCAATACCCTCATTTGTTTTATAGCAGCAAAAAGAAACAATGAAGATTTATAATGAAAACGATGTGTCGTTGTTGTATCACGACAACACTTTTAATATACACTTTGAGACTGAATTGTTGAAAATTATGTGCATATGGAAGGAATCGTAGATTGGATCACGTACCTGCGATTGAAAAGGGATTAAGGTTGATCAAGCCTCAGTTGGACGCGATGCGTTGGGAGGGAGGTGAGTGGAATATGACAGTTATCTACATCAAGCTTTACGAACTAAGGCAGAAATTTTACCAATTCACGGAGTTCCTTGCTTTGGATGGAGTTAGGGCGCTAGGTTTTAGGGTTACCATCTCGGCTGTGTATCATGCGATACCATGTCAGGTATTGCCTTGAAAACTTGTTCATTGGTCACTATAATTTTGGTACACTTATTGTTAAATGTGTTACACTATTCTATTTTGTAGGAGGCTAATGATGAGAAGCATTTTCGCTTGTACTGTTTTGAGAACACTGCCTTGCTCCATGACTTATCTGTGATGAAGTGGGTGGCTTGGTTGCCACCAGTTGAGTGCACTTGTTGCAATGAGTCGAGTGATTGTGATTGTTGATGAAAGACTGTTGGTGTTTATGTTTCAATTGTGTATGGTTTTATGCGTTCTGCTTTTAGTTTATGTGTAAAGTCATGAAGTAACTGTTTTTTTCTTTGGCTTATATTTTAAAGAAAATGGTCATGTTTTGTCGTACTTGTCAAATGAGTAACAAAATCAGCATCAAATATAAGTTAACAATAAAACATAAGAAAATCCCAACAAATAAGTTTCATGATGAACAAAACAGTCTTGACCTCACAATATTAGTAATTGAGTTGTATGATCATTAAACACCAAAATATAATCAAATCAGGCTATATAAATAGTTAAATACACCATAATATTAAAGTTCACAGCATTAAGCTAGATTAAGAGACTGCGCCCCATGGCAGATTGTTAGTTCCTTAATTAATTCTCTTTTGGTGTGTGGTGGGATCCCCCTTAGCAAGCCCCCTACATCATACAGCAGAGTAGTCGGATCAGAAAACGCAAAGCTTTTCTCCTCAGGCAATGCGGCGGCCTTATACCGAAGGTAAAAAATAGTCTGATGTTGGAAACATGAGTAACAATGAGCACTATAGTGGGATAAGTCGGCGAAAAACTACGACAAATTAGGGAATACATTGACTATTAGTTTCTGGAAAATAATAATTGGTTATACTATTATCCGCTACTTGGTTTATTAGATAAAACACTAACCACCGATGATTCTGTCTTATCAGCCTCAACCAAATCAAACTTCCCAGTGTCCAACGCCGGCGTGCGACCAATCATATGCAGGTGAACGAAGAGACGCATAAAAGGGCGCCTACAAGTCGTCGCTAGTCTACAGATACTATCTTCAGATTTTTCAACTGACGTAGCGGAAGCTTATAGGAAAGATTGGAACAACACACGGTAATCTAAAGCTTGTTGATTCACGAAGAATACCAAGAGATTGATGTGAAAAGAGAGAAACTCTCAAAAACTTTATTCAATAATCAACTAACTGTCTTTTTAGGGTTTACATAGAATGTATACCCTAAAAGCATAATTAAAAATAGTAAAAAAAGTTTGTTTTTCCAAAAATGGAAAAAATCAAAATAAAAGCATAAACTAAAAATGCTACTCATAAGGAACACACTCCAACAAAGTGATGCAATTCCGAGTTTTAGAAATAAATATATAACTGAAACAAAAATTACTAAAAATGGTAAAAACAGCCTTTTCGAGGCCTAAACGATGGAATTTGGCTAAAATCCGCTCCCTTAATGATCTTTAGGATGCAATTGGACTAATCGCACGTAAAAAACGGACTGAGCCAAAATCAGTCTCTCATCTTGGGATGATCCCGCTTCACCATAAACTCCAACGCCTTCTCGACTGCCTCACCAACCTCATTGCTTACTGCACGAATGGCCTAAAATAGCCCATCCTCTGTGGTTACGTCCATTTCACTTGCAAGTCGAGCTAGGACTTTGAAGCAATGTACATCCTTATCTTGGCGCCAAATGACATTATCCATCAAATGTAGTGCCTTGTCTCCTTGTTCATAGTAATACAACTGTTCTTCCTTGAAAAATGTTGTGTCTACTTCGATGAAGAATTTTTGTTTAAGGTGGAAGGCTGGTAAACCATGGATGAAGCTTATAAATACACTCTCCTATATAAATACAATCAGTACATATACTATAAGTACAACAGAATAGAAATAGGTAATAAGAAAGAAGAATGTCATTACACTCCGCTGTAGTAAATTGTACGAATCGTTCCTCGTAATTTTCCTAGTCGCTATATCTTGAGGCAGTTGGAAATTGATTACAAAGTTATAGAATGTGTAGAACAAAGCGCGCATTTTGATGACCTTCTGAAACACATGGACCTTTTCGATGAATCTTTTTCCTTGGATAGGTGACAGAACTGTTGCCGCATGTGCTACTGCGTCTAGTACCCCATCCTCTGTTCGTACTTTCCTCACCGTAGAAAAATCACATAAGACATCACACAGCCTTCTCTCAAATTCATCATCCCAAAAAGCACTTTTCAGTCTAGTGCTCAATGCTTTCACCCTCGTACGATGCTGCACAATGCAACAAGTATATACACCATCAAAACAAGGTATTTGCTAGAATCCTTTATCAAAATATAAGCTGGTTTGTTCAACTATCAACTGTATACAATATAAACTGGTTTCAACTTTACCATCAATGCCAAACAGAAGAGACTCCTCAATGCCAAACAGAAAATATAGCCAAAAAAAAAAAAAAACTATAACAATCCATAACTTGATCCCAAACAACATGTATGCAATGTCAGCATCTACAAGTCATTCAAATCATCAACAACTGACAAGTAACTCTATCATTCCTCTACAAATAAAAGCACACATTCTAACTTCATGCCTACATCTCATAATGCACACAAGGATCAATACAAGGCTATGTTAATTAGGAAAATGTGATTCATGATAATTCCCGGTTTTGGAGGATACAGGTATGCATGAGCCATCGGCGATGGTTCGAGAAGGCTCTCCCGGCGCACAATGGGGTTCGAAGATGGAGCGCCAACCGATAGCAAATTTTGCAGCAGCGCACTCATAAGGTTGCTTCTTATAAGCTTCTCAAAGATTTGCGCAGTTGTGGAAAGTTGGGCATCCATTGTCGCACTGTATGGAGGTGCGATTTTCTCTTGATGTATTGGGGAGAGGATATGAGGAGAGGAAATTTAGGGATGAATTGGGTTAGGGTTCTTCAAGAATTTGGGGATTTGAAGACGGGGGAGAAAATGGTGTCTGATTTTGACCAAAAGTGTTGGATTTGACCATCACTTATACGTTAGTCAATAACTTTATGTAAATAATTTTGGTCGCAAGGGATTTTTTGCAAATATCCATCCACGAATATAATGTGAGAAAAAAATATAAAAAATAAAAAAATTTAAGACGTGGTAGTGACGTGGAGGCACTGCAGCAGTACAGTCAGCCTTCACGTCATCGACGCCAGACTCCGAGCTTGAGAAAAGCCTGGCGGTCGCCTGCTCCTCCAAACTCTCACTCATCAACGACGTCTTTCTCTTGCCCCGATACTTCTCCTTGTCCTTGTTCCTTATGTACTGTCCTTCGCGTTGTTCATCATACGCTTGTAAAGCCCACTCGCCTTCAACTGGTATGCCCTATCTACTGGATCCCTCTCTAACCGCCGAATCCCATAAGTATTCTACAAAAAGGATAAATATTAAATAATAAATTAATACACTAAATTAATCAACTAAATTAAACAATATTTGAAAAACACTATATTTAATACATTAAATCAATAAATATTAATAATTCATTAAAAACTCACCGTAAATCTCGCGTATATCTCTCCTCGTACTTTCTCAGGAACCTTCAAGTAGGAGGCCCAAAACTCACTCATAAATTGTCGAATGAGTGAAGTGATCGACTTTGCAATCTCACGACTTGGAGGGTTTAGAAAAACAACACCGCTTCAAGTGAATAAGCGTCTTCTTTTCCCCAAGCCTAACCGTCGTAACCCCTACATTTGATCCCCTACTCGCTCGAGTCTGGCTCGGTCCTGGAGTCCCGATCGACCTCTAGCTTGGTCCAGTTTCGGTGTCGGCTACAGGTGGTGGAGTCTGAAGTCTACTAGACTCGATTGATGGGGGCACGTGAGTTGCAACTGAATTTGAAGTATGTGGTCGTGGGAGTTGGGATGCGGTGGACTGTGTTGATCGGGGTCTAACACCTGCTCCGGGGATGGCCGCCCCATCGTCTACACATAATTGCCGCTGAAATGCAGGTGTCCTCGAAGTAGATCCGTCACCTGACCCAAGTCGCGGGACAGATGACTCGGCTGGATCGCTAGGCTCTGCACCACGACTCGATCGGACAATCTGTATAGGTCGGCAACTACCTCGACCCTCGCTACCACTACCTCCACCACGCCCAACATCTCCCCCAACACCTCCACTACCACTAACACCACCACGACTAATGCTGCTAGTACCACCACCACGCCCAACACCTCCACCAACACCTCCACTACCACCAACATCTCCACGGGCAACACTACCACTTCCACTAACACGCCCAACACTACCAGTACTCGATACCCCACCACGACCTCAACCTCCAGTACCGCTAGTGGTCTTACGTGACGACATGCCGAATATATATATGTACTGTAAAAATAAAAATATAGCATTTAAATATCAATTCAACATTTAAATAACAATATTACATTTATTCTAACATTCAACATCTATATAATCTAATAATCTTACTAATTAAAATTTAACAATTTAATTTTCAAGATCTAATCATAAATAAATCTAATCTAATCTAACAATATAATTTTCATAATTTAATTATAAACTAAATTTAACAATCTAATTTTTACAATCTAATTATAACTAATCTAATTTAATTTAACAATCTAATTATAAACTAATCTAATCTAATTTAACAATCTAATAGTCTTACAAATTAACTTACTAATTATACACTAATTAATCCAATCTAATCTAACAATCTTCACTAATCTAATCATTTTTTTAATTATTCACTAATCTAATCTAACAATAATCTTTTTTTTCTTTAATCATTCACTAATCTAATTTAACAATCTAATTATAAAATAATCTAATCTAATTTAACAATCTAATTATAAACTAATCTAATCTAATTTAACAATCTAATTTTCACAATCTAATTATAAGCTAATCTAATCCAATTTAACAATCTAATTTTCACAATCTAATTATAAACTATTCCAATCTAATTTAACAATCTGATTTTCACAATCTAATTGTAAAATAATCTAATCTAATTTAATAATCTAATCTAACAATCTAACAGTCTTCACTAATCTAATCCATTTTTTTAATCATTCACTAATCTAATCTAACAATAATCCTTTTTTCTTTAATCATTCACTAATCTAATTTAACAATCTGAAAATCTTCAAAAATGTATTTTTTTCCTTAATCATACACTAATCTAATTTAACAATCTAACATTCTTCACTAATTAACTATCTAACAATATTAACTAATACAACAATCTTACAAATAAAAACAAATTAACACAAATTAACACAAATTAACAAATTAACACAAACTAACAATCTAACATTTTTCACTAATCTAACAATATTATGAAATTAACACAAAATTAACAAATTAACAATTTAACTAATATAACTAATCTAACAAAATTAACACTAATTAACAAAATTAACACTAAATAATCTAACTAATCCATTTTTTTTTTGTTAATCATTCAGTAATTCACTAATCATCCACTAATTGGATTTAATAAAAAATTGAGAAAAAAATAATTAAAAATGGAAAACCAAAGCTACCTTAGCGCCGGCGGCGAAGAGGCGGCGAAAATCGACGAAAAACGGAGGGGAACGGGGGACCGAGCGGAAACCAACGAAACGGCCAGAAAAGGGGTGGAGACAGGCGGAGAACAGGCAGAGTTGGGTTGGGGACTTAATTTGGGTCGACCTTTGCACTTCAAGTCGCTCAAACAGTCAGGTCGGGTCGAATCGCGCAAGAAACGGGCGGAGAGGGTGATGGGTTTGCTGAAAATTGCCCAGTCTTGTAGTGTTAGGGTATTCAATCATAGATTAGATGATTCTATCATATCTTTGTATATCTTTTAGATAGGAATTCTTTCCTTATTTTACATATCTACCCTTGTATAAAACTGTGTATCTATGTAACCTTCATCAAGCAATAAGATATGTAGCCATTTAATTCTTTACCTCGTATCAAGATTAGCCTAAAGATATCACACGATTCTTTTCTGATTAGCCCTAACTCCAGCACCGCCATGTCTACAAACTCCACCGCCTCTTTCTCCATCTCTGTGCGCCGCCCATCTGCCCTCACGGCACCCACAAGCCTTGTTCATGTCACCACTCATCATCACTTTCCCCTAAAACTCACCACATCCAACAACATATCTTGGTGTCTCCAAATTGTTTCACAACTTAATGGGCTAAATCTCCTTGATTATCTTCAAGGGACATACGGTTACCCTGCATCATTCGATCATGAGGTGTACACCATGTGGTTTCAACATGACTCACTCCTCCTTGGTGCGCTAGTTGGCGGTATTTTGGATGATTTACTACAACTCATCCGCCTTGTTGAAACACAGGCTTAACCATGGGTCTTGATCATGCACTCACACCCGTGTCATGGCGTTAAAAGACGCCCTCAACTCCACGACTATTGGAGCTCGATCAGTCACGACATACTTGACAGATATCAAGGCCAATGTCGACGAGATTGCAATGATCAATCGTCTCGCGCATGCCGACGATGTTACCCTCTATGTCATCAATGAACTCGACGCTCCATAGTGACATCGCCACATCCATCTGGATTCGTGCAAATTTGCTATCCTTCGTGGAACTTCACAGTTCTCTTGTCTCTTATGAGGCGTATCTTCGTCGCCTTGACGATGAAACATCCTCTCTTGTTGTCACCGCCAACACCGCCGCTCATCCTTCCAACCGCGGAACCACACCGCAGTTGAATAGACGTAATTCAGGTTCACGCACACGTAGAAATAGCAATCTTGCAGTCGCACTTTCAGAGGTCGAGGCCGAGATAACTTTAATCTGCCATCCAATAATTTGAACTCACCTTATCATAATGTTTAATGTCAGATTGGGCGCAATGGTTACACCATCTTTCGTTGTTACAATAATTCCATCATGCCAACCGCCAACATTGCGTGCACACCCTTGACCTCGCAAGCTCGTCCTAATCAAGGTACTTGGTTAGTTGACTCTCGCGCGTCTCATAATCGCACTGTCGATCTGAACAACCTTACCTTTCACTCTAAATAATATGGGACCGATGAAGTACAAATCGGCGAAGGAAATGGTATGAAACATTAGTGCTTCTAAGTTATGTTTTCTGTCTCATGTTTTGCGAGTTTCATCTTCACAGCATAATCTGTTATCTGTACACCAATTTACATGGGATAACAATGTTTCTATAGAATGTTTTCCTGATTATTTTGTTGTTAAGGACCAGCCTACGGGGGATTCATTGGCGAAAGGACTATGCAGCAAAGGTGTTTACCACATTCGACCTCCTCTTACTACATGCAATCGGTTGCTAGACTTGCAACCTTGGGAGCTCGAACGTCATCAAATACTTGGCACTCACGTCTTGGTCACCCGACTATCAAGACTAGTTTATCTTTGATTTATGCATTTAATTTGCATGTTGATACTAAATCCTCTGTGCATGACTTGTTTTTTTGATTCTTGCCATGTTAACAAATCTCACCATTTACCTTTTGCAACGTTATCATTTACTTTTTACATCCTTTACATTATATCTTTGCGGATGTTTCAGGACCCACTAATTCATCTATTGATGGTTTTTGCTATTATGTGTTGTTTGTGGATTTATTTAGTCGTTATTGTTGGTTTTTCCCCTTGTTTGCCAAGTCTCAATCACATGATGATTTTGTTTACTTTAAACCATTGGTGGAAAAACAATATTCTCAAAAAATCAAGAATTTTTGTAGTGACAATGGTGGGGAATTCTTAGCAATTAAACAGTTTCTGGAAAAATATGAAATTAGTTGGTTAACTATGGCACCTCACACGCCACAACAAAATGAGATTTCTGAAAGACGCCATCGCCATATTGTTGAAACTGGACGTGCTCTTTTACATCATGCCAAACTACCTTCTATTTTTTGGCCTTTTACACTCCAGATTGCAGTTTATCTCATTAACAGAATGCCCTGCTCCGCTATAGCTAATTCCACATCGTTTCATAAGCTTTTTAGCATCGCCCCTAGCTATCTCTAGTTGCGAATCTTTAGTTTCCTATGTTATCCATGGCTCCGCCCTTATAAACCAAGGAAACTATCTTTTTCGTCTCGACCATGCGTCTTTCTTGGCTATTCCACTTCACAAAGTACCTACAAGTGTTGGTACCCCTTATCTAGCCACCTATTTATTTCGTGGCATGTTTGTTTTTGTGGGAACCAATTCCCGTCATTCACCCCTAAGTCTAAAATGGCTTCTCCAACGATTTCCCTTCATTCTATAATAACCATTGTTCGTCGATTTTTTCGACCATTAGTCAATGCAGCGCCACCTACGACTCCCGCTAGTCCACCCTCGGCTCCATCGGTCCTCGTCACTGTTCCACCTATCGAGCTGTTGCCGACCGAACCCTGGTCCCCTACCAATGCGCATCCAATGGTCATTCGATTCAAGATCAATATCTTCAAGCCCAAGAGTATCAATGCGGCCACCAAGTATTCAGTTGCTCCTATTCTTGAGCCCGCAGGTGTTCATGTGGCCCTCAAGGATCCTCATTTGCGCGAGGCTATGTCAACCGAGACCAATTCCTTACTTCGTCATGGAATTTGAGAATTAGTTCCGTCTCATCTTGCCTCTAATGTCATTGGATACAAATAGGTGTTTCGAGTAAACCGCAACCCCGACAAAATGGTAGACAAATACAAGGCTTGACTCGTTTCTAAAGTATTTCACCAACGCCTCGCCCTTGATTATGTTGAAACTTTTAGCCTAGTTGTCAAATTGGGCATAGACAAATTGTTATGAACTCTTGAGCCATTCACCAATTGTATGTGAGCAACGCCTTTCTTCATGGAAATCTCAATGAAGTCGTCTTTATGCAACAACCCTCGGGCTTCATTGACGCCTCGCATCCCACTCATGCATGTCACATTCTGATGTGTATTTTGTATGTGTTCTGATTTTACCTCAATACACACTTTATCGCAAGTATACGAGTCAAGTAATAATAAAATGGAAAGTATAGTTACTACGCAAGTATCGAATCCCAAGAGATTAGATATTTGTAACTTTAGCAATTATATTGTTGCACGCTCAATGAATCAAATCTCTTTTCTTTTTTCTTTTATCGTTGAAGAAATAAATAAAGATAAAGACCTATTAAAATTACTATCTAAAGCTAAGGATCTAAACTAGTATGCTTGAAGTATGATTAACTAAAGATTGCAGTTGGAAAGATTTGCAAAACAACTAAAACTAAACTAACTAACTAAATAAAATTTAATTGATTGATTGATTGGTTGCTAAGGTTGTAAAACAGATTAAGTAAAAAGTATCTAAGAGATGTATTTCATTAATCTTGGATGCATGTAATTCATAGACAAAATACCAACGCCTCATATGCAAGACACTATCTATTGATGATAGTTTTGTTTCCATGTTAATGTAGCAAATTAGCCACATTTCGATGTACTAAAGGACCCTCTAATCCCTAATGATGTCAGGGATTGAAGCACTTCCCTCACCAGAAGTTCACCATGGCATAGGATCCATACAATATTTTAGAAGTGACATAGAGTTACCAACTATGATTTAGATTCCAAGAACACGCTAATATCGAAGGTCCAAAAACTTATCTACCTTATATACTATGCTAGCGTTGCGTTAACAATCTCCTATGCAGAATTCAACATAATACAAGGTCGTTCAATGTCACTACTCTACCTAAAAAAGAACGCGTGCCTCAAAACAAACAATGTAACATAAGCAACAAATAATATCCAAAAAAACTAAATCATCATTACATAATCAAAACATAGGTTCAAGGTGCATCCATATGAGATTAACTACATCATCTCTCTGATACTAAGAGGAATAGCTACTCAAAGTCATATTCAAATCATAACAATTCATCATAGATTATTCAAATAAGGAAAAGAAAAGATTAAACTCCTCATTTCCCTGTTGCTTTCCTCTACTCTGATTGTTGACTCCTCTTGTTCACCTTTCTCCTTCCACTATGGTTGTAGTGCTACGAACGGTAGAATTTTTGCTCTTCTCTAACCCTAGAATGCTCTCTAACTCTTTCTAGTGGAGTTTTGTGCTCTGAAACCGGTACCCTATCTACTGAACGTAGCCTTATTTTTATAGTTTTTCTTCACTTTGAGCTTCGTTTAAGGGTTTTTGACATCAGCCCACTTTTTTTCTTGATCGCGCGCCTGGCGCATGATGCGCCACTGATCGCGCTCTTCTGTTTCTTCATTTTCCTTGCGCGATCATGCTATTGCTCTCCATGCATTATGTTTTCTGGTTCCTTTAGTAGCGTGGTTGGTAGCTGATATGTGTGTAAAACATCTATATTTTGACCCTTGATTATGAACGATATAATGCTTGATCCTTAGTGTTTTATGTACATATTAGTTACATTTCATTTTATTCCAGGATTAGAGACAGTTAAGCTAAAACATAGTGAATTAAAGAAAGTTTCCCTGATTTTGAAGAATTCGGGAAACAAAAGAAGTGAAGCGCTATGAAAGCGATATAGTGCTTGAAAACCCGTGAGTGGTGCGAGCTAGCAGTGGACGTGAAAGCATAGTATAGAGAATACTGAGAGTAGCGTGATTGGCGGCTCGAAGGAGTTTTGATCTTGTCTGTGGCACGCAATGGTCTTGATCGTGCATGCCTAATTTTTACCCATGGCTTCTCCAGACGGTTGTTAACCTAATTGGCCTATAAAAAAGTATAAAAAGAGAAAATCCTTTGACAAAAACAAATAACTCAACATACAATTCACAAGAAGAAATCGTCGTTCAAAAGAAGAAGAAGGATCATTCTAAGCTGGCGGAGTAGAAACATGAGCAAGAAGAATACACAACTATCCTAGAGAATTATTCAACATGATATTTCTTCTCCATTCTTTATTTACTTTCATCTATTAATTAAGATGTGGAATCTTCTTTTTGAAACGATGAGTGCCTAAGTACTTTATTCTTATAGTTCAGAAGTATTGGGATTTGAAACTATGTGAAGACTTATAAGTTGATTTCTATTGATTGATCGTTTTATGTTTATTTATTTATCTTGTGCTCAATGCTTTATTATGCATAATCAACAAAATACTGATCCGAAGTTGTAGGAGGTAACTAGCGTAGCCACATAGCATCTTCTGTGGATAAATAAACTTATGATTGTGTGGGCCCACTAACGTCATCCCATGTCCCCTTGTAACATTAGAAGAAGTTGTTAACATAAACATCAATTAAGGAAGTCAATGCATCTTTAAGAGCACAATGGATATCTAATCACCATTGTTACAATCCAAACCAATCCAGTCAAACTAGTGCAATTAAGTCTAGTAGTTAGAAGTAGTTAGTTAAGTGCAGTCAATCTGTAGTCAAGCTTAGATAGAAATATTCAAACGTGACAATATTAGTGACAAAATTGGCAAAACAATTAAGTGTTTTCTTTAATCATAGTCCTCATGGGATTCGATACTTGAGCATTAATCTTTACTTTTTATTTTATATTACTTGGGCTTGTATACTTGCGATAGAGTGTGTATTAAGATAAATTAAGAACGCATATATAATATGCATCAGTAGCGTTGTAGCTCTACTCCCCTTTGTTACCAAAAAGTGCCGAAATCCTCCAAATAAGCATCGTTCTGCTCCAACTCGACTCAAACTACAAAATTATTGAAATAATACTAAAACAAGTAAAATTGCCACAAGGATTCTACAAAAGCCTAGGAAATCAGGTACTTAAATCACTATAATAATTCACTCAACACCTTCGCAAATCTATCTATGGTTTCAAACAAGCGCCACGCTCTTGGTTTCAAGCTCTACATGATGCTCTTACTCAACTTAGCTTCACTTAATCTCGTTCGAATTGTTCTCCTTTTATCTATCGTCAGGCATCCATGATTCTCTTTCTTTTGATCTACATGGACGATATCATCTTCAGTATCACAAATTCTACTTTTATCTCCTCTTTCATCACTCATGTTCAATTGTCATTTGTTGTTAAGGACCTCGGCTCCTTGTCTTACTTTCTCGGCATTAAGGCATTAACTTGCAAGGATGGTCTTCTTTTGTCGCAAGACAAGTGTATTCATGACATCCTTAGTCGACATCACATGGATGGAGCTAAATTCGTATCCACTTCTATGGCTACCAATGATGCCTTCATGTTTTTTGAATGGTACCCGGATCGTGATCGACATCTCTATCAACAGGCCATCGGTGAGTTACAATATCTTGCTTTGACTCAGCCTGACATCACATTTGCCATTAAACGCCTTTCGGTATCTTAAAGGCACCATCACTCATAGTCTACAGTCGTGTTGCGACTCTCCCCTCATACTTGGTGCCTACTCCAACGCGGATTGGGCTGGAAACCCCAAGGATCGCTCGTCAATGAATGCCTTTGTCATCTTTATCGGTAAGAATATGATCTCTTGGAGTTCCCACAAGCAACGAGTCATTGCATGTTATTCCACCGAGGCTAAATATCGCGCCTTAGCCACCGCGTCTTTCGAGGTCTGCTGAATTCATAATCTTCTTTTCGAGCTTCGCGTCTCCATTCGTATGCCGCCTACAGTTTTCCACGACAACATTGGTGCTACTCATATATCCTTGCACCATGTCATGCACTTTCATATGAAACATATTGCCATCGACATACACTTTGTGTGTGATGTCGTCTCCAAAGGGCTCCTTAATGTATTTTACATTAGCATGCATGACCAACTCGCAAATATTCTCACGAAAGCTTTGCATCGCACCCGGTTCAATCTACTTTGTTCAAAAATCTTCTTAGTCGATGGAACGACAATTTTGAGAGGGCGTATTAGGAAATTCGATCACAATAAATCTCCTTCTTAGATTAGATGATCCTATCATATCTTTGTATATCTTTTAGATAGGAATTCTTTCCTTCTTTTATGTATCTACTCTTGTATAAATCTGTGTATCTATGTAACATTCGTCAAACAATAAAATAAGTAGCCCTTTAATTCTTTATTGTACTTGGGTCGGATCGAGTTGGGTCGCATGTTTGTAGATTCTAGATGATGGGGGGTATTTTAGGAAGGCCCAAAATAGTGTCTGGGCAGCCCACAAGAGAAAGGCTCAGAAAATGAACTGTCGAACATGGGTCGTTCGACTGTTATAAGGACAGTCGAACATGACCCGTTTGACTGTTATTTCCCAACTAGCACTAGGTCCCGTGAAACATTGTCTATTAATACCCCCATTCTCCGACATTTATGACACGGATTCATTACTATCGAGCAACTACTCAATATCGAATTGAGTTATTCAATCGATCTCAATTCGATTGTTCACAAATTGATTCTCCCAAATTCGACCATCCTTGATTCGACTCTTATCGACCGAGTGCTCCAAGTTCGACAGTTATCATAGTCGAGTTCTTACCATTTGATTCATCAACCAATTCGAGACGTATCACCCTCGAATTGTCTCAATTCGAATAGTCATCTAGTTTAAGGCTTATTACTATTGAATCTGCCCGATTCGACTGTTATCAGTTTTATACCATTTCTATTTATATTTCTTCGACAACTTGTACAAGGTGTTCCGGACCAAGCTACTTCATTCATTGTAATAGAATAGCATTATTTTGGCATTAGTCAGGCCCATAGTAATCGTTTTAAGGTGTATTGTAACCAAGATGAAATAAGACCAAAATATTGTCGTTGTCTCTGGGAACACTATTTATCCCAGTAAATTATGCATGACGTTTAGAAGGACTAGATTGCAGACTAGAGTAGCAGAGAGTAATAATCCAGATCAGGAACACACGACCGCTACCCCGCCTGCCCCAGGAGCAGGAGCACCATCACTATTACCCGATAGGGTGCCCACGCCAGTTCGGTGAAATCAACTATAGCCAGTGGAATAGGATGGACCCGCACCAGATACAGGGGAGACAACCGCCTCGCTACCAAACACTTTCAGAGATTAGATCATGGCAATGATCGACATGGAAATGGCCTCCGCATTGCCCGCATTGCAGGTGCAGACGCCACCACCTTAGGTCCAAAGTGAAGGTGTGCGAGAGCAGGGTTAAGTGTCTAAGGGCCCATCCGATGAGGGTAGAAATAGAGTGCATGTTGACGATTGCAGAAGAAGGCCAAATTTGGTCGAAGTGCAGTCAAAGAGGCACCATGACGAGAGAAGGCGAGACGAAAGTCGTGATAACAACCCGAGGAAGGAGCGAGCTAAAGTCGTAAGGAAGTTGGAGAGGCTAGAGAAAGAAATGACAGAGGTGGAGAACAGAATGGAACAGTTGGGAAGAGCTTGGAGGAGCACATCATTCTGCAAAGAAATAAAGGCAGAGGTTCAGGGGCACGGTGAAAATATACTGGTGCTAAAGTCGTATGACTGGAAGACAGACCTGCATAAGCATCTTTTCCATTTGGACATTATGCTCAACTTGTACGGATTCAAGAAAAACGTACAAGCCCAAATCTTTGCCACCACTTTGGTTGGAGTGGCTTTAAATTGGTTCAC
Organism: Linaria vulgaris; assembly: GCA_948329865.1. Taxonomy (NCBI): domain Eukaryota; kingdom Viridiplantae; phylum Streptophyta; class Magnoliopsida; order Lamiales; family Plantaginaceae; genus Linaria; species Linaria vulgaris. The sequence goes on along the minus strand of OX415253.1, from coordinate 19,258,078 downwards.
CAGAATCATCGCTGGATCTATCAGAAGCTACAAAGAGATGAGGAAGAAGTTTAAAAATCATTTCTCAAGCCAATCGAGGACAGTGTTGGACCATTCCCACCTATACTCCATCAACCAAGGAGAGAAAGAAACCTTGAAAAATTTCATGAGCCGGTTCAATGCTGAGCTGTTGAAAATAGACGATCCAAAGGGAGAGATGGTCGCGAACATCATTTTTCATGCGACCCAAAATGCAGCCTTCAACGAAGATTTGCTTAGGTTGAAGCCAAGGACGATTGATGAGATCAACAAGCTCGCCCATCAAGTGGTGCAGCGCGAGGAGATGATGGCCACTAAAGTTGTCGTTCAAGCCCCGAGGGAAAGAGGAAGAGAGGAACAAAGTCACAACAGAAACAGGAACAACCGGTACAAAACTCATTGTCGAGGCGATATACACCCTTGAATGTTGATGTCGTGACAGTGTACGGGGCAGCGAAAAGGAAAGGTTGGCTGAAATAGCCACGAAAATTGAGAGACTCTCTGGAAACCAGATTATCAACCCTTTTACTGCAAATTTCAAAAAAAAGAACGGACATGAAACTGAGGATTGCAAAGATCTCAAGGATGAAATAGAGCGGTTGATATAGGATGGCAAGCGCGTAGAGTATGTTAGGGGTTTGAAGGATGAGGAAGACAAGGAAAACAGGGATAGATCTTGTTCTCCCAAGAAGGATAAGTAGAAGATGACGGATAGGCCGCAAGTGTTGGATTAACCCCAGCTAATGGATAACGCTCCCAGGAAACGAATCATACACATGATATCGGGAGGTCCAATGGGTGCAGATTCCACAAAAGGGCGAAAGAGGATCACCATAGATATCAATGCAGACCGCTATGTAGGTTTTGTGGACCTAATGAGAATAGAGGAGATGGGACCGGAGGAAATCGTTTTCTCAAGAATAGATATGCAGAAGCTAAGTCCCCAAGCGATTCAGGCTGGTAAATTGAATTGCCCGGTAGTGATAACAGTTGACATAGCCAATTTTGGCGTGATGAAAGTTCTAGTCGACAACGGAAGTTCGGTCAATATGTTGATGGCCTCAACATGGGAAAAGATGGACTTGGGGAATGAAAAGATTGAGACGGTAAAAATCTCAATGCATGGTTTTGGCAGAGTGGAGGTGGTACCCCCACGGAATGGTATCTCTCCCTATGTCGTTGGGAACCAAGCCTCAAAGAAAGATAATACTCTTCGGCTATGTGGTGGTTGAGCTACCCTTCCCTTGTAGTTTCCACCGCCTGTCTAGGGTTGCGCCCTGGGATTTGACGGCGAACTTACAATGCTATTTTGGGAAGGCCGTCGCTCAACGCTTTCTGAGCATTGCCATTAATGTACCATCAACTGGTAAAGTTTCCTACCGCAACAAGGATAGGCGAGGTGATAGCTGATCACATGCAAGGTTGGCTATGCTATGTGGCATCACTCAGACTGCCACCACAAGATGAGCAAGAGCCACTCGCAGTTTTAGGGCCCATGGAGATGGACAGATCGACTAAACCTCTCCTTTAATTCTGTTGCTTATTTTAAGTTTTACAATTTTTGAACAATTTCCATTCGTCTTCTCAATTGCCTTGTGCGATTGGGGCTGGCATGTAATGACCTAAAAATGAACTACGAAGGCTTTAGTCCAAGAGAAACCCCTCGGGAAATGTAGGCAACCTGGCCTTGCGCTCGGCTCAGCCCTATCGATTATCAAAATTCAATATCCACATGGGATACTTTGGACCTTTAATGACAAGTTCATTTGAGGATTACTACAAGTATATACAGGGCGAAGCCGCAAGGCCTATAACAATCAAACATTATGTATATTTTCTTCTATACATAATATCTAAAAATAATCCACAGTGATACTTTAAGCAGTATTCTAACAAATGCATCCAAAGTGAAACCCCACACTGCAAAAACATATGTGTTATACGACACTAATGATATGCAGGAACTCGTAATGTGGGCCGCAAAAAAAAGGATGTACACTTCGCCAAAATACGGCAAGTGCAAACCTAAAAGTCCCATGAAGAAGACAGGGATGGACACTTCGCCAAAACACGGCAAGTGCAAACTAAAAAGTCCCACTAAGAAGAAAGGAATGGACACTTCGCCAAAATATGACAAGTGCAAACCAAAATGTCCCACGAAGAAGAAAGGGATGGACACTTCGCCAAAACATGGCAAATGCAAACCAAAAAGTCACATGAAGAAGAAAGTGATGGACACTTCGCCAAAACACGCAAGTGCAAACCAAAAGGTCCCACGAAGAAGAAAATGATGGACACTTCGCTAAAATACGGCAAGTGCAAACCAAAATGTCCCACGAAGAAGAAAGGAAATGGACACTTCGCCAAACATACGGCAAGTGCAAACCAAAAAGTGCCACAAAAAGAAGGCATGGACACTTAGCCAAAACATGGCAAGTGCAAACCAAAAAGTCCCATGAAGAAGAAAGGGATGGACACTTCGCCAAAAATACGGCAAGTGCCAACCAAAAGGTCCCATGAAGAAGAAAGGGATGGACACTTCGCCGAAATACGGCAAGTGCAAACCAGAAAAGCCCCACAAAAGAAAAAGTAACAAAGGATTCACCAAGAAGATGGCATACCTAACAAAGGCCTCACAAAACAAAGGGAAAAACACTATGCTAAAAGAGCAATAGATGGCTAAACGCTTCTACAATACGATGCGGGATAAAATCAACCAGTTAAGGCATAAATAACGCCATGCGTACGAAGCTCGCACTTCAAAGAAACAGGCAAGCATGAAATACACAAATGATTCTCATAAATGTGAGAAAATATCAGCAAATATTCAACAACAAAAAATTTCAAAGCAAATAGATTGTTCAAAGCAACAGGGCGACGTAGCGCCAAAATAGAAACATCATAAATTGTTCACAAAAATAGGAATTTAAACCAGGGCATCTAGACCTCGGCGTCATCTTCATCCTCTGAGGAAGGATAAGCAGTAGGCATGGGAGGGGGTGGAGACATTCCACGATTGATCAAGCCCTGATTTTCCAGCAAGCTGGCAAACTCGTCGACAATAGCAGGCTTGCCGTCAAGAGCTAGGGGCAGGGACTGGCGATCGGGGCCCAACGATAAATCCACCCATCTTGGATCAAAAATCCCACGCTGATATGAGTGCTATGAATCTGCTGCACCATAAGCACTTGGGCCTTCTTGGCATCTATAGCTCCACGCAGGAGATTGATCTCTTGAAAAGTATTGCTCCGCAAAAACTGCTTGGCAATTTCCACTCGTTGTTGCGCGATGGGAGGTTGTTCAAAAATCACAACAGAAATTATCAAAGGGAAAGAAACGGAATTGTAATCATCCGCGATAAAAAGCATACCTGGCTCAACCCGCGGGCATACCCAAGTTCCTCAGCGTTCACAGCCTTTTCTTTCTCAACGGCAAGTTCTCTTTCCAGCTCTGCAACCCGCAGCTCCAGCGCAGGTTTTTCATTCCTTAGTGTGTTGACTTGCATCTCGGGCCGTTTAATGCTCTACTATGTAGGTCTCACGACCTCTCAATCACCGCTCGCCCAGATAGCACAATTCTTAGCGTGCTGCAAGGCCTTTTCCTTCTTAGCAACAACAGCCCTTAGCGCCTTGGGATCGCTACCCTGAAATTCGGGCCGTGAGCGCTCGAGCCCAGCTCTCATTTTTTATGAGCCCGCATAAATCCCTTGATCATGGCATCGACGACACCACCATTCTGAAATACAATGATGAAATGCATAAGAAATTCAACATCAAGAAAAATGTTAAATCCAAGAATGATACCGAGCTGATTAAGTGAAGCGCGAACCGCTCCAGCTTCGTTCTTTCTTCAACCGAGGTTGGGAAAGCCGTAGGAAAGTAAGGAAATATCACTCTCAATGCATTGATTGCCTCCTCCTCAGATTGCTAAAAATCCCCGATATAAACACGGGGCCCTTGCCCGGAGTCAGCCCAAGAGCTCGCCCCTAAAGGGGGAACTGAGCCGCCAACGGATATTGGACCAGTTGTCGGGGTGTAGGAGGCACACCACCCCCAGTTTTAGATAGATTTTGCGGAGCCTTCGTCCATTTCGTGGGTGCAGCCCCTTCCGTCCTGTCTGCTGCCCCGGTAGCGTTAGCAGCAGGTGCGTCGAATCCCCTGTTCGATTATCATCGAACAGATGAGAAGAATTCTTGTGACCCTCGACGAGCATCTCTTCAAATGGATCAATCGGCACGTGGGAACATGTAGACACCCCTGCCTCAGTACCTGGTTTATTTTCTTTTAGCCTTCCTCTTTTTTGGTATAGGAACCGAATTAGGGACCATCTTACGTGATGCCTCAGCATCCGTTGCAAGGACCTGGCCAATGCGTGCGTGTCGACTCTTTATAAACTCCTCTGAAAAACAAAAAACAACAACATTAGCACCCATCGTGGTTAAATCTCAAAGTAAAAACTCATAGCAATGAAGCGAATATATACCAAGAGTATGTCTCCTAGTATATGGGACAAGGGGATATCCCCGCTAACGACAAAACTTCATTCTTGACTAAGGCTTTAATGTTAAATTAATGATTAGCTATGAGATTAGCCCTAATATTATCGCCCCACATAGAACCACTTACCCATCACGGTATTGCGATCTTTGGGACAAAGACCCAATCTCGTCAATACGAGGAAAACTCTCTCGCATGACTCTCCTAGATATAAAAATAACTCTCCTTCCAATATTTGTTGTACCCAAAGGGTTCCCCCTTTAAAAACATATGAAATTTCAAGGCTTTAACATGACAAAACCCTCGTCCCTTGCGTGAAACTTCGAATCAGGCCCAAAATTCATTAGGCCCGCAAGGCGCACCCAAACCCTTCATGGCTATAATAAAACCAATTATATGACCGATCGAATTTGGTGTTAACTTGCTAGGCACCAGTCCTATAGACCTAATAATGGTAGTCACTTCAGGACATATATGGAATCATTAGTCGTTGACCAATTGCCCAACAAAGATAGTGAGGAATCCCGGCGGTGTGATGTGGATGCGTTTCTCCACAGTAGGAATGACTATCTTATAGTTGATCCCTATGTCATATGTTTCTCGAAGAACAGCTCGGTTATGTTGCGGGCGCGAAACATAGTCTGTATACTCCATGTCCCTAACCTCATCTTCTGAATCGTCATAATACCTATCAATGACCTTGTTTGCCTCGTTCTCGGCATGATTTTCCACTACCTCGAGCAAAGGCACCCCGCCAACCCCCGGCTGCGGAGCTATTTGTTGTTCCTCTTCTGATTTGCTATCACCTCCTCCTATATCAATCGAATCATGGTCATTCTCTTCGTTCAAATCATTACCCGCGTACCCAACATCGGGAGCCCTCACCGAACTACTAGAATCGGTGCTATAGGTACTACTCAATTCATTCCTAGACATAAAGTCAGCACTCACCATCTAGTTCGACACATTGTATGACACGAACTGAAATAAAAAAAAAAAAAAAAGCTGACTACGAATGTACGCCATCCTAAGCACTTATAACAACTATGTGCTCATAACAACACATAAAAGTAGACACAAACCAACATTCAATTAACGAGAGATTACATAGTGAACAAATTGCACTACCTTGATTTAAGTCGCAAAATCTTCCGGCTCAACAACGAAATTGCACTGCAGGAACAGAAGAAAATGAAGCTAATCAGGAAAAAGAAAAAGAAAAAATTCAGAAAAATTTCAAAAAACATTCTAAGGCAATCGGTCGAACGGCATGTCGTTTGATACAAAAAAATATCGAACAAGTCCCGTTCGAGGCTTCTTACATTTTAACGTAGGATGTCCAAGGTTGTGAAATGAGCTATCCCACCTCTTATCACCTTTATGTAGAGGGAGGCCGGCCCATAAGGCCCACGCAAATAACAATCGAATTCCCTCTTGTTCGATTGTAATTTTCAATCACATTTACGTGGGTTGATGGATAACAACGGCCAATTCGATAGAAAAACAACAATCGAACTCGCTCCAGCTTGATTGTATTTTTCAAATCGAATTCCCGTCTATTCAACCAAAGACAACTATCCAAAGCTGCACATTTGGTCCTTTAAAAAACAATCAAATCAGACGCAATTTGACACTCCTCAACAATCGAATTCTGACCAATTCGACAATGTCCAACAATCGTACTCAGAGATACGATGCAATAAAACTATTGAATCTTATGCAATTCGATAGTAATGTTACAATCGAACTTGTCCCAATTCAATTTTTTAAAGATTCAATTTTCTTCATTTTCGACATTACGGAGAACGATTACAATTTGGGGGCACATGTTTTCATGGAAACTGGCTTCATTTGGCACTCGTGTTTTCATGTCACGGCTCCCAATTGGGTGAAGTATTTTCAAAATTAGCTAAGTCACGCTACTGATTGACTCGACAAAGCAATAGCCCACAAACGCAAGGGCAAACTAAAATAGGAAACGAATAACACGAACCTTAGAGTTTGGAACCCGCTCCTTACTCAAGACAGACTCCCAAACTGGGGGGACTATATGATGGGGGTATTTTAGAAAGACCCCAAATAGTATTTGGACCGGCCCACAAGAGAAAGGCCCAGAAATTGAAGACAAAGGTCGTTCGACTATTATAAGGACAGTCGAACAGAACCCGTTCAACTGTTATTTCCCAGCTACCACTGGGTCCCGCAGAACGGGGTCTATAAATACCCCGTTCTCTGACATGTTTATTATTGAGCAACTACTCAATATTGAACCGAGTTGTTCGGTCGATCTCAATTCGATTATTCTCAATCTGATTCTCCTGAATTCGACCGTCCGTAATTCGACTCTTATCGATCGAGTGCTCCCAATTCGACAGTTATCATAGTCGAATTCTTACCGTTCGACCGATCAACTGATTCGAGACTTATCACCCTCGAATTGCCTCAAATCGACCTATCAGCCAGTTCTAGGCTTATTACTATCGAGTCTGCCCGATTCGACTGTTATCAATTTTATACCATTTATATTTATATTGCTTAGTCAACTTGTATAAAGTGTTCCGGACCAAGCTATTTCATTCATTGTAATAGAATATCATTATTTTGGCATTAGTCAGACCCATTGTGTTAAGGTGTAATATAACCCAAATCAAATTATAAGACCAAAATACTAGAGTATTGTCCGGAATTTCTATCAAAATTAGAGTATAACGGTATATTGCCCCAAATTTACATTCTAGTTCGGATTAGAATAATATGATGGAATATGTTGTCTTAATTTTTGGTTTTTTTTTTTCTTTTGTTGTATTAATCTAGATTCACGTAATACTTTCCTGAGTGAGTGGTGAATGGTGTTTCTTGTGATACTTGAATTTGTATCTATGGATGTAGTAAAAGGTTGTGATTATGGTATGAAAAATGAATTCATATTCTGTTATGACCTTAATATGCTTGTAAAAATTCTTGAATGAATTTGAGAGTTTGAATAGTCTTAATAAGCAACATGAAAGTTGAATGTACTTAGAGTGACATGACTTGTGAAACTTGGTAGATTTTCTAGCATAGTAATTTGTTAATTTGTCAATTGAAACTAAAGCTACTGTTTTGGGTATTTAATTTACTCTGTAATTCTTACAATAATATCTTGATTAATTGATAAACAACCAAAACTGGGGATTATAGTATGATTTTGAATTTAGTTATCCATATAAAACCTGTAAGTTGGCTGGCTCTTCCAGAGACTATTTCGTTTTACAACATATTGAGTTTATGCATCTTATGTAATTCTTCATGTATTTATAAAACAAATAATTTATCAGTAGATTTAAAGTAGCTTTTGTCTATTCACATTTCCATTTGGTTTTCATAGTAATTTATATGTTTTTGCTAACGTATGAAAATTAACAATTGTACAACATGATAACTTTTCAAACAAAAAGAAAAAAAAGAAGGACGAAATATTAAAACTGCCCTATAACTTTTTTTCAAAAGTTAAAATGCCCGTTTTTTTCGGGCCTTGATTAAATGCCCCATAAGTTTTTAAATTTCTTGCAAAAATGCCCGATTGCCTAATTTGGGCCAAAACTGCCTACGTGGCGGTACAGTCAACGCCACGTCATAAAATTGCTCTGCCACGTCATATTTTCAGCTAAAACACGTTTTTCACACAAACCCTTATCACTTTAAATATTGTATTTGCACCCCAAAATAAATTACACTTTGCCCCTCAAAATATATATATATATATATATATAATAAACAATATATATAATCATTTGTAAAAGTAAAATATAAATATATATAATAATATTAACATATATTATTATTTATACCTATTTATAAAATTATAAATATTTTAACATTATATAAAATAAATAAAAAACAAAAAGATTAAAAAAAAATTCATCCCCCCCCCCCTTACCCCCCCCCCCCATCCACCTCCCCCCCCCGCCACCAGACGACGATTACAGTGGTGGTGGCGTCGATTTGACGCCACCACGACTGCAAATTGCGGTGGTGGTGGCGACGCCACTACCGCTGCGAATCGTGGTGGCGTCACCACTGCAATCGTGGTCGTTGGGTGGCGTGGGGTGGGGGGAGGGGGCGGGTGGTGGGGGGGGGGGGGTTTATTTAATTTTTTTTTGTTATTTGTTTTATATATATATATATATGTGTGTGCTTATTATGTTTATATATATATGTTTATTATTATTTATATATATATATGTTTATTATTATTACATATATATATATATATATCTTTATTATTCATATATATATGTTTATTATTATATATATATATCTTTATTATTTATATATATATATATATATATCTTTATTATTTATTTATATATATATATATCTTTATTATTTATATATATGTTTATTATTATATATATATATATTTTTATTTATTATTTATATATATATCTTTATTATTTATATATATATATATATATATATGTTTATTATTATTATTTATATGTATGTTTATTATTATTTATATATATATATATATATCTTTAATATTTATATATATGTTTATTATTATTATTTATATATATTTATTATTATTGACTGAAAATATGACGTGCCAGAGCAATTTTATGACGTGGCGTTGACTATACCGCCACGTAGGCAGTTTTGACCCAAATAAGGCAATCGGGCATTTTTGCAAGAAATTTCAAAACTTATGGGGCATTTAATCAAGACCTGAAAAAAACGGGCATTTTAACTTCTGAAAAAAAGTTACGGGGCAGTTTTAATATTTCGTCCAAAAAAGAACTACACTGCACAGAACATCGCAGACAAGAGAACTGAGGTATAATAACACCCCCGACAAAAGAACTTTAAATAAGTGTTTAGAATTAACAAAAATTACTTCATGGTATAACACTTCTATTTTCCAATATTAGATTCAGAGTTACTTCATATCATCTTATAACTAATAACATAGTAATATATCAAGTGTGAAATAAAAGCTTGTCAATACCAAACTTAGCAGACAAAATAGTTTTAAAGTTCAATGTACAACATCAAAATACGATTACCACCAAAAGACCGTCACTTGCTTGAACAAGATCACAACGCATCACATACAACAAAAATTGCATTCACAGTAACCAAAAGATCAATAGCACAAAATAGCGTGTGGCAGCTGCAAATGACGGGAACAACAACGCATTTGGCAAAATGTTGATGTTGAAATCGATATTGGTTCAACCAATGAATTTGGCCAAAGTGTTGTTGGTTCAAGTGATGCATCTTGCAATTGCCAAAGTGTTGACGTTGTTGTTAGTTCAGGTAATGGCACCACCTTTTTCTATATCCAATATTTGCACAAAATTAAATCAAAAAATAAATGCAAAAGTTGAAGCAATTCAAAAACAATTTGACAGAAGGTACTTACCTAAAGTTGAAACATAATTCCTCTTGTTTTGGGTTGTTCCTCTTTCAAAGTGAGGTTTTTTTCTTTAATTAATTTACCCGTTGGCCTTACATGTGGAGGATCTCGTACAATATCCACATTGGCACAAGTATTTTGAGTACCATTACTCTTTTCATAAAATGAATCATTCTTGAGATTATTCATTTTCAAAGGAAACTCATCAAGCGCTTTCCTCCGAAATAACTCATTGAGGTTCTCATGCGCCTTTTGAAAATCCTCCCAAATAATTATTTTGCTTCTTTGTCTGACATTCTTTTCAAAATCATGTTGTAAGAAAATCTCATTGAACGCCTACAATAAATGATAATCTGCTCATTAAGTTTGTTCTCGAAGTTTCATGATTGTAGTTTTTCAGCACCAATCGAATCCTTAACATCTTTCTGCCACCCTTTAATAATGTATCGTTCTGGAATTTTGTTATCATTTTTCATGTCCAAAGCCCTCAAAGAATGGCTACAATAAGATACCAATCGACTCAAACTTTTAGCAAGGGCATTTTATTTCCAGAGTGTCCATGTCAAGAAAGACAGACCTTACTTTTTTCGAGTTTATTTTCTTATACACCTCAAAAATAAATTGAGAACCGCCAAGTAAGCTATCTACACTGCTATAACTTAAGCTACTACTAGTGAGCTCTAATGAGTGATAAATTATAGCGATTTAAGTATCAAAATTGCCAGGCTATCTACACCAAACACCCAGCATAATTAGAATCCACAAATCCTTGATTGCCATACTGATTCTCCATCTGATAATGCAACTCACCAAAAACTAGAACTTTTTTAAAGTGTGTTTCACATATCTTAGAATTCATTTCAATGCCTTCAAGTGCACCCTTTCAGGATTGTCCATGAATCTACTGATCATGCTAACTGAATAAGCCTAATTAGGTCTAGCGCAGACCACAACATACATCAAAGATCCAACAGCGTTTGCACGAGGAATTTCAGCCATAAAATCCTGATCTTCATCAGTGTTGGGACATTGATCGGCACTAAATTTGAACTGTTGAGACAACAGAGTTGTATCTCCCTTAGCTTCAGACATTCCAAATTTCTCCAGTATATTCTTAAGATACTCCATCTGAGACAAGTAGAACAACCCTTTAGCTCTATCTTTTCTTATCTTCATACCTAGAATCTTCTTGGTTGCTCCTAAATACTTCATTTCAAACTCTCCTTTGATCTTGGATTTAACAGGTGCAACTACAGTCTTGGTATTACTAATGATCAAAATATCATCAACATATATTGTCATACTTACTCCTCACAAAGCCAATCTTCATCATGAAGATATCAAATCTTAAATTTCACTGTCTTGGAGATTGCTTCAGACCATACAGAGATTTATTGAGTTTACACACATGATCCTCCTTGCCTTTGATCTTAAATCCTTCTGGTTGTTTCATCAGAATGATCTCATCTAAGTTCCCACATAGAAATGCAGTTTTAAGATCCATTTGTTACAATTTCAGGTTATACTTTACCACAAGAAAAAGCAGTATTCTAATGGACATGTGTTTCACCATAGGAGAGAAAACTTCAATATAATCAATACCCTCCCTTTGAGTAAAACCATTTGCAACTAACCTTGCTTTGAACCTTCCCTTCTCAACTCCAGGGATCCCTTTCTTTTGCTTAAAGATCCATCTACATCCAACCAACCTAGAGCCCTTTGGTATATCAACAAGGTCCCAAGTATTGTTATCCTTCAAATACATCACTTCCTAAGACAGAGCCTCCATCCACTCATGTCTATCCTTGCTTTTCACTGGAGTATTGTAGTCACTTGGTTTGGTTTCCAATATACTACTTGCTGCTATTGGTGAATGAGCAAGAAAGTCTGCATAACCATACCTCTCTGGTGCCTTAGTTTCCCTTCTAGCTCTATCTCTGGTCAGCATATGGTTGGGTTCTATAGCCAGATCAACCACTTGATCAACAGGTTCATTGCTAGTTCCAATTGGCTCTTCTTCGAGTAACCAATTTCCAGGATGATTTGGCTCACTATGAGCCTTAAGCTGATAACCACTATCTTCCTCATTCCTTGAGTTAACACCTTTGTTAATCTCAACAGCCTGCACAGGTAAATCACCAGTTCTTTTAAAAGCCATAGTGTCCTCATTGAACACCACATCTCTGCTTATAAAGCACTTCTAATGTAACCCTTTAGTCCTTGTGGATATCCAAGAAACATGCACCTTAATGCTCTTGAATCTAGCTTATCATGTTTGATGTATGCATAAGAAGAGCATCCAAACACTCTCAGATGACTCAAATCTGGTTTATGACCACACCATACTTCCTATGGTGTCTTCATATTTAATGGTGTAGAAGGGCAACTATTAATAAAATATCAAGTTGTTGCAACTGCCTCTGCCCATAAAACCTTTGGAAGGCTAGCACTTAACATCATACATCTCACCTTTTCAAGTATGGTTCTATTTAATCTCTCAGTGAATTAATTTTGTAGTGGAATTCCAGCAACAGTCTTGTGCCTTACAATTCCATTTACCTTGTTGTTCTCAGTCCATTCAGTTGCAATCCAATTTGTTCTCTATCATGGTCCTCCAAATTTTGAATGTTCAAATGTCTGTTCATTAGTATTCAACACAAATAGCCACAACTTTCTGGAATAATCATCCACAAGTGACAAGAAGTATCTTGCTCCATAGTGGGAAGCAATCCTTGAGGGTCCCCACAGATCAACATGAACATAATCCAAAGCTCTATTAGTTCTTTGTTGACCAACATTGAACTTAAACTTGTGAGCCTTTCCCATAACACAATGTTCACAAAAACTAGTCTTCTCCAGCTTTTCAACTTCCAACAGACCTTACGTCCCCAACTCTAACAAACCTCTTTCACTCACATGTTCTAATCTCTTGTGCCACAACAAAGACTTAGAAACAACCCCATATACAGCTGTTGTTGCAACTATACTCATGACAGACTCTCATCACCACCAGTGATCCCTTGAGAACCTTTACCATATACCATTCTCTTCCAAGAACTTGTACCCTGTTTTCTCTAATACACTAAGAGATATCAGGTTTCTCTTGAGATCAGAGACATATCTCACCAATCTCAATAGTTTCTCAGATCTATTGTGAAGGATGAATCTAACATATCCTATACCTTTAACCTTACAAGGTTTGTTGTCTCCCAGGTACACTATCCCACCATCAATTTCCTCATATTCTTCAAATATAGACTGATGTGGAGTCACGTGAAAGGAACAACCAGAATCTAACACCACACATTATATGGATTCCTAACAGAAGCCATTAGAGCATCAACAGACTCATACCCCTCTTGTACAATTGCACAGTGCCAGACTCCATCTCCATTTCCCCCCTTCAAAAAGCTGGTTTTTGCTTCACATTCAGTTCTAATGCTAAATTTATTGAATGTTGCATTGCAGTATTTTTCTCATTCCTCGCTCATTCGCAAGACCAGCAATACCATTTTATCTTGGGATCACGTGTTCCTAGAAAATAATATTGTTTTCCCTTGCGAATACTAAATCTCATAGAAAAATCATATCAATTGTATGCTTCATGACATTCATCTAAATTCTTATATTCTCCATTTAACAAACTCTCCTTAGATTTGTCGACGAAACTACCCTCTTTTACATTTGAACTTCCGATAATATCACTTGATTCATGTTGAACCTCCGGCTCATTAGATTCGAAACAAATATAATTTCATCTAAACCCAAAATTATTTCTTGAGACATAGAATATGAAATGAATCGTCACTGAAACTCAAAAAGTAAATGATGCAGAATAACATAGAAGAATCAACACGAGTATAACATAGGTGTTAAAAAATACATATTTGTCTCTTTAATATTAGCCATTAGGTTAACATAAATAAACCTTTATTACATTAGGCTTTTTTTTTCATTGATCAACTTACATAAGGCTTGAGGCCTATGAAAAATAATATCAATATAACAATTTCGTAGATGTAACACCAATATTGTCTTTTTGATTTTCTTTAACACTTAATAGTATAATAAAAATTCATACACATCAAAAACTAAACACATCATTTTTGGCTTTTAGATTAATGCATTTGTCATGTATAAGAAATAACAGAGTGAAAGAATAAATGAAAAAAAAAGACAGAATCAATTACCTCTTGTTTGTCAGTTTCATTTTCTTGGCTTGCTTGCATAATGGAGTGATTTTTTTTTATGTTGTTGACGGAAGCTCACCTTTAAGTGCCATAGAAATGAAGATTAACCAGAGACTCTATAAAATAGAGTAGAAATTAGAGAATTAGCTCATTAGAGAGGGAGAGAGCTAGAGAGAATTTAGAGAGATGAGTTGTTAAAATGTTAATATTTTCCTTGATAAAAATCAAAATTTATAACCAGTGCATTATAGTAAACAAATATCAGAAACTGCAAACTAAAAGCATTTTAAAACAGTGTCGTTTTGGTAATTCGCATTTCCTCTCATTTTGCAAATTCTCATATAAAGTACGACTTTTCTCCCAATCCGTTAAGTCCCGAGTCTAAGTCAGATTACGACATTACTCCCTCCTTCAAAAAGGCTTGTCCTCAAGCCTCAAAATCCACAATCCAAGTTAGGTAATGACATTATTCTGTCTAGCTAACATGCTTGTTCTCCACAATGAAACAATAATCACTTGAAACTAAATTCTGATTTTGAAAAATAGTAAACTCGTTTGTTGAAACCAAAATGTTGCCATTGGAGCAGGAGGTTAAAGAGCTTTAAAAGACGAAATGTGTTCCACAACGAGATGAAAGTATGTCCCTATTTGTACCCAAAAGTGAAGAATATATACCAATTCGCTAACAGAAGTAGCCACATGCAAAGTTGATGTTTGAAAGTCTAGGCAGCATAGTGCCATTGTACATACCCTCAAAAACGGCATATGCTTCATCTCAAGAATATACACTAAGCTCGGACAAGAAACAAAATGTAATACCTGGCACAAATACAAAAAAAAAATTGGAAAAAAATGGTTTCCATATTTTGAAATCATAATTTATTTATTTCCTTTCGGTTCTTCAATATATAAAAGTTGATTATAGTCTTATTAACCTTGCTCAATTGACCTAGTTACGTAAAGGATTATAAAGTCTTGTTTTATCAATTTTTTCTTAGAATTAGTTGATTACATTAAACTTTAATTAGACTTCGTGAAGTATAATATGAAAATATAAGGACTTGGTTATAAATATAACATTGCACTTGCCACTTGTTTGTATAGCATTACCTAGAAACAACGTAGCAAGTGGAGATGACTTGGAGTGCATGGTTAATCCGTTGAACTATTGATCACATCTGATATAGTGATTTCATCTTCATATATATATAATTGAGTTATAAGTCAGTAGTATTAAAAGTAACTTCATCACCTACAGCCTTAATTATAAAGAACTCAATCCGAAAATTGTGTGATACACTCCCAGTTCTTAGAATATTTTCCTTGTAAAAGACCTAAGACTTTTGATTCATTCGTGAAACAAGAAAAAAACAACACTAGCGAGTTCCTTTTCTTCGGCTCCAGTGGGTTAATACGCAAGCTTCAGGTACTATATATAGCATAAACCACACTTGATATCTTTATAACCTTTGAACTTAATAGTTGTGCATGCATAAACAAGTATCGGTATTTTAGTATCGCATAGAGAAGACTATTGTTTTGTAACAGTTGTTGTCTATAATCTGCATATTTATTGTATATATGTGTAACTAATATTTTTTACATGTATGACACGAATGTTCTGATAATTATTATAATTTCAATTTAATTTAGTAGTTTCATAAGTTCGAAAAAATGTAAAAACTAAAGGAGTTCCATAAAGTTAGTTACTGAATAAAAATAGTTTTGCTAATGTTTTGTTATTAATTTGTAAAGTGAAACTTTCAAGAGATTCAAATGGTTATTATCACAAGGTACTCTGCACACGAGTTACTCATCCTTAATAACTAGACCATATATAAGTTAGTCAACATCAATACCCATTAAAAGCCTTTTACACATCAGAACTGGTGAGTAGTCTCAATAAGCATACATATTACTATTATATTATTTCTATAAAATATGTATATAAGGGGAACTGAAATGGATAGATACAACAAAAAAACACACACACACACGCACACGCACACACACACGCACACGCACACGTATACCTCTCTCTTTTCCTTTGTTTAGCGGTGCACGTTGAGGTAATTCTTGGCTTTTCTTATATTTTATTGTCATAATTGGTAATAAAATACACTACAAGAAAAATGGGTCATTAAGGACTGCCTGGGCGGTCCCTAATGACCCCCTTGCGGTCGCTATTGAGGGTGTAGCGACCGTCTAGCGGTCGCTATTGACCACGGTCGCTTGCCAATAGCGACCGTTAAGCAGTCCCTATTGTGGTCATTAGGGACCGCAAGATAGCGACTGTTAAGCGGTCCCTAATGACGTCAATAGGGACCGCAATATAGCGACCGTGAAGCGGTCGCCATACTTTTTGATAATAGGGACCGTGTGTGCGGTCCCTAATATGGAATAATAGGGACCGCCCAGACGGTCCCTAATTTTTACAATAGGGACCGTCTGGGCGGTCCCTACTAATATTCGTAGAATTTCTATGAATATTAGTAGGGACCGTTAAACGGTCCCTGATTTTGATATTAGGGACCGTCAAACGGTCCCTACTAATATTCATCGTATGAATATTAGTAGGGACCGTTAAGCGGTCCCTAATGACCTCCAGAAAAAATAAAAAAAAAAACTACAATTATATTCCGGATTTAATTCGGAATATAATTGTTTTTTTTTTTGTAAAATTGTAATTTTAACAAATTGAAAACAATAAAATATTGAATAAAAAGTTAATATAATGTCAATTGATATGAAAGAATAAAAGAATGTGAAAAGATGAATAAAATGAGTAATAATATAAAATGAATGAAATCAAAAACATGAAATCAAAAGTGAAGAATAGTAAATGTAGATCCAAAATAAAGAAAGTATAAGAAAAAAAGATTGTATTGGTGAAAAAAAGAAAATGAAGATCCAAAATAAAAAAGTGAAAGAAAAGAAAATGAAGAAAATCTTGTGTTGGTGAAAAGAAGAAAAGTTTTTGTGTTGGTGAAAATAAGAAAAAAAAATTAAGTGTTTTTGTGTTGGTGAAAAGAAGAAAAGAAGATAGTGTTTTTTGGAGATAGTGAAATGGGTGTAAGAGTGGTGAGATATATATATATATATATATATATATATATATATATATATATATATATATATATATTCAATTGGTTTTTGTCCGTTGGATGATTTTAGATGATCGACTGTTTAAGATTGCGATACGTGTTAAAGACATGATGGGTACTTATGACCGTAGATTAGGATTTCATCGACGGTTGAGATTTGATTTGGTGAAAATTCAAATTTCTCCCTCACTTCCGCCAAAAAATTTCGCCAAAAATTCAAAATTTTCGATTTTAGGGACCGTTAAGCGGTCCCTAATGTCAAATTAGGGACCGCTTAACGGTCCCTATTGTCAAATTAGGGACCGCTTAACGGTACCTACTAATATTCATACTTAAAAATCGATTTTTTTATTGATGTTGTGATTCTGATTGTAAGCAACCAAACTCATTGTAATATATAAATTGAAGTAATAAATGATGGCAAAACCAACCTTATAGTAGATTAGTTGTGAAGTAATAGATTAACTGCGATTGATCGAGTTATTAACGTTCAAAATATATTTTACAAATGTACAACTAATTAATTATCATTAGTTAGTTGTAATTGTTATGCGTGTTTATGATTTACTTCACAAACGTTAGCATAGATACGATTATGAGGCAAAATCATTAGATCAAGTATTCATTAATTATACGTATATATGTAGATCGAATTAATTTGTCATTATGTCATTCGTCGTACAAAATAGTAGGAGAATCTTCAAAGCGGCCCGTTCTCCTTGTATAATAATTGGATATACAATGTGTCGTTGTACTTATTGTTATTTTAACTATTCCAATGGTTATTATGAACTAAACATACAACGCGGCACCTCGAACCATCGAAAAATTCATAATTTTAATGTATGAATATTAGTATGGACTGCCAAGCGGTCCTTAATTTTACAATAGGGACTGCCAAGCGGTCCCTAATTCAAATTAGGGACCGCTTAACGGTCCCTACTAATATTCATACTTAAAATCGATTTTTTTTATTGATGTTGTTGTGTTTGTGATTGTAAGCAACCAAACTCATTGTAATATATAAATTGAAGTAATAAATGATTGGAAAACCAACCTTATAGTATATTAGTTGTGAATAATGGATTAATTGCGATTGATCGAGTTATTAACGTTCAAGATATATTTCACAAATGTACAACTAATTAATTATCATTAGTTAGTTGTAATTGTTATCCGTGTTTATGATTTACTTCACAAACGTTAGCATAGATACGATTATGAGGCATAATCATTGGATCAACTATTCATTAATTATACGTATATATGTAGATCGAATTAATTTGTCATTAAGTCATTCGTCGTACAAAATAGTAGGAGAATCTTCAAAGCGGCCCGTTCTCCTTTTATAATATTTGGATATACAATGTGTCGTTGTACTTATTGTTATTTAACTATTCCAATGGTTATTATGAAATAAACATACAACGCGGCACCTCGAACCATCGAAAAATTCATAATTTTGATGTATGAATATTAGTAAGGACTGCCAAGCGGTCCCTACTTTTACAATAGGGACTGCCAAGCGGTCCCTAATTCAAATTAGGGACCGTTTAACGGTCCTTATTGTCAAATTAGGGACCGCTTAACGGTCCCTACTAATATTCATACTTAAAAATCGATTTTGTTTTTATTGATGTTGTTGTGTTTGTGATTGTAAGCAACCAAACTCATTGTAATATATAAATTGAAGTAATAAATGATTGCAAAACTAACCTTATAGTAGATTAGTTGTGAATAATAGATTAATTGCGATTGATCGAGTTATTAACGTTCAAGATATATTTCACAAATGTACAACTAATTAATTATCATTAGTTAGTTGTAATTGTTATCCGTGTTTATGATTTACTTCACAAACGTTAGCATAGATACGATTATGAGGCATAATCATTAGATCAAGTATTCATTAATTATACATATATATGTAGATCGAATTAATTTGTCATTATGTCATTCGTCGTACAAAATAGTAGGAGAATCTTCAAAGCAGCCCGTTCTCCTTGTATAATATTTGGATATACAATGTGTCGTTGTACTTATTGTTATTTTAACTATTCCAATGGTTATTATGAACTAAGCATACAACGCGGCACCTCGAACCATCGAAAAATTCATAATTTTGATGTATGAATATTAGTAAGGACTGCCAAGCGGTCCCTACTTTTACAATAGGGACTGCCAAGCGGTCCCTAATTCAAATTAGGGACCGTTTAACGGTCGTTATTGTCAAATTAGGGACCGCTTAACGGTCCCTACTAATATTCATACTTAAAAATCGATTTTGTTTTTATTGATGTTGTTGTGTTTGTGATTGTAAGCAACCAAACTCATTGTAATATATAAATTGAAGTAATAAATGATTGCAAAACTAACCTTATAGTAGATTAGTTGTGAATAATAGATTAATTGCGATTGATCGAGTTATTAACGTTCAAGATATATTTCACAAATGTACAACTAATTAATTATCATTAGTTAGTTGTAATTGTTATCCGTGTTTATGATTTACTTCACAAACGTTAGCATAGATACGATTATGAGGCATAATCATTAGATCAAGTATTCATTAATTATACATATATATGTAGATTGAATTAATTTGTCATTATGTCATTCGTCGTACAAAATAGTAGGAGAATCTTCAAAGCAGCCCGTTCTCCTTGTATAATATTTGGATATACAATGTGTCGTTGTACTTATTGTTATTTTAACTATTCCAATGGTTATTATGAACTAAGCATACAACGCGGCACCTCGAACCATCGAAAAATTCATAATTTTGATGTATGAATATTAGTAGGGATTGCCAAGCGGTCCCTAATTTTACATTAAGGAATGCCAAGCGGTCCCTAATTCAAATTAGGGACCGCTTAACGGTCCCTATTGTCAAATTAGGGACCGTTAAACATTAGGGGCCGTTTAACGGTCCCTACTAATATTCATTCTTAAAAATCGATTTTTTTTATTGATGTTGTTGTGTTTGTGATTGTAAGCAACCAAACTCATTGTAATATGTAAATTGAAGTAATAAATGATTGCAAAACCAACCTTATAGTAGATTAGTTGTGAAATAATAGATTAATTGAGATCGATCGAGTTATTAACGTTGAAGATATATTTCACAAATGTACAACTAAATCCAGTAGGAAAATCTTCAAAACGACCCGTTCTCCTTGTATAATGTTTGGATATACAATGTGTCGTTGTACTTATTGTTATGTTAACTATTAAAATGGTTATTACGAACTAAACATACCACGCAGCACCTCAAATCATCGAAAAAATCATAATTTTGATGTATGAATATTAGTAGGGATTGCCATGCGGTCCATAATTTCCACATTAGGGACTGCCAAGCAGTCCCTATTTTCACATTAGGGACCGCTTAACGGATACTGTCAATAGGGACCGCCCAGGCGGTCCCTATTATTAGTATCCGTTGTCAATAGGGACCGCCCAGGCGGTCCCTAATGATACTATCCGTTGTCAATAGGGACCGCCCAGACGGTCCCTATTGTTAGTATCCGTTGTCAATAGGGACCGCCCAGGCGATCCCTAATGATACTCTTCGTTGTCAATAGGGACCGCTGGACGGTCCCTAATGTCAATAGCGACCGCAACGCAGTCGCTATTGACCCGTTGCCAATAGGGACCGCAATGCGGTGCCTATTGACAATTAGCGTTGTCAATAGGGACCGCTTTGCGGTTCCTATTGGCAACGGGTCAATAGCAACTGTATTGCGGTCGCTATTGACCAATGCGGTCGCTGGCGGTCGCTAATTTGCGGTCCCTAATGACCCCTTTTTCTTGTAGTGATATTGATCATCCTATCAAGATACCCTTCATGCATTGTTAATTATGAGATTCAGAGTTTATTTTAAATTCCTCGAGCACACTTTGAGTAAGAAAAGAGATCGACGCACTATTATGACTTAGTTTTACAAATAACCCACTTTAATGATTAAAGCCTACATGAAATGATATCATACAAAATATATGAACAGTAATTTTATTCATGAATCTCTAGGGATTGATACATGCGGACATCTCTCAACAAAATATTGGAAGTTATTTATTGTATGCGAGCTTCTTTAAACTGTTCCAAATTTAGGAGTCAAACTAAAACTAGAATTATGTTATTGTTTTTGTTATATAAGTGTTAGTGACGTTTTATTTTGAACTAAGGTCCTGTACATGGCTATTAAGAACCAAAAAATATGTCCAGTACTCGTTTACTTGAATCGATTAGAATGGAAAGAAAAATAGGATTCTATTAACTGAATTGATTTGTATCTTATTTTATTAGCGATTCATGATACATTATGCATATATTTAAGCTGGTTGAGATAGAAGTATTTACATTTAGACCCTCTTTGGCTCATAGGAATTAAGTCCAGATTAAAAGTCGGGTAATTATTCATTCCTACAGTCGTTGCAGTCGTTTCAGGTGAGTGTTCTTAAACTCTATTATTTTCAAAACTGGAAGGAATGCATGCATGTATATCTATATCTATATATATGTATTCATGAACCTCTGCATATTGAACTGTCACTTCTTTAAAGAAAGTTATCGTAAATCGGGTATCTGAGCTCTTTGTTTCTTCAAAGAAAGTTATCTGTGAATTGGGCATTCGAACCGTTTATTGCTTCAAAGCCAGTTACCCGTGCATTGGTTGTTTAAATGATTGAACTGTCACTTTTTAAAGAAAGTTGTTTCGAAAATGTTTATTTCTTCAAAGAAAGTTTATATAAATTGGGTATTTAAACTGTTCAGTTTTATCAAAGCAAGTTAAACGCACATTGGTTAATTACCGTAAATGATTGGAATCGATATGATGAATGGTGTCCCGATGGGTACCGCCTGGCGGCGGCGGGCTTGCGGGTAGGACTTTTTGGTTCCCATGTGCCTATTCCCTCGAAAACATAATATGAGGAGGTTGTGTCTTTGTTGGGTCGTAGGATTTTCGTATGTACCATGGCATACATTATGGATTCCAAGGTCGCTCCTTGGACGGGGAGATAAGGAGTACTGTTATGAGGTGATAAGGTGGGGCTGCATCAGCAGCCGAATAACGTGGACACCGATCATCGGAATATGGTTTTGTTCAGAGGTAAAAAGGATTTTGTTAATTCGTGAATGCTTTTGATTTACGATTCTATTGCATGGCATTTGTATGCGATAAAGTTTCTTTTATTCAACTGTTTTCAAAATAAAGCTATGGAAAGAAAATGCTACACTTGCACACACGCATGAACACTCATTGAGATTTTTATCCCACGTAAAATTTTGTTTTTCCTTTCCTTCCTTCCAGATTAAGACGATCTAGGTTACTACCGTGTCAGGACTTGGGAGCCTTTGGCATTGGGGAGCGTTCAAAGTTTAGTAGGGTATTGAGTTAGTTGAGTTTATTTATTTTTATTAGTTTAGTACTTTCAGTGCATTTGTGATATGGGCATTTCTCGCATATTGGGCCAGGCCCATTTTGGAGCATATCGGGGATCACTTTCGATGTCATATCGGTAATCATCACCGATATGTTACTGTGGTCCCCGGATCCCGAGGTCTATAAATACGCGGTGCCCGGATCCCAAAACAGGTAATTCATTATCCCTCAGCTACCACTCGCCATATCGAAATACATCACCGATGTCTCTTTCGATATCTAATTCGACATCTTGACTACAACACACGCATGTTACACGTCAGACCACTTCATCGCCGATCTCACATCGGGGGTCATCCTCGACGTCACATCGAAGGCGATCACCGACGTCTATTCGACCTATTTACCGATATTCCACTCCCATCCAAGCATCGAGGCGAAGATCCGAGGTGTTCCGGACCAAGCCTACACGAGACTCGTAGTGTAGGTCTGATTTGAGATAGGCTCGTTATATTACTGGCCCACTCACTTGTAACCGAGACTCGCATATATATAAAACGACCTATTGCCAAATCAGTGGCGCCGTCTGTGGGAACACCAGTTCCCGGACAAAGACGCTGAGATGCAAGGAAGGAGGACCCGATCTGAAGTTAGCGGAGTTGTGACTAGGGGTGCCAGGATCGAGGACACACCGCCTCCACAACACCCAACCGACCGAGAACAGACAGCAGCTCGAGCCGAGCTAGAGCTACCTCCACCACAAGTGCAACGAAGGCGCGGGCCCGGGAGGCCGCCACGAGCCGCAAATGCAAGTCCGACCCTTGTTGCACTAAGTGCGGCAGAACCAGAGACTGAGGGTCCGCCCATCGAGAACCACGCAACTGACATTCCAATGACCAAAGCGCCAAATGCGGATTCTCCCGACCAGGAGGAGACAATGCCCGAGGGACAAAGTGTCGTCTATCCCGCCGCTATAACCCCGAAAATGCTAGCACAGATCAACGCCTCTGTAAAGGCAGCGCTTGACACTGCACTGGAGGATTTGCTTCCACGACCCGCTGAACAGAGGACGAAGGACGCTCAAGCGAGGCCCCATGGATCCAGAGCGGGCGAGAGAAGGGCAAGGCAAGAATATGATGAACAAGAGGATACAGAGGACTCATTTAGAGAGATATCGCCTGCTACTTATGACAGAGTGGAGAGACGGGACTCAGGGACCCTAGATCGAGAGATAGCAAGGAAGATGGAATGGCTGGACCGTGAGATGGCGGAAGTAGTCCGGAGAATAGAAAGCGGTCGCGACCGCACCGAGGTTGCGTATTCGAAGGATGAGGACGTAGAGATAATGCGGGTAATCTCAAGAAGGATGGAACAGCTAGACCGCGAGAGAGCGGAATTGTCGAGGAAGTTGACTCAGAGTAAGGGGAAAGGTCGCAGTAGGACCCCGTTCTGGGATGAGATAGAGGCCGAGGTATTGCAGAGGGGGGACAAGATCCCGGTAATCAAGACATACGACGGAAGAGGTGATCCTACGGATCATCTCCATCAGGTCGATAGCATCCTGAACCTGCACAACTACTCGAGATACATAAAGGCAAAGATCTTGTCCACCACTTTAACGGGCGCTGCACTGGATTGGTTTGCTAGGCTAGAGGCCAGATCCATAACGGACTACGAGCAGCTGAGGGAGAAATTTGAGAATCAATTCTCTAGCCAAAAGAGAATGAAAACCAGCCTGCTACACCTCGGCGCTGTGCAGCAAAGAGAAAGGGAGAGCCTCCGAGACTATATGAAGAGGTTCAACGATGAATTACTAAAGGTGGACGAGCCGCATGGCGGTCAGGTCATGATGATGCTGTTTAAGGGTACGACCCACCGTAGGTTTGCCGGGGAGCTAATAAAATTAACGGATCCCACCATAGCACAGATAACATGCTTGCAAATCAAATGGTCTATGAGGACGAAATGATGGCAACGCGTCAGGGTTCGTTTCCCAGCAGAAACGCAGACAGAGAGCGCAACAGGGAAAGGCCCCGGAGGACGTACACCCCGTTAAACAGAGGCATTCTAGAGGTGATGGCCGTGGCAAAAAGAAACGGATGGTTGACGGAGCCCAGACCATTAAATGCGACTCCTGGGATGAAGTCATCTGGCAAATACTACGCATACCATCGCCAACCTGGACACAGGACGGAAGACTGCACACACCTGAGGAACGAGATCGAAAGATTGATCAAAGAAGGGAAACTAGTCGAGTTTGTCAGGGGCGCCAGGGAGGATGCTAGAGGAGCAAAACATTCCTCATCCCTTAGAAGGGAGTACTCGCCTAGGAGAGGAAAGCAGAAGATGATTGAGGCACCCGAGGAACGAGGGAGGACCATAGTGAATGCCCAGAGCATAGGCGTCATAAATGTGATCAACGGGGGAGGCTTAGGAGCTGACATGGCTCACGGCCGAGAAACCTTAACTAGAAGACTTCAGGCTGGAGCCTATGTTGGGTACACCAACGCAATCATGCCGAAAACATACTTGGACCAGGAGATCTCTTTCACCAGGAAAGACTTGGAACATCTTAGTCCGTTGGCCTTGATCGTAGGAAAACTAGATTGCCCATTGGTTATCACGATTAAGGTGGGTGTATATCAGATGCATAAAGTGTTGGTGGATAGCGGAAGCTCCGCAAACCTGATATTCTCAAAAGCCTACGAACAGTTGGGGATAGCCCAGGACCGGCTGAAGCCGATATCTACCCCGTTGACTGGGTTTGGGGGAGCAGAGGTAGCGTCGCTCGAACAAATTATATTGCCGACCATGTCTGGTAGGAGCCCACGCAACCGGGTCACGCCGATAAAATACATGATTGTCGTTACTCCGTTCCCCTACCACGCCATCATGGGCCGACCGGCACTCAACCAGATCAGAGCAATGTCTCTACTTACTACCAGAAGATTAAATTCCCGACGCCTCAAGGAGTTGGCGAGATTCGGGTTGACCAGATACACCCCCTGAAGCACCCAAGAATCAGAAGAAGGCAGGAAATACAAGTCCCACACCAAGAATCCATTCCGCGCACGGAGTGATCGCCATGAGGAGCAAACAGAACAATATTTTAAATTTCTGCACTTTTTAAATTGTGTTCGAACATTTGAAACATTTCCCCATCGTGGGTTGGTCTGTAAACTTAAAACAGGGGGAACTACGCCGGTCTGATTCCCCACTCAACGGGATACGTAGGCGGGTTAGGTTTACCTAGCCCTCGACCGCTATCTCTTATTTTGCCCTTCGTGGGCCGGCCTGTAACTTAAAATAGGGGAAACTACGCCGGTCTGATTGCCCACTCAATGGGATACGTAGGCGGGTTAGGTTTACCTAGCCTTCGACCGTTATCCTTTATTACCTTTTTTATCTGTTGCTTGGTGCAATCTCATATTTCATGCAGGGATATGTCCTAAGTGGACATTATAAAAGTGCAGAGAATAGCACAAACAATTGGGGAATGTTCCCCTAGATATATATTTAACACATCGCCCTCTTACAGGTACAAACAGGTACAACAGATACAAACGGGTACCACGGGCATGATAGAGCACTACGGAAACACTATTTCTTGTATAAAACAGATATTCCCAGAATGAGGGAACATTCCTCAAATAACACATGCACGTCATTTCGTGCTTTCGTATTAGCTTTTATGTCGAAAATTTTTCTTGTCTATGATGTTTTGCAGGGCTTAATGACCTACATATTCAACGACGACACAGTCACCAAGAGACATAGCCAAAAAGACAATGAAAAGGCTCGCCTACAACACAAAGAAAAAATCGCCGGTGATAACGGGGTCGATTCAAAAAAATCCCTGTGATAACAGGGCCAATCCAAGAAAAAATCCCCTGTGATAACGGGGTCGATTCAAAAAATTCCCATTGATACCGGGGCCAATCAAAGAAAAGGCTCCTACTCATGAGCAGTAATGGGTTCCCCTGTGATAACGGGCGGGCTCCTACCCATGAGTGGTAACGGGTCATCCACAAAGTAAAGGCTCATACCGATGAGCGATAAAGGGCTCCCCTGTGATAACGGGCGGGCTCCTACCCATGAGCGGTAATGGGTCATCTACAAAGAAAAGGCTCCTACCCATGAGTGGTAACGGGTTCCCCTGTGATAACGGGCGGGCTCCTACCTATGAGCGGTAACGGGTCGAATAAAAAAAATTCCCTGTGATAACGTGGCCAATTCAAGAAGAAATTCCCTGTGATAACGGGGTCGATTCAAGAAAAAATTCCCATAAATTACGTTAGGTGAAGAGCCTATTGGGTGGAAATCCCATAAATTTCGTTAGGTGAAGAGCCTATTGGGTGAAAATCCCATAAATCAAGCTAGGTGAAGAGCCTATTGGGTGGAAATCCCATAAATTACGTTAGGTGAAGAGCACATTGGGTGAAAATCCCATAAATCAAGCTAGGTGAAGAGCCTATTGGGTGAAAATCCCATAAATTACGTTAGCTGAAGAGCCTATTAGGTGAAAATCCCATAAATCAAGCTAGGTGAAGAGCCTATTGGGTCGAAATCCCATAGAATTACGCTAATTGAAGAGCCCATTGGAGGAAAATTCCATAAGCAAACTAGGTGAAGAGGCAGGTTCTATGGGCCCCTAACCACAAGAAGAATATCCCCTATAATAGTGCGGTCAATCCTAAACACATTAGCAGTGGTAGATTACCCATGTTTCCACCAACACCGAGGGAATTCAAATCATCATTTATTGAGGACAAGCAAAGTAATGAAATCTCATCAATACGAGAACGAAATGAATGAAGTGTCAAATATCGAAATACCGCATAATCCACCATCATGACAATAAAAGAAAACCGATAAATTATCAGACAACAAGGCCACGAAGAGTCACATACTACGAAGACAACTGAGAAATAAATATTCAGTTACAGAACCACAAATCGGAGATAGTCCGGAAAGAGATAAAATTAAGTTACAATGAATGCGGTAAACAACTACTCCCACGAGGATCCCTCAGTCTTTTTCTCCACGACCTCGGAAAACACGTCAGGGTCGGCCGGATTCTCTTCCACCTCATCTAGGCCGCCGATCGGCAGATCATGATGATCATGCCTTGGGTTCAACCCACTCAATTCGAGTGAGTCATTGAAACCGTCGCGTCTCAACACTTGCCCTACGCAAGCATGAAAGGCTGCATCTCGAACCTTCAAAATTAGATTTCGGAAGCTCGAGCTTTCCATAAACTTCTCCGCCCCAACCCGGAGGAGATCAGAACGACGTTCCTACAAGTTGAACTCTATTAAATACAAGAGGACAAAAAATAGAGACAGATATCTTACACAAGATACATACCAAGTCCAAGGGAGCTAATCTAGCAGTGGAGAGCTCAAATGAGATACGTTCATTAGCAGCCTTCACCGCCGCCACCTCAGCCTTCAATGTTTCCATCTCTTTATTGGCCGCAGATTCACACGCCTTTCCTTGATCGAGCTCAGTCACTAGTGTTTTGAAGTTTCCTTTCAACAAATCATACTCCCCTCGGAGTGTATGACATGTCTTCAATGCATCCTCTTTTTCAGCCTCTAACTTCTCCAACACCATGGGGTTGAACTCACCCATCTTCAAGATATCAGCCTCGAGCTCGGCAGCAACAGCGTCAGGGTCACCCTTGGACTCGCGAATGGTCTTCAGACACGAGACCGCCAGCTTGGCCGTCTACACAATACAATACATAATATTATGCTAAACATTCAAATGAAAACAATCAAGGACGTGCTTAGGCACGTACACTTTGGAACAAGTGAGTGCTGCGACGTATGTTCTGGGCCCGCTCAAATTCTGAAAGCACCCGCACATTCGCAGGCGGAGGAAAAGCCTGCATCATGCCCCGCACAGCGTCTGCTTCAGGAAATTCTACTTGCTTGGAGAAGTTGACTGCACCCACCTTCTTGGGGCCCGAACTCGAAGACGAGTGGACATTGTGGACAGTTCCGTCATGAGACCTTTTATTACCCGATACCCTAGCCGCGTCAACGACAGGCTTTCTAATCGGAATTCTAGGAAAGATAGGGGCAAATCCCCCCAATATCTAGGGCTCATGCAGTGGCCCTTTACCCTTGTCAATCTTACCTGAAACATGCGCTTTTCCCTTGCCGCTAATAGGGTTCGGGCTTGAAGAGCCCGACCCCACGATAAAGGGCGTATCCATTAAATCACCTAAGTTGACACGGGTATTCGATCCCGAAACACCAACATTCTTGGTCAAAGGAATGTTGGACTCCGACTCAGAACGTGGGGCTACGTACTCACCAGAAGGAGACCTAGCATCTGGTCTCTCAACCAGCACATCTGGTCTCTCAGTCAACACAGCCCCTTCAGGCGGATGAACCACACCATCCTGTTTCGAGGTCAGCACCTCCAAGAGATTGGTTGCACCGTCCAGGCCTCCCACCACATCAAGGATGTCCTGGCTAAAGGACCCAACCGTTGCAGGAACACTTTCAAAGCATTCTTCATTAAAACGTTCACGCACTACAATGCTAGGGGAGGTTGTTCAACTCCCGATACCTCCGCCAGAACCTCAGTGGCTGCATTATTCAGATCAAAGTTAGACGCAGACCTTGTTTCAGGCGCCACCGCAACTGCTGCCGTCTCAGCCAATGCAGTTTTCTGAGCATCACGGTCGGCTTGAAGCTTGAGCATCAATTGTCTAAATCCCATTTTTAACGAAGTATCTCAGAAAAAGGTAATATACCTGCAGAATAATGGGAATATGAGTAGAAGAAAACAATAATAAGTCAACTACAACAGAGAGATCGAAATACACGTCGGGGGATATATCGAATATAATTACCGATATACTTACCGATGTAGTTACGCTAAACGACAGAGAAAACGCAGAAAACTATGAACTTCAGAGTCTCTTACAAGCCCTACTTATAGACGGAGGCCTTAACTACATCGAAATATACTTTCGATGTCATATCGAATATACATTTCGACATCATGTCAAAGATGAGACCCGACGTCTTACCCTACTACGCGAAGAGCTGCGAGAATATAACAACTGCCCCGGCAACCACATCATAATCTTCAAGGAACCCAAATTCCAAGGGAACTAGAATTCAAACGAGGACATCAAACTCGACGTTCATCATAGGTGCACTCCCCACAAGTTTGATCTCCGTCATTTGAACTGGCGGGACGAATGGTACAGGTAACCCAGAAATTTTAAATTAAAATTTACGAATCTTTATCTCTAAGATAAGAATCCCCAAATTGGGGGACTACATGATATGGGTATTTCCCGCATATTGGGCCAGGCCCAAACCAGGCCCATTTTGGAGCATATCGGGGATCACTTTCGATGTCATATCGGTAATCATCACCGATATGTTACTGTGGTCCCCGGATCCCGAGATCTATAAATACGCGGTGTCCGGATCCCAAAACAGGTAATTCATTATCCCTCAGCTACCACTCGCCATATCGAAATACATCACCGATGTCTCTTTCGATATCTAATTCGACATCTTGACTACAACACACGCCTGTTACATGTCATACCACTTCATCACCGATCTCACATCGGTGGTCATCCTCGACGTCACATCGAAGGCGATCACCGACGTCCATTCGATCTATTTACTGATATTCCGCTCCCATCCAAGCATCGAGACGAAGATCCGAGGTGTTCCGGACCAAGCCTACACGAGACTCGTAGTGTAGGTCTGATTTGAGATAGGCTCGTTATATTACTGGACCACTCACTTGTAACCGAGACTCGCATATATATAAAACGACCTATTGACAAATCAATTTGATTCAGATATTTATCAGTTAGATATGAAATAGTTGCTATGATATTGTTCTGTTTATCTCGAATTTATCGGGCCGTTACACAAAAGCTAAAAATTCACCACAAACCCGAACCCTTGTCATTGCGTGAGCGACAATATTTGTGTCAGCAACATGATTAACCGCATACTCATAACAGAAGACCTGACAAATGATTCTATAATTCTCCAACTCGAGTTTTGCTTCAGTTCATGTATTGTCTCGTTGTTACAATTGGGAGAAGAGACGAGTAGTAGGGCCCAGAATGTGTAATCTACATTTGAGAAAAAAAGATGTAGTATGCAACAAAAAGTTCGAGGATTTCCAATTCTATGACCAAGAGGTTCGTCGAATCTATAGAGGAAAGACATCCCTTGTTCATTTAATACTTAGAGATGTCTCGCAACTATCCTCTTCATTGATCTTCTGAAACCATATATTAGTGATCTGATTAGTCAAGAGTATCCCTTTGTTACTGGGAAAGGTCACTTTCACCTTGCTTCCCATGATCACTTGTGTCTCTTTCATAAAAGTAATCATTTTCTTTTAGAAAAATGCTTGCACGGTCGTCGATCGATTACCTTCATTTTCATGATTGTAAGCAGCATATACTTTATTTTACTGAATTTTGTTCATTTTACTCGAGCATGGGTCCCCAGAGGCTTCGATTTTATCACAAGAGTAAGAAAGTTAAAGGCATAGTCCACAACAATGGTTTCCATTCCAAAACATCCACTCACGAGATTACTAATTTGGTCATCAAGGCAAACAAAATCAAGAATATTTTCACAAAATTTAGAGGAGGTGTCTGCAATGGTTTTCCCTAGGAGGTCTTAAGACTCAAGACTTTGAGAAGTTATTTTTATTTGATCGAGTATGGTGCCTTCATTCTTCGTTCCTACATACTCCCGAGAATTTCTCCCAAGTGAGTTCCATCCTATATCCAAATCATGATAACCACCAGCTCTTTCTAACATCATTAGTTTATACTCCATACCATTTATTTTGTACTTCCCTCTTCAATAGTTCTGATTTTATCAAGCCTAGAGGTGTGGGCTCTTTAAACTATCTGCACATTTGAAGTAGATGAACCCATTCCCCTCATCCTTTGTATGGGTCGTCTATTATGACAACTCTTTCCTGATATAGTAGAGTGAAACTTATCCATCAGATAAGAACATCCAATGACTTCCTCGTCTTTGAAATGACTGTCACGAGACAACCTCTGATCATCACTTTTCTCCACGCATTCTTCCAAACCTAATGCAATGAAGTAAACTCTCGATTGTACGAGTTCTCCAGCAACCATACCATGCTCAATCCAATGTCGTTCAATCATACTAACAAAAGGTCGACCTTGGTCTCACGCTTGTATGTTGATTTTCGATGGCTATACAAATCCTTGTGCGTATTCTTAGTTTGTTTATAACAATCAGATGGTGGCGACATCATTTCAGAACAAATCGATTCCATCTGCTACCCTTTCAACACTCATCTTAGATTCTGAAATAGGTGAGTTGATATTTTGTCCATACCTTTCACAGAATTGAATCATTTTGTCGAGCTTGTAAGAATTCGCTTGAAAAAGAACTCGACCCTCTTCCGTGAAATGAAATGAAATGATGTGGTACGTACGAACCGCTGTCCAAGGATCAAACAACTTTGATGCCACTGTTACGAACGTCGGCGGAAGCTCACCGTTAAGTGCCATGAAAATGAAAGATTAACAAGACACCGTATAAAATAGAGTAGAAATTAAATGTACTTTGAGCAGTAGCAGTCACAAAACAGGCGGGCTAAACAACAAAAGTGAAAGGGGAAAAAATTCCTATTGTTTCAAGGAGATAAAGTAAATGATATGTTGACTTTTAAACTTTTTCTAAATTTTTTTTTATTAAGTAGTGATTTGGGAACATGAGGACCACAAGGTCTATAAATTATTATTGGTAATCCTTAGCCTATCTAAGATTTTTTCATGTAGTCCCACTGGTAGTCTAGGCCTAGGCCTAGTTTATTTACCCAAAAAATATAAAGAAAGGAAAATCTTTAAGGAAAGTCATTTTTTCTAGTGTTTGACAATTTGAGATTTTTTTTGAAAAAAAAAAAATCTCTGAAAAGGAGAGGAGAATATGGAAATTCTATTCTTATTATTTTCTGAAAAACTATGTTTTTTTTTTCATTTTTCGGGAAAATAAACGAGGCCTTAATAATAATAATAAGGAAAACAAAAGAAGAATAAATGAAATTAAAAACTTGAAAATTGAAATGAAAACCCGTGTCAACCCTATTGCGCAGTGCGGCCCAACATCACCAAAGGCCTAGGGCTCCATTACCTCTTTATAAATATACTGCCACTGCTTTATAATTATGAAAACAATCATATTAAGCCATTCTATGCATTAAGTTGTATTATTAGCATGTACCAATGTTATTAAAAAATATTGTTTCTGCTAATTCTTACAATTTTATTTAATCCCCTTGCTATTTTCCCGATTTTCTTTACTAATTTTTTTTATTCTTCTCTTTTTCACTGACCTGCCTCTGCGGATGATTAAAACTATAACTTTCGTTCTTCTGAGAATATTTCCATGCGGAAGATTAATGGAGACCTGAACTGAAGAGGCTTTAACACTTTGTTTTCCATTTACAAATAGTTACGTTGTACTATATATTTTATTATTTACCGAATTTGGATTTAGCAAATATGATTTATAAGAGGTGGGGAGTTTTGTGTTTCTCGGTGATGAACATCATAAGATGACGAGTCTGATCGAAATCCATTCTTTAAAACATTGATGACAATCGAGGCATTTGTCTGAGAGAAACACTCAACTTTTTTTTTTTTTTCCTTCTATTGAACGAAAAATCTTTTTTAATGTTTATGCTTTTAATTACTAAATATATGAGTTTCGAATATGCATAATTGTTACCAACGCCTGAATATGATGCATAAAATCGGTAGTCAATAGAACATCAAAATATCATCTTATTAGAAATAAAGAAATTTGTAAGATGCGTATAAGCTTTTTTTTTTCTAATATATAGCAGTTCTAAATTTTGTGTTGAATTTCAACAAAATCACTTAAAAATCAAAAGTTTAGCATAATCCTAACTTTAATTAGCGAATTTTCATATCAATTCACCTCTTTTACCAAGTAGGAAACAAATCATGAAAATTGACAATAATAAGATATTATTGGACATGATAAAAGTTCTATAACTATATAAATGAAAGCTAATTTACGTTTTTGTTTGTTTTATTTATCAACAAATATGCTATACTTGGTTGCTAAAGAATTCATAGGAAGTGGCACAACAAATATTACATAAAGGATTCATAGTAAGTGACATAACAAAAAAGATATGATTTAAATGTCATTTTTGAATGCAAACTTTATGGCACTTTTGAAAATTAATTTCACCATTATATTTCTTCTTCTTCTTCATGTAAGTGATTATAATCACTTCAAGATTCAGTTAATGCCAAAAATTAATAACAATGATATTTTCAGTATAGTGTTATGATAATTTTTAGTAGTAATACAGTTAATCATGATAGTGTAAGTTGAAGAAAATTAACGATATAAGTATTTTGAATAACGCATCAAAACTATTCAAGTTCTAGATCATAAACAAAATGAAATATTTTTCATGAAGACATGCCTACTTTTGAGTGGCCCTTGAGTTCGAAAGTGGGCCGGGCTGAACCGACCTAGTCCAGGCCCAGACAAACTGTGGTCTGGTCCGAGCCCACTTGTTAATAAGTGGGAGGCTCGGCCCGTCCCATTTACAATATGGCTTGGGCTGTTTTTTTTTTTTCAAACTAAAATATACATGTTAAAAATGTAAACTTAGTAAATAAAATAAAACAAAAAAACACTTTTTTTTGTTTTTTTTTTGAACAGCCAAACAGGCTTCATGCATTAGCAAGGCAAAAAAACTCACTGTTAGATACATAACCAAGACCACAACTCTAGGACAAAAAAAGAGATAACTTAAATACAATTGATAGGAAACTCAAGATTGGTAGTCGCATTTCGGGCTAGCATGTGTGCGTCGACATTCGCCTCGCGAAACACCCAACGGAAGTCAAAGTCTCGCTTGCTTCTACAAATCTCCCGCACCTCCTTTGTCACATTAAAATACTCTACTCCCCCATCATTGTTTTGTAAGAGATCGTTGATAACCCCCATACTATCCCCTTCGAAGACTACCGAGTTCCAGTTCATTTTAAGCGCCAAAAAGACCCCGAGCCGGGCAGCAAATAACTCCACTTCTTTAGCATCGAATGAACCTATAATTCTTCTCCTTACCCACGCAAGCATTCGTCCAGAATTATCCCGAGCCAGCACTCCAATACCGCTTGCGTCTTGATCCGGAAAGCATGCGCCATCAAAGTTAATCTTTATTGTTCCTTCGCACGGTGGCTGCCAAGTTACAACCGATCTTGACTGCTCCTCGCGATTAATTTTCGTGTTAGCAGCAGTCCATATGTTGCCAAAACTCCTCGCGAATTCAACAGTATCCGCCGGTTCTTGCTCCTTTTCTCCCGCCACAATTCGGTTCCTATTTCCCCACAAAGACCAACACAAAATAGCAATGTGTAAGAGTTCGAACCCCGTGTTACTCTTTGTTTCTCGTTGTAACCACATAAGTATGTCCTCGTCTTCTCTAATCGCTGCCATCATAGGAAAGTTTGCAAGGGCCCAGACTTGACGCGCCACGTCGCAATAGAAAAGACAATGACGGACATCCTCTTTACCATTGTTGCAAACCGGGCAATTGTCTTCCAAGAGTACCCTTCTTTTCACCAAATTTCTTTTCGTCGGCAAACTGTCCATGCAAGCTCTCCAAAGGAAAATGTTAATTTTCCTCGGACTCCTCAAATTCCAAATTAATTTCCACGGTTTCGATCCCGCACTGCTTGTCATTGCTCGAGTGTCTCTTCTATGCAGCCCCCGCTCCAAGATTAGATGATAAGCACTCCTCACCGTGTATAGTCCACTCTTCTCATAGTGCCAAATCATCTTGTCGCAATTCGCCCTATCGCCAATCGGTATTGAAAGAATAAGTTTGGCGTCCTCTTCCCAAAACAAGTCTCGAACTAAGGTAATATTCCAGCCCCCAGTATCCTCGTCTATTAACTCATGAACCCTCTCAACCTCTATGTTGTTCGGCCGTGGAGAGAAAACCCGGAACAGTGCTGGTCGCGGCACCCACTTGTCTTGCCAGATTTTTATATCTTCCCCGTTTCCTACCCGCCAACGAAGCCCCCCTTCAAGAATTTTTATCGACTCGCAAATGCTACGCCAAGAGAACGACGGGTTGTGGCCGACTTTCGCATCGAGTACGGAGCAATTTGGGAAATACTTTGCTTTATAAATCTGTCCCACCAAACTATCCGGGTTTTGAAGGATTCGCCAGGCTTGTTTTGCGAGCAACGCCAAATTAAATGCCTTTAAACTCTTAAACCCCATACCTTCTTCTTTTTTCCCCATGCACAACTTGTCCCACGCCATCCAGTGTATCTTATTTGAATCACCACTCCCCCACCAAAAGTTACAGATCACCGACTCAAGCTCAGCGATTAAGTTATCGGGTAACTGAAAACATCCCATAGCAAAAGATGGGATAGCTTGAAAGACGGATTTAATAAGAATCTCCTTTCCTGCACTAGATAGATTCTGTCCTTTTAGCCCTTGTGCCCTCTTCCACATGCTTCTTCGACTTCCCAACCATCGACGGGAGCCCGAGGTACTTTTCATGCTTATTCGCCACTTTTACGCCGAGAATAGCTGCAACGTCTCTTGCTACATCCTCCCCTGTATTCCTACTAAACACCACCACAGATTTATCAAGATTAATCTTCTGACCAGACGCCGTCTCATATTTCTGGAATATCAGTGCAATTTCCTGTGCCGCGCTAGGTGTCGCCTCACAACAAAGTAAGGTATCATCTGCAAACAGGAGATGCGAAACAACTGGTGCGTGACGACTAATAGAGACGCCTTTGATTGACCCCATCGTCTCTGCATCCTTAATAAGGGCTGAAAACACCTCACAAACAATCAGAAACAAATAGGGGGATAAAGGATCCCCTTGACGAATTCCCCTCTTGGGATAAAAACCACTTGTTTCACGGCAATTAATTAAGACAGAATAAGATACAGTGCGCACTCCAAGCATAATTAAACTCACAAATTTTGAATCAAAGCCTAATCTACTCATTACCTGTTCCAGAAAGACCACTCAACTCTGTCATAGGCTTTGCTCATATCCAGTTTCAGCGTCATAAAACTCTTCTTCCCTGCCCTTTTATTCTTGAGAAAATGATTAATCTCAAAAGCAACCAAAATGTTATTAGTAATTAAGCGGCCAGGTATAAAAGCGGACTGAGAGTAAGATATAATATTATTGAGCAATGGTTTTAATCTGTTAGTAATAGTTTTTGAAGCAATTTTAAAACTAACATTGCTCAGGCTAATCGGTCTGAATTGGTGCATACAATCGGGAGATTTACACTTGGGGATAAGTACTATATGAGTGAAATTAACTGATGGGTCAAGGGATTGGTTGTTTAGAAACTCAAGCACAAAGGAGATAACATCGTGATGAATTATGTTCCAGAATTTCTGATAAAAAACAACAGTAAAGCCATCAGGACCTGGGGATTTGTAAGGATACATCTCATTTAAAGAATTTTTTACCTCCTCAGGAGTGTAAGGTTGGAGAAGACGCTCGTTCATCCCTTCGCTAACTTTCTTTCGTACTGCTTGCAAAATGTCCTCCATATCCTCAACCGCGGTTCCATTAGTCTCAAATAAGCCTTGGAAATAATCTCTCGCATTAGCGGCCACCTCGTGCGGTAATTCCTTCCATTCCCCATTGCTGTCCCTTAATCCCAGAATTTCATTCTTTTCTCTCCTTTCACTCGCACATCTATGAAAGTACGAGGTATTCCTATCCCCTTCCCTCAACCATTGTACCTTAGCACGCTGTTTCCAAAAGAGCTCCTCTGAATCTTTCAGCCCCTCAAGCTTATGTTTCAGCTCATATTCTTCCTTCTTCGTTTCCGGGTTAATCGGTCCCAAACGCAGCTGCCTAATGCGATCTGTAATCTTCTCAATTTTTTTCTTTATCCCCAGCCCACTGACCCGATTCCATTTCATTAAACCCAAGCGGCAGTCTTCCAGCTTTGTCGCAAGTGATATATTCGTCCTCCCCTCTCCGAAATCACTCCATAGTTGCTCAATCACTTTTCGGCATTCCTCTTTCTTTATCCAAATGGCTTCGAACCTGAACCTACGTGGGGGCGGCCTGCATTTCTTCTCGAACGACTCAGCTTTTAGAGATATAAGAATCGCCATATGATCTGAATGCCTCATTGTCACGTGGTCCACTCGCGTCGTCCTGAAAATACGTCTCCATCCCGAATCCGCGCAAGCCCGATCCAGTCGCTCCCAAATTGTATCCGGTTCCATTCTTCTGTTACACCACGTGAATCTGGGACCGTGGTACCCCAAATCACATAGTCCCACATCTGTAAGAGCCTCTCGGAATTGTCGTAAAGCCCAATTCGGTCTTAAGTTCCCCCCTTTTTTTTCTGTTTGGCACAGCACCTCATTAAAATCCCCGGCACATATCCATGGCTTGGTAGATACAGATTTCAAGTAACGGAGAAGATCCCAAGTTATTTTCCTGTTTGATGCATCGGGTTCCCCGTAGAACCCAGTAAATCTCCACTCAACACCATCCCCCTCTGTTAGGACCAGCGCGTCTATATGATTAGATGACATGCTCATTAACTGGACGTCCACCTCCTTCCTCCACAAAAGCGCCAGACCTCCCGACTTCCCCTTCGAATCCACAGAAACCCCAAAGTACCCAACTTGCTGTTTTATTTTTTCTATTTTTTTTTTTTACATTTAGTTTCCATGATGAAAACTAACAAGGGACGGAAATGTGTGACCGTTTCCTTCAACTCGCGAACTGTCCAAGGGCGCCCCACTCCCTGACAGTTCCAACTCAAAATACTCATGACTCTCGGCGGGGTTGCTCAGCAACCGCCGCTGTTGTAGAAATTTCATAAATAGCCAACGAAGAGTTCCTTCTTCTTGCGCGATGGAGGTTCGTTCTCATGATCCCCGGACATTCTTTTTTGAGGTGTAAACTGGACTCCTTCCATAGGGACATCTCCTAATTTTCGACGTCGTATCGGAGTTTTCTTTTTTGTTGGATTCATAAGACCCCCCGACTGAGTATCTTTAGAGCCAGCCTCCTCGTTTGTTATATCTCTTAGGACCAGTCCATTTATTCCCTTTCCCTTATCTTTCCTGCTCATCCCTTCTACCGCACTCCCCTGGACATCGCTTTCCCCACTATTTTCCTTATGCATATCGTCCCGACCTGTCACTCGAAACCCCCCCCCCCCCCCCAGGCTGCCACCTTCGTTCGCAGCTTTTTTCCCATTCCTTGCATTCGTACTCTCTGTATTGCGCATATATTCCGTTGGCTGGTTCTGCAAATCTCTCCTGCCATGCACAATAATATTCTTGCGCGCTGCTCCAAAGTGAAAAGTAAAGGATGCGTCACTACTCTCTTTCTGTTTATCAGCCGTCCCCCTTGGAATATTCACTATCTTGCTGTGCCAGTTTTCAGATTGGTTAGCTCTGCTAGCGTTTGGAACATCTGCAAGTTTTTGATTTCGAAATCCGCCCGAGCATTCCGGAACTTCGCGAAGCCATGCACCATACGGGAGTTGGTCTTCTGGTACTTCACCATCAAACTCATAACGTCTTTCACAATCGTCGACAATGTGTCCTATGAGACCACATAGGTAGCAGAAATTTGGAAGCCTCTCGTATTTGAATCGCACAGTCATTTCCCCTCCTCCTTCGCCGCGCACCTTCAAGAAACGGAAAAGAGGTTTGATGACATTTATTTTGGCCCTTATGCGCATTCGGATACCCCACGACTCATTCGGATCCATTTCTTCAAACACTCCCAGTCTGTCCCCTATGGCTTTCGCAATCTCTTTCGTTTGGCGCAAAAATGGAATGTCATACAGGAGAACGTAAAAGCTGCATAGGTCGAGGTTAACATCTGTTGGGTTTTCATCCTCTTTGACAGCATTTAGGATCAGTATTTGTTTATCAAACGGCCACAGACTCTTCACCATTGCACGGTTTTTGTCAAGCACGTGAAAGAATTGGAATAGCAGCCTATCCTCGCTGATTTAATAAATTTCCAGCCCTTTTCCTGCCTTAAACAGCCCTTTGATTACCGTACATAAAGCGTTAAAGTTGAAGTTACGGGACGTAATGAGCCTTCCCACCAATATCAGATCTACTGAACCATTAGTCTTATTCCAAGTCTCAGTCGGCAAATCGATTCCCGTTTCCTCCTCTGATAGGGACAACTTACTACACAACTGCTCGATATTAGACGTCATGACCGCAGATCGGAACAGTTGGACGTGTTGGAAGCAGTACGAGTTCAGGTGAACGCGGGGAGCACGAACGTAATCACAAACCCTAGACACACGAAAAGAAGAAAAAAACTACAAATAAGAACGTATCCTCAAACCCTAGGAACGATAATTACCTGTTGAAATAATCAGAATGGAGTAAAAAGAATGAAACATAACAAAAACGAATCACGATATTAAACCTAGCCGAAAATCAAAGAAAGAAGGAGAGGAAGAAGAACGATGCCACCCGAGAGATTAATCAATAGCCAAGAACAATTAGATGTGGAATCCGAGTAATTTCCGTTGATTCTGATGAGATCGCCATGCAAAGATCGAAGAAGGCCTTACCGGAAGGCAACGTTACTCTCATACAAGAGACACTCACGAACAAGTGCTTGTATTAAAAAAAACATAAAGGGTTAGCTTAAAAAAAATCTTCGAAAATATAACATAAACGATAAACTTTAAAACGATATTCTATTCTACGAAGATACATAAAAGGTAAACTTTAAAAAGAAAAAAAACAACTTCAATTCTAAAAAATACATAAAATGTAAACTTTGAAAAAGGATCAATGTCGTTATGAAAACATAAAAGGTAACTTATATTTTAGAAAAAGCATAAAAATGTAACGATTGAAAAAGAAAATATCTTCAAATATGGAGACCATTAAGAAAATATCTTGAAAAAGAAAATATCTTCTCCTTCGTTTAATGTAAATATACTTGGCGCCTATCCAGATGATCCTTCTAAAGCATACAAAATTTGACAAAATTAGGTACTATTAATCGTTGCATGTGGACTCTGAAGCGGTCGAGGACATTTGAGGCGAAAGTAGATCACGAGCAATACGAGCAACTACGGGATAATTCTGCTCGTTTTGGCGCCACCATCGTCATATATTGAATTTTGCAGATTTATCAAAATCTATTGGGCTCTTATTTAAAAAGTGGTTGAACTGATCAAGGCCTCCGAAGATAGTTGCCTTTGCCCTCTTGCCACCTAAAGTTATCTTGAAGATACAATGTAAACCTGAACTTGTTGATGCATCTTCTGTATTGCGTTCCCCACGCCCATAAGAATATATCATAATTCATAAAACACAGACAATATTCTAGCCATTTCAGTATCCACGTCAAACTTTATGTTGAGACACTCATAGTACTCACCCAATAGTTGTAAATAATAAGTTAATCCACTACGGGGATCTAAACATGTAGCTAAGATAGTTACGTCTTATACTTTGAAAAAATATTTCAACAATTGTTTCTCCATTTTTTGAACCACTCTTTGAAGATTAGTTTCTCCCACATCGCTATCATTATCAAACTCTTCTTGAGCAGGTAGTCTTACTACTTCGAAGAGTTGTACAATTTGAACAAGATAACACAACAAAAGATTAGAAGTTGGTTTATATTATGATGACATTTCCTTTGTAACAACATCAGAAAGTAATGAAAATGGGACTAAGATACCCGACATATCCCAATCATCTTCAAAACATAGTGGTGCCCCATCAAGTTGATGAGAAAGGCAATAGTTCATAACACACTCGGCACTTGGAGTTGCCTCTACTAACATCCTATAAGTGGAATTCCGCATATGACGTGTATCAAGATAAGGAATTTTATAAGGCACACCCGTATGCCTACAAATTTGGGAATAAAAAATACAATCTTGAATTAGAAAACTTAATACGACTTAAACAAGTTCGAATGCACTGAATGGGTTATTGTATCACATGTAATCCATCTTTGACACATAAAGAATATGATTAACACATGGAGCATGTAATAATTTCCTGGAAGTGTAGGTGGAAGGAAATCACGAAAAAAAAAACCATAACCTATTAGATTGTTGCTTGCATTGTCAAGAGAATTACAAAGAACTTTATCAACTAAATGACATTCTTGTATAGTGTTCATTAAAGCACGACTTATATTTTCTCCCTAATGTGAAGGATCTAAGGGAGCAAACTCTATTAATCTCCTCTGCATAACCCAATCCAATCCTACTCAATGTGCGGTCACACACATATAGTGATTAACACCATTACCTTGCCATAAATCAGTAGTAAAACACACCCTACCATCATGATTTTCAAATGATGTCATATATTCAAGTTATCAACATACTATTTGTAATCATCCGAATAACATGTATGTCCACTTATATTTTTCATTTCAGGACAAAATGCATTGTTATCCACTCATCAACTAATTCATTATCAGAAAAATAAAATGGCAAGCCACCTTGAACAACAAACTTAGAGGTAAGTAAACGTGCATTTTTTGTTATCATACAAAAAAATCGATGAACTAGATTGCGTACCTAGGCCGACAACATTGCGATTCTTATACGTCGACGCTAAGTGACGTGACAACGTTCCCGTTCCGCCATTAGTTTGATATGTATAACAATGATTACAAAGCTTACACGTAGTCGTTTGAGGCGTGACGTCCTTCTCAAAATGTACCCATATAGTGGAAGTAACTTTTTAGCTCGTGTCGTAAAATTGGTGGACGAATGTTAGGATCCATGGGTGTAGCGCTTTCGGGTATTGAGTGTGCATCATCTTCCATGTCATCATGTGCTTCTTCAAGTTTTAGAGGATAAACCGGAGAGTTCCCGCCTCTTGCGTAATAGGGGTCCTTAGGTTGAAACTCTGAAAAACTGAGACTCTTATTCCAATTGGACTCGAATTGAGCCATGTTGATCAGATCCACCGACACGCCATGTGGGCAAAAGTTATTTGTCGAACAATCTGGTTAAGATGTCTGTGATGACAATAAAGCCTAAGGCTTACACTAAGACTAGCAATGTGGCTAGCACTTTCGTTGATGTTGTAACTGTGAGAGACAGTGATTCAGCCCATTGGGCTGATATTTCGTGTGCTTTATGGCATGGTAGACTAGGTCATGTGAACTATAAATCTTTAGAAAGATTAATTTCACTAAACCTAATACCAAAATTTTACATCAACATAAGTGAGACTTGTGTTGAAGCAAAATTAGCCAAGTCTTCATTCCACTCAATTGAGCGAAGCACTGAACCGTTGAGTTTGATCCACACTAATGTATGTGATTAAGGCTGGGAACGGGATTGAATCCCATTCCACGGGATCCCGCGGCATGAGATCCCACCTTGGCGGGAAGGGGATTCTTGATCCCGTTCTCGTCCATGAGTTGACGGTATCCCGTCATGGAGGGATTCCCTCGCGGGAATACCTCCATTTTCCAGTAGCCTCACAATCGGGTGTAATCCATAGGATCTGAAGTAAATACCCTGTGGTGGTGGTGGAAAATATCGAGTGTTGGTGGTGGCGTGGCGGCGACGTGCTTGAAAGAGAGTGGAGAGGTGGTGGACGTCTATGTGCGGTGCGTGCGTGCGAGAGAGGGAATACCACCGTGACGATTTG
This sequence comes from Linaria vulgaris, assembly GCA_948329865.1. Classification (NCBI taxonomy): domain Eukaryota; kingdom Viridiplantae; phylum Streptophyta; class Magnoliopsida; order Lamiales; family Plantaginaceae; genus Linaria; species Linaria vulgaris. Next base: position 19,214,744 of record OX415253.1, on the reverse strand, counting down.
AGAGAGAGAGAGGAGAGAGAGTGGTCGCGGTAGAGCGGCGACGGCGATTTTGAGAGAGAGAGTAGAAAGAGCGCAGGTCTCAGTTTTTGAGGAAGAGAGGTGAGAGTTGTGAGTAGGTTTTTAATTTGTGGTTGTAACATATTTCTTCTCTTTTATTTTGGCCCATAGAATTTCTTAAATTCTAAAACTATCTAACCTTCTTTTTTAACATATAACTCCCTTATATTAAAAAAAAATTAACATTCTATTATTGACGGGATTCCCTCCTCCCGCAGGAATCGAAAATGGACTCATGTTCCCGACCCGTGGACAGCGAGAATACCCGTTCCCGGCGGCTTGCCGGGAAATCTTGTGGCGGGAGTTTTTCCCGCGGGAAAATTTCTCTCATGAAGGGACGGGTAAGGGAAATTCCCTTACTCGTTCCCACCCCTATATGTGATCTTAAGTATGTACAATCTAGAGGCGGTAAATGTTATTTTGTAACGTTTATTGATGATTGTACAAGATATTGCTATGTCTACTTAATGAGAAGTAAAGACAAAGTAATAGACATGTTCATTCACTACAAGAATGAAGTTGAGAACCAACTCGGAAAGAAGATCAAGGATCTTCTAAGTGACCGAGGAGGCGAATATGAGTCGCCAATTGCACAACTTTGTGCAAAAAGTGGGATCATTCATCAAACCACAATGCCCTATTCTCCCGAGCAAAATGGTATTGCAGGAAGGAAGAATAGAACGTTGAAGGAGATGATGAATGTGATGCTTATAAGTTCTGAGCTACCTCAGAACATGTGGGGGGAAGCTCTACTCTCCGGCAACCATGTGTTAATCGACTACCGCACGAAACCAGAATACGACCTAAGACAGTTGATTGTGTATTCATTGGATATGCGCAAGATAGTAAGACATATCAATTTATGGTACACAAGTCAGATAACTCTGAGATGAGTGTGAATACCATCATTGAGGCTCAAGACGCTTCATTCTTCGAGGATATTTTTCCCCACAAAACTCGATTCATTGAGAAAACAAAAACAAATATGGGGGGTGAGAGAATCTCAAGAAGATGAAGAAGAACAAATTCCGAGAAGAAGTAAACGAGCTAGAAAAGTGAAATCTTTTGGCTCAGATTTTCTAACAGACATGTTAAAAAATGATCTGGCCACTTTCAAGGAAGCAATGTCCTCTCCGAACTCGATTCTTTGGAAAGAAACGGTAAACTATGAGATAGGTTATGTCTTACAAAACCACACGTGGGAACTAGTGGATATTCCTCCGGGAAATAAACCACTAGGACACAAGTGGGTCTTCATAAAGAAGATGAAAACTGATGGTACCGTTGACAAGTACAAGGTGAGACTTGTAGTCAAGGCGTATAGACAATCAAAAGGTGTTGATTATTTTGACACCTATGCTCTTGTTTCCAGTACCACTTCAATTCGTTTAATCATTGCTCTTGCAGCTTTTGTTAATCTTGAGATCCATCAAATGTTTGTGAAAACGACGTTCTTAAATGGAGACTTAGAAGAGGAGATTTATGTGGAACAACCCAAAGGGTTCGTGGTTCGCGGTAAAGAGAAAAATGTGTGCAAACTTGTCAAATCCTTATATGGGTTAAAACAAACACATAAACAGTGGCACAAAAGATTTGATAGCGTTATGCTTTCAAATGGGTTTCGTATAAATTAGTGTGACAAATGTGTTTATGTGAAAGGAGGCGAGAAAGACTATGTTATAGTCTGTCTCTACGTAGATGACATGATCATTGTCAGTAATAATAATAACATTAATATTACAAAGAAGATGTTGTCGCGCAACTTTGACATGAAAGACTTAGGTCCTGCAGATGCCATACTGAGAATGAAAATCATCAAGACACCATATGGCTACGCACTTTCTCAGGGTCATTACGTTGAGAAAATTCATGACAAGTTTGTCAAGGGAAGCGATGTTATTGCCAGAACACCGATTGAAGTGGTGTATAATTTGCACAAAAACTATGGAGATATTGTGCATTAGTTAGAATATTCAAGGATCATAGGCAGTCTCATGTACCTCATGAACTGTACTAGACCTGATATTGCAAACTCGGTGAATAGACTGAGTAGGTATACAATCAATCCAGTATTGAGCACTGGAAAGTGATAGTTTGAGTACTTAGATATCTAAGATACACTACTAACTATGGATTTCATTATACCAGACATCCAGCGATCATATAGGGTTATTCGGATTCTAACTTGATTGCAGACTCCAAAAATATAAGATCAACAAGTGGATACATATTCATAATTGGAGGTGCGTCAATTTCTTGGAAATCGTGCAAGCAGACGTGCATTGCAAGACCATATATGGAATCTGAGTTCATAGCGTTGAATCTTGCAATTGACGAGGCTGACTGGTTTCAGAACTTTCTACAAGATATTCCGATGTGGCCAAAGCCAGTGGCTCGTGTTAAGGTGCACTGTGATAGTCAGGCAGCTATAGGAAGAGCACAAAGTAATGTGTACAATGGGAAGTCTTGAAACATACGTCGAAGACATAAGAGTGTACGATAGTTGTTGAAAAATGGCATAATTTCCTTAGATTTTGTGAGGTCTAAAGAAAATATTGCAGACGAAAGGTCTAAGGAGAGACCATGTAGAGATTTCATCGAGGGAAATGGGATTGAAGCCCAAGAAAATGACCTCCAACCATGATGGCAACCCTACCTGAATTGTAAACCTCAATTTGCTGGTTCAAATGGACAACCGAATTGTGAGAGGTGAGGTCGAACAAAGCACTCGGGAAATTGAGTTCCCAACACATTTCTATGATGAAAACGTGATAGACATGTATAGTGAAGGAGAACTTGAGGTTCTAATGATCCTTATAGCTTGTGACATAACATGGGTATTACAGGATACCCTTAAATGATCAAATGTAAAAGGGCCGCTTCTATGAGATGAGTTAAAGGGTTAAATCTCTAGAGCATTCGATGAATATTACCAAGTAAGTCGAGGGCCAAATGGACAACAACGAAATGACCCATAGAGATATTTGAATGAGTTGTGTGAGTATCATTGGCTTGGTATACACAAAACGCAAAACAGTTCAAGGCATCACGTCCACTGGTAGGCAAGTATATCCGATGGTAATTCACTAGGGAAGGTTCAAGGCGTTGTAAACCACCTGTCCTGATGCAACAAGTTCTCGCAGAACTCTATAAAAGCATATAGCGTTGATAGGCGCACGCGCATTAAGACAAGTACATTCATGTGGGGGATTGTTGGAAATATTTGCAATTGAGTCCAAATATTAGTATGTGAATTATATTTCTTAATGAGAAGCATGTGGGATATTATTTAATTTTATTAAATAATATTCAAGAGTAAATATTCATATTTTATTTGAATATTAAATCACATTCTTATGGTCGTCAAAAGCATTTGAATGTCTTCAATTGCAAGAATAAATTTTCCCCTTAAATGTATTGGTGGTTACATCTTTTTTCTCACTATAAAAGGAGGCCTCCACTCTTGTGAAAATGCATAAAAAATCATAAGACTTTTCATACATTGCATAACATACATTTTCTTAGAGTTCTGCAAATCTCTATTGGTTCGAAATGAGCGGTTTTGAGCTTCACGAGGTTGTTCGAGGAAGGACGTTGTACCTTGGGAGCTCAGTAATGCACGAGGGCTTGAAGCGGTAGCCGCGGCATACTGATCTTAAGGGGAGGAGGTCACACTTCTGACTCGTCCAAATAAATTGCACTACATTGTTCTAAAGGTCAATTTATTACGTTAGTTATTTAATTTCATTGTAATTTGCTTCATGTCATGTGTTAACGGTATTTATTTTCGGGGAATTTTTAGGAGTAGGTTAGAACGCCTTGCCCAAGTCTGAAGAAATATATGTCGATTTTTCTCTAATTCTCCAGAAAAAGTATATCTTTATTTCTCCCATTTTGTTCTTCTTTTATAGGGGTCAACCTTTGTACAAGTGGGGTCCTCTTTTTCCTCCCTTAACTTTATCTATATCTTAATCGGGATAACCGCCTCTGAAGATACTGGCATAGCTTTCGGGTGCCAGTGTTGTCGGTCTTTGATAGACAAGTGTCCCTGAAGTAGCTGACGTATCTCCCGGATGCCAGCGCTTATCGGGCTTTGATGGACAAGTGTCGTTGAGTCAATTTTGGGTGGAGTTCTTATCCGTTTTTGTGAGATAAGAACGATTTGTGTATCGTTCCGACTTTGAAATAAGGATGGGGCGCACATCACTTCGAGACCTCTCTATCGAGGGATGTTTTCCAAGATGCCCTCGCGTAGGGATCTTCTCCGAGACCTCGCTATTGGAGGAGTTTTTCCAAGATGCCCCGGGAAAGTCCGAGTGACAGGGTAAGTGCAAGAGTATCATATCCCTAGGGGGTATGCGGGAAGCTATTTAAAGTTTCTGATACCTCGCGCGAGATTTGTACTTTGTGAAATACTTGTCGTGGGGAACATCAAAATTTGCCAAGGCCGGTGTGATCTTTCCGTGATACCCCTAATATTTTGGGGATTTCGTAAAAAGGTAAAAAGAAACTTAGGGTTAACATTAGCCCCCCCAATTCCGACCGCTCTCGTAAGAGAGGTGAGAGGAATATTTTTGAAAAAGGTTCTTTCGGGTAAGTTATCGTTGTCCTTCCGATGGGACGGTTTCCTCTCGTTATGCTGATTTTATTTTTGTTTTTGATGACATGGCACCATTAAGGCCATGTTTTCTGGGAACTCGGCTAACGAATAGCCACGTCCCCTTATCATGGGGGTGTAACGGTCTGATTTTCTCAGACATCGTGCCATCAATGATTGGGAGCAGGCTTTTATGGTAGGTGCAGGGAATGTGGCGACGTGGGGGAGCTAAGGGTGTTTAATGGGTAATTACTAACCATTAACTCCTAGGGTTATAAATACTTCCTTCATCCTCTAATTCATTCCACACTTTAGAGAAATCTTCAATTTTTCCTTGCTTCTTCCTCGCAAAAAACCTTTCTCATTTCTTCTCGATTTGAATTACTACTCACTTTCAATGGCGTCTCTCTCCACTACCCACTTAGTCTCCACAGCTTCTGCCTCCGGTGTCGTCACTTTCTCTCCCACCTTCGATCTCCCCGCCATAACGGGGGCTCTTTCTTCTGTTTCTCGCAAGCGGAGTGCGCCGACGGCGACAGAGGCTGGTGGTAGTGGTAAAAAATCTCCGTCAATCTACTGATAAGGGCGGTGTTCCTCAGAATACGCAGAAGGTGGACAACACCATTAGCACCGCTACCATGGAAGAGGTGATGGCTTTGTGTGCGAATTTTGGGGTATCTGGCAGGAACGTGTCGGTGAAGATTTTGACGGTCTATCAGAGGGGCAACACGCCTCCTGCTAAACACCTTACTGTCTACTATTCGCAAGTGAGGGCGGGGTTGCGATCTTTCTTTCCTCCCCTATACTGCAAAATTTTTAAGTCTTGTAAGGTGTGTCCGAGCCAGCTCACCCCTAACTCTTTTACTGCTTTGTCTTTGTTCGTGTTTTGGTGTTTGGTCCGAGGGATCGAATGCACAAAGGATAGGTTTTTTGCTATCTTCGAATTGAAGTCATCGCTAGGGGGAGCCCCCTTCCTCTGTTTCAGCCATCGGAGTAAGGATGATCGTATCTCCGAGGGGAACGTGAGTTCCCATAGCACCTGGAAGGATAAGTTCTTCTACATTTGTCCTACCGAGGGTGGATAATGGGATATGCCCTATACCTGGGGGAGCCTCAATTTCCCGTGAGGGTTCTGGATGATACCCTAGTGTTCTCGACGAAGGTTTTGGTGGAATCGGATAAGTTCGCGGGACTCTAGAGATTTGCTGGCTTATGGAATATTTCACCCATTGATAGGGTTCAGAATCCTTTGGCTATCCCCGCTGGTTATGCCGCTGTTTTCGTGAGTTTCCTTTTTCTTTGTATTAGTAAATTTATGTGTTTTGTTTCTATCGGTATCTAACTTCCTTTATTATCTTCAGTGGAGACGTTGAAGCCTTTCATGAAGAAGGGTGTCGATCTTCTCGGCGAGGTTGGGTCTTCAGATGCCGCGGGGGCCTCGAGGGGAGTACTAGTGGGACTGGGAGCTTGCGGTGCCACGGGTGCTGTAACTACTTTGTCCCGATCCTCGAGCGGGACGTCAGATGCTCTTGAGGAGAGAAACTCGGACGTGAATTCTGCGGAGGCGGCCGGTAATACCTTTTCCTTAGAAGGGATTGAGGGCGATGTAGGGCTGGCGGGGATCCCTCTGCCATTCCTTCACCCGGTCGTCCCGTCAATAGCAACTCTTCCCCTAAAGGCTCCGATGGGCACTTCCGTTGCCCCGATTGACATTGTTGATGTATCCTCTTTGGGTAAGTCTGCGGTGTCAGCGAACTCGGTAGATTCGCTTTTGGCGATGCCGCCTGCTAGTCCAACTCGTGCTCTTGGTAAGTGTCTTTACTGAATTTTTATTCGGATATGTAGTAAAACATTTGTCGAATATTGTGTTGACTTAGTGAGGACTTTCGACAGACAAAGGAAAAGCTCTAATGGTGGAGATGGGGGCTTCTTCGTTGGAGGCCGCCTTTGACTGAGGTGAGTTTTTGACCTATAGGGTTTCGTTCAACTCTTAACTTGACTTGTTTATGTGCAGCGGGTGAGTTTTTCCATCTTGGGGGGGGGGGGGGGGTACCTCGCTCTCGGGTCCCGGTGCCTTGCTTTCGAAATCTACTTCCGTGGGGGGCGACTTCATGCTCGAGGAGTTAATGACCACAACTCCACTTTTCGACGGCCGTGCTATACTCGAATCGTTGGCGGCCCTTCCCTCCGATAGCCCAATCGTTACTCAAGTTCCACTCTTCGGGAGTCGGCCCCCGAGAGGTTCGTCCTCTTTTAGTTTTATTTCTTTGGGGAAAGTGCCAAATGCGGAGGGAGTTGAGGCCGCCCTAGGGACCATATCCCGATTTTTGGCTTCCACTAATTCGCTTCCGATGGATGGGTGGCGGTTTATACAGGCCTGCACCAACTGGATGTCCATAATAGTAAGCCATTTATCTTTCTGTTCATCCCTCTAGGGTCCGATTTTTGGGTCCTTATTTTTTCGTTTTGTTTTTAGGCGCCTAAAGTGCTTCCCCTTATTTTACTCGAGGTCGGGAAGTTGCAAAAGAATGTTGTCGTGGCTGAGGAGCGGTCTCGAAAGATGGAGGAGGGAAATAAGTCCCTACAAGAGCAGGTAGGGAGGCATCAGGCGGCCTGGGATAAGGCGACTCAGCGGATTTTCAAGCTTCATACAGAGGGCAAGTGCCTCGAGGACCAAGTATCAGAGCTGAAGGCTTCAGAGTTAACTTTGAAGGAGAAGGTGGAACGTTTGGAGGGGGAGAGAGCTGCAGAGATCTCTCGGCGGGGGGAGTTTGAGAAAAATCTATTGCACGCCCTTCTCCGAGTGGATGCTTTGAGAGAGAAGTTGGCCAAGGCTCCGGTATCAGGAGGTGTTCTTCCCGAGGAAGTGCAGCGGAAGCTGGAGGATGCTGCCAAGTTTGCCCAGGATGAAACTTTTTGCCAATGTCAAGTGATCTACGCCCGGAAGAATCACGGGTACCTTATAGGGAACGTGATGTACGGCTTCGTTCAGTGCTTTGGGTAAGTGCGGGAGAAGATTAATCCAAATGCGGATCCACGACTGGTGAGTATCTTGAATATGAAGCGTCCCAGTCTAGAGGAGGCGTACGCCCTCTTTGAGAAGTATAGTTCTCATTTTCCTCCTTCCCCTGCTACCCCTAGCCGAATTCCTCTTGAAGCGGTGGTTCTGCTGCCCCCTATCAGGGGAAGTACTTCTTCGATGCCCGCCCCTCCTGTTCCTAGGCCGATAGCGGGTCCTTCGAGTGCCTTCCCTGTCGCTTCTGCTGCCACCGCCCGGCCGTCCGATACTTAGGGGCTTTATTTCTTTATGTTTGTTTTGTAGTATGTATTCTCCTTTGTTTCTTTTTTTTCGTAGTGTAAAGGGGGTGCCCTACTTTGTACTTTTCGTAAAATCTTCCGTTTCTTAATGAACTTTGTCTTCTTACCCTCGTTCATTTGTTGAGATGGATTGGACATAAATATAGTAGTTGGGCCACGCTCCATCAATCTTGGGGACTTGAGTTCCTCGTTTAATGCTTTAGATGACTTTGCAAGATTTTGATCTTATCTTAAACATTTAATAAAGCAGCTGCGTGACTCGTCCCCTCGCTGCATGAAGTATGTGAAAATAATCATCCCATTGACTTTGGAAGAAGGCGACATGCGGCTCTTCGTACCTTTTCTTGATTGGTCGTGATGACTGCGAAATTCGGGTGGTCCTGCCTTTAGGGGTGGGTCCCTTTCATCCGCTATATATTGATTTTCCCCTGAATCATCATTTTCACCAAATCCCGACATACCTCACCTTTCTAAAGAATACTCCTTCTTGTTATTTTTACTTAAAAAGGAGTTTTTGTCTTTTTTTCCTGGATTTCTCTACGACTTAAACTTTTTGAGTCAGATTGACTAGAGAAGAGTTTGACCTTTTGTACTCCTATCATGACATTTCCTCGTTCCTCTCGTAATCAAGGGGACCCTACTCCGCTTCGAACGTCTTCGTCTGTACATACGGTGCGATGTACTTCAAGTGAGACTTTTATGTCACGCTCTCGACGTCCAGAGGGTGTTTGTCCCCTACCACGAGGGGTCTCTTTCCTACTTCCCCTTTAGTGAAATTTCACGCGGATATGCTGCTATCGTACAAGATAAGGGAAGTGTTTATGAATAGGGTAGCATACCTTCTGATAGAACGTTTCTCAGTGTTCTATACGATCACGGTAAACCCTCGGGCGTTGATTGGCGGGGGTCGAGTGGGGTCGGCAAAACACATAAAGTCCGTGGACTCGGTAGCTGCGTTGTTTGTTGAATATAACTTGGACTTGGGTACGTACGACATGGTGCTACCTAGGGCAGACCAACGAGCGTACGATCCTCCCACATGGTATATGAATGTGTACTCGGACCAAGTTTGTTGTGGTCTGCGCTTGTTTTTTCATTCCTTTTGTGGTATCTTTTTCAGTATTGACAAATCTATCCGAGCCAGCTTACGCCCAACTCTTATCGTTACTTAGCGGGCGATGTTCTTTATAGCGGGATCCTGGATCTACCCCTTACCCCTTACTGCGTAGGGAGTATCTTTCTCTTTCGCCCCTGCCCATGTGGTTTACCCTTTTTTAGCTTGGTATATCGTGACCAACACAATTCTTTCATAACCATCATTAGACGTGTTACTCCTCGAGACGATTGGAAGAATCGCTTCTTTTATTTGAGGCCTCGGGAGGGGGGGGACTGCTTCCTTATGGGGAGTGCCTATCCATTGGGGGATATGATACATGGTTTAAAGTCCGAAAGTCATGGTTCATGAGCTGGAGGCTTTACAGGAAACTCCTATGTTTGCTGGGAGTTACGATATATGTGGCTTGTTAGAGTTATTTGATGCCCTCACTCTGGCTGGTTGGCAAGAGAGGTCGGCCGCACATGAACTCCCTCCATGCCCATTGCACAGTAACTTCTTTTTCCGTAACGTACCTTGCTTTCGTTTCGTGGCCCTTCGGGGCATAACTCTTAAAAATTCTAACATCGCCTTTCTTGTATAGGGTTTGAGATGGATTTCTTTTCCATTAGGACTTTCAGGAGAGTGTCCACGAGCAGTGGGTCTGAAGGGATACCTAAAAATAAAGAGATGGAAGGGTCCTGGTGTTCAGATATGGGATTAACCTTGGCGCATGGGGCTTCGGGTCACTACCCTTTGCGGGTGGTCGGGGACTCTTCTTCCCGGTTCCCAGGGAATCTAGGAGCGGAGGTGGGAACTTCTTCCCGCCAGGCTCAGGGTGCGGTGGAGTCTGTGGTGGCTCTGAGCCCTTTGCTTTGTCTATAGTTAAACTTTCGTCCTGCCGAGGGAGGTAACGCTCGGAAGGGTCCCTTCCCTGGATTCCGAAGGGATACTGTGAACATGATCGAGGAGTAGGCGCCATCTTCCCGCAATACGCCACCCCCGATTGTAGGGGTGGAGCAAGGGGAGGGGTCCATAGGGGCGGAGCAGTTTCCCAGGATCAACCTTGATGTCATTTTCTACCGGTCTTTCTTAAGTGGATTGTTGAATAGGTAGGATTTTACCCAGCTGAACGCCCTTCCGTTGTCGTCTCTGCAAGATTTAGCTTTTGATATACCGCCATCGGGACGATCTGGAAAGATAACTTTTGTTGACTAGACAGAAGGTGCTGATAGTGAGGCAGTGAGGGAGATTGACTTAACTGAGAAGTCTCGGGATATGGATAGGTGCATGTGGCTGGAGCGGGCGCGAGTGGTATGTTTGGAAAAGAGGATAAAAGATTTGCGGGGTCAGCTACGAACCTTGGAGGAGCGACTTTCCTTGACCTCGGTAGAAAAGGATGCGGCCGCCCGAAAGCTACTTGAAGTGATGCGGAAGCAGAAAGTGGCGTTGATGTTGGCGCAAACCCAAGCGATCATGGATATATCTCATGCCATGGCTCCTCGGGACATGCTCAAGGAGGAATTTCGGGATATGGTGCACATAGGGTATAGGTTGTGTTGGGAAGTTGTACAATCACTGCCTGGATTTCGTACCATCCTGGTTATTACTCACCTGAATATAGTGCCCGAGCTTCCTCCTACTTCCCTGGCTATGTCCTCGGAGACGGTGCCGGTGTCGGAAGGTTTGGCCGTGCCTTCTGTAGACCTGGCTGAGCCGACGGACCTCTCCGAGGAACATCGTCGTCAATTGATCCGGGAGAGGAAGCGCCCTCGTGAAGGTCCTTGAACATCGTGGCCTTTATCTGAGAGTACCTAACAATGTAAAAATGATTATATTCGTCTTTCGACGATATATATGTTTGGTGTCATTTTTCCTTTTTTTGGTAACAGATGGTGTAATAAGGTAGGTTTGCCAATAGCCCTTGTGGGACCGTTCTTTTGTAATGGCAAGACTATCCTCTTTCAATAATAACACATGAACCATCTATTGTAAACACTATTTTTTTATTTTCGGAGAGGGTATGCCCTCGTACAAAGCGTAGTTGTATTAAGCGTAATATTTTATTAAGTTATAGGCATTCCAGGTGTTGTGCAACACCTTTCCTTCGTCATTTTCTAGTAAGTAGGTGGCACCCCTGATGATCTTATCTATCTTGAAGGTCCTTCCCACTTTGGCTGGAGTTTCCCTATATTTTTTTAGGCTTCCGCTCTTCTAAGTACGAGATATCCTACTTGGAATGCCCGGGTTTGGACGCGAGTAATATAATATCGCACCATGCGTGCCTTATATTGCTCCATGCGGACGGACACCCGGGCCCTTTTTTCCTCAAGGAGGTCCAAGGCCAAGGCTAAGTACGAGCTGTTGCCTACTTTCTCGTATTCTCAGACTCGCCAGCTCTCTATTACCACTTCTGGTGGTATGATTGCTTCGCTGCCATAGGTCAAGCTGTATGGAGTTTCCCCAGTGGCAGTTCTCGGAGTGGTTCGATAAGCCCATAAGATTCCTGGGATTTCTTCCACCCATCCGACCTTGTGCCAGTCTAACCTTGCTTTTAGATTTTTCAATAGGGGTTGGTTAGTCCTTTCTACCTGTCCATTGGTTTGGGGATAGCCTACGGAGGCAAATCGATTGTTGATTTTCCAATGGTCGCACCATTTTTCCAGCTCTTGGCTGGTGAATTGGAGCCCGTTATAACTGACCAAGCATCGGGGGATGCCAAAACGGCATATAATATTCCTCCATAGAAAGTTGATGATAGCCCCTAGGGTAATCTTTGCTAGGGGCTCTGCTTCCACCCCCTTGGTAAAGTAATCCACGACTACTAGCAGGAATTTCTTCTAGCCTGGGTTGGGGATCAAGGATCCCACGATATCAATCCCCCACTTAGCAAAAGGTCATGGAAGCGGTCCTGATACCCAGGGTACTGCGGGTAGGTGGACTCGGCGGGCAAAAGTTTGGCATGACTTAGATCGTTTAGCATGCTCTTGGCAATCTTGTTCCATCGTAGGCCAATAGGAAACCTGGCAGAGGATGCATCTCGTCATACTTTCACCCCCGTATGGCTATCACAAGTCCTCTCATGAATTTCTTGAATAACTTGCTCCGACTCTGCGCGGCCCAAACACTTGGCGTGTGGATGAGAGTAAGATAGTCGGAAGAGGTTTCCTTCGTGAAGGAAGTAGCGGGCAATTTTATGGGCCATCAACCGCTATTCAGCTTTGTCTACCGCATGATTTTCTGAGTATTCCAGGTAGGCTAGAATTGGGGCCATCCATTCGCTGTCCGGGGGTTGTTGCGTGACACCTACTTCCTCGACCTCAGACTTTTCGGAGGTGAGGGCTTGGAGAAGTGGGATACAGCGAGTGTGTATAGTGGCGAGTTGGGAGGCTATCTTAGATAAAGTGTCCGCGTCTTGGTTACCGGAACGGAGAATTTGCTTAATTTCACAGCTTTAAAACCAGGCGCTCCTTTGGCGGACTATTTGTAGATAGTCGCGCATCCTCTCTTCTCTTGCCTCATAGGCAGCGTTAACTTGTTGTACGATGAGTTGGGAGTCCCTATGTATCACCACTCTTTTAATTCCCCCATCTTGGGCCAGTCTCATGCCTATTAGTACGACCTCGTATTCCGGTTAATTATTGGATAGGGAGTAGTCGAGCCTGACAGTGAAATATAGAGTCTCTCCCTCTATCTCGGGATTGGACAAGACTATCCCTGCTCCGCCATGCATGGTCGTGGACAACCCGTCTACGACCATATGACATAGGGGTGGAGTTTGAATAACCTCTAGGCCCATCATTTCCATAAGGAAATCGGCTATTACTTGGGCTTTAATCGAAGGCCTAAGAGCATAGGAGATATCATATTTCGTAAGCTCAATGGCCCACCTATTAAGTTGGCCTGAAGTTTCAGGCTTATTGAGGATGGTGCATAGGGGGTATTTGGTTAGTACCATGACCGGGTGAGAGAGGAAATAAGGGCGTAATTTAAGCGCAGTGGTGACTAGGGCAAACACTAATTTCTCAGTTTGGGTGTATCGTCATTCGTCTTCTTGTAGTATCTTGCTGGTGTAATACACGTGGCGGTGTTCTCTATTATGTTCCTTAACTAGTACGGCGCTCAAGGCCTTCTCCCCGACCGCCAAATATACAAAAAAACTCTTCCTGGGGTGTGGGATTTACCAGTAACAGTGGGTGGGTCAAATAATCTTTTAGTTCCGTGAGTGCTTCCTCGCACCACTCGGTCCATTGGAAATCCTTGATGTTCCTCAGGATTTTAAAGAAAGGTAGGCCCTTGTCGGCAAACTTAGAGATGAACCTACTCAAGGATGCCATTCTCCCCGTCAGCTTTTGAACATCTTTGATGGTCCAAGGAGTAGGCATGTCTAGGACAGCCTGGGATTTTTCGTGATTCATTTCTATGCCCTTTTTCGTTACCATGAATCCTTGGAATTTTCCTCCCTTTATGCCAAAGGAGCATTTTCGTGGGTTGACCTTCATCCCAAATTGGTCCATGATGGCTAATGCCTTACAGAGATCTTCTGAATGATCTTTTGCCCAAGGGATTTTAACAATCATGTCATCCACGTATACCTCAATTGATTTCCCGATTAGCCCTACTAACATGAGGTTTACCAGGCGTTGGTATGTGGCGCCCGCGTTCTTCAGTCCAAACGTCATTACCAAATAACAGAAGGTGCTGACATCTGTAATAAAACTGTTTTGTCTTGATCTATAGTGGCCATCGGGATTTAGTTGTAACACTGGTCCCCATCCATGGTGGACAATATGGTGCACCCGACCGTGGAGTCTACAATTGGTCTATGCTGGGAAGGGGGTAGCAATCCTTGGGGCAGACATCGTTTAGATTCGTAAAATCAACGCACATCCGCCATCTACCCCCGTCTTGGGGACGACGACCACATTGGCCAACCATTCGGGGTATCAGATTCATAGATCTGTCGTAGGTTGAGTAGCCGTTAGACCTCGGATCGGATAATCTTGTTTCTATCTGGTCCCATGTTCCTTTTTTTCTGTTGGACGAGTTTGATTCCAGCTTTGACATTTAAGAAGTGCTGACATACCCGTTCATTTATCCTTCCCGGGGGTCCACCTTCCAGGGCAAAAAGGTGGCTAAACTGCTTTAGCATGAGTATGACTCCTCCTTCCACTTTGGGGTCCATCCCACTCCCTATTTTGGCAACCTTGGTGGGGTCTCCCTCTATTATCGCAATCATCTTTAGCTCATCCACCAGTTGTACCTTCAACTTCTCCTCCAGCTTCTGTTTTTTGATGGGTGCAGTGGCGTCCCCTTCGTTTTCCGAGGGTATTGCATTCATGCGACACTCTCGGGCTTTAGTTTGGCTACCCCTGACTTCTCCTACGCCCGAGGGTGTTGGGAACTTGACCTTTAGGTGATGAGTAAGAGGGATAGCTTCAAACGTTCATATAGATGGTCGTCTGCATATGGCGTTGTACGTCCGAGAGGATGCTTGTACCACCCAAAATTTGGTGTTCTATGCGTCTCCTGGTGCCCCCCCCCCCCCCAAGACATGGGCAGGGTAATGATTCCCAAGGTGCGGCATGCTTCTCCCGAGAAGCCAATAAGGGCAACGACGACCGCCTCCAAGTGTTCCTTTTTCAACCCCATTGCTAGGTATGCGGGTAGGAAAGAACGTCTACCGAGCTGCCTGTATCTATGAGAATGCGTTGGACTTTGATGCCAAAAATTGTGGCTTCGATGACCAGCGGGTTCTCGTGGGGGTATACTATGCCCCTCAGGTCATCAGGTCCGAAGATAATAATAGGCAACTTGGCCCCTTGAATAGAGCACATGGGCGGCCCTTGTTCTATACTCCGGGCTTCCTTTAGATATTTCTTCTTTTTTTTCGGGGGGCGATATAGAGATATCCCCTCCTTTTATCATGTTTATGGTCTTGCCCGAGGAGGGGGGTTCCTCATATGATTCTGGGGGCGGAGGAAGTCCTTGGTGGAGGGTATCTTCGCGATACTTTGGGTCGGGTCCCCTTTCCTCTGATGGTCCTTCAGACTGGATCCTCTTCCAAACGTTAGGCTTAAGCACTTTTTGATTGTTCTCTTTCAAGTAGTTTCCTAGATATCCGGCATTGTGTAGCCTGTGTATTTCACTTTTTAAAGTATGGTACGCGTCCGTATCATGCCCCCATGCTTTATGGTACTTGCACAACTTACCCGAGTCTTTCTTATCGTGAGGCCTTTTGACCTGCCGCGGCCATTGTAGGTCCACACTTCCCCTCATAATGTTGAGTACTTCAGCGGGAGTAATAGTTAAGGGAGCAACGGCGTGGGTTGGAGATCCCGTTTTATCGAACCTCTGTCGTCCCTTTGTCTCGGAGGTGCTTTTCCATCCTTTACTTTATTCTTGTATTCCTTCTCCTGCTCTAGGTTGTTGCTTTCCGCCCAAATTTTAGAGTTTTCTGCCTCTTCCATGATGATGTAGGTTTTCGCTTTATGCATAAGTTCGTTCATATCCTTGACCCGATTACCCATAAGGTATTGGAAAAATCTCTAATCCTAAGTCCTTGGGTCAGGATATCTGCAATAATTGAGGGGTTAGCGTTTGGTACGTCCAAAGCCTTGTATGAGAAGCGCTTCATATAGTCTCTAAGAGATTCATCTTTATTTTGTTTGATTGTGAACAAATGGCTAGTGGATTTTGGGTATCTCCGATTACAGGAGAACTGCCGTACGAACAAATATGCCAGCTGATCGAAGTGAGAAATCTTGCTAGGAAGTAGCTGAGAGAATCAAGCCTGGGCCCTGCCTGCCAGCGTGGTACGAAATACTCCGGTAAAGGACAAAGTCGGGCGCCGAGGCCAGGTCCATTGTGGCTATATATTGGTGAATATGGTATTGGGGATCCCTTCCGTCCTTATCCTCTGTGTACATGGGGAGATTGCTGGGCTGCATCCCCGACGGGATCAGGATGTGGGCGATCTCCGGGACAAAAGGGGATCCATGGTAGACGAGTTCTTCCCCAGGGGTTACGTTTTTCTTTATGTCCCTCATCTCTCTTCGCAGACTATTAACCATGTTCCATAAGGAATCTTCCACTCCTAATGGAGTGGGCATTGTTGCCTTTTTTGGACCTGTTTTTCCTATTTTTTCCTGTAAAAAAGATCATCCCCTGTCTGTGGGATCTTTTCTCTTCTTTTTTCTGTCTCCCCTTTGAGATTATGTGGTCATGATATAAGTAATGTGGCTCCCTGCATGTGTGACACTTGTTTTGAAGTCACAATGCCACGTGCCGCAAGATATGATGTGTGTTAACAAGTGATGTAGCCGTGTGTTGTGTCTTATGTGGTGCAAATGCTTTTACAAATACGATTTTGTACTCGCTCCAGTAGCTGATGCTCTCAGGGGTACGGAAATCCCATCCCCTCGAAATCCTAGGGTCTTCTGCCCCTATTGTCCTCAAAAGGAGTTGGTCGCCCCGGGGCGTGTGGTGAGTTGGTATCCTGAACCTGGTAGGCCGACGGAAAGTGGGACCTCAGATGAGATTCGTATTCTTTCGACTCATTTTGTTCCTTACGAGATCGGAGAGGGGGTCCTTCTCGGGGGTAGGCTGTCTCTGGCCTGGTTCTTCCAGTGGCTCTCTCCACGAGGCGCTCGAATGCGGCTCAGGGGATATTTATAAATTCCCTTCTTTCATTTGTAGGAGATGATTGGGCTTCCGAGGGCTCTTCTTGCAGATGTTCGGTAGAGTTCCGGGTATTACTCGGAGGGGTAATAGAGTGACTCATGGCTCATTGTGGGGAGATTTCTTCAAACGTTCTCGAAGGTAAAATTTTATGGCGTTCCCACAGGAGGTGCCATTTTGTTAACATTATTTATTTACGGGGAATTTTTAGGAGTAGGTTAGAACGCCTTGCCCAAGTCTGAAATAATATATGTCGATTTTTCTCTAATTCTCCGAAAAAAGTATATCTTTATTTCTCCCATTTTGTTCTTCTTTTATAGGGGTCAACCTTTGTACAAGTGGGGTCCTCTTTTTTCTCTTTTAACTTTATCGGTATCTTAATCGGGATAGCCGCCTCTGAAGATGCTGGCTTAGCTTTCGGGTGCCAGCGTTGTCGGTCTTTGGTAGACAAGTGTCCCTAGCTACCGGATGCCAGCACTTATCAGGCTTTGATGGACAAGTGTCACTGAGTCAATTTTGGGTGGAGTTCTTATCCGTTTTAGTGAGATAAGAACGTTTTGTTCTTTGAAATAAGGATGGGGCGCACATTACTCCGAGACCTCTCTATCGGGGGATTTTTTCCAAGATGCCCTCGCGCGGGATCTGCTCCGAGACCTCGCTATTGGAGGATTTTTTCCAAGGTGCCCCGGGAAGGTCCGACTGACAGAGTAAGTGCAAGAGTATCATATCCCTAGGGGGTATGCGGGAAGTTATTTAAAGTTTTCGATACCTCGCGCGAGATTTGTACTCTGTGAAATACTTGTCGTGGGATAAGGTGCACCTCTTATTCGGCATCGTGGGAACATCAAAGTTTGCCGAGGCCAGTGTGATCTTTCCTTGATACTCCTGATATTTTGGGGGTGTCGTAAAAAGGTAAAAAAAACTTAGACATATGATATCTTATTAATGAAAATTATTCTTATTGATGTTAAATTTTAAAAATTGTTGTTAAAATATTGTTTAATTAAACACCAGCAATAGATAATTCCAAAAAGCAATTGAGGTCATCATCTATATTCCCTAAAATAAGGGGACATCGCCTTGAAAGTGACAACACAGCACCGTGGCCCACGTATTGACGTAAGACAATGGAGCTCCCGATGAAATATAGCCAACAGGTGTGTTCACCTAAATCATTTGCTATTCCTAAAACTTGCCAAACCATTATTCAAATTCCTTCAAATTCCCAACCAGACACCCAAGAGAAATTAAACACGTAAGTACATCATTAAGGACATATGAATTTTTTTTAATATGATGAAGGGATGTGCGTCTCCCAGAATGATATAATTAATGCAGGTAATATATGTTTTTTCAGTACAAAAACTCAACTTGTGGAAAGCACATATATGTATAGGAACTTCCATTAAGAAATATACATCCAAGGTTTTTTTTTTTTTTTTTGTCTTAAACAGAATAGACTAGATAGGTATTTTTCAAGTTGCTCACGACTACAGTTTTATCAAACTTCTTCGGAACACATACAAATGGTGTCCATGTATTGTGAAGAAAAATCTAATATCAAATAGAGCGAAGCCTAAAATACTTTTGAAATAAAACTTTAATCGATGCAAAAAGGAAATTCAGAACAGAAGAATAAAAATATAAATGACAATTATACTTGTCACAACAATAGACATGCATAACTTTTGGCTCTAACGATTACTACTTCTCTTTTATGACTTGGAAGTTTGTCTTCATTCCTCCTTGCACTTACCCTAGAAACGTTATGTGTTGTCACAGACGGCACAAGTTTTTAATATACATAAATTTAAAGGAAGTATATACATCAAGACGAATAATATAAATGTCTAGGAGCAAGTCCAAGTCGAGTTTGCTATAAAAGTTCCTCAGAGTTTGACTGAAGAGATAGTACACTATTTATAGGAAAAATGACCATAAATCTCTAGCTTGTGCATCTCCAAGGAAGTCTTAATAGTTGCCGAGCAGACAAACGAACTCCACTGACGGCTCCTTTTACTTCGTATGAGAATAACACCTACTATTGGAGGTGGCAAAGTTGTGAACACCTTCGTGGATGATTAAGCTAAAGTAGATTAGACCGCTTTGGTAATGGTAGTGATGATGTATAATCAGCCCCGCTATTGGACGGGGACGGAAAAGGGGTACCCTACAAAAACGACTGACCATCTAATGAAGGGATACAACTAAGTCATGACCAACATCTATCCGAACAGGGGCAAAAGGTTCGGGCTTTGAAGAAGGTACCCTCAGGTCACGACCAGCTAACACTCCTCAGTGGGTGCTCGGTCTAAACACCAGGAGAATGTACCTACGAGTCTCGTTTGACCAATACTCCTCAAAGGAAATACGGTGTGAATCCCAAAGGCTTGAACACATCCTTCCCAAAGATCTGGTCTCAGCCCAAGCCCGGGTACCCACGAGAAAAGACCCTGGAGCCCTCCCAGACCGAGGAACAAACACGCCTCGGACCCCCGAGGAGCAGTTTCCAACACTTAGCCAAATATTGGGATAAAAGGATCACATAACAAACGTTAAGGACATGAGTGAATGCAAGACGAAATCAAGACCTACCAATATTCCGACTAAAGGATACAACTCACCCATACTACAATAGCGAAGAACGACCCCCCAAGTCTTATTCAGAATAAGCGACCTAAAAAGCTACTTGATCATCCAAGGAGACCATAGCCCACGACCCAATTCGGAAGACGCGCCAACCATCATCATTCAAACTTAGCTCACAACCACTCTAATTATGAGAAAAGAACACATCACAGTGGTCTGAATCATTCATTAGAGCAGAAAGCGACAATTCTTACCGGTGCAGACCAATGATTGGGGTAGAACCATTCCCTCTCATTGGTCGAGTACTACCTCCGAAGACCATTGGAGCAGATATCATCATTACCCGCTCAGACGAACAACAGTCAACTCACGCCATTGGTCACCCCATGACAGACGACCCCCATTGGTGCAGAAGACCCTCACGATATTGGTCACCAGCACCACACGGAGTAAAGATGGAAAGATCGGCTTCCATTGGACAGAGACCCCTAGGACTAACACTATAAATAGTTCCCCATTTTCAGCGGAAAAAAGGATCCAAGCACCATTATTCACCACAAAAAATCAGCTCAAGAACACTCTCCCCAATTTTATACACTTTATTGTACTTAGAATCTACCACACTCTTTTAGCTCGAACTCGTGTTATCACACGACCCCTTGTAATTTACTCAAATTCCTTAATAAAATCACTGTGCCTCCCTTCCCTCAAATTAGAGATTAGCGTTCCGAACAAAAATAATTGAGTAAAGATATCCCCGAATGTCCCAACCACATGAGCCCGGTCTGTGGGAACGTCTTAATTTCTCTGAGAAAAGTTCGAGTAAAGTTGCATGGCTAGAAAAAGAGCTAGAAGAGTACTGGTATGTGCATCATCACGATCTAACCTAGAAGTTGAGTCTATGGAGAACCACGACAATGAAATGGAGGGGCAACAGAGCCCTCCGCCCCCTCCTGAAGCGATTGCAGATCCCAACGGTCCTACTACCCATCCCGGCGCGCCAGTACCACATGCTACCGACACTCTGATGTCACCAACTACTCAACCGGCGTCACCGAAGGCTAGACCCGCCATGGAGCGCCCCGAGGAATAGAGGGACCCTCCACGCCATCAATTCATGCCTCCTACACGAGCCCAATCGGATGTATTATCACAAGGTGAAGACTGCATGTCTCCTTCTCGTCGCAGAAGGGGACCACCGTCGTTGTATATGACAAACTCGATTGGCGCGCCTCTAGAAGAAGGGCTTCATAGACCACCTCGTCCTACGACGGTAGCTTGGAACCCTAAAGATTTTCATGATCCCTACAATCCCGAGCCCGTCGGAAGGCGCCAACGCTCACCAACCCCAGAGGCCCCTCTATGAGGAATGATGGAACAAATGCAAAGAGAGTTACGAGAGCTCCGCCATAACCTCAACCTAGGGGAGGAGGTAGCGTAGCGGAAATCGTCGTACGCTCCCCCATATAGCTGACCCCCTCGTCCCCCTTACTCTAAAGCCAGCAGGACTTACGACCTACGTCGAAGAAAGCAATGATCACGACCCTTTGTGATCATATCAACCAATACTTGGCACGCATGGACCTGGCGTTGGCTCCCGATCATGAGCTCCGGCTCCGTCCAAAGGAAAGGAGAAAAAAGATGATAAGGATGGAGGAAGGATGGAGAAGGTCAAAAAGAACCTGGACCTGATACCCTTACCCCCACATGACAATAACACCTACTGAGGTCATGAACATCATGGGGGAAGAGCGTATCTTCAAGTGGCCCCGGGCTGCAAAGGATATGCCCAAAGGCTCAAACACAGAAGAAAGTTCTGCACTTACCACCCGGGGCATGGACACCTGACAAACGATTGCATCCACCTCCAATAGGAGATCTCCAAACTCCTAAAACTAGGTTTCTTAGAAGAATAAGTGGTACCAGACAGGGGTAACACTGCGGGGAAGCGTGGGCGAGAGAGAAGATACCTAATAATAAAAATAGTGCTCGAATACCACCGATGACGATGAAAGAGAGCCCCTGGAGCAGGAACGACTACCTTCGCCTCCTCGCACCTATCGCGAAAATGCCCCTACGGGTCGTATCGTTATCATGATGGAAAAAGGATTGTTGTCAGTAACAAAGGAAGAAAAGCAGAATTACATCCAATGACGATGAAAGAGAGCCCCTGGAGCAAGAACGACTACCTCCGCCTCCTCGCACCTATCGCGACAATGCCCATACGGGTCGTATCGTTATCATGATGGAAAAACGATTGTTGTCAGTAACAAAGGAAGAAAAGCGGAATTACATCCGAAAAACATGAAATGCCGACACTAAGCTAGAGGTCTTTGCCGCTCGAGTGGTCGACCAACTAGTCATCTCATTTGGACCGTAGGACCTCCTAGGTGTCGTGTACCCCCACGAGGATCCCCTCGTGGTCACAGCCACCATACTGGGAACATAAGTAAGAAGAATATTCGTGAACACTGGGAGCTCAGTCAACGTCCTTTTCATGCCCACATAACTTACCCTAGGCATCTCTCATAGTCGAATGGAGCTCGTAGAGGTACCTCTCATGGGATTCTCGGGAGAACAGTGCTAGACCGTGGGACTCATAACTTTGCCAATGTCATGGGGAAAGGGTGCTACTCGCCGTATTGATCCTACCAAGTTTTGGGTAGTGGATTCCCCCTCTTGGACATACAACGCCATATGCGGACGACCAGCTCTCCGGACCTTCGTAGCGGTCACGTCCACCCTTAATCTGAAGATTAAGTTCCCGACCCTTTCTAGGCTGGGGGAGGTCAAAGGGGATCAGACTCTGGCTCATGAATGTCGCATGAATGCCTTACCAACCAAGTATGACCCTCACGCAGCTGAACCCCCGGCCAAAAGAGCCCGCTCGGAGGAGGTCCCGATCTAGCTCGCCGAAGAACTCAAAATGATAGAACTGGTGGATGGCGCCGAAGGCAAAGCAGTCAAGATTGGCACCAACATCGGGGAAGACATAAAAAAGGACATGATGGCCACCCTCAAGTCATTACACCACCTTTTCACCTGGAAGGACGGTCCCCCCAGGTGAATCAGCCAGTAGATATACATACATAAGCTTAACGTGTATCCCACAGCCAAGCCGGTCCAGCAGCGGAAGCGAAACATTGGGCCAAAGCGAAACAAAGTAATTCGGGCAGAAGTTTAACGACTGATATACCTACACCAAATATGGGAAGTACAATACCCAAAATGGTTGGCCAACGTGGTTCTCATCCCAAAAATTAGAGGCCTGTGGCGTATGTGTGTGGATTTCACCGACTTGAATAGTGCCTGCCCCAAGGACTGTTACCCGCTTCCTAGCATCGATATGTTGGTCGACTCTACAGAAGGTTGCGTCCTCTTATCCACCATGGATAGAGATCAAGGTTACAACCAGATCCCGATGGCCAGCCATGACCAAGAAAAAACCAGCTTCATCACGGACATTGGCACTTTCTGCTACTTAGTCATGGCCTTCGGGCTCAAAAATGTCGGTGCCACGTACAAGAGGCTAGTTAACCTCATGTTCAAAGGACTGATCGGGGAGACAATGGAGGTCTATGTCGATGACATGATCGTGAAAAGTCAGAGGGAAGAAGATCACGCCCGCAATCTTGCACGAGCCTTCGAAATCATTGACAAATTTGGAATGAAGATCAACCCTTGGAAGTGCTCTTTCGATATCCGAGGGGGGAAGTTCCTAGGGTATATGGTTACCCAAAGGGGATCAAGGTCAATCTAGAGAAGGCGGAGTGTAGGTAGGGTCTCTATAACCCTCAACAAAGATCAAAGGAACAACAGGGGCACGAAGAAACTCTTCCTCCTCCGGAGTTAGCTCGAACTTGCCCCTCCTGGGAGGAGACCTCTGCCAGCTATCATCCTTCACAGAAGGAAATGGGTCGATCACACTCTTTCCCTTGTCCCTTTCCGGGGCTGATGCACCTCCGTCCCGCTTCTTCGTAGGGCTCCCGATAGCATGGGCGTGATCTGTCAGGTTAATGGAAGCAACGACCCAAAATCGAGAATGGTGCCAAAAAGGGGCATAAAAGGATTGGCAAAATGTTTAGCCATCACAGGATCCATAGGTTGAGACAAACATTCGGAGTTGGCCTCTGCCATGAATACGTCTGCATCAGCAACAAAGGGGCTCCCGAGAGCCTCGGAGCAGTATTTACTATCTAGCGAGCTCGATGACTCGAGAGTCGCAACCTTGGACGATCTCCAAAGTTTTCGATGCCATTCCATCGCTTGACACTCAAAATCCGTGGAAGAACCTCGGTCCTCCAAAACAAAAGGTCGGAGTCAATGTTTATCAGAGAAAGAAGATCCTCTCGGAAAGGGCGGTGAGCATGTGATGCCATTTCTGCACCTGAAAACAAAGGCATAGAAGGTATTTACTCGGATAAGGGTTTCAAAGCACATTTGAATTATTTTTTTTAAAGTACTTATGGAATTTCGAGTTCTGTCGGATCGTCGAGGGAGAAGGGCACTCACTCACCAACCCATCATGCAAGCCTGCGAGAAGCAAGACCATTGGGCTGTTCAGCATCGAGGAAACGTCCTAGAGGCCGTAAAAAATACCTCTGCATTTTAAGTAGGCAGCAGTCTCCATGCTCACCATGGGGGAAGGATAAACATAACCCAACCCCCACCCTCAGGGTATGCCATCCCGTTCAACAGCCGACTCTCCAACGAGGGATATGTAGAAGTACGTCTGACGCCAATCGCGTTGCTAGCAGGCCCGTTAGAAGCCGAGGTTAGGAATACCCGTTTGCTATCACGAACGGACAGAGAAAATATTGGCTAGGCTTGCGTTGTGGCCCGCAGTACGAACGCCCCTTCCAAGGTCTGCAGAGTACATGGAATGTTCACCAAGTAGCAGCAGAGCACGAACCCCACCAGGTAGTGATTAGAAGCAGGAGTTAGTTGGCTCTGGCACAATTTCAAAAAGCGAAGAGGTCCCTAATGATTGGATGGAAAAAATAGTGGAGACCACAGCGCATTTGCTCCGCGTATACGGTCATATAGTCCTCAGGTGGATCAAACACCGTCTGAGTACTCGAATGAATGATCACGTTCACCTGATTGGGGGGAAATGTCAAAAGTCGCCAACAAGGCCCGATCCTCCACCATGTTCATAACTAAGGTCGTGGATCCAACCCAGAGCCGACTAGTCATGCACTTGGGGTCTAGATTTTCACACCTAAACACGACACTCTTGGTCAAAATTTAGTAAGGAGCCTCACGATCAAACACAACAAACACACGGTCCGCCACTATCGTCGGTGAAACAATGACGTCATGGCCGGCGAAAGAACTCTAGCCGTCCTTCTTGATGCAGAGCGAGCGTGCGGCAAATGCGTAGCCCTTCGGCAGCGATTCCATCGGGATGCAGACGCACTACCCTACTAAGAAGAAAGCGGGGAGGCAAGAGAACCGCATGAATCTTCATTGCTGGAAAAACGTAGTGATGGCCTGAGAAACCATGATTGCAGGAAAGGAAGAAGTATTTTTACAAAAAGAGCGTCTTTTTTTTCTGCTGAGAAAGTTGGAAGTGCGGTGGAGAAGAATGGTGAAGATGGACGCGATTTTATAGAAGGGAAAAGCAGTTCGTATCCCGAGTCGGTTCAGTTCCACGCCCACTATCTAAAAGGTGGGACCCTTTGGTTACCCACTTACGACCTAGCTGAACAGTCACTTTCCCTGAACCATTGCAACTCTAGCATGTCAGACATCACCATAGGGGAGCTAGTTTGGTGCCTTAACTTCCCACATCCCTTCGCATTAAATGGACACCCCTTCCTAAGACGGACGGTTGGGAAAGCGAACAGGCAGGCCGATTCAAATTCACAACTGCCTCGAAAATCGTTCTCTCGACCATCTCTTCTGCAAGATACCCCAATAAGTGCTCACGAGTAATTACGTATGGAATTCAAAAAAAATTCTAAGTATGGTAAGAACAACCATCGGAGTGAATTCCTAGCTCCTCACATGACACTCCGAGGATCTCACAGGGAGATCTCGTCAGACTCCCCCAAACAAGTCACCCTCAGATAAATCACCTAAAGAGGGTTACGATGGCTACCTAATCCATAATAGCCTCTACAAAATAGAACAGTGAAAACCCGATTCAATAATAAAGAAAAACCTGCCAAGGAAATGACTACCAAGAATGCACCTAGAAAACATACTATTTTGGGATGCTTGTCCCTAATGAAAGGCGTTAAAGCCAGAACATCGTTCAGGCCACAATCCTCGTAGAGTGCCGAGAACACCTTGATCTATGACATCAGGTTCCAACTAAAACCCCACTCAAAGAATCCATCGACCGTCAGTTGCTCTGTGGCCTCCGCAATATCAAAGTTGGCCAGAATCTGGGGATCCAAATTCTACTCTTTCGGGACATCGGTCAAAAGACCCTCGGTGGTGGGACGGACGAAGAAGAACTTCTCCTTCCAACTGTTGTGGGACCCCAAGAGCTCATAGAGAATCCTCTTCGTCGACTTCCGCATGGTGAAAGTGTAGAAGAGCTAAATCACAAATGAGCTCGCCAAGTCAAAGAACATGTGCACCGAGCAGGGACGAGTGTAGGACGCACAGATAAAAGCAAAGGCCGCCAGAGCCAACCACCCATTCGGGGAAAGTTGATTCGGACAGAGCATGCAGGCGTTGAAGACCTCCTGATAGAAAATTGGGAGGAAGGATCGCAACCCCGCCTTAATCTGCACGAAGTAGGCGATATAGTAGCCCTTGCAAGGGCAAGTAACCCTCTCGTTATCCTGAGGTACCACAACCTTCAGACCAACAATGTTCACCCCATATTTGGTAAACTCGACCTCGATCTCTTCACGAGATCTAATTCAACACTCCTAACTAACACCTGTGCGAATCCCATTCGAAGGAATCTATATACGAACCATTAGTCTCATCTATATAAAGCCTTTTTTCATTCAAAAAGAAAAGGAGAGGGCCTTGGGAAAAGGAATAAAGAAATAAGGCAAATAACTCAAAGGATAGGTTAGAAAATATGTCAAGCATAGTAGTTTGTTCTTTTACACCGTTTTTTGCTTTTATTTATTCCTCCATCGCGGAAGTGGCCAACCCATCTATGTATAACCCCTCTCTCCCTTTATCATTCTGATAATATATATATATATATATATATAAATGAGCGATTCTATCTTCACGCTTCTTAGGTCTCATACCATTATAATTAAGTTAGGAAGATTTGTTCGATGCAGGGACACAGATATAGGCGTGTTACAGGAAAAATATAGGTAGACAATAGACTTTACAGTTACATCGGGGTGCTGACTCTGATGGCAAAGATGGTGGCGTCACAATCGTAGGGAGGTCACAAGAAAATGAGAAATCAACATCTTGTATTATTCTTAGACACATTTTGGTGGTTTAAAGGTCAAGTATAGTTTGATCGTGGTTACATTCTCGAGCTTATGTATGAGGGATTCAAGTGTTAAAGTGTTTGGGTGATAGTAAAGGGGTATGTTTTTGTGTGAGATTATTCTACTGTCTTTCCAATAAGAGACAAAGACATTTATACACCATCAAGACAATATCGTGAAAGCAAAAAGAGTGCTTTTAGATAAAGAAAAAAAAATAATTTAAATTCATATAATAAATTGCAAAACCTAATCATATGACACAATTAATATGTTTACTAGTTTTGTCTATTAAAACGCATTTAGTACCACACGAGATTTAAATAATTAGTAAACTTTATATATGAAATGGGCTATTACGCCAACCCAATGGATAGGGGTCTTTGGGTTGGGTCGGGATCTGGGATTCCCGCCCGACCCGCTTGGTTTTTCTCGATCCAGGAAAAACCCGGTCCGTTTCCTCTCGGTCAAATCAGGAATTTGCTCCCGGTTTGACTCCCGCCAGGGGGTAACGAGATCCGAATCGGATCCCGTTACCTCCCGCGGGATCCCCGGAGGCATTTGCACTTGTGGTTACAGCGTTGGGGTAGGATAAGACATGGACCTCTGAGGGTGCAGGTTAGCGTATTCCGGCTGCTGTTGTGGTGGCGGTGGATTGGAGTACGGCGGCGCATATGTAGGGTGGTAGTGGTACGACGGTGGTTGCGGCGGGTAGGTGTGGCCGTGTTGGGTGGGTAAGAGGTTGCGGTGGTCAAATTAGGGGTTATTGCCGGCGGAAGCCATTTCTGTGTATCTATATAACTCTATATATATATGTATAGATATATCACATATGTATGTATATATATGAACTGTGTGTGTGTGTGTCTCAACTGTAAGTAACTATGTGGTGGTGGTGTTGGTTGTTTGTTGGGGAGAGATCTGTGAAGAGGATATAGATACAGACCCACCGCCGCTGCACCGCACGTCCACCCACAACAACAACATCAACAACTGCCAGCCAGCACCTGGGATTCCTCCCGTCCCGGCCGGGAATCCCAGCTACCGGGAACAGTGTTCCCGGCGAATTCCCGTGGGCTGGGGTCCCAACCCGGCGGGACCCCGGCCCATAACAGGCCTACCAATGGATATGGGTCGGCCTGGTGAGAAAATAAGAGAATATATACACATCGAGTATACATACTTGATAGACGTCTAATTAACATGATTTAGGTATTTATTTACTTATTCTTTTGAATACTTATGATGGCGTATTTATTTGTTTAAGTATCATTTTATGTTTTCTTAGGTATTTAGGGACTCAAGACAAAACGAGGCTAAATAAGACCAAAAATAAATACTTTGGGCAAAAATTAGTCAAGACACTATTTGAGGATGTTCAGGCGCTACGACACTACAGGAATACGAAATACCAAACATAGCGCTGTTGAAGACACAAGGAGACCGTAAGGAGGAAATTAGAATGTCGTGCGACCAACATCGCATCGGGCGGGTGGCGCGCGATCAAGATGGTGCATCGCGCGGGGGTCATGCGATCAGAAGGGATTTAGGCCAAAAGTCAAAAACCCTAAAACGCAGCCCAGAGAAGAGAAAAACTATAAATAAGAGACCACGTTCAACAGTTAAGGCACGAGCTTTTCACCACTTTTTGACACAGAAACCCTGAAATTTTGTCACCAGAGAGAAAACACCATCAAATTCTTGTTCTAATTTAGTTGAGTCATTGTTAGAGAGAAAATAGTTTGTGAAGAAGAAGATAGCAAAAGGGAGTAAGAAGAGGGTCAAACAACAAAGTTCCACCGGATCTCGAAAGCTTTTCTTTAAATTTTTACTTTGTCTATGATATTTACTTATTTATTGATTGTTGAACTCATGACTATGAGGAGCCAACCTACTTGTTTATTTGCTTACTTGATGTGTGTTTGATGATCTTGAATGTCTAGATTGAATATTTACTTATGATATGTGACTCACATTACTCTTGCTGGGATAGTACGAAAGCACCCATGTGGGGCCGTCTGGAGTGTAGAATGCTAAGGACAGTTATATATATTATATATAATATGCGATTTGTGACTTTCGATTTACGAAAGTAACTGATGCGCAACCTTTAGATCACACTAATTAATCTTCACTGTGTACGTTTTGTTAACACAATTCAGATGAGTTAATTGGATTGTAAATTTGATATCTCTTCTAAAACAACTAATAATTGGCTTTATCCTTTAACACGGTAGATTATTAGAGACTCATAGGTGTGTGGTTGGGATACCTCTTGCCATATGTCACAGATCAATTAGACATGCAAACATCAAATAACTATTAAGTACTGTAAGTACATATAGGTAGTTTGTCTATGAACTATTATGGTTAAATTATTGTGAAACTTGACCTCTAACTAATCTTTCTAATTATTGTTTACAACCACAATCAATCAATCAATCATTAAATTATTTTCTTTAGTTTAGTTTGTTTATAAATCTATCTTCGAAATATACTTAATTTAATTGCTTACTTGTTTTCGGTAGTTTAATTAGTTTATTTTATTTAATTTTATTCTTGCATTCAAAACCCAAAAACCCAAAAAGATATTTAATTACTATTTTTGCATGCTTGGATTAATTTTGATTGCATTCTATATTAAACATTATTAGCATAAAAAGCATTCAAACCATCTTTAGTTTAGAAAACATTCCTATCATTTATAAGCATGCATTACATCTTGCAAACACAAGAGAAGAGATCGTCAGAATTGTTAGCGTTTTGCATTTAAGTGATTCATACATACAACCATCACTTCATTGGGATACGATACCTGGTTCGTAAATATACTTACCATTTTATTATTTGTTGATGCGTGCACTTGCGACAAAGTGGGACTTAGTTGTAACATTCCTGTGTTGACTTATATTCTATTTTATTACATCCTACATGCCTAAAAGGTTTTTTGGCGCCGTTGGCGGGGAATAACGGTATTATTATTGTTATGTGTGAATCATTGAACTTAATTGTTGAGATGCTAATAGATTTTGTTGTTTGCAGTTGAGGAGCACGCATGGAGTCATTTGATGATCTTTGACCTACACTTCTCAATGATGAAAATGAGGGACATTTGAACACTCATTTTGCTGGAAATTTACAAATTAAAGGATTTGGAGGATGGTCTATACTAAAAATCTTCAATGTAAAGATCGAAGGGGATAAGAATATGCAATAGATAATCCAAGGAAGATACAATTTAGACATTTTCATACTCATTGAAAAAGCTCAGTGGAGACTTGGAAGAAGACCCCGACCCACATGTAGAAGTACTAACCCAAAC
This sequence comes from Linaria vulgaris, assembly GCA_948329865.1. Lineage (NCBI taxonomy): Eukaryota > Viridiplantae > Streptophyta > Magnoliopsida > Lamiales > Plantaginaceae > Linaria > Linaria vulgaris. The sequence continues at coordinate 19,184,670 of OX415253.1, read as the reverse complement.
ATGCAACAAATATGGGTGGAGTGACATCAACATAGCAACATGCTGGTTTCGTGTCTCACTTAAAGGAGCAGCAAGAGCCTAGTATGATGGAATCTACAACAAAAGATCATACTCATGGGATCGCTTGAATGACAAATTTTGTAGCCATTTTATGACCACTGGAGGGAGAAAGAGGCGGCATGAGGAGATTCTTAGCTTCAAACAATATGATGGATAAGCAATTGTTGACACCTGGGAGAGACATCAAAATATGATCATGGCTTTTCCATAATGCAACCTCGGGGAGGAAGCATTACATAATAACTTCTACTATGGACTTGAATTTGAGAACAAAATTTTCCTAGACTCAATCACTACTCAAGGTTACTGGAAGATACTAGCAGACGAAATTCATATCATGATGAACATAGTTTGCACGAAGCAAAGGAAGTCAAAGCAAAATATTATGATGGATATATTGGTGGACCTGAAGAAGGATGGTGCATCAATCTCATATGCTGAGTCGAGAAGAATGGTACTTTTGAAATTCAAACAATTAGAGAGGGAGTTCATAGCTTCAGCATGGCGGCGATATGGAATGACTTCACGGCTATGCCCACCTACTACCTTTACAACCTTTCGCCATATGACCACATTCTATTTTAACCTGACTCCAATTAGTAGGAACATTCTAGACACAATGTTGAAATGGGATGATTTCTTGGGTATGTCGTATGCCAAAAGTCAAATTTTGCTATACACCTTGGCAAGATTTGAGGACACTCCTTACCAACCAAATGTCAAACCGCCTACCATAGGGAGAGTGAAGAAATGAGCAACGGAGGAGAAAGACCACAGTGTAGTCGGTGCACCAAAAGACCTCGAATTCTTCACCAAAATTGTCAAGCTAACCGACCATAAAGTCCGGGATGTGTGGGAGGCAACCCACAATAGTAAGTTTTTAATTATCCGGCCATTAATTTAATTATGCTTGGAGTCATATATAGCATTTTGTTTCAGTTTCTCGTTGTGCTAAACATTGATATAGGAGAAATGAAGAAAGTGAAGGAAACCATAAGTGGAGGGACGAACAGGACAAAGGCAAGACGATAATGGGAAAAGTAAGTACAACACACAGCAGAGCACGCATAGCAGATTTCTTAGTAGCACGCACGATCACACGCTTGATCACTAATCACTAATCACATCGCGCTTAACACGCGCGATTAAGGAGCATGATCTGATTTTGTAGCACCAGAATTTCAGAAGACACCGCCTCCAATAGCGTGTCAAAGTTCACATCGCGCCTCAATCGCGTGATCAAGGCGCACGAAGGCCACATCGCGCCTCAGCTTTTTCTTGCAGTTTACCTTTTTCAGTTTGAAGGCAATAGGAGACATGCAGAAATCAGAATCTATAGAATTTGGCTGAGCAATCTCTATCTTTACCTTTCCTACCATACTTATATTTCCCTTATGATTAAATACCATTGATAGATGAGTTATTGCCATTGTGATTTTTTTTCTTATAGAAGATTAATGCAACTTAATGAAAATTTTCTAAAATTCAAATTAAGAACTCTTTTATTTATAACGCTAATCACTTTTACAATTCTATTATCTCTCATAATTCATAGGGCTATTTTTTTTACTTCTCCTATTTATTTATTTTCTTTCAAGAAAATTTGATTTTTCTATTTGTTCTTTGTAGAAGAACATGGCATCTGTAAGATACTACACTTTTGAGCCAGCAACAAGAACACCACGCGAAGCATCAAAACTTTCTTTGGCTAAACCGAAATTCAATCGCTATTGATTCTTCAGTGCAACTGTTTCAACCTGTATCAGGCATTATTAAAAAGCCATTTTGTTGATGAACAAGAATACAAGGGTTGGAAGAGACACTGGAGTGTGCAGGACTAGGGCACATGATGAGGAGATTGGGTATTGTGAATGACACCTTTGTTTGCGAATACTATGCTCGTTATGAAGAAGGCGATGCTAATATTTGGCTAAGAGGGAAACCAGTTGCAATCACAGAGAGAGATATAAACAAATACGACAAACTGAAGGCAGATCAAATGATACTTTGAGACCTACGCTCACAACACAAGCTTACAAGAGAGCGTGCCTCAACATATCTTCTACAACCAGACCTCACGTTTCACAAAAATAAAGATTATGACTTGGAGGCTGATTATAAAGATCTACAAATACTTTGTAAGGAATTATATTTGTTTATCAGTTCTCGGATACTTCCACCAGATTACAAAGGAAAAGTTTCATCGGAGCAAGCAAAAAATATGATATGCATAAAACGAGGAGACACTCCAAACATATGGGAGATCATAATTAAATTTATCAAGGATCACACCATCAATAGTCATCCGCGCTTTATGTATTTTGGAGCACTTATCACCGCATTCTGTATCAAAGAAGATTGTTCAGAACTTGATACAAACATCCATCACCGAAATACATATCACATCAATCACATTGCAAGGCAAGTGATAGAAACTAAATTTAACACTAACGAGTTATTAGCAATAGAGTCAACTAAAGAAACACTATCACCTTCGCCGAAGAGACAAAAGACGGGGTTTGAGCAGTTGCAAGAGGTGAAAGAACGATTGGAAAATTGAAAATGTTGAGTTAGTGAGTCAGTTGGAAGAAATCAATGAGCACTTTCTGAACAACAACACCCTCCATTGGAGAGAGTTGAGAGAAACTAAGAAAAGTTTCACAAATGAAGAAAGCAACACCACGACCAGTTCGACGAGTGTCCTTTGGGCTCAACCAGGGGAGTCCTTTGATCTTTACTTTAATTCTTTCTATTTTATACAATAAAGACATCGCATGATTTTAAGTTTGAGGGTGGTAGCTACGTCATTTATTGTTCTTATTTGCTATATATTTATCTTTAGAGTGTAGTTGTTTTTTTTGAATAAGTCATTAGAATGGAATTTGAGGCATGAAATCATGAATAAGTAGGAATCTATGATAGTATATCCATAATATTATACGAATTTTAGATGAAGGAATACGTGAATACCTTTGGTACATCTTGCGTAATATGGTCATAAGGATGTTTTAGTTTCATATGCATCTCTCAATCAGTTGTTCTATATAATTGTGAAGAGAATGTTGCTTATTTATGATAATATGGCAATGAAGCATGTGATTATGACTCTTGAACAAATTGCATGACCATTGATTGAGATAATTGTAAATGTAATGTGTTGCTGAAATGAAATAGGCCATTGTTCCAAAAAAATTAGTTTTAACCTTTCAAGACAAGAGCCCTTTATGAACATAAGAATATCCACATAACCCCCACTGAAGCCTTTTCTAAGAGCCTTTGTTTATGAAGCCCTACTTTTCTACCATTAGACGAAAAAAAAAACTATATCCTACCGATTTCTAGAGATGAATGTAGTAGATCGAAGCAGGAATAAGATACGAGCTCAAAACAAAAGCATGAGCTAAAAATAAGAAAAGTCTAAATAAGAAATGAGGATGAACATAATAGAGAAGACAAATAATCCGTGCAAAACTTTAAGTTTGGAGGTGTTTCTCCAAAAATCATGAAGTATAGGCTGGTATGATACTTGCGAAACTGAAAACGCAAATGAAAGATGCCAAAAGGAACCTAAAATGTATGGCCAAATGAAGAAGGCACAAACAAGGGATGAAAGAGTAATATATGAGTGGTTTACTACATACATCTCTGGAACTTATATATGACTTTTTCCATTATAGCTCACACCTGAGCCTACATTACAAGCTTACAAAGTCTTAAATGATCATCAACATATGAAATCTCCTTGAGTCAATGGCAATGGAAGAGTGAAGTGATTATATCTTAAGAGCTATGGTTCTATAAATTTGCAACATGAAAATAACTTTTTATGCATCAACATTAGTATCACACACTATTCGAGCAAATGAAACAGATGTGAAGATGACTGTATTAAACTTGATGTGCTCGTGTTCATTTATTCTATAACATTTCTTACCATATGTTGCATTTTGAGGATTCATGCTTATGCATGTTGGCATGTCAAGGACTACATTCTAACTTAGATCAAGTCAGCTAAGTAAGTTTGCTTGAGGACAAGCAAAGGTTTAGGTTTTGGGGTATTTGATAAGCGTCTAACTAGCGTGATTTAAGTATCTATTTACTTAGGCTTTTGAATACTTATGATGGCGTATTTACTCATTTTAGTATCGTTATATTTTCTAAGATATTTAGGGAGTCAAGACAAATCAAGGCTAAATTAGGCCAAAAATTGATGTTTTGGACGAAAATTAGTCAAGACACTATTTCGAGATGTTCAGGCGCTACGTGAGTGCTATAACACTACATAAAGGCAAAATACCAAACATAGCGCAATTGAAGACACGGAGACCGTATGGAGGAAATCACAACACCGTGCGACCAACTTCGCATCGCGCGGGAGGCGCGCGATCAAGATGGTGCATCGCGCGATGAGAATAAATTTGGGCCGGAAGTCAGAAACCCTAAAATATAGCCAAGAGCAGAGAAAAACTATAAATATGAGGCTACGTTCAGCAGCTAGGGCCATATCTTTTCACCACTTTCAACCACTATTCGATAGAGAAACCCTGAGAGTTTGGCACCAAAGAACAAACACGATCAAAGTCTTGTTCTAGTTTAGTTGAGTCATTGTTAGAAATAAAATAGTTTGTGAAGAAAAAGATAGCAAAAGGGAGTTAAAAGAGGGTCAGCCAACAAAGTTCCACCAGATCCGAGAAGCTTTTCTTTACCTTTTTATGTTGTCTATGATATTTACTTCTTTATTGATTGTTGAATTCATGACTATGAGGAGCTAACTTACTCGTTGTTTAGAGTAGGGGAGTAACTTTAATTTATGAATATATTTATTTACTTTACTTGATGCGTGTTTGATGATTTTGAATGTCTAGATTGAATAGTTACTTCTGATGTGTGTCTGACCTTACTCTTGCTGGGATAGCATGGAAGCACCCATCAGAGACCGCCAGGAGTGTAGAATGCTAAGGATAGTTATATTTATATGCGATTTATGACTTTGGATTTGGAGTGTGCCAACTTGCCCCGCCGCCAACCCCATACCAAACTCAGAATCGTGTACACCTTGATTAAGCCCAATGTAATTAAAGGTCGAGGATCGCAAGAACACCCTCGCCACTTCGACCTTATAATCGGTAGGTTTTATGTATTGAACCTTCTCATTCTGTGTCAAGATGATCAATGCGGCTAAGGGTACAGATTGTTGGTTTGGCGCAAAATGAGCTTGGCTGCTCTGAGTAGAAGTGCTCTCCTGCAGCCAAAGTGATAGTGGCTTGTTCAGAATAGGACCCACCCACCGAGAGAAAACCAGAGCTCTTTCAAAAAGACAGGGACATAGCAAAAAAAAACTTTCACCTAGAAATGCAAGGGGCAGTTTGCTCTTTTTAAGGAATTCGCTAAGGGCTACTAAGCAGGCAACAAGGAATAGGCAATCCATGTTCAGAGTAAGCGCATCGCCTTCCATTTCTTATTCCTAGTCTCATTTTCTTCAAGTGTTTTCTTGTATGCTTCATGTTCCCCCTGAAAACCTCGACCTCATGTCGTACGTGGTCCAATTCATCTTGCATCTCTTCTCGTTCCTTATGCATTTTATCCGTCTCAATTACGGCAAATGTAGGCTTTTCAACAAATTTTTGTTTAGAGGCCTCGACGACTCTTGCCCTTTTGTGCGCCTTCGAACGAGACACATTCACTGATGAACTGTTTTTCCCGCATTTTATCAACTATGCCGTGTTTCTTAGTTTGGACCACAAATAATATGACATGATCCGAGAAAATGGCATGAAACACGTTCTCCAGCTACAAAGCAACCACAATTAGAGCATATAATTCAAAATATCTTCACTATTATCCATACACAGTGAAAGAGACTTTATCTCACCACATAATAGAGCATCTGGCCATACGAACATGTTTCTGACAGCAACATCTCACACAAACGGTTTACGATCAAGAGTGAGATATATGCTCTCCAAAACGCCAAAACGTCCTTTTCTCTCAGAGTAAAACCATTCATTTTTGTTAACGCTCTTTTATATGAAGAAGCTATTAATGATTTTAGTTTTTTGAAAGTCGATCCCGACCCAAGGAAAGCGATGACTTTTAGAGATTTGCGATTGGGATCGAATGAATTAGAGGTAGGCACGTATCCCACGGTCGAGAAATGAAGCCATTCGTAGTTCGAATTTGGATTGTGCATTGTTTGTTGTTTATCACATATGAATTTGTTGTCGTAATATGATTTTGTATTGATGTTAGTGGAATGGGAATGGTGAAGGCGAGAGTGAAAGAGGAAGTATGAAATTCCATTGTTTGTGTTGTGGGAGTTGAGAGTCATGATCTTCCTTCTCCTTGAGTTTGGCAATTATTTTTTCCCTTTATTTTGCAGAAGAATTGATCGCCCCCTATTAGTGAAATGAAGACCCACTTTTACAATATGGATTTTTTGCATGTAGGAAGACACTTATCCAGATTAGATTGCCACTTGGCATATTTGCTTTGCCAAGTGTCTTACATGCAACTTAGGTGATATAATAACATTTGTTGGGGTATTTGCAATAGGAGTGTATTTTAATTATCAATAGAGTCGTGTAAGAGTGCGTTGTCGTAATAGGTTATCGTGTTATAAGACTTTATCCGTACAATTTACGTAGTAATATACTAGCAAAAATGCGCACACGAAGGACCGCGTATTTTTTTTGTATAGTTTATTTTAGTTTTTATGTGTAGTTAATCATATTTGCGAGACAAAAAAAATTGTGTCTAATAGATATAACTACAAATTATTTAATTATCTAAAATATTAACCTAAAGTCATTAGAGAGTGTAATTAGGACCAAACTTATTATTAACATTGTAAATTGTAATGCATCTGTTTCACGAAAGAGAAAATAAAGTTATTAAAGTTTGAATCTTTGCAAGTAAACACTTACGCTCATAAAGAATTCATCAATTTAATGCATTGTTAACCAATACCATATTACTTTTCCACTTCTTATATTATATACATGCAAGGATTTCACAATCATTTTTTTTGATAAGCCAAAATCATGCATTAAAAGGAGCACAAATCATGTTTTCTTTGTTTTCTTCAAAATGATAGGTGTTTATTGTTTTTTTTTTCTAATCTACTTAGTTTGTAAGGAATTGATGAAAATACATATATATCTTATATCTTTGATGTGTTGCGATTTGATGGCAGATATGATCGAGTCATTATAATTTAGGAACGAATAATATTCAGTTTTCAAGTAGTCAAGTACTTAATAAATCACATTGCAAATAAATCATCCAATTAAAAGAAAATTCATAAGTATATAGAATTATATTGACAGAACTTGTGAGATAAAGTCTTTAGCAATGTAAATTAAATGAAATAAGCAGGAAACACAAAAACTAAACTACATCCAAATGATGTAAATAAGAAATTGCGGAGTATTTGCTTATTATACTTCACTTCCTTTCAAAAGAGACAAACACAATCTCGAGAACGAAACTCTCAAATTCACCGTGAAGCACATAAACATTTGCTCATATTCTTCATTTCAGACTGCAAATTAAAAGAAACAAAAACAAAAATCAAGAACAAATAAAAATAGAAATTACGAAGTGACTACAAATATTACATAATTACACCTTATTATAATAATAGAGAAACGTGCGAGAAAAGGAAATGTGATGTAAAAATTTGATAAGAAAATCACAAAAGGGAAACATTGGTTAAATGAGTAACTGTGTAGTATATTGTTTGCTTGAATGAAGGAGAAATTCAAGGGGATAGTTGCATAAATGTTAGCTTAGCTTGCAAGATAAATAGAATAACTGAAACCTAACATAATTATATAGAAAATAAACTGATAAGTAAATTAAGATGATAACAAATCAAATAATTAAAATGACGATTTGATTCTGTAGCATGAAAAAAGAAAGGGGTAATGAACTTGAATTCTTACAGTAACGTTGGGCGTATCAATACTCATCACTGTATACATAAATCTTACCTTAGTCATTGAACTTTTTTTTTAAACAACTCTGATCAAAAAACCTGCACAATTCAAAAAACACTAAATAAAATATTGAAAGAACTCATGGAGTGAGAATTATAAATCTAAACGGTACGATTAGATAATAAGAACTAAAGATTCTTACAAAAATGATAAAGAGTGGGAAATAGATGATGAAGCCAAAACTGTGAAAAGATAAAGATAAAAGACATTACTACAAGATTTCGTGCCCATTCTCGACCGGAAAATCCCGACCGGAATTCGGTCGGGAGCATTCCCGACAGATATTCGGTCGGGATGACTTTTCTCGACCGATATTCGGTCGGGTACTTTTAAAAAACCATTCCCGACCGCATTTCGGTCAGGAATAATATTCTCGACCGAATTGCAGTTGGGAAACCCTGGGCGGGAAATTTCCCACCCAGGATGTAACCCTAATCTCGGCCCAGCTGGGCTGCGCAGCTGGGCCGAGCGTTCCCGACCGCCATTCGGTCGGGAATGAGTTATTCCCGACCGAATTGCGGTCGGGAAAGAGGGAATACCTCCCTCCTCCTCTTCATTTTCACACTCTCCTTCTCTCTCAAAAAAGTTGCCGACCGCTCCGCTGCCTTTCGCGACCGGAAATCTGTCGGGACTCCCGATCCAGTAATTTTTTTCGCTTTTTCTTGTATTTTATATTTTATTTAATGTTTTAATATTATTTATTTATGTTATCTTTAATGTTTTAATATTCATTGTTAGATATTGTATAAGTTGCTAGAATTTAATTAAAAATGCCTTTAGGAATTGTTAGATTTTGGGAAAATATTAGATTTTTATGCCTATAGGAATTGTTAGGTTTTAGGAAATATTATAGTTTTATGATTTTATAATAATAATTATTTATGCCTTTAGAAATTGTTAGGCTTTGGGAAAATGTTAGATTTTTATGCCTTTAGGAATTGTTAGACTTTGGGAAAATGTTAGATTTTTATGCCTTTAGGAATTGTTAGGCTTTAGGAAATGTTATAGTTTAGTAATTATTTATGACTTTAGGAAAACTACATATGATTTTATATGTGTTAATTTATTTATTTGGACGTTAATTATGGAGTTATTTATGTTATATTTAATGTTTTAATATTAATTATTAATGTTATATTTAATGTTTGAATATTAATTGTTAGATATTGTAGAAATTGTTAGGATTTAATTTGTAAATTCCTTTAGAAATTGTTAGGCTTTGGGAAATATTTATACCTTTAGGAAAAAACTATATAACTTAGTATTGATTAAACTTAGGTCATCTCTACAAATAGAAAAATTCTAACTTAGATGCTTTTACTTAGTTCGTAGCACTCCTCTTCGACGACATGTCGTCCCGTGATAGCGATCGTGGCCAGCCCTCGAAGAAAGGGCGTAGTGATCCATCGAGCACTCCATCGCGTACTCCACCTACTGGTCCACCGAGGATAGGTCCTCGTGTACGGATTATTCATTCTGGCGGTGCACCACCTGCTCCTGTCGATGCACCTGATACCGATCTTGGCGAGTCCCCTACTTCTTCACATCCACATAGGCGTATCGGATCGAGCGGCGGTACTCCACCAGATCTAGTAGTACCATTTCGACTAGATGATGATCACGTAGCATCTAGGCCATCGTCATCATCTAGGCCATCGTCATCATCGAGGCCTACGACATCTAGGCCACGCTCTACAGAGTCTACACCGGCAGGTCCTAGTACTTATTCCCCAGCAGACGTTGCCGGTGCAGGACCATCTTCAGCGACGCAACAGAGACCGGGCCGAGGTGTATCGAGAGGGCCGCAGGTTCCGGCTGACCGTAGAGCCCGTCGTAGGGTTCAGCTGGATGAGCACGGCGTATTTATGGATGGGAGAAAGATTGCGACGGTGATTACCTCGATCATTAGGGAGTTTATGAAGACGTGTGTTCCTTCATACACCGAGGTCGATCCAGAAGTCCAGGGACAGATGTGGGCTAAGTTTAAGGTGAGATTTAGAAAGTTTACTAAATATATATATATATATATATATATATATATATAAATAGTAAGATTTTTATTTAACGAAACCTTAATTAAAAACCTTTTTTAATTGTAGAGCATATACTACATTGATCCAGCTGACATGATTCGTGCACATTCCGCATACGAGGCGAAGGCTAAGAACTGTTACAAGGATATCATGTACAATGCCAAGAAGAACTATTACGACAGGCTCGATGATCCGAAGTGGGCGTCGCGTCCGAAGAACAGTTGGATGAGCGACAAGTTAGAGAGGATGTTCGTGACGCATTGGGAGTCGGATGACCATGCGAAGAAATCCGCGGCAGGCCAGAAGAACAGGCGATCGGGAGAGGCACCAAACCCTGATCGTTCTGCACGAGCTACTCATGCTAGTGGGTCCCAGAGCTACACGGAGATTCGACGTAGGATGGTATGTCTTATTAAATTGAGTTTCTATACGAATAATATTATTGTCTTAAATTTAAATATCTAAAATAACAAATGTATATCAATATGCAGGCTGCTTCTAGACCTCCAGGGGCCCCTCCACCTCGGCACGATGAGGCATATCGTTATCAGCACACACATGTGCCCAGTGGTCTGCCAGAGGGAGCTCCACGTTGCCGCGTTTGGGTTCACCACAAGTATAGGGCAATCTACGTAAGTATTTAACTTGTATAGCATTCTTTAATTACTGTATTAATATATGTCTTCCTTAATTACGTACTAACAATTATGACAAAATGAACGTGAGGAGTACATGTACCTTATGACCGAGAGGTACGAGGTGGATCGTTCTACGTGGCCACCACTAGATCAGGAGTTGTGGAGTCAGGCGATAGGAGGATTGAAGAAGGGGAATGTTGCGGGTCTCCCTACGGATGCACGTCACGATCGGTTTGGTTTCTCGACGACGAAGAACCCAGACACGACACATGATTATGCGAGGGCGTTGGAGAGGGAGAACCGTCGTCTTAGGACTGTTACTGATGCGAGGGTTGACGAGCTTGTTACTCACGTAGAGTACTTGACCCAGCACATCACCCAGACTACAGGTACTCCTCCTGCTCGACCCATGCCTTCAGGGGAATTCATGAGTGATGCTCGTCGAGCCGGCCAGCGTTCCTCCGCCCCCCCTCCTGATCTTTTTGCGCATGGTGCTCCAGGGTGCATGATGTATGATGATGAGTATGAGGATGACCCCGATGAGGACCCCGAGGATGACACTCTCGATGGTGATGCAGCCGATCTTGCCGGTGATGGTGATGATGATGATGGACCCTCCACAGCTCCTGATACATTTGGATTTCATGACGAGGACTATGAGTAGTAGTAGTTTTATTTGTTTTAGGGATATTTTAGTATTGAAAACTGTGTTAGTTGTTTGTATTTATGTGATTTGTTTGATGCTTGGACCAATTATGTAATGTTAAACTAGTTTCGTATTTATTCTGTAATTATGCGGAGTAGTTGTGTATTATTTGTTCGTTTGATGCGGAGTAGTAGTATTATTTGTTTGTTTTATCTAAGTATTGAAAACTGTGTTAGTTGTTTGTTTATTGGTAATTATGCCTATAATATGAAATTAAACAACGTGAATCAAATTTTTTATAAAATAAAATTCGACCTACTAAACCATAATCGATGCTAGTCATACATACTATCCTCAGAATCTGAGTCACTCATTATCTCTTCCTCTTCCTCTTCCTCATTGCCCTCGTCATCCTCGTAGCCCTCCTCTTCCTCGTTGCCCTCCGTTGCTGCCTCCTCGTCAACCACATCAAATCCCTCGCCAATTGGATATTCATATTGAATGAGGAAAGGTCCATGCATAAGTTAAACCCTTCAGATGCATTCTCTTGTAGCACTTGGTTCGTCATCCCCGCGTCGACATCTTTTGATCCTGCAACTGATGACATATCGATTATGTGTCTGGCAGAAATAGTGGATACGGCCAACCATCCTCTCTGTCTCAGTCGCCATGTCGTCTTCTTTGGATAGGGCACATAGTATGCATGTTTTGATTGGTTAGCGAATACAAACGGCTCATTGGTGTTGAGGGTACGCCTCGGGTTGATGTCAACCAACTTGTACGTTGAATGCTCCTGCGTACCTGCGTTTATATCATACCAAACACATTTGAACAAGACTATGTATAGGGGCCGGATTCTGCCCCAATATTCCACCTGTATACTGTCTTTCAACGTTCCATAGAAGTTGGTAGCATCGGATCCTCCCATGTCTCCCTTCACATAAACACCGCTACAATCACTCTTCTTCGGGCCCAAAATCATATCGGTGTGAAATCTGAACCCATTCACAATGTATCCCTCGTAGGTTGCCACTGAATAAGCCGGACCTGTGATTAGAGGATCTATTCGTACATCGGTCTCATATTTCCCACTTGAATATGTTTGCTTGAACCATGCTACGTACTCTTGGTTTCTCTTGGATTGTATCTCCATTGGACTTAGTCCACCGCACTCCTCTTCTACAAACAGTCTGCATAGGAAAATCATCATAAGTTAGTTGTCTTTAAAGCGCTTAATCATTTTGTTATTAAAAATAATTAACGACCACTTACTCCACCCATTCGTCAAGCTCTGGACAGTTTAGAAGCGTGTAAAGCTCTATTTGCTCCATCTCATCGGAAGTCAAGTATCGCCTTTTGTTTACTGGCCCTATTGGCGCCCCTTTCTTTTGAAATATTGTAAGCTATTCATCCCACTCCGTGCTATCTAGTGTCTCGTTCCTGTTGAGTTTTTTTATATTTAGTCTGAAAAGAAACATCCAAATATTGAGAACACATATTGGACAACTCAGCAAGTAGGTATTGATTGGCTATGGATCCCTCCACCCTCGCCTTGTTCTTTACTGAACCCTTCATGTCGAACATCCACCTAGTTCATAGAAATGAAAGATTAGGCAAAGAATCGATATTTGTAAAAGATAATTGTTATTAAAAATATAAAATCGTACCTCTTGAATGGATACATCAATTTATAATGAACTGGACCACCAACTCTAGCCTCGTACGGAAGGTGTATGGCTAAATGCTCCATATAGTCGAAAAATGAAGGAGGAAATATCATTTCCATCTTGCACATGGTAACAATAAATGATTCCTCCAATCGCTCCATATCTTCGGCCGACACCTCTGAGGCGCAAATCGCCTTAAAAAAAAGGCTAATCTCTACTAAGGTCCCCCAAATCTCGGGTTCCAAGAATTCGCGAAATGCAATCGGGATCAATCTCTGTATGAAGACGTGACAATCATGACTCTTCATTCCATACAATTTTCCTTGTTGTTTTTGCACACATCGTCCCAAGTCCAAGGCATATCCATCAGGAAACTTCAGTTCGGTCAGACAATCAAGCACCATGTTCTTTTGATCCCTCGTAAGACAATATTTTGCCTTTGGCTTTATGTACTCACTTCCTCTGCAACTGGGTTTCAAGAACAATTCTTTACGGTTGGTCAACAGCTTAAGATCGTGCCTCGACTTAATGTTGTCCTTCGACTTAGCATCGTCCAACACCGTGTTGATGATGTTCTCAAAAAAGTTCTTCTCACAATGCATCACATCTAGATTGTGGCGAATCAAGTTCGTGGACCAATAAGGTAGTTCCCAAAAGATGCTTCGACGATACCAGTTATGAGTTGTGTTAAAGCCCGGAAGCTTTGTGGAGTTTGCCCCAAATCTAACCAATCGTAGCCTATCCACAATTGCCCTCATCTGCGCTCTTGTCTTCCTTGGAATGGGCGCTTCAAGTACCTCCCTACCCTTGTAGAAATCCTTCTTGTTGTACCTCCATTTATGACCCTCTGGTAGAAACCGATGATGACAATCGAACCACGAGGATTTTCCACCATGCTTAAGTGTAAAAGAATATGTCTCACCCATGCAATAAGGGCATGCCAGCTTACCGTGCGTGCTCCACTGGGACAACATTCCGTAAGTAGGAAAATCGCTAATAGTCCACATTAGGGTCGTTCGCATTTGGAAGTTTTCCTTTCGTGAGTTTTCATATGTCCATAAACCATTACTCAACAAATCATTCAACTCATCAATCAACGGTCTCAGCAAAAGATCCAAGTTATTTCCAGGACTCTTTGGACCGGGTATAATAAGGCTCAGAAAAATGAACTCCGGTCGCATGCATAAATCCGGCGGAAGGTTATAAGGGGTAACAAACACGGGCCAACAAGAGTAGTTCTTCCCAGATGGCCCAAACGGTGTGAACCCATCAGTACATAGGCCGAGTCAGACATTTCTAGGCTCTGCTGCGAAGTCCGAATACGTACGATCAAAAGCTCTCCACGCCTCGCCTGCAGCTGGGTGAATCATTCTATCTGTTGACTCTCGACACTTCAAATGCCAAGTCATATGTCTCGAAGTGCCTACAGTATAAAACAACCTATGTAATCGAGGGCCTAGGGGGAAGTACCACAATTTCTTCCTTGCGACCCTGGACTTTCTACCAACCTCGTACCTATCGTTCTTGCATATCGGACACGATGTGAGATACTTGTTGGCATTATCGCCGTAGTACAAGAAACAAAAATTCCAACATACGTCGATCTTTTCGTACCCTAGACCCAAACCCGCGAGCATCTTATTCATGCCTGGAACCGTATTCGGTAGCATTTCCTCAATCTCTGGGTCCATAATATCTTTAGACAAACTTAAGTACTTTTCGAAAGCGACATTAACTACTTTGTGCATCGTCTTGGTAGTTAAGAACTCGGCAAACCACTGGAGCACAGTCTTCGACTTCTTACTGTTCATTTTTATGTCTCCCATCTGCATCAATTTGTAGAACTCCTTTGCATCGGGACTTGGATCTTCGTTGCGCACCTCTCCCTCAACAAATCGACCCCCATATGCATCCACAACCAATTCTCTAAACGAAGTATCGGCATGAACCGTACTATCAACGTGAATACTAGCAGACGGTGATTCATGTACATATGATGTAGATGCCTCGCTCGCCTTCTCTCCATGCAACACCCATATCCAATATTGATACACAAACCCCCCACTTATGAAGATGATCTAGTACTACGTTTCGATCAAAAAACTTTAAATTGATGCATCTCTAGCACGGGCACCTAATACGATTTCTTAGATCTACGTAATCTCTCTGTTGTGATGCATATTGTATGAATTCACGAACCCCAACCACGTAATGTTGATTCAAATAACCAGTGTTACTATCTATCATATCGTACATCCAAGATCTATCGGAACGATAATCCATTTCTAATCTAAGAAAATTAAAAAGAAATTGTTACAATTAATTTCACCAATCAATATATTTATCATTTATATAAAAAATTTAAAACTCGAGTACGACGAAGCCAAGGCAATTAATACTTACTTGTTGTAGCGTAGAAAATACTTAGATCAAGTATTCTTTGCAAACACACGCCCCTCGTTGCATTTACCGCAATATCTAAAACAAAGAAACATTAAAAAAAGTTAATAAAAACGATATTAATTGAGAAAAACTAACAGAAACAGTTATAACAAGAGGAAATCGTATATACCTTAGCAAGGGATGAATGTTGGAATGATTTCTCAAGTGGAATAGGGAGGGGTATTTATAGGGGGCTGACAGTTATTCCCGACCGCATTTCGGTCGGGAATAATAATGGTAACAATTATTCCCGACCGAATTGCGGTCGGGAATAACAACGGTAACAGTTATTCCCGACCGCAGTTCGGTCGGGAATACTCCTGACCGTTGTTATTCCCGACCGAAATCCGGTCGGGCATAAGAATAACCGTTGTTATTCCCGACCGCACTGCGGTAGGGAATATTAGGGTTTAGGATTTAGGGTTTAGGGTTTAGAGGTATTGGCGACCGATTTTCGGTAGGGAATAATATTCATATTCTTAATTTCACAATTTCGCTCTCAATTTTAGATAAATCGTTGTTTTAATGATCAAGTAAATCAATATTAGTTATATATTACTAAAAATCTCAAAAAAAATTAAATTTAGTTGCACGTTGATGAATCGTTTGAAGCGTCGATTCATATTGTCACTTATAAATAGATTAGTATATGTAGTTGCTAATAATGTAACTACTTACGATTATGTTAAACATATGTTAATATATATATATATATATATATATATATATATATATATATATATATATCACAATTAGCCTCTCTATACTAACGTTCGTAACAAACGTTAATCGCCAATTGTGAACTCCTCTATACTACGTATGATTATTATATGTAATACTCCAAACTAACTTAACTTATACTCCGGTAAACTATACTAATTTAATGAGATTCTATAGTTATACTTAACAAACACATCAAGATTTTCCAAAAGATCGAAAAAAATTAAAATTTACTATTTTTCCCGACCGATCTGTGGTAGGGAAAAATATTCAATCCCATTCCCGACCGATTTCCGGTCGGCATTGACACTTAGTCCCGACCGCAAATCGGTCGGGAATAAAATTTAAACTTATTCCCGACCGCAGTTCGGTCGGTAATAATATTCAACGTTATACCCGATCGAATATCGGTCGGGAATAATGTTTAAACTTTTCTCAACCGCACTGCGGTCGGTATTTCCCGCGTTTCTGGGCAGCATAGTATTGCCGACCGAAATTTGGTCGACAATTTTTGAAAATTTGGCGATTTTTTGAAATTTTTGAAAATTTTCAACATTCCCGACCGAAAATCGGTCAGGAATAATCGAAATAGTTGGCGGGACTTGGTGGGAAATTCAAATTTGGCGAAAATTCAATTGTTTTTAACTTTTTCTATAAATACACTTCATTATTCTCCTCATTTTTTCATCTCCACACACGTTTTTCATCTCAAAAAACTTTTTCAAACACTTTTTTCATATTCAAACATTTTTTCAAACCCTTTTTTCTTTCAACTTCAAAATTAATTTTTTTCACTTCTTTATTCAACTTTTCAATAATCAAAAACTTATTTAATTTTTTTGTGTTTTAGACTGAGCAATGAATCAAAAATTTAATTTCTCATCTAAAACACAAAAAAACTAAATAATATTTTTAAAATATTGCAAAATAGTAAAAAAATAATATTCCGGTAATTATTACCGGAATATTATTTTTTTTGTTCTGATGAATTTTATTCCCGACTGAATATCGGTCGGGAATAATATGAATATTATCCTCGACCGGTGCGCGGTCGGGAAATGCGTGAATTTTATTCCCGACCGATATCCGGTCGGGAATAATATAAATATTAATCCCAACCAAAAATCGGTTGGGATAAGTCTCGACCGGTCGACGGTGGGGATTACTCGTAAATAGGGTCGATCGGATTTTGGTCGGGAATACGGAAAAGTATTACCGACCGATTTTTGGTCGGGAAATAAATTGAGAACAAATCGACCGGGAATTGGTCGGGATTTTTGAAAAACATTTCCCAACCGATTTTCGGTCGGGATATGTTTTTCCGACCGTTTAGCGGTCGGAATTTTTCCCGACCGATGTTTGGTCGGAGATGGCGGTCGGGAAATTCCCGACCGCATTTCGGTCGTGAAATGCGGTCGGGAAAATCGCTTGCAAACCGAATGGCGGTCGGGAAACTTTTCCCGACCGAAGTAACGCCGACCGGGACTTCCCGACCGAAAAGCGGATGGGAAAGGGTTATTCCCGACCGCTGATGGGTCATTCCCGACCGGCTTTGCGGTCGGGAATAACCCGATTTTTTTGTAGTGATTTATAATCTTTGTTCGTGTTTCTTTATTCTGGCAAAAATAACGGGAGAAGATTGTGCAATTAAACCAACTAATGTAGTGGGGGATGGATGTTTACCAATCAAAAAAGAAAAAACGAGTTAAATTTTGAATTTCAAAAATTTAAGTTGTGCAACTGCATAAAACGGAGAAATAATTATGTATTACAGTGGGGTAAATTTGGAAATTACTTTATTGGGCTCCCCATTACCAAAAAATGTGTGGGGCGCTTGCTTGCTTATATTATTAATAGATTTTAATGATATGTGACATATATGCAGTAATATAATTTAATTAAGAATATGAGATATGTAAAATGCAGTAATCGGACCATGTAATAATACGATGCCGTTACGGATATAGGTTATGTACGAAGATATTGCCGTTATAAACTAGAAATGGTAATCGAGTTATCATAACATGTATCTTTTACTACGAATATTTTAATCTGTTATACAATTTTCATCGTTAAACCCTTAGAGTCATCGCTATAATCTGGGTGCCTATTTAACGTTTCCTGAACATTCGCTTGCAAGTGGAAGACCTAGGATCTTTGAAGGTAGCATTCTCCTGAGCTTCAAATACCCTAGCAGAGGCATCGCTAGACGGTCCCGGTTCTTTCTCCAAATGGAGTTGGGACATCTACATTAGGACCCAGACTCATACTAGTTCGACCAACTTTAATGGCCCGATTTGTCGCATTAGGATACTATTGGTTGTTTGGTACGTCAAGACCAAATTTTCTATCATAAACTCAATAGAGACTGACATGTCGAATTTATAATTCGGCATACCTGTAGAAATTTGACGTGTGGTCGTTTTTAATCCAAAATTGTTCTCCCGTTCAAATATAATAATGCAAGTGGGGGGAACCAAGCTATATATATATATATATATATATATATATATATATAAGAATTTCCAACCTTGGCGACCGTGTTGATGAATTTAATGTGAACATGTTGAGTATTACCCTCGACATGTTTGCAAATATTTTACATTTCGAATCAAGTAAATTCGACATGCCAGCTTTTCACTAGAGAGCTGCATAATTCGCAGCTCGATCTTTTCCATCAACGACCCATGTATTAGGGGAGCGAATATTCGATATAAGACAAAATTTATGGTCCATTTTTTGCTCTTCGCCGGCATGCAAACTTGGTGGACGGAGGGTATGAAGATATTTTTGAAAGCATAACGGCGCAAGAAAGCTACACAAGAACTTTAAAATCGATCTTTACAACAACGACTTATAAATTGGGGAGCTACATGATATGTGCTATTATGCCAGCCCAATGTCGAGTATCTGAAACATGTTGGGTATACATACTCGACAGATAACATTCGACATAATACACTCGACGGATCAAGACACTCGACATATTCCATTCTTGACATCCCCATATTTAACATACTACACATTCGATGTGCCAATCAACCTTTCAGCGCCGGAGTCTACAGGTGTTCCGGACAAAGCTAGTCGAAGATTAAGTCAATGAGCTTAAAGTAGCATAGTTAGTATACTTAGTATATTCCGTGTTTGCTTACGTATAACCGAGATGAATTTGTACTGAACTAATATAATTGAATTTTCTATAACAAAATAAAAATATCTAGTATACTTTTGTTGTAGATCAAAAATAAAAGTATAATTTCATTTTAACATCGTGACTAACAATTCATTTTCCAATTTTAACCAATAATTAGTAATTATTCTTTTTTGTTGAATAGCTAGCTGTTTTGATCATTTACGGCGCGTTTGGATGACTTGTGAGGCAACACTCCCCTTTATTTTATGGCCACATTAACAGATAAATAACTTATTAATTTAATGTTTGCTTGCAAAACTGAACCCACGAATACAATTCTCATTGTTCCAATATCTTGTTTGGATTAGCATATTAAACCATACAACACGCATGAAATACCCAAAAAGCCCTTAATTTATGTTGTTCCACTATTTAATAATTCACAATAAATAAATAAAGAAATAGGAAAAAAATGTGATATTACTTTGAACGATATTCAATAATATTAGCAACAAAATATAAAACGATGATATTACCGTAACTCTAATGGTTCATGTCGAATGTGAAGTATTAACACTAGGCTGAGACGCGAACTATGTCACAGCTCTCTTTAAGACGTTGTCGGGCCTAGTTGGTAATTCTCAACATGCAGTTAGGTAAACTCATCATGTGTCGTCTCCAGGATGCAACCTAGTAAATAACGTGGTAATCATATTTCGAACTGAATATTAAAAATAAGATGGGAGTTCACACTAACACTTTACTCTTTTGCTCATATAAATATATTAACAAAGTAACTTTTTTTTTCAAATAATATGCTCATATATATAATTTTCGGTTTTCATCTTCAAAACTACAATTTCAAGTGCTGCCAATCGGATTGTATATATAAATAGTTTGGACATAGATTGGAGTTATATGTCGTTGAAGATAATTGTTGCTACTTAAAATCATTAATTTGAGAAACAAATGATTATTAAACTATGAGTATCAACTGCGCAAGTTCTTTTTTTTTTTTTTTGAAATCACAATTGAGCCATAACAGGCAAATAAATTTGCATTACCAGGTAATCGAATCAATCGACGCATGGATATGAGTGAATGTCTTAGCCATTATCCAACTTTCATTGGCTATCAGTTAAACTGTCAAAAAAATAATTTTCATATTGGCAAAAGGAATTAACTTGAAAGTATTTTACTTTATTAAGATATCCAATTGTTTATTTCCCTAAAAAACCGTGTACTTTACCCATTTGGAGTTTCATTTATAACACGGGGGAATGGGTTAAGTGAGGGCATTTTTAGTTTTTTGCAAGGTGATAGTATTGACATTAAATAATCTAAAGGGAGATGTGAGATAATTAATAAGAAAAAACTGCATTTTTAGCGCAGGCTCCTACTACAAATTATTGGCTATCCAAATACAAGATTATATCCTATTATATAATTAATAAGGACTTTTAATGTCATCCAAACGTCAGTTAGTTTAAGTTATTCTTCCATGAAGCAATTGAATGAAGCAATTGAAGGTCGTCTTCATAAATGTTTCCTAAAAATAAGAGGCACCACCTAGAAAGTGACAACGCAGCACCGTGGCCCACATAAGACACTCATATTTCGATATAGAATATCGCCATATTTGCCACACAGGTGTGTACACTTACTTATACGTAAATCCATTTGCTATTCCTACCACATGCTTGGCCAACTGCCCAACCACTGACTCATGTTATTTCATATTTGCACCGCCAACCAAAACCAAAAAAAAGAACAAATAAATTCATAAAAACACATAACATGTGAAAATTAGTTAATATAATCACCATTATTAAAAGGAAAGAACTACTGCATAGAATTATAGTTTTTTTTTTCAGATGGGAGTACAGGACATATAAATAAGAAAATAAGAATTAAAAAAAAAATGACAATCATATTCCTCACAACAATGTTTTTGATCAGTAATCAAGATTTACATACGGATTAATTATGACAGGCAGAGCCCAGGAAAATTACAAAGGAAAGTCCTGGCCTACAATTTTATTCCTTTTCCTCTACTTCTATAATTAACTTATTTAATACTAACACTACTAATTATTGATAATGTACAATTGCCCATAACGTGGTGTTCCCCATTAATCATTTTCTAGAAAATTATTAACAAAACAGAAAAGAAAACAAGTAAAGGACACAAATATAATGAAGCTAGTGACCGACAATGGCCGGCCTAATCTTGTCCTTCCACAAATCACCCGCATCCCCAGCTTTCCTCTTCACCTCCACGACCACCAACTTGTCGGTTAACCTGTAAACCTCCAGGCCAATAATGAATTGACCGTTGTGCCCCTCCAACTCCAACCCGCAATCTTTCAATTTCGTCACCTTGATCACACCACTATTCTCCGCCTTCACCACCTCTTCCACTTTCTCAATCACTTTTTCGGGCGGTTCTGCAACCGTCAAACGCTCCACATCCTCAACCGGTTTATATTTGGCGTCGAACAATCCAGAAAGATCCAAACCAGCAGAGAAAGATATAATGTCGAATGCATTCAAGTCCACTACTGATGATTTCTTCTTATTCTCTTCTTCCTCTTTCATGACTTCAACAATATTTTCGTTACTAATACCACAACCACCTTTTGTAAACCACGGATCACGCTTAATATCATGGATGGTGATCCTCGTACTAGGATTCGTATTGAGAAGCTTGGAGAAGAATCTTTTGAGATCGGGAGACATCCACTTGGGGCATCGGAACTCGCCTTTGTAGATCTTTTTGTACATTGTCATGAGATTTGAATGGTTGAAGGGCAAATACCCGGCGGTGAGGACGAATAAAATGACACCGCAAGACCATACATCGACTTTAGCTCCGTGGTATCCTCTTTTGGCGAGAATCTCGGGGGCAACATACGCCGGGGTTCCGCAGAGAGTGTGCAAGAGCCCGTCTTCGTGTTCCGCAACAGCAGCAGCGCTGAGACCAAAGTCGGACACTTTTAGATCACCGTTCTCGTCCAGCAAAAGATTCTCCGGCTTCAAATCGCGGTGGTATACGCCTCGGGAGTGGCAATAACTCACGGCGGATATCAGCTGTCGGAATATCTTCCGACTCAACTCCTCGCTGAATCTCCCGCCTTTCGCCACTTTTGCGAACAATTCTCCGCCTTTGACGAATTCCAATACGAAATAGATCTTGGTGGTGGTGGCCAGGACCTCGAAGAGCTTGACGATGTTTGGGTGTTGGAGCTTGCTCATTATGGTAATCTCTCGTTTGATGTTTTCCATCAGCGTCGCGCTGTTGTTCAGTCGACGTTTGTTGATCACTTTTATTGCCACGCTTTGTCCTGTCACCACGTTTCTCGCGTGGTACACTTTTGCGAAAGCGCCGCAACCCAGGAGTTTGCCGACCTCATATTTGTTGAAGAGGGTGTTTTCCGGTGATAATAATGATAATGCCATTGACGGCGGGGACGGATTGTTATCGATCTCCGCCATTGGGATCGGAGGAACAAGGGAAAGGGAAAGACCTTTTATTTTATTAATATTAATGTTGTTTGGTTTTTTTAGAGGAGGATGAATTTGAGGGAAATGAGTGAATTAAGGGTTCAACTATTGAAATTTTGTGTTGGTTTTTGGTTATGTTTAGAGTGTGGTTGCTATTTATTTGAAGTACGTACGTGTTGGAAACTACGATGCAATTTAATAATAATAATGCCAGGTCGAAGATGCACATTTAATTATTTATTTATTTTATATGTTGTGTCACCCGGTTGGTAATACTGAAAATGACATCGCCAGACGGACGTCACGCGTTAAAAATAATTGACGGGGTATGTTGTTTTTTATTAATTGTTTCTTTATCAGTAATTTTTTTTTTCTTTTTGGGACTTCAATGACTATTATATGTCAATTGGAATAGATATTGAACATTATGTTGCTCATGTTCATACACAAAATGGTTAACTGAATCGTTTATTAAACGTCTTCAGTTAATTGCAAGACCATTAATTATGAAATCTAAGCTTCTCACTTCTACTTGGGGACATGTTATTTTACATGCAGCAACACTTGTACGCATCTGACTAACAAGTTATAATACTAATTCCCTTTTACAAATGGTTTCTGGTCGAGAACCAAGTATTTCCCATCTGAGAATTTTCGGTTGTGCGGTATATGTTCCAATATCTCCACCACAACGCACAAAGATAGGTCCACAAAGAAGACTTGGAATATATCTTGGATATGAATCTCCATCTATAATAAAGTATTTAGAACCATTGACTGGATATTTATTTACAGCAAGATTTGATGATTGTCATTTTGACGAATCTATTTATCCAACATTAGGGGGAGAGAATAAACAGTTGGAAAAGACTATCTCTTGGAAAGAATTATCGCTATCAATCTGAGATCCTTGTACAAAGCATAGTGAACTTGAAGTTCAAAAGATAATTCATATGCAAAATATTGCGAATCAGTTGCCAGATGCATTTACTGATCTGAAACGAGTGACTAAGTCTTATATACCAGTTGTAAATGCTCCAATGAAAATTGATGTTCCTGAAGGACAACCAAGTATTGCCAATGAGTCAGTAACACGACAAAAGCGAGGTAGACCTATCTGTTCCAAAGATAAAAATTCTCGAAAAAGAAAAGGAGCACGTGTTGAAAATGATCAAAAAGAGGAAACAACAATTCTCGCAGAACCTATTGACATAGATGACAAGGTTCCAGAAAAACCTTAGTCACCAAAACCTACTGAAAATGAAAATATATCAATCAACTATGTCACAACATACAACAAATGAAATTGCAATAATATTCACATTGATGAAATTTTTGCTTACACTGTAGCGGTCAACATTATGGAAGAATGTGATGATTTTGAGCCTACATCTATTTGAGAATGTCGGCGTAGAAAGGATTGGCCGTTATGGAAATACGCAATTAATGTTGAATTAAATTCACTTGCCAAACGTCAAGTATTTGGATGTGTGGTTCGCACACCAAATAACGTACAACCAGTAGGATATCGATGGGTATTCGTACATAAGAGAAATGAAAATAACGAAGTTGTGCGATACAAGGCAAGGCCTCTGGCACAAGGATATACCCAAAGATCGGGTATTGATTATGAATAGATATATTCTCCAGTAATTAATGCAATTATCCTAAGGTATTTGATTTGTTTGGCAGTACGCGAGAAACTTGAAATGCGATTAATGGATGTCGTTACAGCCTATCTCTACGGATCCTTGGAAAATGATATTTATATGAAAATCCCTGAAGGATTTAAGTTGCCTGAAGCACAAGCTTTAAATCGTAACGAGATTTATTCAGTTAAACTAAATAAATTTTTATATGGATTAAAACAATCTGGGAGAATGTGGTACAATCGCTTGAGTACATTTTTGTTGAAAGAAGGTTATAAAAATGATCCTATATGCCCTTGTGTTTTCATCAAAGGATGCGGATCAGAATATGCTATCATATCTGTCTATGTTGATGATTTAAATATTATTGGAACTAATGAAGCGTTATAAAAAATTATGAATTCTTTGAAAAAGAAGTTTGAGATGAAAGACCTTGGAAAAACAAAGTTTTGTTTAGGTCTTCAAATTGAGCACTTAAATGACGGAATATTTATTCATCAATCTAATTATACCAAAAAAGTACTTAAGCGATTTTATATGGATAAAACACATCCATTAAGTACATCTATGATTGTGAGATCTCTTGATGTAAAACAAGATCCATTCCGACCATCTGAAAATGATGAAGAACTACTCGGTCCAGAAGTACCATACCTTAGTGCAATCGGAGCGCTAATGTATCTTGCTAATAATACGAGGCATGTTATATCATTTACGGTGAATTTATTAGCAAGGTACAGTTCTTCCCCAACCAGAAGGCATTGGAATGTCATTAAACACATTTTTCTATATCTTCAAGGGACAATCGATTTAGAATTGTATTATTCATCTTCATCCAAATCGGATCTAACTGGTTATGCAGATGTAGGATATTTATCAGATCCACACAAAGCACGATCTCAAACAGGGTATGTTTTCACTTGTGGTGAAATAGCTATTGCATGGAGATCAGTAAAACAAACCTTGGTCGCTACATCAACTAACCATGCATAATTCTTATCAATTCATGAATCTAGTCGCGAATGTGTTTGGTTACGATCTATGACGCGACGTATTCTTGGAGCATCTGGTTTGCCGACCAAGCGAGAAGTTCCAACAACCTTTTATGAAGACAATGCAGCATGTATAGCACAATTGAATTTAAGGATTTATTAAAGGGGATAGAACAGAGCACATTTCGCTCAAATTCTTCTTCACCCACGATCTTTACGAGAAAGAGGAAACCAATGTCCAACAAATCCGTTCAAGTGACAACCTGGCAAATTTATTCACTAAGTCCCTCTCTACATCAACATTTGAGAAATTGGTACAAGATTGGAATGCGAAGCTTCAAAGATATCAACAGATGCAATAATTAGGGGGAGTAAATATGCATTGCACTCTTTTTTCCTTCGCTAAGGTTTTTCCAACTGGGTTTTTCTTAGCAAGGTTTTTAACGAGACAGTTTCTTCTAGATTATTTTTGTTTTAGAAACATGTACTCTTTTTCCTTAACTATGATTTTTATCCCACAGGGTTTTATCTAGTAAGGTTTTAACGAGGCATGTACCAATAGACATTCAAAGGGGAGTGTTGTAAATATTTATATATATAGTGAATGTCTCTTGTCCCACATAGGGAAGCTTTAAGACTTTCCTCCAAATCTTTCGATAAATAGAGAAAGGTTCTTCACCTTTGTAACTTACTTTTGAATATGGAATAAGAAAGAGTTTGATAAATAATATTACTCTCTTTTATTTTCCTTTGAGTTCTAAACATTTATAATATTTTCATCAAATCTCATTGATGTTTTATTTTGACTAGTAGTTTTCGCCATAGATCCACAGTTTCTACTTTAAAAGATCTACGGTAGAAAAATTAAAGAAAGAGTTTTGGAAGCTAAATTTTTAAACATTAAGTTGAGTTAGTTTTGCAAATTTGGCTTTTAAATAATTACTAATGATACTTTTTTTCGTGCCTCCTAGCTTTACGGAAGTTTTGTCTGCTAGTTTTATCGACGAAAAGCGTATCAATTTGTTCGGAACACCAATCTCGACCCGAGGAAGGGGTGTATTTTTGGTGATTTATGATTGAACTCGAGTAACTTCCGAACTGCTTACGCATCACTCATCAAGAATCAAGCCAAACGTAGTTCAAAAGTGGCGGTTGTAAAGTTGTGGATGGAAATCATGGTTTGGTAAAGGGGTTGAGGAGATGGTATTTTGGTATAATAATCTTGTTAGAGGAGCAAAGTAGAGGAGAGAATTATTGGTGTTGAAATGTTAGAGGTGATGATCTTGAAGGGATTTCTAAGAGGTTGTGTGTGTAGGAAAAAGTCTTAGTCTTATTCTTACGATTCATATAGTATTTGATGATATTTGTTCTCATGTGTGTTAGTGTATTATTCAAAAAGAGTGATTTTTAAAGAAATTGTTACAATTTTTTGTTGATCCCAAGGAATGAATTTCTTGCATAGGGTTGTAAAGGGCCATGAATCTTACGATGGGATTATTTAAATGGGGTCGGAATGTGCCTCATGTGACCTAGGTCATTCGAGGTCCCTCCCCCTTTCTCTTCGGCCATGGAGGCCCTTTTACAGTGATGGAGGATGGGCTCGTGATTTTGCTTTGACGAATGGAAGTGGACCACATCAGATGGAGGTGGGTCTTCCTTGATTTAATTGGTGCATATTCACTTCTCGTGGTGTAAGGTCTGGCGGACGCGTGACGAATGTCACAATAAAGGTGTTGTTTTTCCATTGGAGCATAGCGCGTGTCTTAGTTCTTATCTCTGAATTTGGATAAGTCTTTCGAGGGCTCATCGTCAGCGTAGTATTTCTTTCATTCGAGCAGAGTCTAAGGGTGCACCTCGTATCTTGAGTGGATATTCAATGATCTATTATTAGGAGCCCCCCAATTTCTATTATAATCAAGGAATACGAGGGAAATTTCGAGCGTCGGGACTTTTGGTTTTGTCTGAGAGAGAGGAAGTGCACCCGTCTCATCAGTTACATCTTTTCTAGAGGATGTGTGTTTTGGAACACACCTACAAAGAACCATCAAGTATCATCTTATTTTAGGGCCTCAAGATTTTATACGTTTGAGATCTTCAAATTTTAAATCTTCAATGGGAAAAAGAATAATTAGATAACCAACTGGGTCAAGAACCAGTCTGATTTACCGATTTAACCAATGAACCGGACAATTCATGGTTGTTTCAATAGTTTTCAGAGCTGTTCGATTTACAATGCTAAATCGGTTCAGATCAAAAACCGGTTACCGATTAAATTTTCCGGATCGACCGGTCCGACCTGGTTCTAAGAACACTGCTATGATGTATGCGAGTCTGTAGTAAATATAGTGTATGCAATGAATATGGTTCACCTGTGTGTTCGCAGGTGCATGGTCAAGTAATATAAAATGGAAAGAAAATTACGTCCCGATCAAATCACACGAGGACTATGATTATAACTTTGTATCTCGTTTTATTCTACTAATCTGATGATTTAGCTGATCTGGTTGATGAAAGTCTGCTGAAAGATTTAATTAACTAAGTATCAAACTGAATTTAGTCAATTTGTTTACAAGAGATATAATGGCTTAGAGATTCAGGTTCATTGGTTTTTCCACTATGTTCATACGAATGCTATTGTTCAATTTATTTAGACACATGCCCATGGCTTTTTCCAAAACCACAAGGGGGTGTTGTTCAATTTCTCTTATATACACACTCTAAGGTTTAATTATCCCCACATAACTGTTTGAATGGTTGCATTAGCAGTCTTTCAAAACTCTATTGAATACTACAGTTATCAAGCATAGTAAGCATTGTGCACAAGATAACCAAATACACATGCATTCTAATAAATCAAACCAAAACATATGTGTTCATATAGTGTTGAATCCAACTAATACATATATATAAGCATAAAGTAACTAGCTACTCATCATTTTGAAACATAAAACAAGCAACATCATGAACATTGAATTAAAAATAAAGAAATGAAAAGAATTATTTGCACAAGTGAATCTCGAGTATAGTTGCATATTCTTCTGCTCCAAATCTTCGTGGTTAAACTTCTTTGTTATGATGAATGCTTCCTTCAAGTCTTAATCAATGACTTTGTTCTTGTGTGATGATTTTAGGTTGCACTCTTGTAGTTAGTGTTTGTTCTTTTGTCTCTCTATCTCTTGTTGTTGTTTCTAGCCTACATCGTTCTCTTTTATACCTCTAGCCCGTGTAGCCTCGTGCATAGGGTTTATAATATTTCATTTCTGATGAGTTTTCCCTTCTGCTAGAGTCTTTTGCACACAGGAGACTTGGTCAAGTCACACCCTTCATGTTGCGTGTCAGAGTGTGAGTAGCGCCCTTATTCAAGCATTTGTCGTGCTTGCTGCTCGATATCTAACACACATCGCGCCCCTCACCAGGCGTATGTCGCTCTCGTCTCTATCTTCAAAGCACGAGTCGCGCCCCAAGAGAAACAGTAATGCTTGTCACTGTTGTTCAGGCGCAAGCAGTGCCTTGTCTTGTGCTACTTCTACTACATTTTTTTAATACTTTTGTGCTCTCTGTTTTCTCGTTCAACTGCTTCACTTGCTACTTTTGTTTTTTTTTTTCTAGATCTCACATTCCTATTGCTACTCTTAACTTTGGCTTCCATGAATGGATCCTTCTCAATCAACTCTCCATATCTTTTTACCTCAAATCAACTTAATTGAATCTAGAACGTGAAATCAAATAAAACAAACTAAAATAAACTAAAACCTCTAGGAAGTTGCAATATATCTCATAATAACATGGACTATAACATGAGTGCTTTAGAAACTCATCAAATACCCCCACACCTAGCTTGTTGCTTGTCCTCGAGTGACGCAAAAATAAAGCAAGAAACGAGGTTCTTTCCTCTTTCCCTCAAATTTTAAGATTACTAAGGATATATGGTGAGTGTCTAAAGTACGCATTATTAGACCTTATTATCATGAGTTAAATGGATAACTACTTAAGTAACTAGTCTATTTTAGTTTTTTATTTTCATGTATCTCATGTTTTAAGAGTCTGTTGGTGAAATCGGAGTATTATAGTGGAAAAATAAGCTAAAAATGTTAGGTTTGTGGAGCCCGAACAATGGAGACGAAGAGCTGAACGTGAGGACCAAATGACCTGAACACCAAAGACAGAAGAAGAACGACAAAAATGAGGCGCATGACATGTGAAGTCACGCGGGTCCCAGAAGGCCTAGTTTTGGCCCAACTTCTGCCTGTTGCCCAAGTACGCATTTTAACAACTATTTAAGAGACTTGGGTCGTATAACCTAATGAGGAAAAGTGTGGTTATAGCCTCTGATGTGTTGGCCTTGTGGCCACCATGAGAGATGTGAGGGAGAGATTAAAATAAGAGAGAATACACTTGTGAGATTGAGAGACATAGTGAGAGACTGTTCTTAATCTATGAGAGACATATGTTGTATTTTATTTGTAATCACTCATCATCATCATAGTGGAGATCATGGGTTGGATTGCTCCCAAAGATATTCTGTTGACAAACTGGGTAAACAAATTGTTGTTTGTGTTATGTCGTTATTTGTTATAGTACTTGATTATGCGCATTTCTCTGTTCTTATTTTTGTATTGTATTTTGGGTTGCGCAAAAAAAAAAGGAGAATGGATTCACACAAGACTATAAAGGAGGATCAAGTTAAGAGTCCAATGGATGAAATGACAAGTAACTTGGGTAAGAAACAAAAGAGGTAGATCCAAAGCACCAAAAGTTACAGAATAAGTAGAAGCAGAACGAAACAATCGATTCAAAGATACGATGACAAAAGTACCTAAAGAATTATAGGTTGTGCCAACCATGGGAAAGCCACGATGTTTAGTTTACAATACAAAAAGTGGATCTCAATTTTGACATTTAAGGAAGAAGTTATAGTCGTGCAAACTAGAAATGCTGAACAAATCACGAACAGAGACCCAAAAGGCGCAAGACTTGTTCCTTGCTCAAGGAGACGCGCGACATGGCATCCAAATTCGTCTAAAACTCTATTTCACGTCCAACGCCCTACCTATTAATAACACTATATATAACACCAGCGCTGCGTGATTTTCAGTATGTCAAGCCATATTAAGCCATCTCAGATGCCCTAAACACATCTCACACCTCCATCATCACCTCAAAACAAATTGTACAACTTGCATGATGGTTATATGGTAGTTTCGGATTTTGGCATGCAACACAAGCTTACGAATGAACGAGTCTCACTTTTCCTATAACTATCCCATCTTGCATTCCACCACAACGAGGATGGAGAGCTGGATGCGTTCTACGTAGCTCTACAAGCACCATGCAAAGAGTCATATTTGTTCATCAGCTCATGCATACTTCAACCATATCACAAGGGAAGAGTTTCAGTGGAGCAAGCTAAGATTATGATGGTTGTCAAAAGAGAGATACTCCTAACATTGGTGAAATCATATTTAAAGCTATTGAGACCACACTGCTGATAGTCCACCACAACTCATGTATTTTAGTTCACTGGTCACTGTGTTTTGTGTCAAAGAAGGTTGTCCCGAGCTTACCATGGACATCCATCACCAAAATAAATATCCCATCAATCAAATAGCGAGGCAAGTAATTGAGAAGACGTTCCATACTAGTGAGTCTTCATCCATTGCTTCAATTAAAAAAATCTTAGCGCCTGAGCACAAGAAGCGTAAAATGTTTAAGGAACGGTTGTGAGAGGCGAGGAGAGGATGAACAAAGAGAACGCATAGTTAGTGAACAAGCTGGAAGAAATCAAGGAAAAACTTTGGAATGTCAATACCCATCAATGGATGGAATTGTGGCACATTGAAAGGAAGATAACAAATGAAGAAGGCACCGACACTAAAAGTCTGATGAGTGTCCTTTGATCTCTATCAGGGGAGTACTTTTATCTATGCTTTAATTTTTATGTTTTGACGATGGAGGTATCGTATGCTTCTATGTTGGGGGTGGGAAAGCTTCGCCTTTTGTTATCTATGCTATATATTTATCCTAGAGTCTAGTTATTATTTTTGAGGTAGAGTCATTAGAACCAAGCGTGAAGCATAAAAGCATGAATAAGTAGGGATCAGTGATGTTATATGCATAATATGGTAGGAATTTGAAATCCAAGAGTACATGTTTGTGAATTGAGTATATCTTGAGTAATTTTGTCAAAAGCATATTTTATTTTCATATGCACCTATCAATCTATTACAAGTGTATAAGAGTGAGAATAATGTTGTTTGCTCATGAGAAAGTAGTACATAGCATGTGATTTATGAATCTTGAATAATTTGCTTGACTGTTATTGGAGATAATTGTAGACTTTACATGTATTGAAGAATGAAATACGTCGTCTTTGCTATTATGTTTTACCCTTTCAAGCCCAAAACCCTTTTCAAGTAAAGTTAAGGCTCTGAACCCTACTGAAGCCTTTTCTTGTGAAGCCTTTTATTTATGAAGCCCCAGTTACCTACCCTGAGTCGATGAACTATATCCTACCTTTTCTAGATTCATGTAGTAAATCTTAAGGTGGGATAAAGAAAGAGCTAAAAACAAAAGCATACGCCTATGAAAAATAAAATAGAGAGGTTGAAACTCAAAAGGAGGATGAATATAATATAGAGTACAAATAACCTCATAGAAAAGTTTGAGTTTGGGGGTGCATCTCGAAAATCATGAAGTATAGGATGGATTGAAACTTGCACAAATGAAAACGCAAGGAAAAGATGTAAATAGCCTAAAATGTATGGCCAATACAAATAAAATAATGGAGGAATAAGAATCAATGAGTTGATTTACTACGTACATTTCTAGAACTTATAAATGCTAATTTCCACTATAGCCCACACCTAAGCCTAACATTATAAGCTACAAAAGTCCTAAATATCTCCAAAACAAGAAGTTTGCATGAATTGATGGTAACATGAAAAGTAGAGAATGAGAGTGAAGTGATTATACGTGAACAACTATGCTTTTGTGACTTTGCAATGTGAATATTGCTCTTACGCATGAGTGATGGTGGCACACACTTTTGAACACATGAAATTGGTGTGACAATGACTTTATTAAGCTTGATGTGCTTATGTTTCTTTGTATACTTCCTCCCATCTCTTGTCTTGACCATATGTTGCATTATGAGAATATATCCCTATGCATGAGTGTTGATACCTTGGCTTCTAATTTAGGTTGAGTCCGACTAGTGGGTTTTCTTGAGGACAAGCAAAGGTTTAAGTTTGGGTGTTTGATGAGCGTCTATTTAGAGTGATTTAGGTACTTGTTTTCTTAAGCTTTGGTAGACTTCTTGGTGTGTATTTACTGGTTTTAGTATTATTTTGTAAGCACAGAGGGCGCCATGACACAATTTTATGCGATACAACACTGCATAAACTGAGGCAACCCTAGTCGTAGTAAGCAAAGAAGTCCAATTGTCGACCCTTTCAAGGAAAGAGTTGCGTGATAGCGCACAACAGGCAGTAGGTCGTGCAATCGACAGAGCATCATGTGTCATCGCGCCAGAGAGTCACACCACAATGGACAAAGCTGAGTGGGCTGCACATGTACCCATGCGACATAGCCGCGAGACATTCCAAGTCGCACGTTTATAGAGCACCGCCGTCTTTCTTTGCAGTTTTAATTGCTGCTATTTACGAAACCAGGGCAACACTACTTTTCTATAAATAGGAGAGAACGGCCAACACTTAAGACCCCGCTCATAAGATTTACAATTACGAGTAGTTACTTTTCTGTTAGTTGTGAGAAAGTTGTAAAAGAGAAAAAAAAAACTCCATTATAGTTATGTGCTTAGTTTTGTTTACATACTCAAGAGTCGATAGTTTGAGAAGAAGGAGATAACAAGTTGGAGTTGAAGAAGATAGCAAGACATGAACGTTCCAATAGATCTGAGAAGCTTTTTCCCTATCTCTTTTACTTTATTTATGTTATTTAAGTCTTTATTCATTTTTGAACTTATGACTATGAGGAGCTAAACTACTCTGTGTTTGGAGTAGGGGGTAGCTCTGATTTATGAATATGTTTATCTATTTTGGTTGATGTGTGTTTGATGTGCCCATGTGTCTAGAATGATTAGTCTTTATTCTGCATAATTATTCTTGCTCTCGTTGGATGAACGGATGCACTACACTGGACTGCTAGAGTGTAGATGTCAAGCTAATTATGTATACATGTGATTTATGACTATAGTACGATAACACAACTATTGCGCAACCTTTAGATCATACTAAATCATTCTTGACTATGTACATTTATGTTAACATGATCTATATGAGTTAATTGGATTACATAATAAATATCTCTACTAAAACAATTAAAAACTGTGTTGATTTTGCTAACGTGGTAGGTCATTAGAGACTTAATGATTATTTAGCTCAGATAGGTCCAACTATAGGTTGCGGATCCATTAGACACACAAAACTCAGACTATCGTGAAACATCTCAAATAAACATAGGTAGCTTGTCTATGAATAATTATGGTTAAATTAGTTGTGAAACTTAACCTCCAAACATCTTTTAATCATCTGTTTACAACTAAAGCATTCAACCCCTCAACCATCTCAATTTATATCTTGGTTATTCTTGCATTAAATTAGCTTGGTATAATTGGTTTTTGTCTGCATTCAATCTGTTTCCATTATTATTTACTTTTGCATTCAAACTATTTTCTTTCACTAAAATCATTCTTTGCTTTCTTACATCGTTTTATTGTATTTTAGTTTAGCATTCATTTGCATCCAAAATTGTTTTCTTAAAATCTAAATTTATTGTTTTCGCATTCAAAGCATTCTGCAATTACATCATCATGCATACACACAAATAGCAATTGTGACAACCATTTGTGTTCTTACATTTAAGTGATTCAAGCATACATCCACCACTCCCTTGAGATACGATACCTGGTCCGTGACTATACTTACGATCTTACATCCACAACTCCTTTGAGATACGATATCTACTTTGTAACTATACTTACCATCTTATTGTTTCTTGACTCATGCACTTGTGAAGGGTATGAATTTAGGTGTAGCAATTCAATAGTAAACTGAGTTTTTTAAAAAGATAATTTCGTACTTTTAAACAAGTACTACAAGCACCCCATCAATGGTCACAACGTCTGCGGCGTGAAGGTCCAATAACATCCTCTTGTTCTGCCTCACCCTATGTTGCCTCACCTGTGATGCACATATACTCAAAAAAATGGATTGTCGGTATCGAATTTGTATCGGATAATGATACGGATATGTATCGGATATTCCACATGGCATATCCCACATTAAAACCAATTAAAAAATAAGGATCCACATATCAGATACGTTGTGAGGTGTATTCGAAGAGTATCTGATACATAATCAGCAATTAATAAGAGTGATATGGTAGTTTTCTTAAAATAGAAGAGGCCCAAGAAGAACCAAATGGCAATATCTTTTAAGAAAAATAGATATGAAATCGTGAATACCCCCTATTTCAACCAAACCAAAGCTTTGATATGCTTCATAATAGTATGTGACTAATGACTAAGCAAGTGATTAAATATAATATGATTATATCCTTATATAAAATTATTAATATAAAATATTTGACGTATCCCATACGTATCATATCCTACAAATTTGGAAAAAACTGTATCTATGTATCCATGCAACCTTGTGCCTTACGATTGAGTCTTCCATCTGCGCCCAACTTGTTGAATGGTTGGGCTTATAGCTGCCAATAACTAATCCATCACGAGAGTCAGAATGCCTGATATCTTGCACAACTCAGTGATGGGAGACGAAAATGGTAATCCCACAGTGTTGCTTGCTTGGGCATGATGGTTGCTTCTTTATAAAATTTCACCTTGGTTAATTTGGTTGCCATGTATGAGCTGGTAGAGCAAGCGGGCTCTACCCTGTGGACCCCCTTAAACTGTAGGCCCGATATGAGATGGCTGCATAGAAACTTATACCAATCTTTGTCTATGTTGGTCAATGCTTTGTATGGGAACCCATGCTCCTCCTAACCGTTCACATTGATGTGTAGGAGACACCCACAAAAACTCTGGATGATGGTTGAGAATGGGACACTCTCAAATAACTACCATATACATGTTTGATTGAGCGTTATTTAACGTGATTTGAATAACTGTTTTCTTATACTTTTGATGAATCCTTATACCACTTTTATTGGTTTTTGTCTTGTTTGTCATTTTGTAGTTTAAAGTAGATTCGGAGCAAAAAGAGGCATAATTGAGGTGAATGGGCGTGGAATATCACAAAAAGTGTAGAACAAACATTTTGATGGAGCCCTCCTAGCAACAGCGCAAATGCCGCCAAGTGACTCGCGCTGCGAAAGAAGAAGATGGTGCGACTCGTGGAGAAAGGTGTGCGGCTCACGCCACTTTAAAGAAGACATACGTGACACGCGAGCGACACTAAAAAATTAGGGTTTTGAGTCCAAACCTTAAGGCAACACGTTTAGAACTTAAAAACTATTATAGGCTGAGGTCAACCACCACAAGAAATACCGCTATCTATCGCTTTCAACCACTTACTACAACTTCAACCGTTTTCCACATTATGCCTTAGGAGGATCCCGTCGTTCAAGTATTGCGATAAGAGTTTGAGGAGAAATGTGATCAATCAGAGAACATAATTATCCGAAGTAGAGCAATGGAGAATGAAAGAAGAGACACAACGACATCTCACCTAGATCCAGAGTTACATATTTTATTTTTCTCTCATGTGAAATTAATGTTGAATTATTATTGTGAACCATCAATCATGAGTAGATAAATCACCAGTGTCTGGGATTGGATGTATGTGTCTCAATGAATGCACCTTGAACCTATGTTTTGATTATTTCTATTGAATTCTTTGTTTTGTTGGATTTGATTTGTTGCTTATACTACTTGGTAGATTTGACATGTACACGTTTCTAGGAAGCATAGTGGAGATGTTGAATTATCATGTATTACTTGGATTATGCATAGGAGATTGTTAGCGCAAAACATGCATAGCAAATTACAAAAACCAATCTCTAAGCCTTCGTCACTAGTGTCTCACAAGGAATTTAGATTAAGTTGTCAACTCTAGATTTTTTCCAAAACTCTATATAGATCCTTGACACAGTGCATTCTTGGAGAGGGGAAAGTACATAACGTCTAAAGCCAATAAGGAGCTAGGGCTTATTTAAGTGATACGAGAAGGCGCTTAACTAATTACGTCAACTTGAGAACGAAACAAGAGTCAATAAAAATAGGCATAACATAGTGACATTGGTATGTTGTCTATGAAATACCCATACTCGAGATTATCGAATGTCGATTCCTAAATACACCTTTTCTTATTCAGAGAAAAACCCAATCAATCAATCAATTAATTAAAATATGTCTTTGCTTTAACTTTCCGTTATTTCAATTTCTGAGTTCGTTCACATCATTCTTTCTATAAAATGTAGTTGTTTTACTTGGTTTCAACATTACATTGCTAACACAGATTAGTACTCTCTTGGGATTCGATACTTAGGACATAATTTACTTCTATTTTTATTATTACTTGATCGTGCACTTGCAAACACGTAGGTGTAGCTATTATTGGATACATCTATTAAAGACTACACGCTCGCTACGCCTTCAATTGCATCGGGAGAGAAATCAACCAAACAACCTTGCACCCAAACCTTCGTAGTGTCTTTGTTGTCATCATAGTTCTCGTGGAACTCGAGGGTCAAATCATGATTTGCAGGACTCTGAGAACAAATGAAGCTCAATGTCCCAAACTCATTATGACATCAGTAGACAAGTGCATCTCCCACTCGATATGAATGCACATAGTTTGAATCCACGTTAGAGATAGGGAAGTTATTAACAACACGTGAAAAGCAATAGAAAAAATCAATTCATATGATCATTAGTGTGTTTATATGAGACGGTCAAAACACCTATCCTTATTTTAGGAAAATAGAGGAAGGCGGGGTTCAAGTTTGGCATTTACGAAGATGGGAGGACAAGAAACAAAACATCGAATTTTATGAAGACATATAACAAGAATTTCCTTATAGCGTGCTAGTGATTATTTTTGTTGTCCTTTTATAGAATGCGACAACTACTCGAATTTACAATTCTTGGCCAATGGAATAGCGCCAGTGTATGGACAAGGGATATATCTTTATTTTCTCCAGATAGGCTTGTCTCGAGGTGGTAGTATGCTGTGAGGACACATGGAGGATAGATGAGTATGAAGTCGAGCTTGATGAACATGCCTTGTCATCTGTATATTAGTCTTTATCTGGTATGTGACGATTAGTTTTCGAGACGACCCTGAGTCAGTGATGACGGTGGGTGCCCGTCGTTCTTAGCGTATTCGTAATTTTGTTAATGGCTCGGCGTTCCTCATTTCTTAAAAGTACGAGGAAGTGTATTATGGTGTTGATATCATTAAGAGTCTCCCAATTTCGCTCATATGAAGATAATATGAGGGAATTTCACTACTATTTATGCATTTTTTTTACCGTTAGAGCAGTGTTATTTTTTTGTCCGTTTAGTGATTATTGGGCTTCAATCGGCTTCCTTCACGTGTCGTCTGTCGGGCAAGGTTTTTTAGGGAATGATCCCAACGGTAACATCGTTTCACCTATATAAGGTTGTTTAACCATTAGATTTTGGGAATCACTTTTTAGGATGAAATTTCTTTCTGCGATTTAAAATCTTGTTTCTCTCTCAGTTCTTTTTATCGCATCTTTTTATCGGATTCCTCTTTCTTTATTCTCGTATCCTTGAGCTTGCACATGGCTTCGTCATGTTGTGAGGCGGCTATACCTATCACAGGGGAAGAGGAGATTGTTCCCTCCCTTTCTGCCATCGTGGCTATGGATGTTAGATATCCAGTAGAAGGTCATGGCGGCCCTTCTATGAGGAAGAGAAGGCGGTGGAAGAGGCAGAGCCAAAACATATTCCGTGAAAAATATCCCCTCCATTGTTACCGAGGCTTATGTGTTCTCTCGGTTAAAGAAGTTCAAGATGGATTCTAATGTGGTTGAGATTCGAATTCCTCTTCTAGTCGGGCAAGACGATAATCCTCCTTAGGACTTTATAACTATTTACGCGGCCAAAATTTGTGCCAAGTTGCGGGCATTAAGGCCTTCTTTCTTGTGCAAGGTGTTTTAGGCTTGCGGTTTATCTCCTAGCTAGGTTAATCCTAATGGGTACGTCTGTCTGGCTTGCTTTGTGAACGTTTCTTGGAAATTTATGGGGGTAAGTGTGTCGCCTTCGATCATGCCTTTTTATTGTTTTACTCCTCGTAACCCCAAAATGTTAATTTTTAGATATTACTTCGTCATCCTTTGGGGATTGGAAGACTCGTTACTTCTATGTGAGTCCAACTCGGACGACATGGAAAGCAATTTTTTCTTGGCAGGAAAAGCTTGCTGTTCAGGATGGGAGGCATTTGGATGATATGACTCAGGAGATGGCCGGCGAGGGCTTCTTTTCCGTGCAGCACAATTCTTCCATGATCTTGGAGGACAAGACTTTTGCGTTTTTTTTACAAGATGAGTGATTTGGCGTATGTGAGCACGAGCTTTTAGGCTCTCCTACGTAATAAATTTAGCACAACTTGTAAGTAATACGACGTGTCTTTTTCATTGTCTTCATTCTTTTATTGTGGTATCTTAAGTGCTGATAGAGGGTCTTGTTTATGTGTAGTATTGACGTTAAGGAATTGGAGGCAGCCCATCAACCATGGCCCGCTCCAGTTGGCTCATGCTTTGGGAAAGCGACTGAAAACCCCTCAAAGTGGAGATGATGCGGGTGTAGAGGGGGTACAAAAGTCTTCGTAGAAGAAGAAAAATAAGAAACTTTTTTAGGCGGGTGATCCTTCTTTAAGGGATGTAAATATATCGGGAACGGAGAAGGAGCAAAAGAAGAGGGTTGCTCTCTTATCCCATAACGATATCCTTTGGGGGACCTGACAGTAGCCCTCTAAGCGATGGGGAAACTCTTGCAGGGGACATGTTTGAGGTTTTGGCAAACATCACTCAAGGGGATATGGCCTCCACGACAGTTGCCAATGTCGAGTTGCTGCTAGAATTTCCAGAGGTAATGACAACCTCTTTTGTTAAGAAGGGTCCTTTCGATTGAGTAGGCTCAACTTCCTTCAGAGTGAGCGTCAAACTCTGTCTATGAGGTGTCACAGAGCGCAGAGGTCATGGCTTTGCAACAGGGTGAGAAGAGACCTTTGATTGTCCATTACTTGATATGTTACTCTTATTTTCCCCTCAATGGTTAATGAAAAATAGGCAGAGTTAATGGGTGGTGGTTCAGGCTTGCAAAGAGCATTGAGCACTTCTGTGGGATGTAACGCCGATGGAGTGCGAGAGCGTTCCACTACGACGAATGGGACGATAAGTTTCATTGTAAATGTCATAGAGGTTTCTTTTTGTTGTTTTCTTCCTTCTTCATTTTTATATTTACACTCAAGGGTTTATGTAGGTTTTCACAGTGTTTGGGGAGGTTTGGGTGTCACCTAACAAGGTAGTCGAATGGGTTATACTTTTGGAGACTTGTCTTAAAGCTCTACAACTCGAGTCCGTATAGCTTGCGGCTAAGGTGCTTTTGTTGGGGAAGTAGGAGCAGTACGAGCGTGATTACACTCGAGTGGAAGAGTTAAGGGTGAAAGGCCTTCATGCTTTTGAGGAGCGAGAGAGGCGTTGTGAAGAACTCGTTCAAATTGTGGAGAAGGTCGAGGTCGAAAAGTTATAGGTTCTTGACAAAGTAGCAGATGTAAAGGCGAACAAATGGAGGCTGCGTCGGTTGAAAAAAGACTTGGCGAAGGCATTCGAAGGGGCTACCTCTCAAGTAGAAGAGATACGAACTTGTGAGGCCCCAAACCATATTTAATACTACCATGGCTCATTTGCGGGCGAGGCAAGAGGCGATGGCCAAGAACTCGAGCTGAAAGCAAAGTAGAAGTTGGTTCGGAGAGATCAGCACCTGGTCGTGAGTGTAAAGCAGACATGCATAACAACGTGCGAGGATTACAAGGGGTCTTCTAGGCAATATGACTTTTTTCGCAAATACTTTTTGGGCCATGTGTCTTACGATTTTTGGGGGTGCCGTGAGAAAGGTAAAGAACTTGGGCTTTATAGGGCCGATGCGGATTTATCCTTGCTTCATCCTAAAGGTTTTCCCTTGCCTGCTTCGCCATA
Organism: Linaria vulgaris; assembly: GCA_948329865.1. NCBI lineage: Eukaryota > Viridiplantae > Streptophyta > Magnoliopsida > Lamiales > Plantaginaceae > Linaria > Linaria vulgaris. Next base: position 19,143,979 of record OX415253.1, on the reverse strand, counting down.
TGCAGTTTTGTCCTTATTGGCTTCTCATGGGAGTTCTTCTAGTCCTACCTCTCCTTCTCGAACTATGGGGGTGACACCTTCGGGCCCTTCCACAGCTTCTCCCACTTTAGAATATGAGGACCCTCTTATTTTAGTGGGGGCTAAGTTTGACTTATCTTATCTTACGAGAGAGTTATTCTCTTGCTTTGTGTTTTGATTGATGGTTATATAGGAGAATCATATTTGTACGAGGTTTGTTGGGCTTATCAAATATGTTTTTTTTTAAGCGGGGTTGAATTGAATGAGTCCCGTAGAGGGGCGACTCATCATTCAAGAGAGGTGTTTGAATGAAGTTAGGGCTTTAGAGGAGTCATGAGCGTCCCTTAAAGCTAGTTCCGGGATATTAGTGTCCATTCTAAATTTTTTGAGGGGGTGATGCCATCCTCTTGTGTAAGCAGGGTTTTTTTTGGGAAAGGGACGTGACTCCCTCAAACCGTCTCCAGGGCCACCAAACCCCTTTGATTATTTGCGCCCGAGGGGATCACGGTTCCTCTTGAGCTTGTTTCAGGACTAAGTTGTCCTTTCGTGAGGGAGGGCGCCTATCAGAGTCGTGAATTTCTTTTAGAGGTAGTGTATGGAGGATTGGATTCCCTCGCTTTTATTTCATATTATTTTTAACTTTTTTAGGGGTGTCAGGTCGAGGATACGGTTCCTTGGTCGTGATTTTACCAAGAGGGTCAGAAGGTTAGTCCTTCGGTTTGTTGTCTTATCTTCTAGGGAAAGGAAGAAGGGGGGATCCACGGGAAGAGTGTCCCTTCGTATGCTCCAAGCGATAATTACTCTGTTCTAGGGCATTGAATTCCTTAATTACGTGAGCGACAATTTTTCTACCCAGACACGTGTAGATTTCTCTTTTCATCCCGATGTAGTCCTGTGAGAGGTAGCGGGGTGCCGGTTCAAAACACGCGAAAATGTTTTTTTTTTTTTGCGGGAATTGTTCCCTGGGGCTATAAATAGTCATTCGGGTTATTTATTGTCAATGCATTACTTCAACTCCTTTCTTCTTGAACTAATATGTTACTCTTCTCTTTCTTTCCTCAAGTTTTCGCTACTTTTTTGCCTTTACCTGATCCTTTCTGTGGCAAGTGCAAGTACTTTTTACTCTGCCTCTTTTGGACCCTTCGCTCCTATGATTGATATTAGTTCTTTGGATCCTTCTGACTATTTTTCTACTTCTCCGGCGGGTATAGATCGTTCAGTGTCGATGTTCACTAGTTTCCCCTTCCTTTCTTCTCACAGGGAGAGCGAGTGGCAACTAAAGGGGATGTGATGGCTTCACCACCGCGAACGCAAGGGGTAATTTGGGGCCGGTTGTCCATTGGATCCAAGGAGGAGTAAGTGGTTGAGCAAGAGGCTCAACTTCGGCGAGAAGGGGAACTTCCTCTGTGTTCTTATCGAATTGGGTGATACTTAGGGCTTTTATTTAGGGAGAGATTGATCATCCTACGCCGACGATGGCAACATTTGCTTCTGGTTACTTCGACCCGTATTCTCTAGTGGGTCGAGGGAAGATTGGTTCGATGTCCTGTTCCATACTAAGGTCTTCTAGGAGCTATTTGAGGAGGTTTTGTTGGAGGCAAACAAGTTTCCAAAATTATAAATATACAACGAAACTTTTTTGAGCTTATATTTTATAATTGAAGGGAAATTATTTAATTACTTAATAAAGGGATAAATTTTTTAATGTAATATTTAATATTTATGTATTTACGTTTATTATATATTTTTTAGCCTTTTTTAAGTGAATATATAACAAATGGGTGCATTTTACTAATTTAAAAAAATATTTGTGGGGGTTTTTTGTTAATAAATATAGTTCAAGGGGCAAAAATAAATTAAAAAAAGGGCAGAAGACCAAAATTGGATGAAAACCCACGATAAAGGATTAAATGTGGACAAAACTGCGATAAATGACTATTTTTGTAATGAGGCACGATAAAGAACCATTTTTGAAAAACAAAACGGTGGGTATATGATTCCTTTAAGATCTTCTGGTCCAAAAATAATTTTGAGTATGGGTGTTATTCCTACCGCTAGTACTTCATGAGCGGTCGTCCCTTACCATGCATTTTTCACATATTTTTTCTTTTATGTGGGAGAGGAGAGGGCTAGAGCCCCTCCTTCCATTATGTTGACCGTTTGACCAGTACACGAGTTGTTTTTGTAAGAATGGGGAGATGAAGTAATGAACCTTATTTCCTTGTCTATACTCCTTACAACCGGGTAGAGCGTGTAGTTTCGACTTTGACCAATCGCAATTGCTTACCTGGTGGGGGTTTTTCCTCTATCAGCAAGAGCGGTCCTTCACGGTTGTCCCGAATTACGTACTTGTCCAAATACCCCATACTCAGTCGTTGGTACGGTGCCCATAGGTGCAGTGGTATAGGGAATATTTTCCAGTATGCTTCTGCGTGTTACATTCCCTGGATTTTTAGGGCCAGAACATTACCTGATCATGATCCATGATTTCCAAAACCTCGTCAGGTTTAATTGTCATAAGGGGTAGCGGTACCATGATCAAGTGTCGCCGAGGCCTGGGCTTCTCTTTCGGGCCCTTGGCGAGCTTGTCTTTCTTAGTTACTTCACGTGCTTTAGGTCTCGCAAAATCGGGGGCATGTACATTTTTCAATTGTTCCTTGGCCTTGCGTGCTTCTCTTTGAAGGATAAACCTCTCCGCCTTTTGCAGAAGATCGTCCAGGCTTTGACCCGTGTCTTGGTTAGGGAATCTGCAAAATCTTTCAATCAGAGGCCCTAGATGAGGATATATGAGAGCATAGTTGGGTGGATATGGGGCACGTCGAGCACCTCGTCGACGAAATGGCGCATGTAATCTCGTAAGATCTCATCCTTCATTTTCTTAACTGTAAAAAAAGGGATAACTGACTTACGATATCTCTGGTTGTAGGTGAATTGGTGTATGAACATCTGGGATAGTTGTTCAAAGTTGCGAATTACTCCCTCTAAAAGTTGGGAGAACCATGCCTCTGATCTTCCCGTCAAGGTGGATCAGAATAATCGGCATAGCACTGGGTCCAAGGCCAAGACCAGATCTATGATGTCCATGTACTGGTTGATGTGGTCTTGCGGATCATGGCTGATCTTGTCTCAGACACAATTGGGTAAATTAATAGGCTTCATGCATGGTGGAATGTGGATTTGGGCCACACACGGGGCAACAAGGGTTCTTCCATAGACTGCCTCTTCACGAGGGTTTACATCCTTTCTCAAGAATTGGACCTCTCTTTTCAGGTTATCCACCAGTTCCCATAGAGGATCTACCAATTCTTTGGCATATTTGCCCATTCGGCCATGGGGCTGAGGTTCGTTTTCAGGACTATCCGCAGTGAGGTATTTTCTAGTCTCTACGGGGGCTCCCTCCGTTGTGCACGAGGAGAGTGGGATGGTTGAACGGCTCACCATATGCACCAAGGCCTAGCGAAGCTAGTTGGCACACAAGGAGCATGCACCCATCCTTGTTCATTAGTGAAGGGCGGTCCCCTACGTCGAGGTCTAGGAAGGGGCTCATAACTGTAGTAATCTTCTGGCTCGAGAGGGTTTGATACCCCATATTTTTGTCGGGCCTGGGGCCGTTGTGTGGGAATTTGTTGATGCTTCTCGTGAGGTCTTCGAAAAAGGCTTCGAGGGCACTAGGGACCCGCACGATGTTTGGTTCCTTCAGAGTTCTGATGTATAAGGCACCGGGGGGGGGGGGGGGGGGTAGAATTTTGGCCCCTCTTTTGGTTGGTCAACCGACCCTTCTTAGGGTTGAAAATCCTCAGTAGCCATGGCGTAACTGTGCCTCAAAGTTTCTTATCTAGGTTGTTCCTTTGCTTTTGCCTTAATGCCCCCTTCTTTCTTTACCTATCCCGAATTTTCCTTAAGGGCACCGTGGTGTTCATAGAGCTGGCGCAAGATTGATGATATTGATCTTCCTGCGTGTTTATACAAGGGAGTCAGAACACCTGTCCTTATTTCAGGAAAATATAGGATGGCAGAGCTCGAGTTTGGCCTTTACAGGGAGGGGAGGACAAGAAAAAAAAACATCGGATTTTATGAAGAGACAAAACGAGAATTTCTTTATAGTGCGTTAGTGATTATTTTCTTGTCCTTTTACAGAATGTGGGATTTCCTTTTTGTAAATGGGGGAAGCTGCTCGATTTACAATCCTTGGCCAATAGAATAGTGTCAAGTGTATGGGTAGTGGATGTTTCATTATTTACTCGGGATAGGTTTGTCTCGAGGTGGTTGTATATTGTGTGGACACGTGGAGGAGCACACGTGGAGGATAGATGAGGATGAACTCGAGCTTGATGAGCATGCCTTGTCATCCGTATACTAGTCTTTATCTAGTATGTGAGAATAAGTTCTCGAGACGACCCTGAGTTATTGATGGCGGTGGGTGCAAGTCGTTCTTGGCGTCTTCGTAATTTTTGTAATAGCTCGGCATTCCTCGTTTCTTCTAAATACGAGGACGATTATTATGGTGTCAATGTCATCATCTATGAATTAGAAACATCATTATGATAACAAAGTTTGATTCACGAATACGCTTTCCTCGTATTGATATTCAATTTTATTTAGCTTTATAATTATTTAGTTTATGCATATTGGTTTAACAACCAATCTTCTAATCTTTTGTAACATTCTTTGTGAGATTTGATACGTGTGACGTACGTAATTTACTTTTTATTTGATATTACATGATCGAGCACTTACGGGTAGTAGTGTTTCTTTGATATAATAATACTAGTAGTGTTTCGTTGATATAATAATACGGCACATCAAGTGTTTTTGCACCATTGTCAAGGAGTGACACTAATTAGTTATTTTGATTAAACCCACTCAAGTTACTTTTTTTTAAGTTGATTTAGTGCACGACCCGATGAGACAATAAGATACCATTGCCCATCAACGCAAAATTTTAAAGAACCTGCATACACAACTTTAAGAACAATAGAACAACATATTTTGTAGAGGAAAAGTTTATAATACATCAGTGTGCACCACAACACTAACTGAAACACCATGAACAACAACTGAACCAATGGCCACTAATGAAACCAATAATCCAAGGCCACGAGCTATTCATGTGAGAGGTAGGAGGCCGGAGATACTACATATGTGGGAAGGAACAATATCATGTATAAGGCCCGCTGAGAGACTTAATAACATTAACTGGAAATCTTTCTAGTTGTGAGTAACACTTAGTTTGGGGGGTGCCACTTATGAAGATCCCAACGCACATCTTTGTGATTTTTTGGAAATATGTAAGTTCTTTAGGATTAACAAAGAAGTAACTATTAATATATGAGGGATCTGTTGTAAAGTGGACCCTTCGTATAGAGGGTAAAACACGGCAGTAATTGAAAAACCGGAAAAAATAAACGACACACAGATTTTACGTGGAAAACCCCAAATTAATTTAGGGTGAAAAACCACGGGCAAGGTAGAAGAACTTCACTATGAGTGTAAAATAGGAATTACAACTCTCCAACTTTTACCGTAGTAAAGTCGTACAAACTCTCTATCATCCCAAACAAATAAAACACATCTTCTCTTATCAATAATTAAGCAAGTAATTATTTATAAAGAGTCTCGGTAATATCTGTGGGTGTCGTACTGAAATTATTTTTTCAGTGACGGTGGTACGTGATAGATGCAATGACGGCGAAATTCGAGATCGAAAAATTCAACGGGAGTAATTTCTCGTTGTGGAAGCTGAAGATCAAAGCCATCTTGCGGAAAGATGGGTGTCTCGCGGTGATCGGCGACAGGCCGGTGGAAATCACAGATCATACGAAGTGGAACGAGATGGACGGCAACGCTATCGCAAATATTCACCTGACGTTAGGTGATGGTGTGTTGTCAAGCGTTGAGGAGAAGATGACAGCTAAGGAGATATGGGATCATCTCAACAAGCTGTATGAGGCGAAGTCCCTACACAACAAAATTTTCCTTAAAAGGAAATTGTACACACTGAGGATGGCGGAATCTACCCCGGTAACTGAGCACCTCAATGTTCTAAATACTCTATTTTCTCAATTGACGTCGTTGATTCATAAAATAGAAGTGGTTGAACGTGCTGAAATTCTGCTGCAAAGTCTGCCCGATTCGTATGACCAGCTTGTCATCAACTTAACAAATAATGTCCTCACATATTATTTGGTCTTCGACGAGATTGCAGCCGCTATTCTGGAAGAAGAGAGTCGGCGCAAGAACAGAGAAGACAGGGAGGCAGGTTCGCAACAGGATCAAATCCTATTAAAAGTATTCTCATTCCAAATGTGAGCTTTCGAAAGATAGTATTTACAAATGGGAGCAAATGATAAGAAACATTTAAGGCCAATTCTTTTCACCTGTCAAGATTGTCACAAACTTCGTAGTGACATACTGAACTTCCGTCAAAGCAAGGGGGATTTGTTGTATGAAGCTTGGGAAAGTGTTTACAATACCAACTTGATGATATATTGTTGATCTAGTAGTTCTACGTTGGCTTGAGCGGTATTAACTGGAGCACTCTAAAAGTAATATATGGAGGAAGTTTTATGACAAGAACTAATGATGTTTCTTTTGAATTACTAGATGAAATTGTAAGGAATAGTACAGAGTGGGGCACTAAAAGGACATAAACGAAAAAATGTGAAGGACTAACAACGTTAATGTCTTATAGGCTTATTCAACTACATGAATTAGCAATCCATTTCGATAGGTGGAAGAAATATGTGTTCTTTTGCACTCTAGGTTTTGTAATTGGTACTCTTTGTAAGTGCAAGAGAGTAGTCTACTATTTTTCTTTTTATGGGCTTAAATTGCATTCAATAAAGCGATTCATTTTATCCATTTTTGTCACACTCGAGTTCATTCTGGTGCATAAAAGGGGGAATGGAATGAAACCGAAAATGTAATAGAAGGTTGATTCGATTTGGTAAATTACTAAAATCTTAATGGAAGGGTAATGCATTATTTAAAATTTTGATTTAGAGAAAATTGTGTTTTTCTTGAAATTTAAAATAATTGGGGTATATCGTATAAAATAAATCAAAATCTATCGTAACATAAATTATTAGACAAATTGCATTTTGTCTCGAATAACAGAATATTCGCAGAATATGCTATTTTTGACCTAACAAAATTGAAAAAACAGAAGTTGAGGATGTGAAGTGCAATTCTTTAAAGTTGAGGAACAAGGTACTTAACGGACGATACAAAATCCGTGTAGTGAACTTTGTATAGAAGTAGCAAACTTCTTTTGTCTTGGATTTTTTGCGACTAGCCGTAGTGAAGGACATTCGCTTCTCAGTACTCATTCGTATGGAATTATTGGAATTCATAGATTTTTTTGAAAATGCCACATCCTTCAATATCATGATTGGGTCGGTCGGCGAGGCGAAATGAAGTGGGCAAAGTGTTTTCTTTCCTTTTATTTATTGAAAACCCTATTAATTTAAAAGCACGATGTTTGTCACCAACCTATAGGGGAAAAAGTTTCTCTCGTTCAGAACAACTGGAGTACATGAGGTAGATACAATTGCTGCATTAACCGCATAAGTAGAGGCAATGAGCACTAATTAAATTTAAGAACATGAATCAGCCACACCCCACATTGTGTGCATTGCTTGCAGATAAATCACATTGTTAGGATCGATTGAGTGCCTGGTGTGATTGTAGACGTCAAATGTGTTTTGGGTCCAGATACAGAATGCAATCCTACTGCAGTGTTGTTTCACCAGCCCATTTGGAGTGGTTGGTGTTTTGATTTATTTATATATATATAAATAATATATAATAGTATTAGCAGGTGCTGTTTGTGCTAATCATGCGTAAAATATTTAAAAATAATGTCCAGTCCCAGTTCAAACATTGGTCCACTGCTAGCTTACAAAATACGATCCAAGCGATGCAGGCCAACCGAGTGTGTGCAAGATCGATGTCATATTGTCATCCCTTTTATTGCAATGTGACTGGTGGTGACATAAAGTACTGCAATGCTTCATAAAGTGAAATCTGTTGAAAGTTTAGAATATCACATAGAAGCTTCACAATTTTCAACTGTTAAAAGAATTGACCAAAGAGTTTATGTGCCATTTGGTCCTATGTTAATATATTCTCGCTTGACAGTTCCTAAATATTACAGTTTAACCCACAATTTCATATTCTAACATATTTCGTACAAAGATATAGCAACATTGATTACATCATTATAAATATCAGCAGTATCAAAGTAAAATTAACATTAACTGGATCAATACACTGTATAATATTGCCTTCTAGTCTATGGAAATAATAGCAAAGTGGACGAAATGGAAATAGTAAAAGCCAGCGAGGGTAGATATATTGTTAAAGATGCATTCTATTGCATTAAGATTTAGGGCATGTACAACTTGTTGCCACATTTGCATCTCCAAGCCTCCGGGTAGTATTCGGCAGTGACCGGTGTCCCTGGCGGCACGGGCACGTGAACCGGCTTGCACGGCGTGCATCGACCACATTTTGAATTGCACCGAGGCGGGAATGATCCTGGACCACCTAGTAGCCTTCTTTCCACGCCCGCTGTTCTTTTTCCTACATTGGCGATGGCCAAAGTCTTCATTTTCTCCAAGTTCTGCAGCAATTGATCAATTAGCTAGAGAATGATATACTAGTTATACTAGAGTGTAAATAGCGAATTCACCAAGTGTTAAAACTAGAACACATGCAGAAATATGATTAAATTAAAAAAATGAAATTGAAGATCAATAAAGGAAATGTCTTAGGAAATAGGATTTTGAGAAAAAGGTATAGTAGGATTTAGGATCATTCACAAAGTTTATGCTAAAATCTACACGCTTGATTATATAGATAATTAAATTCACACCTCTTCAAGTTTCGACTGATTTCCAAGATACCTCACAAAAGTTTAGAGTACACAAACAAATTAGATTTGCCATAGATTCGAATAATTGGGGAAACACATATGAATCTCGAAAAACATGAATCCCCCTCTTAGTAATTTTGAGGTTTCATGCGGTGGTACAGTAAAAAAAACGTTGAGATTTTTTTTTTTCTTTTTTGACAAATGTTCTGAAATGGTGAAAGAGGTAATTCGGTTTCAGAGCTAACGTGCGCGGCGGGGACAGGGGTTCACGGGGAATATTACAATTACATGGCTCCGCTCATTACGCTGGTCAGGTCAAGTTTGAAGTTTTTCAAACACTGACGACAAAAAGACACATGTTCCCGTTAGCAAAGCCAAGCTAGAATAGCTAACTAGCGCCTTTTCCTACCTGGGGAATGGGAGGCATATTCTGAGTTTCATTGACCCATGAGATGACCAGAGAGCAGAATATATCAAGTGGGTCCAAACAAACACAATTGGCCCAAATTACTCTAAGGCAAAACTGGCTCCAATGATATAATAATAATCTGTAATTTGTTAATGGGTGAAGAACTTGATTTTTATTCAAAAAATCTTAGGAAATCAATTTGATGTAGAAGTAAAAGCACGGACAACTCAACCATTTTTTGACATACAAAATAAATCAAAGACTTTCGTGGTACTCATGTAAAAGAATTGGATTTTAATTTGACGCGATTCCAAATTTTAACTGGAATATGTATCGCCAAACAATTTTAGACAAATTATGTCTTACCAAGAACCATCGATCAAATGACGTGTAAACTTATCAACCTTTTGAATAAATAATAATTTCTTGATAAAATCTGTGTAAATAGTTCATATGTAATGTCACCCACATTAATTTTTTAGATATATCCACCATAGCGCGTGGGTCAAAAGTAAAGAAATCATTAAAAAATCATAATAGTAAATTTTGGAGCTCTGAATATATTTAAATAAATATATGACACGGAAAGGATAATTAAAGTACTCTCTGAAAAAAGAAGAAGAACAGAGATATCATGTTTCTTATTAGTAAATCTGTAGTGTGCAGGGAGATGAGAAAAAGTGACTAACGGCCTACAATTACTATGAGTAATTAATGCATTAGCTGCTTACCTGAAAGACATTGTTATCATCACTTTCAAGCGTTGCTGCGAAAGAAACAGATCAAAGGAGATGAAATATTGTTAATTTCTGCTACATATTTTGAATTTACTGAAAATAATTAGTACGTACGTACGTACGTAGAACCCACATATATAGTCAGTTATAGTGTAATAATTAAGAGCACATAAGTTTTAATTCAATGATATATAACAAGTGCTGTACCTGTACCTGAAGAAGAAATAGGGAGGCCATTTGACATACAAATACCACGGCTATTCAATATGCACAACAAGGTTGTGGCCAAAAGTGACACTACTCTCCATTTTATGAGCATGCTTCTTCTCCTTCTTCCTCTTTGCCCACAGTAGTAATCCATTGAAATATTAAAATGTTGACAAATTAAGTTGAGAAGAATGAAGAGAAAATCAGTAACCAATTAAGCTCCCCAAGATTGTGATCTCTGGCGCCCAATGCATCACTTTTTTGGATATCATCAATTAAATGAAAACCTAGCTAATCTTTTTTCTAGATTTGGGGGAGTAGTGTCTTAAACGCAAGAGTGGGATTCTATTATGATTTCTTTACAAATGATATTGATGAAGAAATTTTTCCAGGAGAATTAAGATGGTTAAATATATAAGACTAGAGGGGAAAAAAGAAAAGAAAAAGGAGACGTGGATGGTGATGGGAATGGTGTAGTCAATTCCTAAGTTTTGCCATGTTTAGATGGTGAAATGAAAGTTTTTTGTATGTTGCAGCAGCAGGCTGTCTTTTTCTATTTCTTTTCTGTTGGCTGTCTTTCTACAATTCCCAAACAAAGTAACACCCCCACCCCCACCTCCCCCTCCCTCCTCAACGCCCCATCTTTACTTCTTTACTCTTCCTAGTGTTTTTTTTTTTGTTCAATTATTACGTCATTATAACAAAATAATATTTTATGCAATTGTTGCACGAGCGGTTTGGTGCAATTGGCGATCCAGATTTAATACAAATTTAAATTTCCTAGAATTTAGAAAATAACCACTGCTTGCTTTCATAATGCGTGCGTTTGATTAGATATTAATTAGTGACTTTCGACATGGTTTATGTAAAACTGTATACTTTATGAGATATTCTCCTAATAGGCTCTTCAACTAGTTTTATTTGATAGGGCTTATGTATATGCCTATTTTATGGGATTTTCAGCCATCGCCTAGTTTATTTTTAGGGTTCTCAAGTTGATCGAACTCAACAGAGCAAACAAAAACTAACTCCTTAAATCTAAGAACTAGACTTAACTCGTTAATATCATACCTCTACAAAACAAGACAAAACCTAAAAACAATTGATCTAATCTCTCTGGATTATTTAGCTCTATTGTCTTGTGTTTGTCTTGATGTACTTCACACCTTTATATAGGTTTCTTGAAATTTGATCTTCAAAGTATGTTGTACACAGTTTTGGTAATTCTTCAAATTGCTGGTCGAACTTTTCTTCCCTTTGTCTCATACACCTTCTTGAATAAAGTTTCCAAATTAGACCGAGTTCTAATTAGAAAATACTCCTTCTTCAACTCAGAGATCATCCCGGAAAGTTTCCTAGTTGCACTTGAACTCCAATTCTTTCATTCTGTAGCAAACGTGTTCGCAACATACTAAGTCAACTAAAACCGTGGAACTAGATTAATAGGTGAATAAAAGTAAAATAATTATTATAACATAAAAACTGAGATAGTTAAAGTATTTATGTATTCAATGTTAAAGTAACATTTATAGATCAATGTTATCCTAACATCTCATTAACCCAATGTTAAGCTAACATTCAAGTTAAACTAACATTGATTGAACACCTTGCACTTGCAATCTCTCCCTTTTTGCCTTACTTCAGAAAACCATCAAACATGTTCACAAATAGCACATGTTCCAGAAAACAAACTAAAAAAATCTAAGTAGACAACTGAAACTGCTCCCCCTTAATGCAACTTTCCAAACTCAATGTTGGCATATCATAGATGTCTATCAATGTTGTCATAACAATAGACTTTTCTCAGTGTTAACTTAACATTGAAACAAAACTGTAGTTCTAACACGACGTTTATCAGTGTTGTCTTAACATTGAACATAATGTACTTGCATAAGAGTTAACAAAAACAAGAACTAAAAAAATCCTCATAAGCAGAGTTATTAGTACTTAGATTTTACAAACCCAAGTAAGAAGATTGATGTAACACCCCACTCCTTTAAGTTATTTTATGTACAAAATACTGAAAAAGGTGAAAAAAAAATTTCTTGGTTCATTTTGAATGACCTAATTGAACCTTGAAACTAAATCAATTTTTGTTATTTAATATATATATTTTTAATATATATATTGGACCAGCCAATACCCCCAGACCCTCCTCCACCACCGACACTAAATCAGCCATATTCTTGCCCGCAAACCACTTTACCCCACCACAGCCTCACCTCATTCGAACATCAAAACACAAGCTCACCTCCCAATTATTTGAACATTAATATACACTTATTATATAAGCAAAAACTCGTTGAAACAACCCGACATACTTTTTTGCCTTCATGGCTTGATAGTTTCAATGACACCGAAATGGCCCCCCCGAATCCGAACAACAATCACCAAACGAAAACTCCTCGCTATTCTCACCAGTAGATCTGAAATTACTTTTTAAGCCGTGGCGACAAGCGCTCATCGTACATACTACCGGCCTCAAACGTCTCATCTCGACATGTCGTTGCGCCTCAAACAACTATAGAAGCTCATATGCCCACCAAAAGTCACAGATCTCGGATCTGGCACTACGTGACCCAATTCGAAAATTATGACGACTACATTGTAGCGCTAGCCGACAACCCGTGGTTTCTTTTCAATAAATATCTAGCGCCATCCCATCGGATCTATGTGTGAGGGTGCAACTCCCAAATTTGCCTCTTGAATATTACACTCTTAATGCACTTGCAACACTCGGAGCGATCATTGGCAAACCCATAAAGGTCGACTTGCACTCTACCAAACTCGAACGAGCTCGCTACGCACGTATATGCGTTCAAATCAACACATCAATGCCCCTCCGTCAACATATCCAAATTGGTAAGCATCAACAAAAAATTATCTATGAATTGAAGAATGCTTTTTGCTTCACATGTGGATGGATCTGGCACTTTCAAGTTGATTGCGACATCAATAAAAATGCGTGGAGTGAAAATCGTGGCAGCCCGATAAATCTCCCTCCAACGACCGCTCTCTCCCCTTCGTCGGTACAAGCTGAAACAGGAGGATGGAACATCATCTCCCGACGACCTCGAAGGCCACCACCACTGACGAAAGCTGCCAAAAAATCCCCTACCCAAAAAATCGTCGTCAAACCATCTAGTGTGCCTTCTGTATCCTATTCTGCTACTGATTTTTCTAGCCGAAAAAAATCATAAAAAAGGCCCAATGCAATATCCTAACCCTACTTCACAGCCCACCCTTCAGCCCGTCATAACCAAATCACTACAGCCCACCAAAGAAATTAGGCCCAGCCCAACTAAACACACATCCCCTTAGCCACCAATCACACACGTGGTGCACCGTAGCAATGGTGCATCACCTACTCCAGATCCCAGCCCGTCTGCAACAGCTATGTTTGACCCGTCTTCTAGCCTATCATTGTCGCCTAACACCACGTGCAACCCACGCCGTCCGGAACCCATGACCTCCCTACCCACCACCATCACCGCCCCAACCAACCAATCAACCCACACCTCCTTCTCAACTCCTTCCGATTTAAACCCAACAACCTTCATTTCTCCTCCATTACCCACGTCTCCCATCACCACCACCAATGTTGCCAGCGCGACCTCCAACACCGTCAAAGCGGGACCACTCTCCACCCCACCTCCAACCACTAACCAAAGTGACCCTACCACCACTCTAATTTAAGCAACAACCACCGCGTCTCACATCACCACCGCCGATTTCGGCCACACCTCTGCCACCAACATACTTCTCCCCCACCCCATCTTCCGCAACCTCCACCCCAGCTTCTCTCCTCCACCACCAACCACAACTCATCAAACCTTTCCAACCCTTTCAATTTCGAATCCCGACGGAGTCAATGCCAAATTACTACAACAAATAGAGCATATACTTTCTCTGCCTCCACCAACAATGAACCCAACACTACCTTACCCTCAACACATGACCCGTACAATATCTCCTCCTCATGCCCACCTCACTTTTCTGCTCGATCCGTCACAACCAATCACACTTCAACTTCCCGACGTCACCATTATCCCTTTCCCCATTCACTACCAAACCTTGACACCACCGAACAACATGCCATACATTTTCATCCACCAGCCGTTTTTCTCCAATCTCGTCCTACAAATTCGCCAGCAAACACGACCACCAACCGCCTCACACGCCATACAGTATCGCATCAGATTGATCTACCTTGCACACGACTACCAATGCCATTCTCGCTTAATAGTAGTTCAAAATGAACCAAAGATCGCCGACTCAAATATTTCAACTGGAGCACAGTCCAACATATCAACACCACAAGCCTCAATGATAAGTATCCTAGATCAGAACAGTAGAGGTGCAACACGTGTTGAGTTTCGAGATGAACTTTGATAGCTTATTCAGACGCATCGTCCAACAGTAGTTGCTATTCTGGATATAAGTTTATCTCAGTCAAGAGTTGTGACTATTGTAAGACGGTTACCGCTCACTGATTACTATATTATCCCCTCAGTTGGTCTTTCAGGTGCTAGCTCATGTGGAATGCAGTCAAAATCACTCTCAACCCGATCGAAAACTCTACCAAAACTGTACACATGGAAGCAGTCCACCCAGCTATAGCCGATTCATTCATTCTGTCCACCGTCTACAATCAACCTTAGCCGCCATTACAAGAACATGTATGGTTAGAACTATCTCAATTGGCACCTGATATTACATCTAAGTGGATAGTGCTAGAAGATTTCAACAATATCTTAGATTCTCATGAAAAATCTGGAGGACGCCCCAAATCCCTTGCTGCTATAAATAGATTCAGTGATTGCATTCAGACATGTAGTTTAGAAGACCTGGGTTTCATAGGACATCCATTCACCTGGACAAATCATAGATTTGGTAGACATTTTATTTGTGAACCTCTAGATCGTTTCTTTGCTAATACTGCATGGTTGTCTGTTTTTCCTAACATCTCTATGACCCACCTTGTTTCTCAATCATCTGATAAGTCCTCAGTTGTCCTCAGCTCATCCCCACCTACTCGACGTCTCACACGTTCATTCCAATACGAGATAGTGTAGGATGACCATCCGACGTTTCCTCCGCTTGTGGTATCCACGTGGGCTCCATATACAGAAGCAATCTACAACCTCCCTTCTTCCAAAAATGCTCTGTGTTTGCTACTGAGGCTAGAAATTGGAAGTCTAAATGCTTTGCAAACATTGATAAGCGAATTACCCAAGCCCATTCTCTTCTTGACTCAGCTCTTACCACTCTCAACCCTAACTCCCCACCTGCCCTCTTCCGCCGTGAAAAATCACTTTGCACATATCTCAACCGCCTCATCACTCAAAAACAAACTTATTGGGCCCAGCGCGCTAAAAATCAACGGATCAAAGACGGAGATTGTAACACCAGGTTTTACCATGCTTATGCAACCAACCGTCAGAGAATGAACCTGATCCAGGGTATCAATACCCGTCGGATCAATTGGTTATAGAAACACCTCAAATCCTGAGATAATTTGGAGCCCACTTCCAAGCCGACCCAACCGTTTCCACCTCCATTCAATTCCCCTTCCACTCCTTCCACCTCCGGCATGTCCCCCTGTCGGCTTACGATTCTCTTACGAGGCCACCAACTTCGGCTGACATTCTCTTTGCCGTCAAGAGTATTGGCCCATCTAAAGCCTCTGAGCCCGATGAATTAATTGCTCACTTCTATCAAAGATATTGGCAACATGTGGGGACCTCGACCTAGTGCTTCGTAACTGACTTCTTGACGCATGACACCCTTCAACCGCATATTAATGATACTAACATCATTTTTATCCCCAAACGTGTCCATTAGCCTGGGTAATGTCAGCTATAAAATCATTTCTAAAATCCTTGTAAACCTTATCCGTCCTTTCCTTTCTGAGCTTATCTCCCCATTCCAAAATGCCTTTGTTCCGAGTTGACAAATTACTGATAATATTCTCATGGCTCATGAACTGCTTCACACTTTGCATTCAAAACGCAAACACAAAAAATGTCATATGGCTTTGAAACTAGACATAGAGAAAACCTACGACAACCTCAGTTGGGAATTTCTTCGAAAGACCCTTGAAGCCTTCGAGTTTCCAGCAACCATGATACAACAGATTATGACACGTGTCACTTCTGTTACCTTTACTGTGTCTGCTAACGGGGCCACATTCGCCCCGTGGCTTCCTACTAAAGGGCTCAGATAAGGAGACCCTTTATCTCCATATTTGTTTATACTTTGTATGGACATGTTCATCCACCTGCCTTCCGGAGTCACGTTCTTGGTGTCCCTGTTTTAATTTGATACATGTTTGCCCTTCATGCTCGTCATGAAAGAGAAGACGAATAAATATTATTCAAAATATTCAAAATACTAAGGACTCTTATAACTCGAACTAGAATTCTTCAAGTTATGTGCTCTATTCACATGGGAGCCAGTGCCTTCGCTACGTTTTTTCCTGCTGTAACCGCGTCCGGAGAGAATTTATGTAACACTTCCAACCTTCAATATGGTCTGCTATTACTTCGCATGTGCCGGCGGGAGTTGGAAATTTCACCATTTGGTGGTAAGTTGATGGTAATGCTCGGAATGCATTTAGCGTAGGCCTTCCTATGATTCTGTTGTATGCGAAGTGCATGTCAACAATCACATAGTTTTCCAGAAGTGTTTTTTCTTTTCGGCGCTGTACCCAATGAGGTATGGAGCATAAGCATTCCGAGAGGGACTATCTCCGGATCCCCAAATTCGTGAAGCGATGTTCACACCGATTCCAATGTCTGGTCGCTCAGTCCCTTTTTGGCCAGTGTGGAACTGAACAACACGTTGACTGAGCTACCGTGGTCCACCAACATCTTCGTGATTCCAAAATTTTCTATGTCCACAGTTATTACCAAAGGGCAATTTAGTTTTGACATTTGAATGGCCTGTGCGCTCAATTTTTGGAGGCCTGCTGTTGAGAACGTAATCTCTTCATGCGGCATCTCTTCAATCCTAAGTATGCTAGCCATATTGACAAAATTATCCGATTCAACGAGCTTCGATGTTCTCCTCCGGCCGTTGGTGGAATCTGCTCCCCCTGGCCCTCATGATATCATGTTGATCATGCCTTTTCTGACATTTCCATCTTCAATCTGAGGATACTCGAACAAATGTGGTTCATCGACCATTCTTTTTTTATCCTTCCTGGGCGATGGAGTTCTCTTCGTGCCAGCATTATTTTATTTTTCCTGAACCTTTTTGTCAAACTCTACGAGTTTTCCATCCTTCAATAATCGTTCAATCTCATCCTTGAGATTCATGCAATCTTTGGTTTCGTGTCCCTTCTGATTATGGTACTTGCAGAATTGGGTCGAAAATCTGGTAGCCTTGGATTCCTTCATCTATCTGTGCTCTTTCAACCAACCTTTTCTCTTGGCTACCCTGAATACTGTCATGATGTGAGCATTCAGAGGCGTGTACCGCCAGGTGAACTTTCTCGGTATCTATAGTTTCTGCTCCTGATGTTGTTGTTACGGTTTTGATCTTCTCTTCCTCGTTCCTTCTCTTTTAGGGGTGGTATAACGGGTATTTTGGTCGCCATTATCTCCTCAAAGTGAACCACCTCCTGCGCTATCTCATTAATTTCTTCGATAGTGGTGGGTTTGCGTCTGAGTAAATCCCTGCTAAAGACTGTGTTGGTGGTTGCTCGGAAATGTATGCTCATTATCATCTTTCCAAATGGGTTGTCTATCCTTAGCAGCTCCGTATTGAAACTTCTCATAAAGTCCTTTAGACTTTCATTGGTTTCTTGTTTCATGGTGTAGAGATGGGACTGATCCAAAACCAATCTACCTTGACTTGAGAATTGATCTTCAAACATCTTTCTCAGTTGCTTGTAGCTTTTGATTGATCCTGGAGTAATCCGATTAAACCAGTCCATGGCTACCCCTGACAATGGCTACCCCTGACAGGGTTGTTGCGAATATCTTAGCTTGGATATTCTCTTTGAAACCGTACAAAGACAGTTTCCTGTCCAAGTAAAAAAGGTGATCGCGAGGATCAGACTTACCATCGTAAGTTTTTAGATCTGGGATCTTTTCCCCCTGTCCTAAGATCTCTGCTTCTATCACTTCGGAAAATGGGCTGCTGTTTAAAGTATCTTCCACCTGTGTCATCCGACTTTTGATTACTACTTTCTCTCTCTCAAGCCTCTCTATTTTCCTGGTCATTTTGTCATTCTCCCTCCTGAAGTGATGACGCTCCGGACGTCACTTGTCGTACCATTCCCCTCTCCTCTTCTTGGTTCATCTCTTTGGTTTCCTTCCTCGTCATGCTCCCTCCTAGAGTCATGACTCTCTGGATGTCTCATGTCGTCCCTATCCTTTCTTCTTCTTGGTTCATCTCTTTGGTTTCCCTCCTCTTCTTTTCTTCTCATCTCATGGTGCCTTCTTCATTGCACTTCGACTGATTTCAACTTACTTCTCTGATCGTCGCGGGCTGATTTTTCTTTGCTTTGTTGTTCTTTGAATACAGGTTTACTTCTTATGTCGTCCTGTCGTGATTCCTCCTTCTCCTCTCCTCTCAATATCCTGGTCGCGGAACCTTGTACCCTTACGGTCTATGGATGCTCAACAGGCGGCGGTGTTAGTACGGGCGGTGCGGGAGTCAGCACTTCTGCCAGTGTGGCATGTACCATTGCCATGATTTCATTTCTCATTGTGTTCGGAATTGAAACAGTCGTTGTCGTTGCACCAATGGCACCTGCTTCAGTTCTCGGTGCCTCCACACCTTGAAGTCCCTGCATTTCTTGCCTTGCGGGGTATTGGTACCCCCGCGGGTACTGCTGATGGTCCCGCATTGTCCCGGATAATCTGGTCAGGGGTTATCCGCTCGGCCTCTTCATTGGGTCCCTCTACAGCCCTACTGCGAGATCTGGTCTTATTTCGTCAAGGTAATAGAACACAGTAAATAATACAATTGGAATATAAATAACCAAAATAATGCTAATTAAATTTATTATCGGACTAGCTTGGTTCGGAACACCTATTACAAGCTTACTAGGTTAAACAGGTAAATTACAAGATAAATATTACATATCGAATTTAAGGAGTTCGATGCTGACGTGTTGAATCGCCGTTGTTCTTCGATGTTAGATGTATAATAGGGTTCCTATGTCAAATTCAGATATATTAAATCTAACAGATTCGATGCTGCGTTATGTATCGAATTCGAAGTCCTTTTCTAAATATCATGTCGAATGTTCCAATTTCGGTCGAGATGAATGTCGAGTGCAGTGTGTTCGATCTAGGTCAGTATCGAATGCTCAGTCGTTCGATATTGAGTAGCTCAGAGTGATTGTCCAATGAAAATGTACACGGTCTACAAGGGGACGGGGTATATATAGCCACCGTCCCGCGGGTCCCAATGGCAGCTGTAGAATGCGCAGCAAATCGGATTGGTTCGATGCACGCATCAAACCAGTGTTGTTCGATGCACATCAAACATCGAATAGGGCATGTTCGGTGTACTATAAAGCACGCTGATGCTGTTGGGCCGGCCCAATATGCGGTATTGGGCCAATCCTAAAATATCCCCATCAGGCACTCTATATAGAATTGAACAACTTGGTCAGTTGATGCTCAATTTGCATTAAAAAATGCACGACGGTGGGGTGTTCTTGAAAAATAAATCAGTATAGAAAAGTCAAGTCAGTGTTGCTACACGAAGGGACTAAAGAAGTACTCAACAAACAATCCTATAATTTTTGAGGTAAGCTCAATCGAATATGCATTTTTTTTTTGTTTTTTGGTCCAGTTAAAACATTCCTTCACAAAAGCCAAAGTAATGGGTAAAGAGCAAACTGTGTAAGCTGGAAACCAGGAATATCCCGAATCAGGTTTCCGCACTCCTTGCCAAACTCAGGTGGTTTCACAATGTCGTGTGAGACTCGTTAGCGATTTCTTCTTCAATAACAATATCCCAACCCATACTAACTGCTGATGGACTGCAAGCCATGCTTACAAGGCTTCTGCATATTAGGCATTCAACCCGACAATGAATCGACACAAGGAACACACGGCTATTGCATGTCCCTAGCCATTATGCCAATCCTTACTGTTCCTTTTATTGAGAAAACAAAGTCGTCGAAAATTTCACCTTGACTAATGCTGCTGGGGTGGATTCAATTTGTCATCTTCTGTCGCAATAGTCATGATTTCAATACATAAGCATACTTCCTCCATGTATTAAGATTGTTTGAGACAAACCAAATTGCCGAGGTTTTGATACATAAGCATACTTCTTCCAATGTATTAAGATTGTATCAAGTATGATCGGAATTCTTATATTTAATAATTTGCACAACTAGAGTGTGTAGTATTTGTTTATATATGTTTAAGGGCATGGGATGAAAAGCTGAGAAAAAGTTGGGACGTATTAATTCTGTTCTTAACCAACTGAATTGTTTATAAATCTCCTTCCAAAAGAAAACTCAAGGCCATTTTAGATTCCAATACCTGTATCAATAATTTTTGCGTCATCATTGGAATGCTGAAATTGTGCAAGGTAGTGGAGAGTGGTCTTCAACATTCATTTTTATTTGTTACTATTATGTGCTTCGCGATACGTATTACTTACATTAAAACTTCTTCTCATCTTCTCCTCCCCCCACAATGGTAATTATTCGGGTTGTTTTCTGTATATCAGTGATGAGGCTGTGGCGGCATTTTAGAGGCTTCTGGAGACTCTAGTGGAACTGTTGATTCTGGATGCAGTTGCCGGTTTTGTTTTTGTGTGGAGATTATTAGAATCTTTGAATGATATGTAACATCTCGCATGCATTGGAGTGTCTGTAATATGATTTTCCAGTCTTCTGATCTGTATTATTTATGTTGACTACAAATGAATATGGTTAGCTTTATAAAAGATAACAATTTTACAATGTTTCCACCATTACCTCTTGATATGTGTGATACATTTAACAGGTTGGACCCAACACTGCCTTTTCATTGGCCAAACATTCAAGGAAATTGTTGTATTTGGACATCTCATTTTGTCGACGAATCAGCAATGATGCTCTAGGCTTGATCGTCGATTGTTGCTCGAAACTGAAGTTGCTCGAAGTCTTTGGTTGTCGGCAGGTATGTGCGCCAAATTGCCAAATATTTATTTCCACGTCATCAATGCCATGTGAAATTATTTCATTTTTCTGAGACAACTGCTAAGGAGATGCAACAAATTGTTTATTTTTGTGCAGATCTCGAGTATTTTTCTGTCTGGACACTCCAACCCAACTGTGCAGATAATTGGATTGGAGTTGAGCCCAATAATGAATCATCTAACCTTGCTTGAACCCGGAGAAGTGTTCTTACGCTACTCACCTCTGCCAGTTTGCCAAAAGAATTGAGATTCATAGTTCAGCAAGATATTATTTTCTTAATTCATGGATCCTATCTGTCTTTTTGAACTACAGAGTTTTTTCCAGTAACATTAAAGAACTGTCTTCATTCACCTCAATTTTGTCGTATACTATGTAGCATATATTGATTTTTCGTCTTTAAACGTACTGATCATTTTGATGCAAGCATTGTGACTTTCATGTGATGGGATTTCCGTCGATTTATTCTTTAGTGTTTTTCATCGTTTTATTATGTGTGATTTTCTTGCTTTGAGATGTGTGTTAACTATATAAATATTAAGTACAGATTGTGATAAACAAAAGTGAGCAGCTCTAAACTCACCAGAATACTTCAACTTAGTGTTTTAGGCTTATGTGGAAAAAGAATATGAAAACTCATTCCATGTTCATGACTTTCCACTTCAAAACTAGTTTGACAATAGCTCGTATGTATATAAATGGGTCGGGTATAAGGGTATTACAATGAGTATATTATTACTAGGCCTATTCTAGCTTATCAGTCTCGGACATGCTTGGTCCGGAACACCTCAGACTAACGTCGGGTGCACATCAGGATGTCGGAGATATGTCGAATATGATGTAGGGGATTATGTCGGGTCCTCCATGTCGAGAATAGTCCAATAGATATGTCGAAAGGGTTGCGAGTGATATATAACGAAGATATATATATATATATATATATATATATATATATATATCGGGTAATATTCCGAATGCTATATCAGGTGTGGCTCGATATAGGTATACAGTAACTGCGGATAGTTAAAGCTTACCTTGATTACCGGGATGCGGGTATTTATAGGCCTCGGGATACGGGGACCACTCACGTGATGAACACGTGAGTTATACCATATCGGGGATGATACCCGACATAAGTAAAAGATGGGCCTAGCCCATTGCAGGCCTAATATGGGAAATACCCATATCATGTAGTCCCCCAATTTGGGAACTATTATCTAAAGATAATAATTTGACAATCAAATCTGAGTTTTTGTATTACGAGTACCTTTCGTCCCGCCAGTTCAAATGATGAAGAGCTGATGCAGGAATTGTATTTTGGTTTTTTGATATTGGTAGACCCCCAAATACATTTGGCGCATATTCATAGCTTCTCATTTGAATTCCTGTCTTTGCAAGAATTTTTCATGCCATATCGAATTTCCTTCGATATGGATGTCGAATTTAAAGTTCGATTTATCCGGCGTTTAATGCCTATCCATAGGTTCTCTCCTATAAGTAGTAGCATCCTCGGAGAGAGAGAGAGAGGGGAGTTTATTTGTCTTCTAGCGCATCGATCTCAGCCTCAGGTTAGTATGTCGGGGATACCCGATATATTTTTCGATATGAGTTTTGATATATCCTTCGATATGTCATTCGATGTGCATTTCATCTTTTCTTTTATACCTTGGTTATTTAACGCATTATTTTTGCAGATTATATAACCTTCGGCATACCTGCGTCATTTTAATCTTTCAAAAAGATGTCTAGAATCAATGAGCGTCGTGATCGGGGGGCTGCAGCTTCGACAGAGAGGCGAGAGGATGCTTCCTCTGATTCTGGTGTAAAAATTAGTACTCCAGGAGGTGTGGTTGGGCCCCCTTTGGTAGCAGAAATAATTGTTTCTGTTACTGGAGAGACCGTGCCTAGGTGTTAGCTCCCATGTGGCAAAGATGACTAATGTGGCCACCAAAACTGGTGTCGGTGACAGGATTATTAATATTGTAGGAGATGTTGTCGGGGCTAATGCTTTGTTAAAAGCGGTCTCTATGGCCAAGGAGGTCATCCGACCCTTAGAGATGTTACCCTCTTTGGTGGTCCAGGCTGATGTTCGTACCTCCTCTGCTGGCGGGGTCGCAT
This sequence comes from Linaria vulgaris, assembly GCA_948329865.1. Classification (NCBI taxonomy): domain Eukaryota; kingdom Viridiplantae; phylum Streptophyta; class Magnoliopsida; order Lamiales; family Plantaginaceae; genus Linaria; species Linaria vulgaris. The sequence continues at coordinate 19,120,460 of OX415253.1, read as the reverse complement.
ACACATGCGCTCCTCTTGGTCCTTCTGCACAGAGTGATCAGTCTTTTATGAAGGTCGCGACTGGGTCAACGCCTTTTTCCTCCACGGACAAGGCAGTCCTAATGGGTTCCTTGAGGGTCCCCATTTTGCTAAATGAAGATTCCCCCAATTCGACCCGTGTTACGGATAAGGGTAAGGGTCCTACTGAGGACGTTGCGGTTAAGAGTGGGTGTCCTGGCATAAGTGCTGCGAAGAAAGGGAAAGGTCCTTCTTTGAGTTATGTGGATAAAGGCAAGGGTCTTGCCCAAAATGTTGTGCCCTAAAGGGCCCTTTTTCACATTCTTCTCGAAATTCCTATTGGATCGCACTCTGCGCAGGCTGGTCGAAAAAGGGCTCGAGACGAAGGTGCCAAAGTGCCTCGTTCGACTGCTGATTTAGGGCGGTCTAGGCAAGGGCCTAGTGGCTAGGGCGAAAGTGTGGAGTTTCCGGAGGCCGACGCGGTTCGTGGCATGGCGCAGGCTTTTCTCCACCAGCTACGGTGCTAGTTCTGACCGAATTCCAACGGGCGCAGAATGTGCAGCGAAACATGCACATTTTTCAGAGTGTAAGTTTCTGCGATCGTATTGTCTGCTATGTTCAAATTTGTCGTAAGTTCCTTCTGTTCATGATAGTTGTTTTGTAGCTTGGGAAAATGCTGGCTACATTGATGAAGACCTTCAGTGAGTCTGAAGGGGATAAGGACGCAATCATTGCGCAACTTGAGGTCGATATCGAGAAGATGGCCGATTTTCCCTCTGGCCCTAGAGAATCTCGAGGCTGAGAAAAGAGAGGCTTTGAGCCGAGCCCGGCTATTGAAGAATGCCTATGATGACGCTTGTGCACAGCATGAGAAGATGGCGGTCCTTGCCGATCAGTACAAGGAGCATGCTTTCAAAGAGTAGGAAAGACATCGTCGGGCCGAAGGAGAACTTGTGAAGGCAATGGCGAAGAATAAACGGCTGCTGTCTGAACTTGCAAAGGCTCAAGCAGCTCTGGAAAAAGTGGTAAGTCCGCGATTCTTACATGTGCAATATCTTTTCATGTTGAGATTTTTAGCTGATGTGTTGTCTTTTATGGATAAGTCTCCCGAGGTCTTGCTGCGTGGGGCCGAGAGATTCTTGGCGAGTGGGAGCTATTAACGGCTCCTTGCAAAACCTGTCGTTGGAGAATGGAAAGAGGCCTTTCAGGCCCTGATAGGGCAAGTAACCTCTAAGAAATGGTTCAGAGAATGATTCAATTTCATGGAATTGAATGCCATGTGTGGTTCAAACGGTTTGCCCCTTACAGAGGATGAGGCCGCAGACGTTGTGTTGGATCAACATGATATATTTTCCGAGCTTGTGAAGCAGAAGGGCCTTGCCTAGTCTGAGCTTGTACTTTCCTGTTGTCGGTGTTGCATCGCCTTGTTACTCATTCCGATTATGTACTATTATTGAATAGCGATGCCCTAAATTTGTTGGCGCATTTCGTTGTGCCTTATGTCTTTTTCATAGTTTCTGTATTGCATTTCCGCTTTCCCATAGGTTTCAACATCTATGATATGTAATAATAGGTTAGTACATTGGTACCTTAATTTATCATCTTGTTGGATTCTCTCTTCGAATATCTGAGAGTTATATCGCCTCCTAGTGGGGCTCATATCGCCTTTGGCTGTTCTCCATCCTACATCTGTGTGTGGGGAGTTATGACAGAAGAATTGTAGACGTCGTATGCCGGCTTGTCTCATGCCTATCTTGTCGGATATCGGAATTATAACAGGGCAATTGTAGACTTCGTATGCCGGCTTGTCTCATGTCTATCTCAGTGGATAGCGGAGTTATACCAGGGCATTTGTAGACTTCGTATGCCGGCTTGTCTCCTGCATATCTCGGTGGATAGCGGAGTTATACCAGGGCATTTGTAGATTTCGTATGTCGACTTGTCTCCTGCCTATCTAGGTGGATAGTAGAGTTATACCAGGGCATTTGTAAATTTCGTATGTCGGCTTGTCTCCTGCCTATCTCGGTGGATAGCGGAGTTATACCAGGGCATCTATAGAGTTTTTGCCACCCACCAGTGGTTTTCATCCCGTAGGATTTGTAGAATCTTTGCCACTCATTGGTGGTCATTATCCCGTAGGATTTATAGAGTCTTCACCACTCATCGGTGGTCGTTATCCCATAGGATTTGTAAAGTCTTCGACACTCATCGGTGGTCGTTATCTCGTAGGATTTTAGAGTCTTCTGCGTTTCCTATTTTCAAACAAGGTAACACAATGTACATTAAAGAGGATTTGATAATATGGAATCAAAAAGGTGAATTCCCCTCTGTATGGTTATCCCATTGTGCAGGAGATATGTCCTTTATTGCGTGTAAGCAAGGAATATTGGTGTACCTATACTAGATGGGTGAAATACATTTGTTTACAATAGTCATAACAATTAATGTTGTATCACAGTTTTAGGATAATCGCATGAGCAGTATCATAAGTTATGTGTGTCGTTCGGGCATCTTTCATGTTATCCTCTTGATAAGGGACATTATCATCACATTCTATTGGATATGTACCTGCATAAATTCAGAAGTGTAGAAATGATAGGAGTTCATAATGGGTAACAGTCGAGGGATAGGTAAATCCCAATACGCCTACGTATCCAGTCTACGGGAATTAGACTGGCGTAGTTCCCTTGTTTTAGTTACAGTCCAGCCCAATGATGGGGCAATTAGGGAAATGAAATTGTTCACTTGACATAACACAATTGTTCTAGGAATAGTAAAAAAATAACTGAAGGTATGGGCCCCCAGCGGAAGCGAGGTGATTACTCCGTATCCAGTAGGTATTCCTGTTCGGCTGCCTCCACTTCTTGTGCCTCCCTAATTCTAGGAAGTCTTAGTGAGGCCAAATAGCACATCCATCTGTGTTTCTGATCTCTTATAACTTCCCCAATTCCGGCATGCGCGGGAAATTTTATCTTTTGGTGGTAGGTTGATACCATGACTCTCATTTCATTGAGGTCGGGGCGCCCACTGATAGCATTGTAGGGGAAGAAAAGGTCGATCACGATGTATGTTACGACGATTATCCTTCGGCATGGCTCCTATCCGAATAAGGTGAGCAACGTCATTTGGCCCATCAGAATTATCTCCCCTCCTCCGAAGCATGTTAGTGGAGTCGAGACCGCCTCCAATGCGTTCTGGGGTAGAATCATTTTTTCCAAGACATGGACAAAGATAATGTTGGAGGAGCTGCCATTATCGATCAAGGTCTTGTGTACATGATATTTAGCTACATCAATTGTAACAACTAATGGGCAATCAAGTTTACCTGCTTTCAATGCCTGTGGTGTGAGCTGCTCCGGGTCTCTCTTGGTGAACGAGATCTCTTGATCCAGGAATCCCTCTTCCATGACCGAGCTAGTATAGCCTATATACGTCCCAACCTGCATCCGGCGAGTTATTCTCTCGCGGCCCTGAGCTGAATCGGCATCTAACGTTCCTCTATTGATGACATTGATCATTCTCCTAATTGGGGAATTAACTATTGCCCTCCCGCGTTCGGGCAGAGCCTCGATTGTTTTCTGTTTGTCTCTTCTGAGAGAGCCAGAGTGGTCCCTATGAGGTGAGCATGAATCATCATCCCTTCGACGATCGTTCTTTGAGTTATTGACAAACTCAACAAGCTTGCCCTCCTTGATGAGCCTCTCAATCTCGTTCTTTAGATCAATACAATCCTCTGATTGTGTCCCATATGGCGGTGGTACTCACAGTACTTCCCATAGTATTTCATTCCTTTTGTTCTCCCTTAACTTCTTAGGATCGTTGAGCCACCTGTTTTTATGCGCCACTTCGAATACCTCCAAAATTCCTCTACTCAGTGGGTGTATTTTATCGGGGATTTGTCCCTGTATCATTCCTTTCTAGGGTGCCTGCTGAGGTTTGGGCTTTGTTTGATAGCCATTATGTTGTCCTCGTAAATGGCGTCGTATGCGAGCGTATTACTTTGGGCTATCGTCGGTGACTGAAGCTTGAGCAATTGGGAGGCAAACCTCTCATGCGAAGTAGCGTTAAATAGGATGAAGGCAACCTGGTCCCCATGTGGCTTATCCACTTTGAGTAGTTCATCGTTAAACCTTTTTATAAAATCCGCCAAGCTCTCTCTGTCTCCATGCTTCATAGCGTTCAGGTAGTGCATGTTGGTCCTCATCCTTTTTTGACTGGAGAACTGGCTCTCCAACTTCCGTTTCATCTGATCATAATCTGTTATTTGTAAACCAATCCAAAGCTGCTCCGGTTAGGGTCGTAGCCAAAATCTTTGCATTGATGTTGCGCAAAAACCTGTGTAAGTTCAAGACACTATCGACGGAGTGGAGATGGTCCATTGGGTCACTCTTCATGTTATGTGGTTTAATCATGGGGATCTTATCCCCTTTCTCTAGCACCTCCGACTCTATCTCATCTGAAAAGGGTGTCAAACTACGCGGCCTCAACCCCGCGGGTTTTGTGGTGGCGCACATCTCTTCTAGAATCTCTTGTGTCCTCATGTTCATCAGCTCTGCCCCTCGGCCTGGCACCCCTAGTTCTGGATTCTTGTGGTCGCGGAGGCGCGTCATCTACTCCCCTATTGTTCAGGTGTGGTAGTAGTGTTTCCAAGGTTGCGTTGAGTGTAGACTGAACAGTGGCGTTGATTTGCACCACGATCTCAGTGCCAACACTGTGGGTGCTGCGGGTGCGAGAGTTGGCTCCCTTGGTGCTTGGGATGCTCGGGCTCATTTTGCCCCACGACCAGTTCTGAAGCAAGAATAGGGGACGGGTGCACTTTCTACCATCGAATCGTCAACCACTGGTCTATTAGGCTGCGAGTGGGTCATCCTTCTCTACATCCTGACGTCCTCGTCCAAGAACTCGGTGTTCTCATAGACGGTGCCAGTAGTTTGGCAACAATTCGTATGTATATAAATGGGTCGGTTACAAGGGTATTACAATGAGTATATTGTTACTAGGCCTATTCTAGCTTATCAGTCTCAAACATGCTTGGTCCGAGATACCTCAGACTAACATCGGGTGCACAGCAGGATGTCGGGGATATATCAGATATGATGTCGGGGATTATGTCATGTCCTCCATGTCGAGAATAGTCCAATAGATATTTCGAAAGGGTTGTGAGTGATATATATCGAAGATATATATTGGGTAATATGTCGAATGTTATATCGGGTGTGGCTCGATATGGGTTTACAGTAATTACGGATAGTTAAATCTTACCTCGATTATCGAGATACAGTATTTATAGGCCTCGGGACACGGGGACCACTCACGTGATGAACACGTGAACTGTACCATATCGAGATGATATTCGACATATATGTCGGGGATGATACCCGACATAAGTAAAATATGGGCCTAGCCCGTTGCAGGCCTAATACGGAAAATACCCATATCAAAAACGAAGGCAAGAACTATTAAAACAACAATAAGCCATATTGAAGATCCACCAACTCTATGAATCCAATAGGGGTCAAACCCGGACAATCCATGCTCTAAGTAACCTGAAACAACAATGGATGATATCAAAACTAGGAGCAGAAATGACAGATATGAGGTAAGGTTTATAGGCTCTTCTTCAAGCTCTGGTTCAAGTATTGCCCTTCGATCAATATATAGGGGTGAAATAACGGCAAGAATTGTGAAGCCTATGGCCAAAAGCCTCTGATCATGAGAAGAAAGCCTGAAATTTTCCCGACTCCGGACAACAGCGCGGTCTGTTTGTTATGAACGCAAGCATCATTTGAACTGAACCATTGGAGGGTAATAGATGATTATGTAGGAATTTATTCTTGAACTCGATATTTTTCGTATAAAGTTGAAACTTTGCGATATTTGAGAAAAAGAAAAGGGAAAGTGAGATTGCTTTCTTTGAAAAGTTTGGGAGATGAGGACTTGTGTTATAAGGCTGTTGTGATTTGAGAATCAAAGAAGGGAATAATAGAAGATCATGAGCAATCTCCCTTTGTCATGAACCACTACTAGTGCATTTATGTGGGAATCTGATTGCAGCAGCATTAGATTATTTTCTTAGTTACCTAGAAAATTTATTCGCTTAATTGAAATTAAACGACATTTTATACTTGAGAATAAACATATCATGTGGATTTTGATTCTTTTTCTTTGGGTGTTTTTAAGCTTGCAACATAAATCATGTCTAGTAACCGTCAGAGCTGATGGGGGAAAATTACAAAAATCGTCCGTTAATGTGATCATATTGCATTTTTAGTCCGTTTCATGAATAGTCCAATATTGTGGACATTTCTGCAATTTTAGTCCTCCGGCAAAAACTTTCGCTGAAAATGTCACGTGAAGCACGTGACCCCAAAAACTCAACGGGAAAATTGTAGAAATCGTCCGTCAATGTGGCCACATTGCAATTTAGTTCATTATTGTGTTTTTTTTTACATAAATAGTCCGGTATTTGAACATTTGATTGGTTTTATTAAGTTATACTTAAACAATGATACAACGCTTAAGTAAGACCATATCGTAACTTTAACATCAATTCGTTAAATTAAAATATGTAATATTTACTAGATATGCTTAAAAATGTGTTCACCTTCAATTTTATAGCCTACGAACTAAAAATCGAATGTTGAATTTCAAGAGCTAATGCCTACTTTAAGACTGGAAAGAAAAGTAGATATAATTTCTTAAATCTTACGGGTTTTTCATAATCCTCGGCACCCATGGTAGCGCTGCCTCATTTTCAATCCCCGAGGAGCCATTCCAAAGCTCGTCACTTTTTCACAAAAATTATTACAATTGTGAGGGTGATGAGTATGAGGAGGGTTTCACGGTGGAGGAGGAAAATGCCATGATTATACCATAATTTTACCTTTTGACAATTGAAGAATTGTAAGAATTTATGCAAATTGGAATAACAAATTCGAGTTGAGATAGCTAGCGATGATGCATATTTCTAAACCTATCCAAAATGTACTCACGAGGATAAAATGGGTAACCCTACAATAAATTACTAAGAGGTGTCAGTCAAATACCCAGAGTATGCCCCACCTAAGAGAAAATGCTTGGCACACCCGAGGCACCAGGAACCGAGTGACTAACCGAATGCAACTCGAGAGCCTCGGTCAATTATTTAGCTTAGTTAACCAGTACTCACCACGACCCACTCCTTGGGAGCTAGGGATATACCCCCCGAGCGTGCAAGATCCCCACATACAACGAGCTTGCCTCGTTGTTCAAATAATTGGCGCCATTGCACAACACTTAGCCAAATTCAGAGTTCACAAGGAGAAGAAAGGCAGTGCAAAATGACAAGGAAAGAGCGGATACAAGAAGGGTCGTAACTAGGAGAAATAGTCGCACTACCTGAGAAACACAACACTTACCCTCATGGAAGGACCCCCAGAGAGATATCACGCAAATAACAACATTAATGACAACCACCAACTGCATGTCATTGATATGCAACTTTACCTGATTGGTCAAGGCTTCGATTGGACCCTCGAGCGATCAGCTACATTGGACCTCCCACACCACAGACAACTATTGGAGCAGAACGAGCCTACCCCTATTGGCTCAGAATGCCCTGCAAGGCAATTGGAGTAGGCGCATTTAACACCTAGCATAGAAAGCTTTGTCAAACCTACGCTATTGGGAACTCTCTACCGGAATCCCCTCGTTGGTGCAGAAAACACCCCCAGGTGTTGGCCCTCTCCATTTTTAGAAGTAATTACGAAAGACTAACGACCATTGTGCGAAGAACCCCAGGAGACTCCTATAACTAACACTCCATCCAACAGACAAAGAAAAGTCGAGGCAGAAAAAAAGAAGAGAAATTTACCCTCAACAATCAAATAATCCTTGTACTTATAAAATTTGTAGCATTCTACTAGTATTAAAAGAAACTCCTCTCCCTATACACAATCCCCTTCTTGTAAACCGTCTCTACACATTCAATAAAATAACACTACTTTTCCTCTCTCAAGCTGATTTGGTGCTTTATCGTCAGCTGACTTGGCAGGTTGACGAAACACTCCATATCATGCTGATTCTAGGCCACACTGGAACCAGCTTTGTCCTTAGCACACATGTACTCCAAGCGACGCGGTAAGGGGACGAGTGGATCTTTGATGATTTTGGATTGAACTCGAGTTATCCCAAACTGCCTACGTATCCCTTTGAGGGAATGAAGCCGAACATAGTTCCTTAGTGGTAGGTTAGTTGTATAATCAAGTATAATGATATGTCGAGTATCTTGTGGATATTGAATGTGATGTCGAAGAGGATATTAAGGATGACATCGAGGACCCTCTACGTCTAGGATTGTGTCCTGATGGATGCTAGATATGATATCGGGTATGATTTTGGATATCACGTCCAATGGTACGTCGAAGATATATATCTGGGATATTAATCGAGTGTTATGTCGAATCTGATATCGGTGATGCTCGATAACAAGTGTACAGTGCTGAAGATAATTAAAGCTTACCTTGATTATCGAAACTCGGGTATTTGTAGACCTTGGGATGTGGGGATCGTACACGTGACATACACATGAGCTGTACTATATTGAATATTATATTCGATATATACATCGGGGGCATCCCCGACATAGACCAAATATGGGCCTGGCCCATGGTCGGCCCAATACGAGAATACCCATATCATGTAGTCCCCCAGTTTGGGAGTTATTATTGTAAATAATAATTCATAAACTAAAATTAAGTTTGAATCATGAGTACCTCTTGTCCCGCTAGTTCAAATGACGGAGCTCGAATACGTGAATTCATTCAAAGATGTTGATGGACCCCCAATGTAATTTACGTAGCATCGAGGTCCACGTTTGAATTATCAGAGAGAAGTGCTCCTTGTTAGGAAGCTTGTTATTACTGGGAATTTCCTCCTCTTAGCACCTCCTCTCAGCGTGAACGCCCGATGAGGCTTATCAATTTGTAATTGCAGTCCTTCTGCTATTTTCATAATAAGTGGTCTATGCCATGTTGCGGGGCCTTACCTTTGTATTTTAAGCTGAACTGTCAGCAATATACCGTTAGATTCATAGATTTTCACCGCTTTAGGGTTCTCTCCTCCATATCTCGGCGGACAAGGAAGTCAATATCCCGTAGGATATGTAGATTTTTGCCCCATTTGGGTTCTGTCCTCCGTATCTCTGTGGATGAGGATTCAATATCTCGTAGGATTGTAGATCTTCACCCCTTTCGTTGGCGTGGGGTCACTAATTCCCTGTCATTTATCAATGATAGCACAACATGCAATGAATATATATTGATATAAATTTCTCAATAAGTTAGAAACTAGAAGGTGGATAGTTTCTGGTCAACTCCTTTTTATCTTGATGGGTGGGGAATGTGTTCCCTCCCCACCTTAAGGGAGTGAATTTTGATTAACATGCCTATATTCGATGCAAAGGACAATATAGAGAGGGATGCGGCGCGTGGTCGCGACAAGGCTACGTTGAATAACGTGCGTACAGAGGCACGTGCTTGACCATTTCGTGTGATGGGTTGATGGGCAAGAGGGCCCATAATAATATAGGGACAAATATTCCTTAGCCGGGAGTAGTTTAGAACACGAGGAGGTTGTTCTCCGCACGAGGCCAATATGACACCAAAAGCGTTACCGCTCGAAACAAATTGGGCCTCTTGTGGTCTTGTATGTGCAATGTTTGCATGTATTATCGTGATTATAGCCTGCCATTGTGTATACGTGATTGTTTATGAAAATCAGGTTTTGACCAACCTCGTGTTAGGTTGACGGGTGATTGAGAGTCTCAGGGTCACCGATGAGAGCGCTCTTTATTGCTTATTATGATTTTACCCTCATAACAATTTGGGATATATGAAAATGGTTGAATGTTCTAGCCCGGCCATAGCTTTAGCGTGGCTATATCTCACGTTGGAGATGCGGGTACGTAACTAACTCAACTTTTTAGGTACCTCTTGAGTTATTCGGGTACTTTATCAAATGTAGTATCTGATTGCGCTTCTGTTACCTTTACAGGTAGACATGGATGACATTGTATCACAAATGATTCTTGTTGTACCTTGTGAGGTATGATCTATGATAACGTGCTCAGTATTGCATTGTATCATGAGAGGTGAATAACTTGGATACCGCGCAAGGTATGTTTCACTATACCATTATTGGGTAGCTTCTACCTGAAGCTATTGTGGAATGTAGCTTCAAATATTGCTACATCTCACGGGTGGTTTTGAGCTATCACCAGCGCAGAGTGTAGGTATGATAGATAATGCTGAGCCTGATGGCGTTGTCGAGATTCTTAAGAAAAAGAGTCTCGTGTTAATTGGCGTGAAGTGTGGGACGCAGTGTCCAAACTGAGAGTAGGAGCGGCACTATGTTGCCTTTGTTGTGGTTGTGTAATAACCTTTAGATAATCGTAATCTTTGTTCGCTATTCTGTTTGAATTCTAACATTTGCTTCTATATTTTGCATGGTTGCTACTGTTTACGATATGAGATATCATTTGCTTGGGTAGGAATCTATTGTCGTGCACTGTAGGATAAGTATGTCGGTTAAGCTATTTGCTGCCATATCACATTGGATAGGAGATAAATCAATATGTTAAGGTATTCTCGGCCATCTTAATGTAAGATAGGAGATTCGTTTACCAGTTAGGGTACTGTCTATCATTTCCCGGAGGATACGAGATATCATTTACTGTTTGAGGTATTTTCTACCTTTGTCCGTCGACGAATTAACTGATAGTAAATTACTTGATGTCAAGCATGGTTGCAGTGAGAACAAAAATCATATGAAGCATCATTTGGAAAAGTTAAAGCACGTCATGGCAGACTGGAGGCTTCTCAGAACAATGTTTGTAAATGAAGGTTTACGTCCATATCATTTATAGGTCTGATGAGAGATGTCAACATTCTCTTCCATGTAACTTAAGCATGTGCTTTGTCAATCTTAAAGAGGATACGATAGGTAATGAGCGAGAAGTCATCGTGCAGAAGGTTCTCGGCTATAGTAATTGTGAAATTGATGAAAGCGATGATGGACGCAGAGAAGTTTCTTGACATTCTTAAGTCAGCGCCTAGTGCGTATTAGATCGCTTATTTGAACTACTAAGGGGTGTAGGTGGTCACCCTTTGAAAGGGTTGTATAGTTCACGCTAATGTATAGCATATTGTGCTGCTTGGAATGATCTTTCGGCTAACACTTTTTGTGCTTTGGAGCGATTTTATTTGAACAGTGGTTGTTCATTTTGAACCTTGCATTATATAACTTATTGGCGCAGTGGTATTATTGTAGATCTCATTAAAAGATGAGAATTTATCGTTGGCGCCGGCTTCATTTAGAAATTGACAATACTTCAAAGGGTAAAGTCATACCGTACCATGTAGAGTGGATTGCTTTTGAATAGATTGACAAGTATGGGTATGATGTTAACCATCATAGTAGATATACATGTCGTAATCACTGCGACATGTTTTTAGAATTTGGTCTTTTTCATGACTCGCATCTCGCACGCGATAATGAGCATGTTTCTCGTTGTAATTTACTCCCAGAACAGTGACGGGTGTAACGCCACTATCATAAAATTATGGTACGAATGATTTATTCATTTAATCATGTTATCGCGCTGTTCTTGAGTGTCTAGCAGTATTCTGCTATTAGATAGGTGTTATCTTTAGTTTATTATAATTATGCAGAGTAGGCGTTTAGCTAACTGCTTGACCTTTGCATCCTCGGACCAGATATAGAGGAGGCATTTGGCGACAATTATGTGCCCTTGAGAGTCGGGGTCTTATTTTGGTGCTTTATTATGCCTTAATAGGTGGGGTACCATATAGGTACTTGTTTTTGTGTCGTATGAGGCGGAGATACGACATAGGTACTAGATGTGCCCCTTGCCCATTTTAGCATGTTTTTGTAAAGGTACATGTTCTCTTGTCATTTTGAGCATAATACCATATAGGTAGTTATCATTCTGGTATTTTTGGCATTTTACCGTATAGGCAGATGTTGCTCTGCCATTTTTGGTATTTTACCGTATTAGTAGAAGTGACGCTGCCATTTCTAGCATGTCTCGTTTATGTTGTCGGCGTTGTCCATTTCCTCGTTTGAACTCATGAATAAAAGAGGGTCTTTGAGTCTATTTGAATATTTTCTATCATATCATGTAGGATAGTAAATAAACAAATTACCTGTTACGGTATTCTTTTGCTTCCTCCATAATTTTGTGGATAGGGAATTATTTCCCATAAAATTTGTAGATATTCGTCCTTTTCGGATAGTTAGAATTTCGTAGGATTTGTAGATGGTTACTCCGTCAGGTTCTCTCTTGCCTATCGAGGTGGATAGGGGAGTTATGACCTTTTAGGATTGTAGATAATCACTCCCTCGGGTGATCTCCTGCCTATTGTGGTGGATAAAGGAATTATGACCTCGTAGGGTTTGTAGATAATCGGTCCCTCGGGTGCTCTCCTGCCTATCATGGTGGATATGGAAGTTATGACGTCGTAGAGTTTGTAGATAATCGGTCCTTCGGGTGCTCTACTGCCTATCAGGTGGATAGGGGAGTTATAGGTGGATAACCGAGTTATGCCAGGGCATTTGTAGATTTCCTATGTCGAATTGTCTCCTGCCTATCTCGGTAGATAGCGGAGTTATGCCACGACATTTGTAGATTTCTTATGCCGGTTTGTCTCCTGCCTATCTTGGTGGATATCGGAGTTTTGCCAGGGCATTTGTAGATTTCTTATGCCGACTTGTCTTCTGCCTATCTCAGTGGGTAACGGAGTTATGCCAGGGCATTTGTAGAATTCTTATGCCGACTTGTCTCATGCCTATCTCGGTGGATAGCGGAGTTATGACAGGGCATTTGTAGATTTTTTTTAATCCTACTTATCTCGATGGACAGGGGATCTCTTCTTCTCCTTGTTTTGCTGACGGGGGATGTCGGTGTTCCTGTCATGGAAACGGATAACAATATATGTGCAAGCATATATCAATGTAAGACTTCAAGATAAATAATAGCCAAGAACCGGATTTTCTCCGATTTTCTATCCTTTTGGATAGGAGATACCTTTACTCTTTAAGGTATATTTGTGTCATATCCCGTAGGATATGTTTGTTCCTGCAAACAATCTATCAATATGAAAGAGATATATATATATATATATATATATATATATAACATTCTATAGATAAAGATTAATAACTGGTAACAGTTGAGAACACGTTAATCCCAGTTCGCTTATGTATCCCGTAATAAGGAAATAAGACCTGCGTGGTTCTTCCTGTTTTAGATACAGGCCAGCCCGGAGAGGCAATTTAAGTAAATTAATATTGTTACAATAATAATTAAATATAGAAATTATGGGATAACATAATTAATTGCGGAATATGCAGGTGAATAATATAATGTAATTGATATGACTTATCTTGATTGGTGGGGCGGAGTTCCAACTTGATATGGGTCAGGGTTTTGATAAGTCTGAGTCAACCCAGAGTCGTAAGAATGAAGTTGAAAAGCATAGGTCCCATGGCGCTCTAATTTGCCAGTGTTCTTGATGAACTCGATTGTTCTTGATGAACTCGATTGAATTTTACGGTTGCTTGCTTGTTTTCAAGTACATTTAAGTGTGTTCCCACAGACCGCTCCAATGATTTGGTGCTTTATCGTTAGTTGAATTGGCAGGCTGATAAAACACTCCACATCATGCTGATTCTAGGCCACGTTGGAACCAGCTTTGTCCTTAGCACACATGTACTCCAAGCGAGGGGATGAGTGGATCTTTGATGATTTCAGACTGAACTCAAGTTATTCGAAGCTGCCTAAGTATCCCTTTGAGGGAATCAAGCCGAATGTAGTTCATTAGTGGTAGGTTAGTTGTATACTCAAGTATAATGTTATGTCGAGTACCTTGTGGATATGGAATGTGATGTCGAAGAGGATATTGAGGAGGACAACGGGGACCCTCTACGTTGAGGATTGTGTCCTATGGATGTCAGATATGATGTCGGGTATGATATTGGATATGACGTCCAGTGGTACGTCGAAGATATATATCGGGGACATATATCGAGTGTTATATCGAATCTGATATCGGGGATGCTCGATATCAGGCGTACAATGTATGAGGATAACTAAAGCTTACCTTGATTAGCAGAACTCGGGTATTTATAGATCTTGGGATGCGGGGACCGCACAAATGAGCTATACTCCATTGAATATTATATTTGATATGTACATCGGGGGCCATCCCCGACATAGACCAAATATGGGCTTGGTCCATGGTCGGCCCAATACGGGAAATATCCATATCACAAGTTAGGGATCGACGTTCCAAAAAAACGTATTTGATTGTATCTTCGATTTCTTGCCCCTCCCCGCGTCTCTGGTTGACATTACATCAGCAGCTACGGTTTGTAATAATTGAGGGGGTGGGGTGTGTAGGGTCATTTATAGCGATAAATTTTACCACAAGATTAAATCGCACAAATGTCCACAATACGAGACTATTCATGCAAAATGAACACAATAACATACTAAGATCGCAATGTGGCCACTTTAACAGATAAGTTTTTCAATTCCCACCGATTTTGGGTTTCACGTGCCATTTTCGAGATAAAATTTTCGCCGGATGACCAAAATCGCACAAATGTCCATAATATCGAATTATTCTTGTAAAGGAACACAATATATAACGGACTAAAAATACAATATGACCACATGAACGAACGATTTTTGCAATTTTCCCGAGCCGACGGGGTTGTTCAATACATGACAATTTTCATTTTGATCCCTTATCCTATTAGTAATATTACTGCTACTTTGAATATTAGTCATCTCTAGGCCCAATCTCAAAACCCCACCTCATTTTCCTAAAATAGGGCTTGTGGCCCGCTAACAAAGAGGAATGGATTACTTCCTACTTAGTTAGGGAGATTTTATATTTTGGTCCCATAAGTTGGCTCGAGCGCGATTTTTGTCCCATAAGTTGACAGACCTCGATTTTGGTCCTTCAACTTGACACCTTGAGTTGATTTTAGTCCCATGATCAACCCTCCTCCCATATCCGCCGAAAAATGCATAAATGGCACCCATTCACTGCAACCTCACCTATTTAGACCCATTTTCTGGGCCCACCTGTACACATAGCACCCATGCGAAAAAAAAAATACAAAAAAGCAAATAAAAAACTAAAGAAGAAGAAGAAAACAAACTAGAAATTAAAAATATGAAAACATTATTTATTTGTCCCAATAAAAAATAAATAAAGATTCACATATTTTAACTTAAAAATAAAAAAATACAAAAAAAGGAAAAAAAAAGTAGGGGAATACGTGGGGGTGGGGTGGGGGTGGGTTGCAGAAGAAGAAGGTTTTTATTTTATTTTAAATTATAAATCAATATTATTAATTTTTAAATTGTTTGTTATATTAGTATTTAAGAATGATTCTTTTTATAAAAAAAACTAAGAATGAATGAATTAATTATTTTGATGATGTTTATATGAGAATTTTTCAAATAAAAATGTGAAGAACTATTGAGGAATATAAAATCAACATTATAAAACAAAAGATAATCAACATTATTTAAAAAACATTATCTTTAATTTTGTTATATTGAGTAATTATAGAATATCATAATGAAAGGAAAAATAATCAATTAGTCTTCTTCTTTAGTTTTTTATTTGCACTTTTTTTTTTGTTTTTTTCCACATGGGTGACATATGTACAGGTGGGTCCAGAAAATGGGTCAAAATAGGTGAGGTTGTAGTCAACGGGTGTCATCTATGCATTTTTCGGCAGAAATGGGCGGAGGGCTCACCATGGGACCAAAATCGAGTTAATGTGCAAAGTTGAGGGACCTAAATCGAGGTCTGCCAACTTATGGGATCAAAATCGCGCTCGAGCCAACTTATGAATCTCTATTGGAAATTCAAAATAAAGAAAATAAAGGCGCATACGACCAAAACATAAAATTTCCCTACTTAGTTACTTTGAGTGTAATATTTTTTGATTTTAAAAAGTAAATTTCTTTGTCCTAAACTCCTAATCAGCAGCCACGTAATCTCTTGCTTAACAAGTAAACGACGGCCCGCCATTTTTACCGTGTCAGGTACGAAATTCAAGAAAGTGATGCCCCTTATTATTCTGCTAATTAATTTCTATTTTTCAGTGTCAGCCAAGATAGTTTAGCAATATTATATTCTTTCTCTCAATCTACAACTAACAAATGTATTTCATGGGACTGCATTAGATTCCTTGAATAATGACTACGAGTGTCTATTCGTAACTTTTGTAATATGACTGGATTAAGAATTGCGGTTGAACTGATCGTTAAAAACTAAAACAATAATCTCTCAATTGTGTTAAAAAAAGTCTTTGAACGAAGGTACACGTTATTACATTTAAGTAGAAGTATCATTACTAAGCAAATATCACATTTTTGGGAGTTTTTTTGAAAAGTGTCAAAACATTTTGATTTACAGCTCTAAGAAACAAAACAATTACACAGTCACATTGATCATCATGTGTTCT
Organism: Linaria vulgaris; assembly: GCA_948329865.1. Classification (NCBI taxonomy): domain Eukaryota; kingdom Viridiplantae; phylum Streptophyta; class Magnoliopsida; order Lamiales; family Plantaginaceae; genus Linaria; species Linaria vulgaris. Next base: position 19,103,915 of record OX415253.1, on the reverse strand, counting down.
CTGCATGAAATCTAGCAACATGTCATAACTCAATTTTCGTTTGACCTAGGTCGCTTGTAGCAAAGATCATGAATGCCAAAGTACGACACTAGATTCTCAATCTTTTGTATGCACATTGAATATCACAACCAACACATCATAGCACATGAAAAAAATATCATACGTTACAACTTGGTCTTTAGAACAAAACGAACGTAAAAGAAGAGCTTACATGTTTGATCTGAAACTATTTACGAAGTAAAACGCTAAGAATTATTACACTACAAACATTTAATAATTGTGAGCCAATGATTTAAACTCTTAAATGATCTAACTATGTTAAAACTTTTTACACTTCACAACCACGATTTTTATAAACTCAGTAAAACACACGTCGAAATATTCAAGAAACATTGCAAAGCATTTCTCGTTACTTGTCAGATCATTGGTCGAGCAGACCATCAATCCTGAGCTGTCAAGCCTTGGCGAGAATACTTAATTCGATGGAATGGACTGTCGGCGGCTGAGAGACCGAGAATGAGTTATGGCAGTCTAGAGAAGAGGTTCAAATGTTTCAGAGTTTTCACGTGTCACGGTGTTGCCTATTCCGGTAGGAGAGGATTTCACGGGCGACCACACTTTCGTCTGATCTGGCGAGTAGGAGCATGCATCATCCAGTCAGCAAGGCGCACCAGGCACGTAACAGACCAAATGACGCGCGTGAAGCATGTACAAACGCCCCGCACTTTGGCTCACCGATCCAACAAGAGAAGTTCTAGGGCCGCTCTAGAATTTTTCGAACACTTGGGCTCTATGAGGTAAATAGGCAAACTCTAGATTACTCATTTTATTGTAAGAATAGTGTAGAACATTTCTTTAGCCTTTAGACCGTTAGATTAGTTTGATCTGGGTCGTTTATTGAGCCCAACTCCTTGTATATATACTCCATGATTTTCACTTCATGTTTTAATTATTTAGAGCTGAAGAAATGATCCAAAAAATCAAATAAAAATTTAGAGCTGAAGATACCCTTAGTGTTTATGTGTTACTTATGAAACTTAAAAGTATATGTGCTACGATTTTAGGTGCAATTGGCGCTGTCCAGTATTAGAGAGAGGTATGCTCTTAGTTGTGTTAATTACATACTATGTAAAATCATATACATGTTTTTCATGGGGGTTCTATTCTCAACGCTCTCAAGATCAATACAAATATTTGGTCTAGAAGAATTAATAGGTACAAAGATAAAAAAAAATGATTTGAAGATGCAAATGTAAAAGATTTTTCGGCTTGATATAGTGTTGCAAAGAAATCTTGAAGGTTGAATTTCGGGTTCGGTACTATACAGTGGTGTCAGAGAATAATTTAACACAGAATAATACCTTTCTAAACTATAGTTTCTCCCCCTACTTAACCTAGTTATTCTTACACTATAAGATGCTTTATTTGTTGGCTTCTGTGTGCTGACATATGAATTACGTCTATCTTAGAGATACACATGGAGTATTTTGATTGCAGTTAACCTGTAAAGCCCCAAAATGTAAACTAAACAAAACCCATAACAACTTCAATAAAAATAACTCAACCCATGTCAATAAATCAACCGCGCACAACGCTAACCAAATTCAACATTTAACAATCAATAAACTAATAAAAAGTGTAACTGAACTAGATAGTTTTACAGTCCCATGGTTCAAACCTAAACAAACTAGACTACCAAAAGGAAGTAACACAAGGTGACAGCCGCCCTACTCCTCTAGGTACTCGTTCTCTGCTGGTTCGAAACTAAGCTGAGGAAGAAAGAAAGAAATAATGCATGCATGAGACAAAAATCTCAGCGGTGTTCGTGTTGTGTGTGCAAGGAAAATGTCATGCTCTTTTGTTTTGAAAAAGAATGTAAAAACAACAGTTAAGGCACATCAACAGTCAAACAGTTCCCAGTCGGTCGAGGCACAGTACAATGTTCAACCTCAGTATCAGATTATCCCATCCGTATAACTCCTATCAGTCAATCAGTCGGTCAGTCCTTATTTCTCCCATTCAAGGAGCTACCTTGAATACAGTCCACATACCACACAGGTATGCTCGTCGGTTACTCCACTTAGATGCTACGAAACTCCCGTAGGTCTAAGAGAGAGGGGCCATGGCATGCAGACCATCTGGCAAGCCCGCCGTTGCCCAGCGATACAACACACTCACATAGCCGTGGATCCATTACAGTCGGTAGAATAAATCGGTCAGTCAGTCAGCCGTCCAATCATTCGTTCCCACATCAAACAATCAATAATGCTACAGTTTTAATCAGATAACTTTCTCGGAAGCAAGCAGTCCTTTACATACACAGTTTATCATAGCATTTTCAATCATGTCAGTCAACGATGGATATATGTATACGTATGTATTTACTACTAAGATACACGTAGCACGTACTTTCTTCCCGTAAAATAATATGGTATTGGGAACACGCACCTGGTATGGGCTGTAAAGCAAAGAGTGATAGCTGCTCACTCGCGTCTACTCGGGACTGTCCAAGATTCATAAATATAACGTCAATAGACATTCAAGTTCTAGTCTTAATCTTACTAACTATTGTTACAACTATAAATGTTACTCTACTTATGTATTGATCCTCTTAATACCCAAATCCCCAATCATATGAGTGATCATCATTTATTACTCTTGTATGCAGTAGTTCACTATAGCTCTACTAAATGTTTACGTTTCAAATATAGGTTCTAAGTTCCAGTATCTACTGAGTTTCAGGAATACATACTTGAAGGAAAACTAATTTACTTCTAATAATAATCATGTTTTCTTGTAATAATAACCTACTGTACTAACTAATAGAATGATACAATAGCAATATGTGTACACGTATATATGTGCAGCCAAACTACAGTATTAACAATAATTAATTACCAACTAATTACCGAAAATAGTCTATAGGTTATATATTTCAATTAATGGAATATAATATACTTACTATAATCATGTGCTACTAATATCTTGCAGACTACAAACTAACCATAATTTACATTAAACTATGCATGCTTCATTAAAATATGACTTTTAATCCCATCAATTCTGATCCTTACGTGCCGACTTTGGCAATAAAATAATATAACTTTACAATTTCCTACAATCAACATTAATGCGGGCCGCCACCCTTGTTTACAATACACCATTCACTTGGATCAATTGCTACACCGAATATATACCTACACTAACCCATGAGAGTTGAATCATTTATTAATATACTGAGGAGGACAATACCTGCAGTGGTTGACCGAGAGAGAAACAAAATTTGAGACGCAATGAGAGAGAGACGGCAGGAGAAAGTAAAAGGCTGTGCTATATGGAGAAACCCTTAACCCTCAGATACAGTAACTATTTATATGTCAGGGTTTATAATTTGAGTTTAAGAGAATTACTTCACGATCCCTAATTAAACTACAACTACACTTATTATTTAATATAACTATAATCCATAAATATAAATATGTGCATAACAACGTCCTACTTAATTAATTAATTTATATTGTTTTATTTATGCAACGCTGAGTAATTAAGAACATCCTATTAATCCATGCAGCAAAATTATGGGGCGTTACAATCTACCCTCCTTAAAGGAATTTGGTCTCCAAATTCTAATAACCCTCTAAATTAGAGCTTAAGATTGAACCTTTTATATTTATGAAGGGTAAGAAGGGTACCTTCGATAGCTGCACTCTGAATTGATGGTTCACTGCCTCCCAAAGCATACACTCTCGCTTGCACTTTTGATTTGTCACCAGTTTCTTGATTGTTACTCTTATAAATCTGATTTCTTTGTTGCACTCTCCTCCTAGGACACCCGTTCCTCATGTGTTGGTCACTACCACAAACCAAATATCTACCCATATTTTTCCAGCAGTTAGCCACCTCGTGGTTAGCTTTATCACAAAATCCACAACCACGGCCTTGTTGGCCAACATTACTCTGCACCGCAGGGTGATTAGTCCTAATCTGAGAATTAGGCATGTGTTGTTGTAAAGGTTTTGGCGCCAAAACTTGATCCCACACTCCTCGTATGTTACTGTGAGTTGTGCGAGCCTTCTTCTCTGGTGGGCATATGGCGTCTAACTCTGTAAGTCCAGCCTCCATCTTCCAGGCTTTTTCCACAGCTGTAGAATAGTTTGGGATGTCCATTGCTAGGAGTCCTCTCTGGATACTTGGGCGAAGTCCCTTCACAAACTTTCGAACGAGTCTCTCTTCATCAGTGTGCATATATGGCACATACTTGACAAGCATGGTAAACTCCGCATCGTATTGCGCAACACTGAGGTTTCTCTGTAACAGTTGATAAAATTCATCTTCCGGCGTTCACGAACAATCTGTGGTACGTACTTGTCATTAAACTCTCTCGAGAAATTCTCCCAAGTCCTCGCGGTGGCGCGTTGTACCCATTTAATTTCAATTGAGTTCCACCAGTGTCGGGCTACTCCATCCAATAGAAAGGTCGTAAGTCTCACTTTCTGCTCGTCGTTGTAATCCAAAGCTCTGAAAATGTTCTCAATTCCCTCCAGCCATGATTCTGCAATCTGATCATCTGGCTCACCAAGGAAAGGTTTTGGCTGAAAGCGTAGGAACCGCTCCAAAGTCTGGTCCGCAGGGGGTTCCTCTCCTCCCCCCACCCTGGTTTTGCAATGTTTGGACCAATTGTTGCAATGCTGTGGCGAATTGGTTTGTTGCTTTGTTTCCCGTCGGCTGTGCCTCACCAGGAGCTTGTGAGGGTGGCCCTTGTTGTTCTTCGTTCTGAACGTTATTGCTGCGTCGACGACATGCCATAAGTGGTACATTATCTTCTAAAGCTCGAGAACCGTTAGCATGTCTTCTACTTCGGCGACGTCCGTTCTCCATTTGGGCGTATGAGGTGTATAAATAAAATGTTATTCTTAGATACTATCGATACTAAATAATCAGGGCTATAATCTAAACCAAATTCTCATGTACGGTTTCACTATGTAAGGTCTAATTAAGTTGTAGATTACTAAATCATGTAATCCATAACAATAAACAACTCATCAGGTAGAACATACGAATAAGACAAGAAACCAAATCATTTAATTCACGAAGTTAGTTTGCACATGAGTTCAAAGTTAACTAAGCAAGATTCAAATATCCGTGTTCAATTACTATTAAAAATATTGTTCCTAAGTTGTCAATCTAAAGTCTCTAGATCATCTATTATGCATCTAGTGTGCATTATAAGTACACGAACTGTATCCTGCTTCGGGGTCTTCTTCTTCCTCATGTTCTTCTTCATCGAGTTCCTCTTCCGGCTCCTCTTCAGGCTGTATATTTTGCTCAAGGGTTAACATCAGTTTCAACATCTTGATTTCCTCTCTTGCCTCCTTCAGTCCTTCAGCTAGTGTTATCATCTTATCGTGGTAGTGTGCGGCTACGACCTTCAAATTATTGTACTCCTCCTCGCTATCGCGACTCCTTTTGAGGTGTCTATCTCTATCCTTTAGTAAGGCGTGAACGACTTGGTTTGGATAGTCATGATGGAGTCTTGGTTCCCTTTCGGCCATTGGTCTCATGCGTCCAGGGTTATACACCTTACGGGGTTTGGTTTTGTACACGATGGGACGAGGTGCATCTAGGCGAGGCACCGGTATCTCAGGCGCTTGTACGATCTCAGGGTTATCTTGAGGGTTAGGTTGATTCATATATTCCTAAAAAGTTAATGTTATAGACAATTACTAGGTGGATGTTTCACATAGAAGTGTAATGCAATGATCAGACAAGACAATAATGGTTATGCAGAAAAGAATGAACAAGTTTCTAAACTCCTAAGGTCACTTCAAAATCTAGTACTCTAGCAATGGGGATGTACTTCACACCTTGGTTCACAATAGATTATCAAAGGTCGGCCGCCCAACGATAATACATCAACCCTTGGTACTTAGTACGCCCTACGACTTATGCGAAAGCTCTAATGATAGGTCAAATAATTCTAACTAGGTCTTAAGATCCTATCCTGACAAAGCCTGGGTGGTTATTAACCCAAGCTCTGATACCAACTGTAAAGCCCCAAGATTTAAACTAAACAAAACCCATAACAACTTCAAGAAAAATAACTCAACCCATGTCAATAAATGAATCGCGCACAACGCTAACCAGATTCTACATCTAACAATCAATAAACTAATAAAAAGGGTAACTGAACTAGATAGTCTTACAGTCCCATGGTTCAAACCTAAACAAACTAGAGTACCAAAAGGAAGTAACACAAGGTGACAGCCGCCCTACTCCTCTAGGTACTCGTTCTCTGCTGGTTCGAACCTAAGCTGAGTAAGAAAGAAAGAAATAATGCATGCGTGAGACAAAAATCTCAGTGGTGTTCATGTTGTGTGTGCAAGGAAAATGTCATGCTCTTTTGTTTTGAAAATGAATGTAAAAACAACAGTTAAGGCACATCAACCGTCAAACAGTTCACAGTCGGTCGAGGCACAGTACAATGTTCAACCTCAGTATCAGATTATCCCATCCGTATAACTCCTATCAGTCAATCAGTCGGTCAGTCCTTATTTTCCCCATTCAAGGAGCTACCTTGAAATCAGTCCACATACCACACAGGTATGCTCGTCGGTTACCCCACTTAGATGCTACAAAACTCCCGTAGGTCTAAGGGAGAGAGGCCACGGCATGCAGACTATCTGGTAAGCCCGCCGCTGCCCAGCGGTACAACACACTCACATAGCCGTAGATCCATTACAGTCGGTAAGAATCAGTCCTTCAATCATTCGTTCCCACATCAAACAATCAATAATACTACAGTTCTAATCAGATAACTTTCTCGGAAGCAAGCAGTCCTTTACATACATAGTTTATCATAGCATTTTCAATCATGTCAGTCAACGATGGATATATGTATACGTATGTATTTACTACTAAGATACACATAGCACGTACTTTCTTCCCGTAAAATAATATGATTTTGGGAACACACACCTGGTATGGGCTGCAAAGCAAAGAGTGATAGCTGCTCACTCGCGCCTACTCGGGACTGTCCAAGATTCATAAATATAACGTCAAGAGACATTCAAGTTCTAGTCTTAATCTTACTAACTATTGTTACAACTATAAATGTTACTCTACTTATGTATTGATCCTCTGAATACCCAAATCCCCAATTATATGAGTGATCATCATTTATTACTCTTGCATGCAGTAGTTCACTATAACTCTACTAAATGTTTACGTTTCAAATATAGGTTCTAAGTTCCAGTATCTACTGAGTTTCAGGAATACATACTTGAAGGAAAACTAATTTACTTCTAATAATAATCATGTTTTCTTCTAATAATAACTTGCTGTACTAACTAATAGAATGATATAATAGCAATATGTGTACACGTATATATGTGCAGCCAACCTACAGTATTAACAATAATTAATTACCCAAAATAGTCTACAGGTTATATATTTCAATTAATGGAATCTAATATACTTACTATAATCATGTGCTACTAATATCTTGCAGACTACAAACTAACCATAATTTACATTAAACTATGCATGCTTCATTAAAATATGACTTTTAATCCTACCAATTCTGATCCTTTCGTGCCGACTTTGGCAAGAAAATAATATAACTTTACAATTTCCTACAATCAACATTAATGCGGGCCGCCACCCTTGTTTATAATACACAATTCACTTGGATCAATTTCTACACCGAATATATACCTACACTAACCCATGAGGGTTGAATCATTTATTAATATACTGAGGAGGACAATACCTGCAGTAGTTGACCGAGAGAGAAACGAAATTTGAGACGCAATGAGAGAGAGACGGCAGGAGAAAGTAAAAGGTTGCGTTATATGGAGAAACCCTTAACCCTCAGATACAGTAACTATTTATATGTCAGGGTTTATAATTTGAGTTTAAGAGAATTACTTTACGATCCCTAATTAAACTACAACTACACTTATTATTTAATATAACTATAATCCATAAATATAAATATGTGCATAACAACGTCCTACTTAATTAATTAATTTATATTGTTTTAATTATGCAACGCTGAGTAATTAAGAACATCATATTATTCCATGCAGCAAAGTTTCGGGGCGTTACATAACCCATTTACCAAGTTGCCTCATCTATATAATATGTACATGATGGATAAGTATAAGGGGGCTCCATTTGGTGAGTTGAGCCCCCACGTGTTTGCGGTGGCTGATGCTTCTTACAGGTTTTTCATGTTTGAATCGTAGAATTGCAGTAAATGCAGTCCCGTAAGCATATGCTTAATTGCCTGACTTTTGATCTGGTCATTTTGGTCCAGAGCAATGATGAATGAAGGGCATAGCCAGTCTATTCTGGTTAGTGGAGAAAAAGGGGCTGGAAAAACCGAAACGACTAAGTTGATAATGCAATACCTCACTTATGTTGGTAGTCTTGCTGCCAATGATGATCGAACAGTTGAACAGCAAGTTCTAGAGGTATGATTCCAACACTATTCATCATGTACTCGGTGTTTAGCTGCTGCTTTGTTTGAGATGAACATGTGTGGCTATTCACTATTTGTAACCTGTTGAGGACTGTTTTAGTTCTGAGCCTATATAAAGTGGATGAAGTGGGGAAACATACTAGTTTGACATGAAGTCTGAATTATAACCAATTATCACAGAATCAATTTTTCTGGACAGAGACATAGTATAAAACTCGGTTCTATAAATGATTCTCTTGTTCATTTTTCTGATACCTTTAGGCAATCTGCTTGTAGTGCTAACTCCTCATTCTTTTTCTGTTAGTCAAACCCGCTTTTGGAGGCATTTGGCAATGCAAGGACTATGAGAAATGATAACTCAAGGTACAATTTACTGTTAGATAGTAAATGTTGTTGAATTTCACTTCTTGAGTTAACATTGACCTTGCTTTATTACAATAAGGTATCTTTTAAAGCACAATATCGGGTATTTACTTTTTGTTTTTTCTTGGGTTTGAGCTTTTTGTCCTCTGACATCTTTTATATCCATCTGTTTGCTCTGGTAGAGGATGTTTGGTAACTTAATTTTGATGAAAGTTGTCTGGTCCATACCAATATAGCAGGTGATCACACTTTAGTACTTTTGAACTTCAAGTTTCGAGAAGTTATTTCGTGACCTATAAACATGATGTTGTCAACAGATAGAATAGTTATTATATATTTAATATAGTTGGTATATGTGTTATTAGAGTCGCAGGTGATATGTGAGTCTTGATGAATTCACCCCTACCTTAGTTTCAATTTCATGTATATATATGTATGCTTCTTCATCTGAATAAATCAACTTTCTCTTTACAATCTTCACATGATACAGAATATAAATATTGACATGGTATCTTCACCATCTACCTTAGCTTCAATTTCATGTATATATATGTATGCTTCTTCATCTGAATAAATCAATTTTCTCTTTACAATCTTCACATGATACAGAATATAAATATTGACAGTTGTTCTATCTTCTTATTAAATAGTAATGTTATTTATGGAAGGGTGGCATAACAGTGCTTTGTCGGTCTCGGTAATATGGATACCCAATGTTTTTGCTTGTTATGCAGTCGCTTTGAAAAGTTAGTTGAGATTCAGTTTGATTCAAGTGGTAGAATTTCAGGAGCTGCAATCAGGACGTACCTGCTCGAGCGGTCTCGTGGAGTGCAAAAAACAGACCCTGAGAGAAATTACCATTGTTTCTATCGATTGTGTGCATCTGGACGGGTACTCCCCTGTTTAATACCCTCATTGCATTATTTTTGGGGAATTTGGATATTAAAAGTCTGGATTGTGGAGTAAATCTATCTTACTATGTGGTACAATTTTGTGTAAATATTTGGAATTTGATGGTAAATTTTTAGTTGGTGTCCAGATCATATCACTATGGATAAGAGTACATTTCGTGAATCCTGTACGAATGATTAGATGAAAATTATTCAATTGTACGTAGCTTGAATAAGATAATTGAAAACAAATTTATTGGTCTTTTGGGCCAGAACAATGTCGAGTTGCAATGGAGGTTTCATATTCCTACACTATAGCTGGCTGGTTTGCCAAATCACTTCACCATACCATTGCTTTCTGACTAATTCCGTGGTAGGAGGTGTCTAACTTTCCTTTTCTTTAAAATTTATCAACTTAACTTTCTGCTGCATAAGTGAGATGAGTTGGTTGCTTTTAATGATGCGTCCCGCCATGTCATTGCGGGGGCATTCGTATACTGACCACAATCTGAAACCAGTTGATGGCTCATTGGTGTTGCTGCTGTTGAGTTGTTACCTCTGGTTAGCGAGACTTGTGGTTTTTGTATATGAGGATGTTGTTATGCTATTCAGGATGCAGAGATGTACAAACTAGGTCATCCCAGTAACTTCCATTACTTGAATCAAAGTAAAGTCTATGATTTAGATGGAGTAAGCAATGCAGAAGAGTACGTGAAGACAAGGAGGGCGATTGATATTGTTGGCATAAGTGAAGAGGAACAGGTTTATTGAAGAAAATTTGTCTGTTTTATCATGCATCTTGCATACTTTGGTTGTGGTTTCCCTTACATTCTCAATTTTTTCCTCACCAGGAAGCCATATTTCGAACTTCGGCGGGTATTTTTACATCTTGGAAATATAGACTTTTCCCCAGGCAAAGAGCACGATTATTCGGTCGTAAAACACTAGAATTCTACTTTTCATTTGAAGATGGCTGCATAACTCTTTAGGTGAATGACATGGCTTTTGGTACATCTATGTTTATTTTGGCATTTGTGCTCTTGTCACTAGAGTAGTTGCCTGTCTAATCTTTTGATATAATTTTTTTTATATTGATGACTTATATTTTGCGACCTACTGTTTGTTCTGCAAGGCGTCACTTGTGTTTCTTGTTTTCTCATTCTGATTGCAGTCATGGGCTAAAATCCTATTGTCAATGACTGCACCTTTCCTGACAGTTTTAATGTTGCTAATAAGGCTTCTTTGCGTGTTGATAATTTGTTTAGTACCAATAGTTATCGAAGTTTGTGGTTTTGATACTTGTAGGTTTTCTCTTAACTTAGGTGTGATGTTAATCTTTTGTTAGCCACGCTCTGCACTCGTGAAGGGACTATTGAAAGCAAACTCAAAAGCTTCAATTTTATTCATCAATGGAGTTGAGTTTGGTACAGAATTTGAGAGAGAAGAGAATTCATCTCTCTAACTGATAAACTGGAAAAAAAAAAGTAAGTGTGCGTGTGTGTGTTTGTGATCTATTTATACTGAAAACTCATTCAGTGCTAATGACCACCAATGGTCATATTTAATATACAAAACAAAATTACAAAATAAATTAAGAAAGTTTCCTAAAGTGGAAAGTGTTAAGCTGCTAATTAAGTTAAATTAAAATAATTTCCAGAAATGGAAATGGTGAGTTGAGCTGGTCAAGACCACCCCCCCCCCCCCCCCCCCCCCCCCGCAAGAGGGGCGTGGATATCCAATAAGCCCATCTTGGACTTCATAATAGTGAAGGGTTGAAGAGATAGAGGTTTGGTCAATATATCTACCACATGATGGTTGTTTTCTATGTGAAGAACTTTGATGAGACCTTGTTGCACCTTCTCTCTGACAAAGAAACAGTCTATTTGTATGTGTTTGGTCCTTTCATGTTGAACCGGATTGCTGGCTATGCATATTGCACTTTTATTGTCTGTAAACAGTAGGGGAGTTTTGGATTCAGGGACTGACAAATCAGAGAGCAACTGTTTCAGCCAGAGAACTTCACAAGTGGTAGCTGCTACTACTCTGTATTCAGCTTTTGTGGAGGACCTACTGATAGTAGGTTGCTTCTTAGCTTTCCAAGAGATTAGAGATTCTCCTAGATATACTGCAAAACCAATTACACTTCTTCTGGTGGTTGGACAAGTTGCCCAATCACTATCACAGAATGCCTTCAGGTGAGGTTCATTTGAGGCTGGATAGAAGAGTCCTTGTCCAGGGTTATTCTTGAGATATCTGAGCACCCTGTGAGCAGCAGCCAAATGAGATACTGTTGGCTGAGACATGAACTGAGTGAGTGACAGAATACTATAGCTGAGGTCTAGTCTTGTGATGGTGAGGTAGAGAAGCCTGCCCACTAGTCTTCTGTATATGCTGGGATCATCTAAGTATGCTGAATCTGCTGCTTGTAGTTTTGTAGATGAATCCATAGGAGTAGTTGTCGGTTTGCATCCAAGGTAGCCAGCTTCTGTCAGCACATCCAAAGCATATTTCCTTTGGCATATAGTAATGCCATTCTTTGATCTGGCTATTTCAATGCCCAAAATGTATTTTAAGTTCCCCAAGTCCTTGATTGTGAATTGCTCATCCAAGAACCTCTTGAGGTTAGTTATTTCTGACATATCCTTTCCTGTCAATATTACATCATCTACATAGATATATAGAGCAGTGGTTAGTTTGTGGTACCACTGTCTTGAGGCTTGTTTAAACCCATATATACTTTTCTTAAGTAAGCATACTCTCTTGTCAATGGGATTACAATATCCAGGGGGAGGTTTCATATTGATTTGTTCATCTAAATCACCATGTAAGAAGGCATTGTTTACATTCAGTTGATGTAGGTGCCAGTTTCTAGAAGCTGCAATTGCAAGTATAACTCTGACAGTGGTTAATTTTTCAACTGGAGAGAATGTATCAAAATAATCCAGGCCTTCCGCTTGTGTGTAGCCTTTGGCTACTAGCCTGGCTTTGTGTCTTTCAATGGTGCCATCTGATTTGTGTTTGATCTTAAAGACCCATTTACAGCCAATGTAGTGTTGGTTAGGGGGAAGTTTAGTGAGAATCCAAGTGTTTGTTTGTTCAAGGGCAGTGAGTTCAGCTTTCATAGCTTCTCTCCATTCAATATGCTTGTTAGCTTGAGTGTATGTCTTTGGTTCCACTGTTTTAGTCAGAGCAGTGGTGAATGCATAATGAGTAGTGTTCAATCTTTCACTACTTATGTGTTTCTCAATAGGATATTTTACAGTGAAAGCCTAATTGCTATTGTGAGAAACATTAGGTAATTTATAATCATAAACATTAAGATAAGCAGGGGTATTGACAGTTCTAGAGGATCTTCTTAGATTAGAAGTAGAAGAATGGATGGATACAATGTCACTTGGTTCTACAGCAACTTGGATAGAGGATTCTGCAGTGTTGTTGAGTTGAGGTGGTTGATGAACAACATGAGATTCAGTTGGTTGTTGTTGAATAACTGGAGCTGGTGTTGGTCCTGGAATGTGAGTGGAAGGGACTGGAGATTGGATTTCTACTTTTTGAACCTGCAAGTTAGTTAAAGGATTTGTGCAGATGGAGAGAATGGTATTTTGTTCTTGTTGATTATCATTACTTTCTTTGAAGGGAAAAATGTGTTCATAAAATTGAACATTTCTTGAGATGAATGTCTGCATAGTCTCAAGATTAAGAAGAGTATAACCCCTTGTTCCTCTGGGGTATCCCAAAAAGATACATTTTGATGCTCTTTTGTCAAATTTGGATCTGTGAGCAGTTAAGGTATCTGCAAAGCATAGACATCCAAACACTTTTAAAATGGAATAGTCTGCTTGTCTGTTGAAAAGCATTTCAAAAGGTGTTTTGTTATTTATAGTAGGGGATGGTAACCTGTTGATGATGAATGTTGCAGTGGCAATGCAAGATGGGCAGTATTCTAAAGGAATGTTGGATTGAAATCTCATGGCTCTTGCTATTTGCAGGAGGTGTTGATGTTCCTCTCTACTAATTCATTTTGTTGTGGTGTGTCTACACAACTAGTTTGGTGAATAATGCCAAGAGAATCATAGAATGACTTCATTACAAATTCAGTTCCATTATCTGATCTTAAGACTTTGATCTTTAAATTGAACTGTGTTTCAATAAGCTTATAGAAATTGAGAATGTTCTGTTGAGTTTCAGATTTGGCTTTCAAAAAATATATCCAAGTGCATCTTGTATAGTCATCCACAATTGTAAGAAAGTATCTATAACTAGCAACATAAGTTACATTGAACGGTCCCCAAAGATCACAATGGATCAAATCAAATGCAGCACTAGAAGTAGAGTTTCTAATAGGAAAACTTAATCTTTTATGCTTAGCAAAATGACATGTACCACAGGGGTTTTGCAAATCACACTTATTTAATGAAAGAGATGGGATACAAGACAGTTTGTGCGTGGGTGTGTGACCAAGCCTGTGGTGCCATAGTGTTACAGTATCCATAAGAGATGAACTAGTAGTAGCATTATTGCAAAGACTTTGAAAGTTGGTGTTTATATCCAGGAAATAGAGTCCATTATGTTGTCTAACAGAACCAATCATCTTCCTCGTTGTGAGGTCCTGCAAGAAGCATATATGTTGAAAGAAGAAAATACACATATTTGAAGAACTGGTTAGCTTAGAGACTGACACCAGATGATGAGTGAAGTCTTTAACATAGAATGCATCTTTCAGAACTAACCCACTGGTTAAAGTTATATCATACTGTAAACTAGCATTAGTGAACTAGTTATTAGGTAACCTTATAGGTATATTCACATGCTTAGCAGTAGATGGAAACAAAGTAATATCACACAACATGTGATCAGTAGCACCAGTGTCAATGATCCAGGGTGTGTGTAACATATTACTTCTAGCAGAATATGCAGTATGAGGGAGAGTTATAGGAATACCAGCTTTGTGAGTAGTTGCATAATTTGCTGAAGGTAGAGGCTGAGCATTTGAGGAGGGGACTTGTTGACTCCAAGTGAAGGCCATGAATTGATTAAACAAACTTGCCATGTTTTGTTCCATGTTTGTTTGTGAAATTTCACTTTCAGTCTGTTGTGTATCTTCAGCAGCATTAGCCATATGAGCAGATGGTGGAGCTATTTTCCCTTTTGGTCCTTTCCATCCTGGTGGATATCCAATGAGTTGATAACATATGTCCATTGTATGACCATTGTACAAGCAGTGGGTGCATTTCAACTCTTTCTTGTCCTTGCTCTTGCTGAACTTGTTCTGAGTGTAGAATCTGTTGTTATTGTTAGTTGTTGGTCCTCTTGTGAACATTGCCAAAGGATCATGAGACATAGAAGAATGAGAGTGGATGGATCTCTGGTTCTCTTCTTGAAGCAGGAGAGAGTAAGTTCTGGATAGTGAAGGTAAAGGTGACATGAGCAGAATTTGGCTCCTTAACATTGTGAATGACTCATTTAATCCTACTAAGAAGGTCATGACACAATCAGATTGCTGAAGATCCATCATGTGCTTGTTGACATTGCATACATAAAGACCACATGAACAAGCAATAATTGGCCTCTGGCTGACATATAATCCCAGACCACTCTAAAAGCATTATAGTAAGAGGTAACATTCATTGAGCCTTGAGTGATTGTGGCCAATGTTTTCTGCAGTTGAAACACTCTTGAGCCATCAGTCCTGTCATACCTCATCTTGAGTTCCTTCCAAACATCAATTGCAGTCTTAAAAGAGTAGAGACTTGTTCTGATTTATTTAGACACAGAGTAAATAAGCCAAGAAAGCACTAAGTTGTTGGCTCTAATCCAACAGGTTTTCAACACCATATCAGGATCAACAGGCATGGGGAGGGATCCATCAATAAACCTGATTTTGTTCTTGATTGTTAAGGCCATTTCAATGCCTTTAGTCCAAGAAGAGTAGTTATCAACTGTCAGCAAGTCACTAACAATAGATTGACCAGTAAAATCATTGGATCCAAGAAAATAAACAGTAGTTGAATCATCAGAGAGATTCTTAGTATATGTAGGCGCACTGGAATTCACATTTGAATTCTGATTACGCAGAGGAACATTGTTATCAGCCTCATTCAAGTTGCTCATATTGTAAGATTTAAGAACAAATCGACAAATATCACAATGTACGGTGATGAAACAGATCAATTAACAAGAACACAGATTCAATTGAAGAACTAGGTTAAAATCGATTCACAGAATTGAGATCCGATTCGAGAGTTAGCGAGATTCTTCTCCAACCAGCAGGTGATTGAGCGGAGTTCGAACAGCGGAATGATCGTAATAGTGACGAATGATACCATGAAAGCAAATTCAAAAGCTTCAATTTTATTCATCAATGGAGTTGAGTTTGGTACAGAATTTGAGAGAGAAGAGAATTCATCTCTCTAACTGATAAACTGGAAAAGAAAAAGTAAGTGTGCGTGTGTATGTTTGTGATCTATTTATACTGAAAACTCATTCAGTGCTAATGACCACCAACGGTCATATTTAATATACCAAACAGAATTACAAAATAAATTAAGAAAGTTTCCTAAAGTGGAAACTGTTAAGTTGCTAATTAAGTTAAATTAAAATAATTTTCAGAAATGGAAATGGTGAGTTGAGCTGGTCAAGAACTATCGTGAAAGTTCTGGATTGTAATGCCGCAGTAACTGGTCGGGATGCGATGGCCAAGCCTATTTATGCTCGGCTGTTTGACTGGTCAGTTGCTTTTTTCTTTCTTTTAACACCGTGACGGTTAAATTTTGATACTTTTCATTGTCCTCAGGCTTGTTGAAAAGATTAAAAGATCTGTTGGGCAGGATCGTACGTCTGAAATCCAAATTGGAGTCCTGGACATTTATGGATTTGAATGCTTTAAGTTGAATAGGTAATTCTCTTCATAATTCTATTCACTTGATACTAAATACTTTCTCTATGGTGGTCAAGTCTTAAGCCCCTTCCCTTAAAACTGCTAAACTAGTACAAGTCCGATGCTGTCTTGGATTTGCCTGAATACCACGTATTTATTTTTGAAAGGCTCGTCCTGAGGATCTATGGTGAGATTAGATACATGTCAGAGAGAAAGATATGTTTATTACTCTGACTTGATAGTTTATTCTCCTAAACATCTTGGTATCATTCTGGACTTTGTAATCATCACTGTTATGCCTGAATTATTCACTATAAAGTCAAAATAGCTATGTTCTGTTTTCTTTCTGAAATATAACTGGTCACACGCTGATTTCTGTATTTACTAAATTCTATTTATGCAGTGGAAACTAATTGGTTGGTTCTGCTCTGTTTGTACAGTTTTGAGCAATTTTGCATCAACTTTGCAAATGAGAAGCTCCAACAACATTTTAATGAGGTGAAAAATCATGTTTGAGGGATATAATTTTGTTAAATGTAGTTAACGACTTTTCTGCTCCTTGCTTATATTATATTTTTCCCGGCCTTTGTTTTCCAGCACGTGTTCAACAGGGAGCAGAGTAATATCACAGAGAAGAAATCAATTGGAGCTATATTGAATGTATTGACAACCATGATGTGTTGGATTTGATAGAGAATGTATTTTCTTACCCCCCTCTCTTTAAGGAAATACTCCGGAATAATACTCCCGTATAGAGTACCTTGAAAAGCTGCTCAAAAGAAATAGTATCAGGTGTGCACATTTATGAATGTGAGGACTCCATATTGTGTGAGGTGTATTCGGGGAGTGTTACGGGTATAAAGGCTATGTGGGGATCGTTGGCTGAGCGAGAAATTGTGTAGTTGTAACAATTTTCTACATAGTGGATTTTTGTTCGGGCCCGTGGTTACTTCTCTGGTTTTGGAGTTTCCACGTAAAATCCTTGTGTTACTACGATCGTCATATTTTATTCGTATTTGTTTCATTATATCCACGATGGGCAAATCCTGGGAGTGCGTATTTGCCGACTCAAATACCTAACAAGTGGTATCTGAGCCCGGGTACTGCTGGAGGTGGAGTTTTTTGTTGGGGTGGAGTTCTGGTGTGATAGTAGTGTGAATACGCGCTGATAAAGACAGTTCTGTCAAAGGTAATTGTTTAATAAGCGGGACCGCTGTGACCCCACCAATTACCTGGGAACCTTGAAACCCTGTTTGGAAAGACGAGCTATCTCTTTCCGGGGGTTTACTTTGTGCTATTATGATCTACTTGAAATTCACCAAGGCTCGCCGGTGCAATGTCAGGGAGCAAGGCTACGAATATGGTGAGATTTGACGTTGATATATTTGACCGAAAAATCAACTTTGGCTTGTGGCAAGTTCAAGTCATGGATGTGTTGGTTCAGTTAGGGTTACACAAGGCTTTAAAAGGGAGGGTTGTTAAAGGTAGCGGCCCTACTAGCTCGAGTTCCGAAGCAGCTGGTATAAAAGCTGTAGTGGACGATGATGACTGGGAGGATCTAGATTTGCGAGCTGCGAGCACAATTCGTCTGTGCCTGGCCAAAAACGTTCTTGCGACGTGCATGGAATATCTTCGGCTAAGGGACTCTGGGAAAAAATTAGAGGAGTTGTACCAGGCGAAGGGCGTGTTGAATCGCGTATACCTGAAGGAGCAGTTTCACACACTGCGAATGGCAGAGGGTGCGAGTATCCCAGATCATCTGAGTATTCTGAACGAAATCGTTGCTGAGCTTGAATTCATTGGAGTTGCAATTGATGAGGAAGATCAAGCCTTGAGACTCATATGGTCTCTTCCAAGTTCGTACGAACACATGAAATCGATATTGATTCTTGGTAAAGAGAAAATCAATCTCTCTGAAGTTACAGGCAAGCTTCTGTCTGAAGAGAGGAGGCTTAACGGGGGTAACGGTTCACATGTAAACAATGCATTGGTGACTTATGATGACAGGAAGACAAACTCTAGGAGGAAAGTGTGTTGGCGATGTGGACAATCTGACCATGTTAGAAGAAATTGTCCAACAAAGGGAGCCGGTTCGGCAAATGGTTCCGAGACATCAAAGGGAAACACTGGAGGAGATACTAACATTGCTTATTGCAGTGACTCTGAAGTTTTGTAAGCGGTATGCTCGTCCTGATGGCATAAGACCCTAAAAGTTGCCATGAGACAGGACGTTAATGTTAGTGGGTCCAGTTTGCACACGAGCATTGCTTTTGGCGTTAATGCAAGGTGTGGTATGTTCATGTCGGTGGGCTGATGACTTCCGGAGGAGCCAAAAGGGGAAGTTGCACCATCCTATCAACATGTTAATGTTCGACATGGGCCGAAAAGAGAAATTCTCATAATTGGTTTATTTTGAGTGGTTATGCTTTATGGTGGAGCATGGTACTTTTAAAGTACGACTGCGGTTGCAGTGATAGCGAGAGCTATGAAGATCTTTTGAGGCGGAGTGGGTGTGCGATTGCCCAAGACCGAAATGAAGATGATTTTGAAGACGTGATTAGTCACTAATAATCACATATTCAAGGTGGAGATTGTTGGCATCGAATTCCTTGGGAATTCAATTATTGTCATGTGGCCATGTTGGACCAAGTTGGCAATGCATGTGATATAATAAATGCATGCATGGGTCTCCATGTGAGGAGATGCTTTGCTTGGTTGGAGAATTTATTCTCACGCGGTTTCTTCTCATGGAATTGGCCTATAAATAGGATTATATGTTGAAGAAGAAATGTATCCCACAATTCAGAGTTCTTTTGTAGTATAATTCTTATATTTCCTCTTGTAATATTTCTATATTTGTGTGAGGTGCATTCGGGGAGTGTTACGGGTAAAAAGGCTATGTGGGGATCGTTGGGTTGAGCGAGAAATTGTGTAGTTGTAACAATTTTCTACATAGTGGATTTTCGTTCGGGCCCGTGATTTTTTCTCCGGTTTTGGAGTTTCCGCGTAAAATCATTGTGTTGTTACGATCGTCATATTTTATTCGTGTTTGTTTCGTTATATTCACGATGGGCAAATCCTAGGGGTGCGTATTTGTCGACTCAAATACCTAACAGTGGGTACATTTGAACTTCGAGAAGACACTGCTGATCTTCGAACAAATATGCCTCAGAATATTTATTGTTTTAGTTTTATGCACTGTGACTTGTGAAATGTGCTGTTACCTCGACAGTATGTTTATATAGTTTTTTTTTTCATAAGAAAGGTACCAAACCTTGTGTCCTACACGCGGGTTTAAATGCCGGCAGTAACTAACTCTATAGAAGTTTGATACTTCCATGTTTCTGTTACCCTAAACTTTTAAAAAGGATTCTAATATCAGAGAAGAGAAACCCTTAACGTATATATGGATATGTATGTATGTATGTATGTATGTATATAAAATTGGTCTCTGTTGTTTTAATTTTCTTTGATTGTGTTCACTGTTGCCTAATATTGTTCAATCATGCTATGATATGTCTTTTTGCAGAAGCCCATAGGAATAGTAGCTCTTTTGGATGAAGCTTGGTAGGATGAGATCTTTCCTGTTATTTGCTACTTTGCTCTTTCGATCTCATTGTATCATACTTACCCTCCTTTTTACTCATGTAGCATGTTCCCAAAATCAACGCATGAAACATTTTTGAACAAGCTATTCCAGAATGTGCGGTCTCAACTTTCATCCATGATTAGAGAAAGCCAAATTTTCTGAAACAGACTTTACCATTTCTCACTATGCTGGCAAGGCAAATCTAATGTTTATATGTCTTGGTTAAGAGGTGATATTTTTTGTTTCATTTATGAGTATTGTTCTCTTACTTAAGCCTTATCTCTCTCTTCTCTAGGTGACCTATCAGACCAATTCATTCTTGGACAAAAACCGCGACTATGTTGTGGTTGAACACTGCAATTTGTTAGCTTCTTCCAAGTGCCCTTTTGTATCTGGCCTATATCCGCCACTACCGGAAGAGGCATCTCGATCATCATACAAGTTTTGTTCAGTGGCCTCTCGGTTTAAGGTATTAAATATATCTGTTTGAGGAACCATCCTGACCTCGCACGTCTGCATTATGATTTATTGGAACTAAAGTAACTCGGAAGATGTTTGGAAAGGAGCAATATCGTCCTCATACTCGCTAATTCTCTATTGACAATCCATATAATATTTAGTCGCTTTTTCTTACTAAAAGATCCATTTGTAGTATTTTGATTGTTGACAGGATTTTGTGATATTTGCTATTTTTGGTAGATAAATATATCACAGTCTTAGGTAAAACCTTTGGACACTTGTTGAGAAGAAAGCTGAAGCCGTTATTGTGTGCCAGTTGATGTTTTCAACTGCTTTCACCTTTTAATTGTTGCTCTTACCTGTTACTGGACCGCATTCCTTTCACGGATTTGGCAGTAAGAACTCGGTTATTGGTGTCTTGTTGTATTTTGAATTTCTTCATTTACTTATCTGGAAATCTCGGAAGAATTTGGAGGAAGTACTGCATGTGCATGAGGTCATCAGTGTCTAGGTACAGGCACATTACTAAGTTGATTCTAGAACCTACATGGGTAGGTGGAAATTTGTCAGTTATATAATACCTTGGCTCTGTGGACAGTGCCAATAGCGCACCCTTTAGCCGTTGGGATTTGCTTGAATTGCAACTAAGTTCCCAGGAGAGATAGTAATATACCATTTTGTATTCACTTATCTACATTGAATATTTCAGAGGCCCATGTGAAAATTTTCCTCCCAATTCTTTTACTAGAGAAAATGATCTGCTACCCGTGAGTTCAATAATGAACCACACTTTCTCTTGGCATCTGCTCGCAAATAGCTTTGGGGGATCTATCAGTAGATTGATTGGATTAGATCAAAGTGGCTGATAGGCTTGTGAGTCTTTGAGGTAGTTAGACTGGCATTCACTGTATGTATATATCTGTCTGCTTATGTTCTTGGGGACTAGAATGCTGACTGGGTTTTCTATCTCGTCCTGCTCAACTTATTTGCTACCTGTTCGTGTTTTGTTATTGCGGTGAGTCCCATCACGGGATGCGTTAAGTACGTTATCAAGCTTATACTAGAAGTAATTCAACTAATTTGACAATTCTTTTGCAGCAACAACTCCAGGCTCTTATGGAAACCCTTAGTTCAACAGAGCCTCACTATGTTCGATGTGTGAAGCCAAATTCATTAAATAAGCCTCACAGGTTTGAGAACCAGAGCATCTTGCACCAGTTGCGTTGTGGAGTGAGTATCGGCATACTTCTTGCATCCACAAGTTCCAAAAACCTGTACTTTGATGTGTTAAAGCTGCTTGATGTGTCCTCAAACAACCCTGAATACGCTTGGCTGCAATATCCAAAACCTCAGCTCGACGAGAGTCTAAGATACCAATCTGACCAGCCCAAAGAAATACTTTGGTCTTCCACAACTGTGAAATGAGAAGTTGAAATCAAATAATGTTCTTAGCCTTATCTCTACCATAGGTTCCATAGTTGAAGAGAGAAATCACGAACTTTCGCATGTACAACATATAATCATCCCCAAAGACATGAAAATAATATAAGAATGTGATCAAAAGATGTTCACAACACCATCTTGAACGTCATCAGGGAGACTAAGACGATACTATTGGAGGCTAGAACCTACACATTGAGCGTTCTCAATGAAGCATTAGAGGGTGTAGTTCTGTGAAGAGGATTGATATAGAGGGTGGAAGACATAGAAAACAATAGAACACACAAAATTCAACACATATTATTTTAAATACCGGAGCATTTATGATAACATCTAGCATAAGCAAAAACAGTAATAAACTATGAATTATTTATTTTCTTTTGTTCTTCCCCACAATTTTTTCTCTATCATTATTTGTTACTGAAAGATCTTAGGTTCTGTATTACTTGCAATTGTATACAGTTGCACTTGACAGTAGTTGCAACTGTACACCGAAGTGCAAGAGAATGTGGTTTTTTAACTTTTAAAAGCAGTTTGACTGTTGCAATTGTAAAAAGACAGTAAAACATAAAGTAGTAAAGAACACCAGAATTTTAATGTGGTTCGGTCCAAATGGTCCTAGTCCACGGGGTTTGCACCCAAATGTTTGACTTAAACAATATCCTACTTAAGAATTACAATGTAGGTTTACATCAACCCAAATCTTAGACTCCCTCTAATATTTGCAGTTGCAACACCTATCCCTCAACTATTTTCGGTATACTCGATTGAATCGAAGATCGCACTAAGCTATTCCAGAGTTTCTCTGACTTAATATTCTTCTAAAAGACTTTGACTCGATATAGGACTGAATCACAAATTATCTTTTTTCAAAGTGTCCCTTAATTTGTCTCGAGTCGTCTCCTTATATAGGCACGGCAGAATCTTCAGCGTATCTTCTGTTGCAATCTCCAGAAAATCTTCCTTCCTTATATGATAAGTGTTAACCGTAAAAAATAAATACGGGATTAAAGAAAATATTAGTCCTAAATATAGAAATTAATATACGGACAATACTATTGTTACGAGTACTTCCGATGAGCTATAACCACCTCCCACGAGGAGGCCCTCGGAGAGTTACAAATCAGCATGGTCACTGACCTAAAAGCAATATAAAGGAATACCCGAGGAGACACAAAGCGTCCCATGGAAAGTCAACGATGAATAAAGAAAAGATATCCACGTGGCATCATAAAAAAAACAAACGCCCGATGAATCCATGCGACTCGGATATCCATCAAATGCGCCACGAGGGACCACAAATGACCCCGAGTCCCATATACTCACGAGAACACTTCTTTGCTGAAAACTCCTCAACACAAAACGCCCTCGGAACATCACTCCGGAAATCAAACTTCAGAGCAAAAATAGATCTAAGCCCAAAAGTCATCAGAAAAACCACCACGAGGACTCGGACAAGAAAACACCACCTCACGAAGGAAAAATCAAGCCCTCAGAGATCAAATCTAGCCCTCGGAGGTCAAACCAAAGCCCTCAGAGATCAAGACAAATCCTCGGAGACCATGCCAAACCATTCGGATACCAAATCAAAGACGAAAACACCCCTTGGAAACTAGCATCCCAAAAAACAGTCCCTCGAAGATCCCAGAGCTATCGGAAGATAAAAAGATCAGCCTAGTCAGCATCTAGTAGACCAAGAATATATCTTATCTTATCGTTTTACACATTTACACATATTGCAACACCCGTACTTACTAAAACACATGCACAGCGACACATGTCCCTCATAAACTCTATATAAAGGGAGGTGATCAATTGAAGAAAGATAACTGGAATAACTTGAAACAAAAACAGAGACACAAAAGGAGTGAAATTCAGTGAATAAAAGAAGAAATATTCTCGTATCTTTATTATCCTTACACAATCAACGATTCTTGAACCTCGGGTAAAGCGTTCCAACCCATCAATTACTCCGTTAATTAGGTTATAATATCCAACCTGTTAACAAAATGGCGCCGTCTGTGGGAACGCTATAAAATTTGCCTTTGAGCGTGTCCAACAAGCGTTGTTTACTATGGATGATTTATTTGAAAGCGAAAGTCTTCAAACCCGTCAAGGCGACTCGGAAGAGACTTTGTCCCACTACCAATTTGGTACACGAGATTTTATCAATGTCCCCTGCTCTATCTTTAAAAGACTCATAGAAGCCACGGCTCGGAGAATACCCCGTGGACGGAGGAATCTCGGCAATCGATCCCCCGAGTCCCCCAGATGGAGGAATCCTCCCTCAGAAGAAGGGACACCCCCTAACGGCTGGAGCCCCTCTCCTGTCTCTTGGCGCCGTGAACCTCTACTAAAATCACCAAGGTATGATAATTTTGAGAAAACTCCGAGGACGGGCCAAGGAAGCGAAATACCCCATCATAGGGAATACCCTAGGGTTGATCATCATGCCCCATGGGGGATGCTAGATGGTTTACGAAAAGAAATGAGTGATATCAAGAAAACCATGGCCCCTAAAGAGGATCCCACTTTTAAAATTTCCCCTTTTACCCCCGAAATTCCACTAGCATTCGTCCCCTCGGGGATGCGACCCGTCAACGTTCCCCTATACACTGGGACGCTAATGGAAGAGATCCACATGATCACATACACCAATACTTGGTGGGAATGTACCTATCCTCCGCCCCCGACCATGTCCTATGCCGTGTGTTCCCGGTCACCCTCGGAGGACGAGCCCAAGCTTGGTTTACCCACCTTCCCCTAACTCCATAACGAGCTTTGATCGGCTAGCCCATTTTTTCGTACGACAGTTTGCATGCAATCGACGATACCCCAAATCGGCCACCCATCTCTTCACGGTGAAACAACAGAAAGATGAACCCTTGCGAGGGTACATAAAATGTTTCACTGATGAGGCGTTGGATGTCCCTAATGTCAGCCCCACCATCCTGGCAGACATACTGACACAGGGACTTCGAACAGGGGATTTCTTCCGATACCTCATGGGAAATCATGTCACGGACATGAATGAGCTTATGCAAAAGGCAGAAGTTTACATCCTCATGGAGGAAGCGGAAGGAACGAAAAGATGCATGGAGCATGACGACAATGAGCACCGAGAACACGTTGAACGAGAAGTGAAAACTAAAGAAAAGGGAAAGGAAGGAAAACCTGCCCCCCACAAAGACGAGGGAGGGGTAGGCAAAACATTCATGCGACCCGTACCCCTACCTCCGATGGCTATCGCTCCTCAAGATGTACTTAACGTAATGAGAGGCAGCGATGATTTACATTGGCCCACATCGGCCAAATTTCCCAATCGGGAAAGGACCACAGGGAAGTATTGCAAATATCATAAAACCTATGGGCACACCACCGAGGAATGCACTACCCTACGCAGGGAGATACTCCGCCTTCTAGAAGCGGGATACTTGCAGAACTACCTCAAAGTAAATAATCCCGAGGAGCCCAAGCCGAATGTATGGAAAAGATCACGCCTAGAGCAAGAAGCGGGCGAGGCGGCTCCCAATCACCGATCACGGAAAAGGACCACGGAGCGCGGACAGTCCCGAGGATGGACCACGAGCCAACAACAGGGTTCCCGAGAAAGAACTACGGGGCATCGTAACTTACCTCCTCCACCAGACTCACATGAGGACAATACTCCTTCGGGTCGAACGCTCAATATGATAGAGGGAGGAGATATCTCGATAACACCTCAAGGTAAGAAGAAAAAATATCTGAAAGAGGCTCGATGAGCAGAACAAGGACTCCATGTATGCTCCGTCCAAGGGGCAAAGTTGCCTAGTATTACTTTTGGACCCGAAGACCTAGCACGTATAATCTACCCCTACGAAGACCCCTTGGTTATTTTAGCCGTTATTTACGGATGTGAAATTCAGAGAATCCTCATCGACACGGGCAGCTCTGTGGACGTACTCTTCTTTCCTACCTATCTCGCTATGGGACTAAAAAGAGAAAAGTTGGAAAGGGCTGAGGTTCCCCTAGTAGGTTTTTCTGGAGAAGCCTGCCATACCCTTGGAACTATAACCCTTCCAATGTCATGGGGAGAGGGAGCCCTTCGAAGAACCGAACCCACCAAGTTTTGGGTAGTGGAAGCCTCTTCACGAACGTACAACGCCATATGCGGAAGGCCATCCATCCGAACCTTCGAAGCTATCCCCTCTACCCTTCATCTTAAGGTAAAGTGTCCCACTTTCTCAGGTATCGGAGAAGTTCGAGGAAATCAATCCAAGGCTAGAGAATGCTGCATGAATGCTATCCCCTCAGAAGAAGAGGAATTTCCCCTCGAGAATAATAAAAAGCTCAAAACTGAAGAGACACGGGTTCAACCCGTAGAAGAGTTAAAGATGGTAGAGTTGGTAGAAGGAAGTCCGAAAAAGGTGGTTAAGATGGGTACCCGCATGGAACCAGCAATAGAAGCTCAACTGACTTCCATCCTCAAACAATTCCATCACCTCTTCGCCTGGGAAGGGGGACCACCCGGACGAATCAGCGACAAGGTATGCCAACACTTTCTCAATATAAAACCAGGGACTGGACCTGTCCGACAGAAAAAGAGAAAAATCGGTGGAAGTCTATGTGGACGATACGGTGGTTAAGAGTAAAACCGCAGAGGATCATCCCGAGGACCTGCGAAAAGCATTGGCCATCATAGATAAGTTTGGAATGAAGGTTAATCCCAGAAAGTGATTCTTTGGCATCCGAGGAGGAAAATTCTTGGGGTTTATGGTCACAGAAAGAGGAATAGAAGTAAACCCCAAAAACGCTGAGGCCATCGTGGGACTTCCAACTCCGAGGACAGTTAAAGATGTTCAAAAGCTTACGGGTCGGATGGCATCCTTGAGCTGATTTGTTTCCAAATCAGCAGAGAAAGGACTCCTCTTCTTTAAAATACTCCGTAACATCAAATATTTCCAGTGGACCTCTCAATGCGAAGAAGCCCTCAGAGAGCTAAAAAGGTATATGGTAAAACCACCCTTGCTAGTAAAGCCTTCACCACAAGAGGAGCTCTTTGTATACCTATCTGTCGGAGAAGAAGCTGTCAGGGCTATGTTAGTCAAAGAACAAGATAGAAAGCACCACCCCGTATACTCTGTCAGCAAAATTCTTCTCGGAATGGAAACCAAGTATACTTTAACTGAAAAACTCGTCTTAACTTTGGTTACCACATCACGTAAGCTACGCCCCTATTTCCTATCCCACCCAATCACTGTGTTGACAAAACACCCCTTGCGGGCAATTCTCAATAAACCCGAGTCATCGGGAAGATTGATAAAATGGGCCGTAGAACTCACTGAGTATGCCATTTCCTACGCTCCGAGGCCCTCCGTCAAAGCGCAAGTCCTGGCGGACTTCGTAATGGAGCTGACCAGCATCGGGTCCGAGGAAAAAGAACCTCTATGGCATGCATATGTAGATGGCTCCTCTGTGATACCCACGGGGGAGCGGGAATAGACTTGGTAAATCAAGAAGTGGAAGACGAAAGACTCTATTTCGCAGTCAGACTTGATTACCCTATTTCCAACAACGAAGCTGAGTATGAAGCCCTCCTCATTGGCATGAGACTTGCAAAAGAAGGAGGAATAAGGAGAATACTCCTCCATAGTGACTCTCAATTGATTCTCCAACAAGTTAAATGTTCATACGAAGCAAAAGAAGAAAGGATGCAGGAGTACCTTCGAGTAGTCCATCATAGGCAAGAATGGTTTGAAGGCTATGACATAGTCCAAGTTCCCCGAAAGGAAAACCAAGAGGCGGACGCCTTGTCCAAAATGGCCACTCAAACGGCAGCCATCCACACCCGAAGGATCACTCTGCTCCATGTCAGTGAATCCGAAAAATCCAAGGGTAAAGAAGTAAATGCTACTATGGATTCCCCGTCCAGCTGGGTAATTCCCATCAAAGCCTACTTACGGGATCCAGAAGGATATTCTTCAGACAAAGATGTACAACAAATAATGTCCAAAAAAACCGTTAGATACTTCCTCAAGGATGGAATACTTTTTCGAAGGACATATTCCTGCCCCCACGCCAGATGTCTCAACGAAGAAGAAGCCCAATTTGCTATGGCCCGAAACTCACGAGGGGACATGCGGAAGCCATACCAGCGGCGAAAGTATGGTCAGACGCCTGGTTCGACAAGGCTATTACTGGCCCACGATGGCTAAAGATAGCAAAAGCCACGCGAAAAGGTGTAAACCATGCCAAGTTTACGCCCCTCGGGTCCATCAACCCGCAGCCCCGTGGGAACCCCATCTGACCCCTTGTCCATTCTCCAAATGGGGCATTGATATAGTGGGACCACTCATCCCCGATGCGGGCCAGAAGAAGTTCCTACTCGTAGCAGTGGATTACTTCACCAAATGGGTTGAGGCAGAACCCTTAGCCCGAATCACCGCGTGCGCCATCGTCAATTTCCTATGGAGGAATATCATGTGTCGTTTTGGCATCCCTCGGAGCCTGGTAAGTGATAACGGCCTGCAATTCACGAATCAAGAGTTAGAAAAATGGTGTGACCACTGGGAGATCAAACACTACTTCGCTTCGGTAGGATATCCCCAAGCGAACGGACAAGTAGAAAGAACCAATTGAACCCTCCTAAAGAACATGAAAGCCCGACTTGACTGGCATAAAGCCAAACGGGTTGAAGAAATACCCGGCATACTATGGGCCTATCGGACCACGCAAAGCACATCCACGGGTGAAACACCGTTTAGCTTATCCTACGGGTGTGAAGCGGTCCTGCCCTCGGAGGTTTCCGTTGAGAGCTGGTGAGTCCGAGAATATGAGGAAATCTGCAACAGCTCCAACCTAGCCCTGGCCCTTGATCTTTTTGAAGAAAGAAGAACATGAACCGCCATCTGGATTGAAGAATACAAAGCCTGGATGTCACGATACTACAATGCTAAGGTAAAACCTCGAACTTCTCAAGTTGGAGACTTGGTGATAAAACGGATCGGAGCTTCCAAGAATGTGGGTAAGCTCGATCCCCGATGGGAAGGACCCTACAAGATAGAGGGAATTGTTGGACCTGCAACTTACCTTCTCGCCAAGTCCGAAGGCGCAGTGCTCCGCAACACCTGGAATTCCCTCAATCTCAGAAAATATTGTGCATGATGTAAGGCAACAATTTGTACATAAATAAAAAAAATCGTTTGTATATAAATGGTTCCCTTACAAAACAAAAAGAAATAGGGTTGCAAAACAAAACGATGACTCCCTGAAAATGTCATCACAAGCAACCTAATCTCCGAAGAGCCATCTAGTACAAACAACTAGTACAAAAATAGTTAGCACCTACAACAAATCCTCATCCTAAAGGGATATTGGATTACATACGATACAAAGAGATCTATGCTATCTCCGTCTACACGGAAACGTCCTCTATTGGACGCTTTCCCTCCCTGACAAGTCGGCGACATTGCTCTTTAGATAGTGAAACAGGATCATCAACAACCACCATTGGAATGGCCGGATCCCCAATAACTGAGGGGGGAACTTCTGCAAAAACTTGGCAAACGCTAAGTTCAGGGATGACCAGGCCCAAAGGAAATCCTGGCAGAGCCTGGACCGCATCTCGGCATAAACGATAACCTATGCGGACCAAATCACGCATCTCATTATGAAGAGACTCACGAGGGCTAGATGGACCCACCACTTCCAACACTACATGGACCTGGGCCATCACTAACGCCACCTCATGAGTACGAGTTGTCTCCAGCAGTTGTTGAGTCGCCACATCTCTCTCCTTTGTAGCACGTATGAACTGCTCATTGGAGAACTGAACTCGGTCCCTTAAACCCTCTATTCTCCTCTCCAAATTCAATATGTGGGCCCCCTCAAGGACCAACCGATGCTCCAACTCCCAAGATTTATCTTTCTCGGCTTGCAAAACCCCCTCGTGAATTTCACGAGCAGCCTCCTTATCTGCGGCCAATTGGGTAATCTCCTCGTGAGCTTCAAGTAAACCCTTCTCTAGCTCATCCTGACGGCGATATATCAAGTCAGGGTCAGAAGAGGACTCTCCTCAGGATCCGATGGCGTTCAAAACCATGTAAATCTGCATGACAATCAACCCGTCAGCACCAAAGGGATAACAAAGGTTAGTGCTAAATAAAACAAATGAAAAATTGCTACACCTCGCCCCAATCTTTACAGGCAATATCCTGAAGACTGGATAGAGGAAATGTCCTCATAAATTCATAGTCTGTCGTATTCAACAACCCGCTAGAGTAATTTCGGCAAAAATCTGCCTTCTCCGAGGGGATGAATCCCCGCCAAAAGAGGATTACCCTCAACAGGTGAACGAACAACTCGGGCAGGACCCTCCCTGAGGGGATGGGACCCACACGGAACAGAGGAAGTAAAACCCTCCTCCACCACATTTTCAACATCTCCCGAAAAGGAGCGTGATACCAACCACGGTATCGGAAAATCCATCCGAAGAAGAGCAGCAGTGGGGTCCTCGGAGACACTGGTAGCTGAGGGGCTACGACAAGAAAGGCCCCCAGATCCCTCCTCTCCGAGGGAGGACTCGCCATAATATCAAAGCCCGAGTGATCGGAGCTACCCTCCTCCGAAAAGGCATACCCATCATTTAGCGTCTGCGCCAAGAAGACCTTATCGAAAGGTTTTATCGCAAATGTTTGCAGCTCCGAACCCATTGGGAAGACGAGTATGCTATAAGCTCAAAGCAACAGAAAACATCCCATAACGACGAAGATAAGAAGAAAAACTTACGAAAGAAGAAATTGCTATAAAGCGGCTGAGCGGGGAGATTGAACATCTCTACCCCTTCCTGAAGACCTGCCAATATCAGAGACTCGGGGAACTATAATAAGCTTCTTATGTCGTAGGTACCCGAGAACAGCCCAGAATGAGACAGCACCTCCTCATCACATATCAACGACTCGGAGTTGGGAGTAACGTATCCAAGGCCCCATCGGAGAGGTACTCCCCATAAATCTGCTGATCGGCCCCTCGGGCGAATGAAAGAACCTCCGCCTCCAATCCCCTCTACGAGAATGCGGATTGGATACATGAGTGAAGGTTCTATTGATATCCCGATAGGCCAAGATGAAAAAAGGGGGGCCACCCGCACAGGGGCGCAAAGCAAAAACGACTCCCACCCGATGAGGAGACATGGGGAGGTTCAGAAGCTCACAGCATAGGATGTACACCACCAAGTGACGATACGAGTTCGGCGTTAACTGGCTAGGACATATTTGCCAATAACGAAAGAGAGTTTGAATAAAAGGGTGAAAAAACACCCGCATCCCACACCTCATTTGGTCACGGTACACCATCAAGAATTCCCGAAGAGGGATTGTAAGCCTTCTGCTTGGAGTGTGGTATGACCACATCATACAGGGTATAGTCTAGATTATACTCAGAAAAGAGGGTCATAATCGACCCCTCGTGCTCGTTACTCGTAGCAGTGCCCACCTGCCCGCGACCCATCAACTTTAGGGGGTTTAACGAAAGCATATCAAACTCTAAAGACTGATCCGCCAGAGTATAAGACCCCCTACCCATAAATACCTCTCGAATATGAGTCATCATATGGGACTCAGCATTTAAGGGTCTCCCAGCAACTCCCCTCGAAGGAATTCCCAAAAGAGCTGCTATATCATCATCCAAACTATCCCGCCTAGAGGAAAAGCTAGTTGAGGAGGCATGGCGCACTCCTAACGCCAACGGAGGAGTCTGAATCGGGTTCCGAGTGGAATTATGAGAAGAAACAGACCCTCCTCTCCTGTAATGTGGGGGCATCATCTTCTCGGGTAAGTTTTCACTCTTCTATTTCACGAAGAACTGCGCAAAAGCTGAAAAGTGATTTTTGCAAAGAAAATCGGTGAACACTCTATCTAAAAGTTATTTCTTTTTCTAAAAGAAAATTCTGACAAAATTCACTGCGCATTTGCTCATATATATACTGTTGTCCACAAATAAAAGCATGAGCTGGCCAAGCTAGATTAATTACTAAGGCCACGTGTCCAGTAAAAAACCTATGGAAAGAGGAAAACCTCATGCATGAAGACACCTCCTGCTACAAGATTTACTTGGCCAGCAAGTTTATTTGGTAAACTTATCCTTAAGCATTAAATAAACAGTTAGATAATTATGGCTGCTAAATAGTTACTAACGGAAAAGTAGAACGGGAAATAAATGATTTATTTACTGATAAGCCCCGAGAAGTCCTCGGAAAAGGACCGTACAATGCGGAAAAGGTCGGAAAACTAAGGAATAAAAAATTTACACTTATTAAAACAAAAAAGCAAAAATAAAAGTTCTATACTATGCCCCCGTGGTTGATGGAGGCGGAGCGGGACGCGAAGGGGACGTCGCATCGGCAAAGGTACCCATCAGAGCCAGGCGCGAAATCGGTGAGGACACTCCCCCGGAGCCACTGAATCTCGGACTCGGACTACTTCCTGAATGTAGTGGAGAAGGCGCAGGAGAAACCCGAGGGGATAATACGCCACCAAATTTCCCCACGAGTACGCGGCAATCCTCGGAAGAGGCTTCTTCATCTTACGGAGGTGAAAGGACTTAGTGAAGTCCACGTCCGGCCACAGTAAGGGCTTCACCACTCTAGCACACTCTAGATAACCCCACAGCATATGGCCCGCTAAAAGCTCATGGGGCGGCCTCTCGGAAAGTTCCGGTTGTTGAATAAAGGTCTCTTGTTGAGCTAATTGGACCGCCGCATCAATTTTGGCTTGTACCGCCTCGGGAGAAAGAAACGTTGCCAACTTCCCCTCTGCCGACTCCGCCCTGTCAGTGATCTGACCCAGCATCTTCTGAAGTTTCCTCTCCCTCTCCAAACCCTCCGCTACCTCCTTCTCAAGAGCAGCGATCCGAGCATTAAGAGTCCCCTCGGACTCCTTCTTTTCTTTCTCCAAAAGGGCTACCATGGCTGTTGCAGTCTTCTCGGAGGTTTCTCTCTACTTATATGCAGATTTCGCCTTTTCCAGGCTGTGGTGCAAGTCCTCGATTGTCTTCTCAGCCCTTTTCAGAGTGAATTCGAAGTCAGAGATATTTGTAAGAAGCACTTCCTCCCTTGTTTGGCAATCCTTATCCCTTAACAGAAGAGGCGCCAATTGCGCTCGGAGTGCCTCCACCTCCTCCACGCTCTTTAAACCACGCTGCTCCACGGCAGCAACCGCTTCCCGAGTCTTTCATATCTACAAAAAGAAAGTAAAAGAAAAGATTGTTAACATAGAGCATACGACACGAGGAGGCAAATACGAATAGGAGAAGGGGAAACTTGAAACTTACCATCAACCCCATCCAATTAAGGCTGGTGTACAGGAACTGAAACCCCTCGGCAGGTGTGGAATAGGAGGAAGCAAAAAATTAGAGGATCTCCCGGTAGGCATCCCCCACAGTCCAGGACGAAGGCTGCCCCTCCGGTCTACGAGGGGGTACGGGCATTTGAAAAGTGTGACCCCTCGGAGATAATGTCACCGGAACATGACCCCTCGGAGGAGTAATCCCCGAAATTGGCGTCACCACATCCGAGTTGGTAAACACCGCCCGAGAGCCTCCAGCAGCTGTGGACGTACCCGCCTCCCCAATTAGTGAGCTCAAGAGCTCCACCTTAGCTTCCCTATCTTCGGATGAGGGATCAAACTCCCCTTGGATATCCTCCGAGTCCCCCAAGGAAGTCTCTAGACCGAGAACATGAAATTGTGCCAAAAAATCTTCCTTTGCAAGGAATAAACGTACATGAGTAAAAGAGAGAATGAAACTAGAAAAAATTATCCTACGGAGAAGCCAAGGTAGGCAGAAAAGTTTTACCGAAAGGAGCAGACTCTTCCGCCATCCGAGCCTTACCCTTATCCACGGTACCTGCGCCAGAAAAAAGAATGTCAGTATATGAACAAATTCTGCAAAAGTTTAAAAGAATCTTACTTAAGGATCAACCAGAACTTACCGAGAGGGGCAGGTTCAGACACGGTCTTCTCCGAGAACTCCGGAACTCTCGGAGACATGGGCTCAACCCCACGAGAAGAATCGCGAGACGGATCCCTAGAAGATATAACCACCACGTCTGTAGTTTTCCGGGCAGAACCCTCCCCGCCAACCCTCGGAGAGATCCCTTCGTCGGAAAACCTCGGAGAACTTACCGTATCGGACCCGGAGACTGGCACCAGAGCCCAAGGACCAACCTGGCGCAAGGGAACTGCATTCTAGATCACCCCCGCAGCATCTATGTATAAAGAGGCGTAATCCTCGGGAGCTCTACCCATCTCTGAACCCATGTGCGTGCCTTCTGGAGCATTAACCTCCTCCTCGTCACCCTCCTCTGGAGCATCGAAAATACCACTCGGAACGGGATCAGCGGAGCCCGAGTGCGAATAATACTTTGCTAAGACGTCCCATGCACCACCCGAGAACCAGCAAATACAGTTATAACCTACTTCTATGCCAAAAAGGAACAAAAACGGATACCAGATACTTACGAAACAAAGTCAAGGCAGTGGAGGAAAGGGCCAGTGGCATCTTGACCGCATCGTCAGTGAACAACACGTGATGAAGCCCAGATGCCTCGAACAACATCAGGAAATCCTGCGACTCCATCAAAAGTTGCTGTGAAATCACCGGGGATAAAACTATGTCCTGATCCAAAGTATGCACGGGAGACACGCCTTTTCTCCAATCAAAAGGCAAGTCCCATACACCTTCAGCTGGTTGCACAAAGAAGTACATGTTCTTCCAGACACTGTGCGAACTTATTGAAGCGTCCAAAATCCTCTTCGTGGAATGCCTGCTATTATCCCGATGGCGAACGTGGTAGAATGGGTACCCCCCGGGAGAGACCACTATGTCAAAAATAGAAAAAAAGTGGTCTACCCCACACTCCAACCCATTTACCTGACACCAAAAGACGTAGATGCAGAGGGCGGCGAATCCGTTCGGAACCAATTGACTTGGACTGATGTTACACGCCTTAAATACCTCACAGAAGAAGGGCGGCATAAATGAGCGCCACCCATATCGCACCTGAGCGAAGTAAACTGTCAACATCCCTGGAGGTGGATAACAGGCCCTCTGATCCTTCGTAAGGATTTGAAACACCATATTCTTCTGAAAGGCTCTAGTATTGGTGAACAAATCCAGCACCTGCTCACGAGTAGCAATACTCTGAACCTTCTCGCTTTTTGCGAGATCACGAGTAGCAGCAGCCTTCTTTGACTTAGAAACCCTAGCTTTTTGAGCGGCGGTGCTACTCTCAACGACAATAGAAGTCTCCCCCTTTCGCTTATGAGTAATTACTCCCGTCGGAGCACCCCCCGTCCCCACCTGAGAATCAATTGGAGCAGTAACTCCAGAGGTAGTAGAGGCGGCGATAGGATCAATACTGGTGGAAGAGAAGAAGCCATCTGAACAATAACGAGGAGAAAGTATTTATCCGAAAAGGGGAAAGAGAAAAAAAGGCGTATGAATTTGCTGAGAATTTGAAGTGCGAAGAAAGACGAGAGACGAAGAAGTTTTTTGCTCTGGAGAAGAATTATCGCAAGAGAAAGTGGTGAAAGTGAGACTGAGGGTGAATAGTTCTCCTATTTATAACCCTAAAACAACAACGGTCAGATGCTCATCAAACGTGGAGCTCATTCAAAGTTCCACGTCTCCGCCGCATCCGCGTGCCACGACGTTACAAATCTGACTGTTACCAACGGTCAGATGCTTTGAATTTTAAACTAGTCAACGGCTACCACACCCCGAGACCTCCGCGCGCTTAAAGGCAGTACCCCCAGGGGTAATAAGGTAAATTCTATATGATCCGTTTTTAAATAATTATAAGTATATATATATACGCTCGAAGACCAAGACTCGGACTAACCCCTCACCTCACTTAGGACGATGAGTAAAATTTCCCTCGCCTCTACGAAGGCGATCGAAATTTGGGGGGGGGGGGGGGGGGGGCTACTGTTAACCGTAAAAAATAAATACAAAATTAAAGAAAATATTAGTCCTAAATATGGGAATTAATATACGGACAATACTATTGTTACGAGTACTTCCGATGAGCTGTAACCACCTCCCACGAGGAGGCCCTCGGAGAGATACAAATCAGCATGGTCACTGACCTAAAAGCAATATAAAGGAATACCCGAGGAGACACAAAGCGTCCCATGGAAAGTCAACGATGAATAAAGAAAAGATATCCACGTGGCATCATAAAAATAACAAATGCCCGATGAATCCATGCGACTCGGATATCCATCAAATGCGCCACGAGGGACCACAAAGGACCCCGAGTCCCATATACTCACGAGAACACTTCTTTGCTGAAAACTCCTCAACACAAAACGCCCTCGGAACATCACTCCGGAAATCAAACTTTAGAGCAAAAATAGATCTAAGCCCAAAAGTCATCAGAGAAACCACCACGCGGACTCGGACAACAAAACACCACCTCACGAAGGAAAAATCAAGCCCTCGGAGATCAAATCTAGCCCTCGGAGGTCAAACCAAAGCCCTCGGACATCAAGACAAATCCTCGGAGACCATGCCAAACCATTCGGATACTAAATCAAAGACGAAAACACCCCTTGGAAACTAGCATCCCAAAAAACAGTCCCTCGAAGATCCCTGAGCTATCGGAAGATAAAAAGATCAGCCTAGTCAGCAGCTAGTAGACCAAGAATATATCTTATCTTATCTTTTTACACATTTACACATATTGCAACACCTGTACTTACTAAAACACATGCACAGCGACACCTGTCCATCATAAACTTTATATAAAGGGAGGTGATCAATTGAAGAAAGATATCTGGAATAACTTGAAACCAAAACAGAGACACAAAAGGAGTGAAATTCAGTGAATAAAAGAAGAAATATTCTCGTATCTTTATTATCCTTACACAATCAACGCTTCTTGAACCTCGGATAAAGCGTTCCAACCCCTCAATTACTCTGTTAATTAGGTTATAATATCCAACCTGTTAACAATAAGCGCGTTGATGATTCTGTTGCAATCTGATATTGATTTCTTGCCTTATCTTCCACGGATTCTGCATGATCACGTTAGATACCCAAAACGAACATGCCTACTTTATTCGTCTAGGTACGTAAATAGAGATAAATGAAGGTTAATCTTTTTAGGATGGGATAAGATCTTATAATGATAAGAAAATAAGTATAAGATAATTGACATCTAAGATTTAACTTAACTAAATGATTTGCACAAAACAAAACCAATAAGCAAGAATGGGCCGATTGGTTCAAGGCCCATATCGAGTGTGGGCAACGGCCCTAACAGTTACTCCCAATTTGAAGCACCCCATTTCCATTCATAAGATGATTTAATAGTCAAAATCAATAAAAAGGCTCTCATGAACCAAGATTAAAATAGAACGAGAGGCACGACCTAAGGAAAGAAAAAGATTGCTTATGGACTAGGAATAAATAAAATTAAAACAGGATAAAATCGCATATATTCGATACATCTAGCATCATAGGAAGGATTAAACCACACTCGTAGGCCGAAGTTTTTTCTGGAAAATGCCGAATTATTTGAAGAAAATTAAAAAGAAAGACAGACAGGGATCGAAGAAGCTATCAGTACTAAATAGATAAAAATTTAGAGCAAATTCGAACACCAACGACATACATAAAGACACTTCAAAGAACTTCACATGAATGTAAACTTTAAGGGTCTTTTTAATGATATTTAGGTTAAAAGGGTGTTTGTTTTATTATCCAAACTTCAAAAGGTCTTCCTATAATATTTTTTTCCTTTCAAAATTCTAAAAAGTGCTTTAATTATTAAAAATCACAGGGGATGTTTTATATTCAGACGAAATATCGGAGACGGTAAATGTAATTACCCGTTATAATAGATCAAAAACGTATTCTGAGTCGGACTAGAGCTCCAGCCAAGCATGTGGGTGCAAATTCGAACACCAACGACATACATAAAGACACTTCAAAGAACTTCACATGAATGTAAACTTTAAGGGTCTTTTTAATGATATTTAGGTTAAAAGGGTGTTTGTTTTATTATCCAAACTTCAAAAGGTCTTCCTATAATATTTTTTTCCTTTCAAAATTCTAAAAAGTGCTTTAATTATTAAAAATCACAGGGGATGTTTTATATTCAGACGAAATATCGGAGACGGTAAATGTAATTACCCGTTATAATAGATCAAAAACGTATTCTGAGTCGGACTAGAGCTCCAGCCAAGCATGTGGGTGGTCCGCCCCTATGATGAAACAACCCTATGACATATAACTCTAAATAGTAAAACAGAACGTAGTCTGTTGATAGGAAAAGAAGGCAAACAGCAAACCTGGCCTTTTGTTGCCTCCACTTGCTTTCGTGCATGCCCATCTTTTCCTTCAATCAATTATTTCTTTAATAAACAACATCCACGCATCATTTTCTCCCACCTTTTAATATAAATCATCGTATCTAATTCGTATAATTAGCCATCCTTATATATGTAGTATATTATATAGTACAGAAACCTCTCAAGTTTGTCTTCTATCTCTCCCCTTCACCAACTTTCACTATATAACTACTGACATACTCCCCATCTTAATCACCTCCAAACTTAGGCAGAAAAATCACATAAAAAAAAATGGGGAATTACAGGTTCAAATTATCAGACATGATGCCAAATGCATGGTTCTACAAGCTGAGAGACATGAACAGCAAATCAAGAAACCACAATTCTTCCACTAATACCATCAAGAAAAAGCTCCCCACTTTAATCCAAAATCCACGAAAATCCTATTATCACACCACAGCAGACAAACTTGTTTGTTCACCCAAGAATCCGAAAGCCATCGACACTCATTTCCCTAATCCTGATCCTCCAAGAAAATCCTCCAAGAAAAAAACCAAGAGAAAGACCATATACAAGCCTTCTCCACGACAAACCCCCCCTGTGCCCGTCTGGCTTAAGCCTGAAAACGCTCATTTTCAGGACTATTCCGACTCCACTGACGATAATCTTTCACCTCCAGAGCACGATCTTCTTGAATCTCCCTCTTACTCCGACTGTTTTGACATCAATCAAAAGTCACTAGACCAAGGGATCCCCTCATGGTCGAGTTCCTGCAGCTGTAAGTTAAGTTCTTCCCCTACTGATATCATCATCGACATGGAAAAAACATCGTACAACTCCATCAATATCGAGAGTTGTTCAGAATTCAATATGATATCAGAGCCAGGGCCAGTACTTCCTCCTATCTTGACTAAACCATCTAAACTACTTATCGATGATCCCGAGAAGTCCACCCAGTGGAGGAATTTATCAACCAAAATTACCAGAGATCAAAACAGGACAAATCCTACGAGAAACGCAAGGAGGAGCGCAACTAGCCCGGCCTCACGAAAGTCCATTTCTCGTTACGGAAGAGTTAAGATTGGTGGGAGATTGAGCAAACCTGCAGCAGGGGCCAAGAAAGCTGAGTGTCAGAGTGAAAAGAAGAATGGGTTGTTTTATTCACAGAGCTTTGCAATAGTGAAGGCATCTTTTGATCCAGAACAGGATTTCAGGGACTCAATGATGGAAATGATTGTGGAGAATAATATCAGGGCATCAAAGGATTTGGAAGATCTTCTTGCTTGTTATCTTTCTCTCAATTCAAATCAGTACCACGAATTGATTATCAAGGCCTTTGAGCAAATCTGGTTTGATATGCCTCACCGTTAATTACAACAACACTCTGCTTATTAGTGACTGTCCTTCACTTCTTCATTATCATTATATGTTGTAACCTTAGCGACTTAATTCTGTAACTACTGTAGAACTAAATATTATTATGTATAATATCAAAAGCAAAAATTTGGAAAGTGTTCCTTTTATTTACTGTTTTACTCAATAGTTGTTGTCTGGAATCGATATGCTTGACAATGTCATCAAGGTACACAACAATTGTTTGGATTATGGATTTGTGGTGGAGAAATTCCAATAATGGTGACTCGTGTTCTCAAGTAGTACAGGTGCACATAAAAAGTTACCAGAATATATATGAATTTGTTTTCTTTTTCTTTTGCCTTTCCTAAACATGATTTAATCCGACACTAAGTTCTTTCGTAAACTATAACATTAAAAAAAACGTTAATAATTCATGCAAGATAATCTGAATATACATGGATTTATGCATCAATGTTGAGGAAAAGTCAGTAAAACACTTTATATTTAAGAATTTCTCTCTAAATCTGAACTTTAAGAATTTGACGATATTTACGCGCGGTAAGTTATTAATCTCTCTTTGAAATACAAGGATCTCATTTTCAGAAATTCGACGTACTATTGAATATCGCTTCTGACAGCGCTCTCAGAAAATTAACACTGAGTATCAGAAAATACAAGTATCATATTTGCCCTTTTGATATGATCTTCGCTTTTAGGTTTGCTTAATGTAATTTGATGTCATTCCAAATGACAAGGTCCACATGTATTTCATAGTGCAATCACCAATTTCATCGACAATGGCTGGTTGGCCAAAGTAAAGCTACTTTCGAGTTGTTGTCCAAAGTAAAGTTTAATAATCATTCTGTTGAAGGGGCTTGAGCTGTCTTATGCACAAAAAAGACATATAGGCTACTTTAATTTTATTTATATATTGAAGGATATTGAATGGCATTATGTATTTTCCAATTCATAATGTCACGCATGTCAAAAATCACTAACAAGATTCATCATATATATATTGGATGGCCATTAATTGTTTTAAAACTCAAATCTTGATACTTAATTCAAATGTGAGAAAAAGAGAAACAACCTATATTATCTCCATTACGCTATATGCGCGTGTACATCGTAATTCTTATTGTGATTAAGTATTATACTTTTTCTATTACAGAGTGATGTCATTCGGCTTTTTCAAGACAAAACTCTTTATAACATATATCATATCAAATACCAACGTATATTAATTGGCTTTGGCCGTAGTATATAAATAAAGTTTTTGATGTTAAAAAAAAAATAAAAAATACCTAACTACTTCTTCTAATTGATGTTAAAAAGTTGTAGAGTCACATTTGAGGATTCACGATCGCAACAAACCGTAACTTAGTGGACATAATGTAAAATTTATTAACCCCAAGTTGCTGATGGCGCTAGCAATATCTTTTGTGCCCGATACTTCCTCAAATATGTTAATGCACTGTACTCGTTAAAATTGAGGCTGATGATTGGTTTACCTTTAAAGCTGGTTAAACGTTTGTGCTTGTTTCAATTAACGATGTACGATCTTCTAGTTATGTTTATTAGCATATTATTATCATTATTAAAGACAACGAGTAAAATGCAAAAAACTACCCTGTGTTATTTCTAATTGGCAAAAAAGCCCCTGTGTTTTTTTTATTAGCAAAAAACCCCCTGTGTTATTTGGTCAAAGGCAAAAAACCCCCTATGAGCCAAAATTGTAACACACGCGCTGCACATGCAAATTGAGTTAGGTTTTTTCACTGGAAATTACTATTTTGCCCTCAAATCTGTTTAAGAAAATAAATTGAAAATGTAAGACAAAAAAATATGAAAAATAAAAAATTAATTATTCAGAATAATTAAACCTATTCAATAAAGTACTGAATAATAAAAGAGGCTTTTATTCAAAAGAAAAACCAAAAATACAAATTGGAAATAATTGTAGGTTTCTAATAAGGGCAAAAATGACATTACACAATAAGTCAATGCTAAATATGATTTTGGGGCGGTTTGCTAAAAAAATAATAACACAGGGGGGTTTTTGCTAATAAAAAAAACACAGGGGCTTTTTTGCCAATTAGAAATAACACAGGGTAGTTTTTTGCATTTTACTCTTAAAGACAACAAATCATTTATTTTTACTTGGGAAAAGATTCAATCGTATTGACGTATTTTTCATATTTAGAAGTTATAAAAGAACCAAATAAGTTTTCAGTTAGCTAGCTACAAAAATGATGTCATACGTGAAGCGAGTGAAGATCCTACCGCAGAAGACTGCAGAAAGCACTTTATTATTGTGGCAATCGTATTAGCTAGTTAAGTTTTTGTCTGATTCCATCGCCTCCTCAATCACGGGTTATATATGTTTTCATAAATTATATTATGTAACATATGCCGTCGTACGTGATAGAGTATTAGTGGTTGTGTTGTTAGGGGACTTTTAACAAACTTCTGATCACCGATTCCAACTCTTTCCACTCACGTCTTAATTTCAGTTAGCCTCTTCCGTAAATTAGGCACTTCTTGTCGAATTTGGGCTACTTTCTAACTCGATCTAGCTCTTGTATTTTTGCTTTTCCAATTAACTTGTAAGAAATTTCATGGACTGAATTATCATGAATCAAGTTAAATACATAACAGAACATATTTGTAATTGCAAAACAATAATTTGGAGTTGTAAAGGTTCGAAATGCCCCGATCCAGATGGTTTCAATCTCAAGTTCTTCAAGGTTTCCGAGATTATATTAAAGAGGATATTTGGGAAGATGTTAATGATTTTCATTTTCACGGTAAATTGGTCCAAGGATTGAATACCTCTTTTATTTCTCTCATACCAAAGAAAATCAGCCCTAAAAGTCTTCGAGAGTATCGTCCTATTTTGCTGATCAATAGTGTATATAAAATTCTCACAATGATCTTGGCAAGACGTCTTGGAAAAGTGATAAATGGTCTAATCTCTAGCGAGTAATCAACCTTCATAAAAGGCAGGCGCATGATGGACTGCATTTTGTCCACAAACGAAACAATTGACGACTTGAAGAGAAAGAAAAGACAAGGAGTGCTCTTCAAAGTGGACTTCGATCGAGCTTTCGATAGCGTGAACTGGAAGTATTTACTCAATATGATGAAAAGAATGAGATTCAATGTTATTTGAAGAGGTTGGATCAAAAAATGTCTCCAATCAGCCACGATTGTCATCCTTGTCAATGGGTGTCCTACAAACCAAATCAACATCTCGGGAGCTTAAGATAAGGTGATTCTCTCCCTCCATTTCTCTTCCTTATTGTGGCTAAACGACTTCGTGGGCTTTTAAAAACACCAAAGTAGAAGGGTCTCTTTCATGGAGTGAAAATTGGGGATGAAGCATTAACGCACGTTCAATATGCCGATGACACAATGATTTTTTGTGAAAACTCTTTTCACAATGTTGTTGGGCCCAAATATATCCTGAGGATTCTTGAAATGGTATGTGGACTCAAGGTGAATTTTTTAAAGAGTAGCCTCGTCGACATAAACATTGATGGCGACCTTTGTGCCACTTATGTGGCGTTCTTGAATTGTAATATTCAAACTCTGCCTGTTAAATACTTGGGGATCCCAATTGGTGTTAATCTGAGGAAACAAGAAAGTTTGAATGTCTTCATTGGTCAATTGAATAACACAGTTTCAAGTTTGTCGAACTTTAATATTTCTTTCGGGGGAAAGTTGTTGTAATTAATTCTGTTTTGACTGGTATGCCCATATTATTCTTGTCTTTTTCAGGGCCACAAACGTTGTTATTATAAAATTTCACACGATTCAGAGACGTTTCTTGTGGGAAGAGACTTAAGAGGTTCGTAAAATCTCATGGATAAGTTGTGACACAGTTTGTGTTAGGACCAAAATTATCGGTCTAAACTATTATTGTTTAGGTGTTTAATTATATGATTATTGATTATGTTTTGAAATATTATCATACGTACTCTTAATATAGAGTCTTTTCTTATTGTTAGAACAACTATCGTGATAAGAGAAATAAGGAAAAATAGTTGGTGAGATTCTGAAAGTGAATCTTATAGTTTTCTGATAGAAACATATACTGTCGCGTCAGGTTATTTATGGAAACAAGATTCAACTTTAAATTTGTCTTTGTATAATCCAATTTTATTCTAAGTGTACCTAGACTAAATTATATACATGCATACATTGAAATATTTTGTTTACACATTAAACTATTACTCAACTCTCCATGTACAATTCATACCATATATTTGGAAACAAATCCCCCAGAGTAAAGGTGTTTAAGAATAACATCCCTCGTAAAATATCTAGCATTTGTACATTTAGAACATGGACATTTGACTTTTCTTCCCGAGTAACGTTGCGAGAATGCATAATTAAGGAAATTCTCAACACCAACCTCAAAATGCTCAGTCAAATTACCATCATCCTCGAGTCTATCATACATCAAACTACGATCGTCGTTGTTAAACATATTTATAATCTAATAACAAAGATAATTGAAATAGTTTAAAATCATCTACAAAACGATAACAACAACAATTGAAATAATAGCAAAATAGAAGTTAGAAATTTAAACATACCATGTAAAAGACGTTTCAATCCATCAATTGATCATAAGGAATGAAATGAAAAGGAAAACAAAAAATGGAAAAAAATAAGGAACGAAAAATGGTGGAATGAAATGAGGAAGAACACGAAAAAATCTCTGTATAAAGAACTCACATATTCTCATTTTTCGTCCCCATTAGAAAAGGGAACTAAAATTTTCGTTCTAAATATTGGGGATGACAATGGGAACCACCATATTGGTTTCCATTACTTCTAAATTGGAACAAAAAAGTGGCTTCCAGT
This sequence comes from Linaria vulgaris, assembly GCA_948329865.1. Taxonomy (NCBI): domain Eukaryota; kingdom Viridiplantae; phylum Streptophyta; class Magnoliopsida; order Lamiales; family Plantaginaceae; genus Linaria; species Linaria vulgaris. The sequence goes on along the minus strand of OX415253.1, from coordinate 19,059,256 downwards.
TGACACAGTCGAAATTTTATGGCTCACATTTAGGATATGATTAATTATTGAAATCAAAATTAACAACAACGTTGGTCATTTGTAGTATTATGATTATGTTTATTTTATTTGGACTCATTTAATAAATATATTATGTTTATTTATCTCGTAAATTGCCAATTGTAATTATCTAGTAAATAGCAACGAAATACGTTAAACAAATCAAATGGAGGAAACCGTAATTATGCAAAGGTTCCAAATTGCAAATTGTAATTATCTCGTAAATAGCAACGAAAGACGTTAAACAAATCAAAGGGAGGAAAATATAATTATGAAAACGTTACAAATAACCTCTAAATTTACTTTTTCTTTCACCATTACTTTCAAAATACTAAGTAGGTGTGTCATTTCACATCTCGTCCAAATCGGAGTAACGAAATAAGTTAAAGGAAAATACAAATATGCAAAAGTTTCAAAATATCTCTGAAACCACTTTTTCTTTCACCATTACTTTCAAAGCACTAACTAGGCGTGTCATTTCAAATCTCGTTCAAATCAGAGTAACGAAATACGTTAATTAGACATTTGTGGAGGAAAATATAAATATACAAAAGTTATAAAACATCTCTGAATCCATTTTTTCTTTTACCGATTTCAAAACACTAAGTAGGTGTGTCACTTCAAATCTCGTCCAAATCATAGTAACGAAATACGTTAAATAAACATATAGGGAGGAAAATGTAATTATATAAATGTGACAAATGAACTCTGAGTTCACTTTTTCTTTCACTATTACTTTCAAAACATTAACTAGGTGTGTCATTTCAAATCTTGTCCAAATCAGAGTAAACGAAATACATTAAATAAACATTTGGGGAGGAAAATACAAATATGCAAAAGTTATAAAAACATATTCGAATCCACTTTTTCTTTAACCATTACTTTCAAGACACTAACCAGGCGTGTCATTTCAAATTTCGTCCAAACCAGAGTAATAAAATACGTTAAATAAACATTTGGGGAAGAAAATAAATATTCAAAAGTTATAAAACATCTCTGAATCCATTTTTTCTTTTATTGATACTTTCAAACACTAAGTAGGTGTGTCATTTAACATCTAGTCCAAATCGGAGTAGCAAATTACGTTAAATAAACATTAAGGGAGGAAAACATAAATATAAAAAATTTATAAATAATCCATTTTTTCTTTTACCGATACTTTCAAAGTACTAAGTAGGTGTGTCATTTCAAATCTCATCCAAATCAAAGTAACAAAATACGTTAAATAAACATATAGGGAGGAAAATGTAATTATACAAACGTTACAAATGAACTCTGAGTTCACTTTTTCTTTCACTATTATTTTCAAAACATTAACTAGGTGTGTCATTTCAAATCTCGTCCAAATCAGAGTAAACGAAATACATTAAATAAACATTTGGGGAGGAAAATACAAATATGCAAAAGTTATAAGAACATATTCGAATCCACTTTTTCTTTCACCATTACTTTCAAGACACTAACTAGGCGTGTCATTTCAAATTTCGTCCAAACCAGAGTAATAAATTACGTTAAATAAACATTTGGGGAGGAAAATAAATATTCAAAAGTTATAAAACATCTCCGAATCCATTTTTTCTTTTATTGATACTTTCAAACACTAAGTAGGTGTGTCATTTCACATCTAGTCCAAATAGTAGTAGCGAAATACGTTAAATAAACATTTAGGGAGGAAAAAATAAATATGCAAAAGTTATTAAACATCTCTGAATCCAGTTTATTTTTCACCATTACTTTCAAATCATTAACTAGGTGAGTCATTTTAAATCTCGTTCATATCGTAGTAACGAAATACGTTAAATAAACATCTGGGGATGAAAATATAAATACACAAAATTTATAAAACATTTTCGAATCCATTTTCTCTTTTACCGATACTTTGAAAACATTAACTTGGTGTGTCATTTCAAATCTCGTCCAAATCGAAGTAACAAAATACGTTAAATAAACATTTGAGGAGGAAAATATAAATATACAAAAGTTATAAAAACATCTTCGAATCCACTTTTTTTTTCACCATTACTTTCAAAACACTAACTAGGTGTGTCATTTCAATTCTTGTCCAAATCAGAGTAACAAAATACGTTAAATAAACATTTGGAGAGGAAAATATAAATATTCAAAAATAAAACATCTCTGAATCCACTTTTTCTTTCACCACTACTTTCAAAACACTAACTAGGTATGTCATTTCAAATCTCGTCCAAATCAGATTAACGAAGTACGTTAAATAAACATTTGTGGAGGAAAATATAAATATTCAAACGTTATAAAATATCTCTGAATCCAGTTTTTCTATTATTGATACTTTCAAAACAATAAGTAGGTGTGTCATTTCACATCTAGTCCAAATCGGAGTAACGAAATACGTTAAATAAATATTTGGGGTGGAAAATATAAATATGCAAAAGTTATTAAACATCTCTGAATCCAGTTTTTCTTTCACCATTACTTTTAGAACATTAACTAGGTGTGTCATTTCAAATCTTGTCCAAATTGGTGTAACGGATATGATAAATAAATATTTGGGGAGAAAAATATAAATATACAAAAGTTATAAAGAATCCATTTTTTCTTTTACCGATACTTTCAAAGTACTAAGTAGGTGTGTCATTTCAAATCTCATCCAAATCAAAGTAACAAAATACGTTAAATAAACATATAGGGAGGAAAATGTAATGATACAAACGTTACAAATGAACTATGAGTTCACTTTTTCTTTCACTATTACTTTCAAAACATTAACTAGGTGTGTCATTTCAAGTCTCGTCCAAATCAGAGTAAAAGAAATACATTAAATAAATATTTGGGGAGGAAAATACAAATATGCAAAAGTTATAAAAACATATTCGAATCCACTTTTTCTTTCACCATTACTTTCAAGACACTAACTAGGTGTGTCATTTCAGATCTCGTCCAAACCAGAGTAATAAAATACGTTAAATAAACATTTGGGGAGGAAACTAAATATTCAAAAGTTATAAAACATCCCTGAATCCATTTTTTTCTTTTATTGATACTTTCAAACACTAAGTAGGTGTGTCATTTCACATCTAGTCCAACTCGGAGTAGCGAAATACATTAAATAAACATTTAAGGAGGAAAAAATAAATATGCAAAAGTTATTAAACATCTCTGAATCCAGTTTATTTTTCACCATTACTTTCAAATCATTAACTAGGTGAGTCATTTTAAATCTCGTCCATATCGTAGTAACGAAATACGTTAAATAAACATTTGGGGAGGAAAATATAAATACACAAAATTTATAAAACATTTTCGAATCCATTTTTTCTTTTACCGATACTTTGAAAACATTAACTGGGTGTATCATTTCAAATCTCGTCCAAATCGAAGTAACAAAATACGTTAAATAAACATTTTAGGAGGAAAATATAAATATACAAAAGTTATAAAAACATCTCCGAATATATTCTTTCTTTCACAATTTCAAAACATTAACTAGGTGCGTCATTTAAAGTCTCGTCCAAATCAGAGTAACGAAATACATTAAATAAATATTTAGGGAGGAAAATATAAATATGCAAAAGTTATAAAATATCTCTGAATTCATTTTTTCTTTTATCGATACTTTCAAAACACTAAGTTGATGTGTCATTTCACATCTCGTCTAAATCGGTGTAATGAAATACCTTAAATAAATATTTAGGGAGAAAAATATAAATATGCAAAAGTTATAATACATTTCTGAATCCATTTCTCTTTTACGGATACTTTCAAAACACTAAGAATGTGTGTCATTTCAAATCTCGTCCAAATTGGAGTAACGAAATACGATAAATAAATATTTGGGGAGGAAAGTATAAATACGCAAAAGTTACAAAACATCTCCGAATTCAGTTTTTCTTTTACCGGTACTTTCAAAACACTAAGTAGGTATGTCATATAAAAATTTCTTGGAAAAAAAATGTGCATTGAAAGTGCAATTATAATATAAAACACTATATCTCTCTTCAATCATAAACCCTAAACCCCAAACCCAAACCCTAAATAATGTACAACACACTTTACATGTCTAAATTGTATTTTCACATGTAAAGGTTGTAAAACACCTTCAATCCTCAATTTTTATTAATCATACAATATGTTATGAAAAATAGGCGTGTTCTTCTAAATTTCGTGAAAAATAGATTTACGGAAGATGTTTAAAAAAATATTTGGGGAAGAAAGTGCAATTATGCAAAAGATGCAAAACAATTTCAAATTCTGTTTTTCTGTAACCATTATTTTCACAACATTAATGTGGCATGCACATTCAAGTTTTATCAAAAATGGAGAAACGAAACACGTTTATAATACATTTGTGGTCGAAAATGCTAATATAAAATTTATTAAGTTAGGGGACCAATGAAACGGATTGATGGGAACGAAATAGGTTGATCCCATTGTCCGCAATTGGAACGAAATATCGTTCCCATTGCAGAATATTCGTTCCCATTAGCAAAGGGAACCATTACTTTGGTGCCAATTACAGCCAATGAGAACGAAAACTGGTGCCCCCGTAACGGAAACAAAAATTTGATTCCTATTGCGGACAATGGGAACGAAAATTTCATTCCTCTTACAGATACGCCTCTATATATACCAATCCATTTCACCCACATCCAATATCACTTTTTTCACCCACAAACACCTTCAGCTAGAATCCTGCGGCCATTCTGGAATATTTTTTTTTCAACTTTCTTCATCTCCTTCTTCCACACTAAGTTATCTACTTTTATTTTTCTGTGTCACATGAAGATTACCAATTGACAAGTCCAACTCTGCTGACTGCTCAAATCTAGCTAATTACAAGCAATATATTATGGGTAAAATGTATTGTATTGTTTAAATACAACAATAGACCAACAATCGACCCAAAGGCAAGGAAGGTTGGAACAGAGACAGAAATGGCAGGGACAGGTCACCAAGGAGTTATACTCCGCTGAATCAGGATGTGTTGATTGTATTCAGAATAGTCAAGAGGAATAAATGGTTGAACCAACCGAGAAAACTGAGAGAGACTGAAGGAACCAAACATTCGAGGAAATATTGTGAGTAGCACTGTCAGAAAGGACATGAAACAAAGGACTGTATAGATTTGAAGGACGAAATCGAATGACTCATTCGTGAGGCAAAACTGGTTGAGTATGTGCAAAATCCTAGAGACTCCGAAGATTAGGAGGACAGGTCCGATTCCCCTAAAAGGGACAAGATGAAGGCCATTGAAGGCCCATGAGGACGTGGAAACGCGATTGTCAATGCACCTTCTAGAGAAGTGATCAACATGATCTCTGGGGGACCAATATGGGCAGACTCCACCAACGGCAGGAATAGGATCACTAGAGGAATCCAAGAGGACCGCTATATTGGATTCACATCATTGCTGGACGAGCTATCAGACGAGAACATCACTTTCTCAAACAGGGGCTTGAAATATCTTACCCCCGAGGGCATACAGGAATGGGAAACTTGATTTCCCTTTAGTTGTTAAACTTGATGTTGCCAATTTTGGTGTTTGCAAGGTGTTGATAGACAACGGGAGTTCCACGAATGTCATATTCACACATGCTTTAGAAAAGATGGCATTGGGCCACCACGTAGTGGAGCCGATCCGCACCCATTTGATCGGCTTCGTGGGAGCGGAGGCGATACCATTGAGACAAGTGAACTTGGCAACATCAATTGGAGAGGAGCCACACATAAGGACCATCAACGTCCAATACACGATTGTGGATCATCCTTTCACCTACAACATCATAATAGGAAGGCCTGCTCTTAATGCCATCTGTGCAGTGGTATCCACATACCACTAGAAAATGAAGTTCCCGGCAGCAGGTGTAGGGGAGGTCATTGCCAACCATGGGGAGGGATGACTTTGCTACATAACTTCCTTACACTTCCGAGAATCAGAGATGCTATGAGACAGGGGGCGAATCCAAATGGCAACCACAAAGCGGTGGAATGACTGACTTCTTGAGGATTACTTGATCGTTTTCAATTTTTCAGTAATGTTGAACAATTTATGCTTTCCCTAAATTGCTCCATCATTGGGTTAGACTGTAACTAAAATAGGGGGAGCTACGTCGGTTTAATTCCCATATCACGGGATACGTAGGCGGGTTAGGATTTACCTAGCCTTCGACCGTTATCCATCGTTAACTCTTATCATTCAAACTGATACATTTGACTGCATTACGGTATTCATAACTTGCTACTGGTACATATCCTTTGGGATATAACGATAACGTGCCTCAATATGAGGTCCGGATGAAATGTTCCCAAAAGCACACACCCATTTCGAGATATTTATCATTGAACATCTTAATGTCACAATATGATATTAATACGTCTTTTTTGAAGAAATGCTTGCTTTACCTATCTAGAGCATGTACGAAGGCATTCCCTGCCAATAGGCAAGGAAACATATGATTCCCACATATCGAGATGAAAGTGGGAAGATTGAAATTCACCTTCCAACCCAGTTTTGTATTCAACAATACATATTGTGTTATCTTGATTAAATGACATGAAACAGAGATCGACAAATTCTAAGGGATATCGACTACCCAGGAAGGGTGAAGATCTACCATGCCCATGGGATAACTCCCTATCCACCGCGATTCGGAGGAGAGAACCTGGCAAAGAGATCTATCTACAAATTCCACGCGATAAATCCCCCGAGAGAACCCGATATGCAGGTACATCTACGAATGCCAATGGGATAACTCCCTTATCCACCATGATAGGGAGGAAATAACCTGGTAAAGAGATCTATCTACAAATTCCACGGGATAACTCCCCTATAAACTGCGATAAGGAGGAGAGAAACCGATAGGGAGGTATATCTACGAATGCCCATGAGACAACTCCCCTATCCACCGCGATAGGGAAGAGAGAACCCAAAAAAGAGGTATATTTACGGATTCCCACAGGATAATTCCCCTATCCATCCTGATAAGGAGGAGAGAACCCGGTAGAGAAAGCTATCTACAAGTCCTACGGGATCATGACCACAATGTTCACCAGGATAAGAAGGCCACGAATTCATATAAGCCATAACCATGAATAGGAGAAGGGCACGAAGTCAGCAATACACACAAATAAATTGTCACTCCCTCAAAATAAGAGGACCGTATTACTATCTTATTCGAAAAGTTCAGAAATACAATGAACATAAAAGAAAACATATACAATCCCTAAGAAAATGCTATAGCTACATCCTTCATCTGGGGTACTTCGGAACACCCTTGGTGTGGATCAGCACAAGGTTCTTTTGCTGCAAAATTTCTGTATAAACATCTTGCATCGGGTCCTTATCGTCCTCGGCATCTGAGTCCTCCGGATATTTCCCATATGGACCAAGAAAATGGTTCAACGAATTGGGGTCGAATCCACTCTTGAAATCGTCAAGCAATCGGACTTGACCGATGATAGAGGCCTTTGCCTCCTCTCTTTCTTGCACCTCACGCTCAGCGCATATCTCCTTAAACGTCTCGCTCTACAAGTAACCCTTAGCAACGCTCACCTTTTGTTCTCGGGTGGGCTCCCCTCATCGAATGGTCCTGTTGCTCGTACCTGCTCGAGCTCCAACTCTACGGCCTCACGTTTCTCCCTTTCTAATGCGAGAGAAATGTTGGCCTGGTTAAGGGCTGTCTCCCACTCCCGATTCTACTTTAAGAGAAGCTGCACATTCGCCTCACTGGAACTGAGTATAGTCATCGCCTCATCCCGCTCGGCTGCTAGTTTGGCAATCACCGCAGGGTCGTAATTTACCATACTTTCAAGCTCAACTATAGTCCGCGAGATGGACTCGACCCGATCAGCGTTGTTGTCACTTGCCGCCTTCAAGAAAGTGGCAAACAACTTCCCAACCTGGGATACAAAAGTCATTAAATTTATCGTAACTACAACTAGATAGAGAAGGGGGTTACAACAAACTTACCGACTGAAATATAGCACTCCTTTTGGTACCCGTGCTACCGCCCTCGGTCCACTTCCACTTACAAGAGGAAGGGATCACACTAGAAGTCCCCGGAACCTGACTCCTACTAGAGCTCGCAAGGACAACACCTTTCGCATATCCTCACCTTGAGACGACACACCCATATTTTATTTGTGATGGTGCCCCTCTAGACCGCATGTTTTATGGACGACGGGCAGTGACGCATCGGTGCCGACCTCTGCTCTCGCCACACCGGTATGCTTAGCGATCATATCCAGTATCCGATACTTCATGAGTTTTAGAGACCTACTTAAAATTATCCAGTTAAGATAAAGAAAACACATATCAAGGTCGAACGAGCCTTGATAAGGGATCGAAGAAAGACCACCCTCCCATAGCACATCCTCATCAGATAGCATTGTAAGGTCATATGAGTGGGCCAATAGACTACCCAGAAACCCGGCCGCCCATTAGGGTGCCCTAACATCAGCAGGCCTCCTGTACTTATCCAAGGTCGACCACCGTTGATGAAGATCATCGAACTCCCCAGCATTTTTCTCCTCGACGTACAAGTATTCATGTTTGTTGCCAAAATCGTAACTGCTCTGGCAACCATTTCAGAATTTCCATCCAGAATGAGCTCTAATGAAGAAGAACCCCTTATCCCCACCCTTTTTTTTTGGTGATGACAGAAAAGAGGTTCCAGAATTATTTAACCTCAGGGGGGGCACGAAGGGCCTTCATGACCAAAAGGAAGGACACAATGACACCAAACGAATTGGGGGAGAGCTGTCCCAGGCAGACCTCAATACTCTTTAGAATAGCGATAATGGTCGGGTCGATAAGAAAGCGCAAACTATTACCGAAATACTTCGTATGTATAGTGATGGAACCTCGAGGATGCTTATGCATTCGCTCCTCTGGCCAAGGGAACCTTATTTTGTACCCAACATCCACATGATACATCGTAGCATAATGACAGGGATGATGGGGCACGTGCGACACCATGTCCTCATAGTTAATAAATCGTCTTGTACTTATTCACATTAGGAGACACACGGAGACCCCATTCATTATACTCCACATCCACATCCCCGTGTAACTCATTACCCTCCTCCTCTAAACCATCCCTTACGTCATCACCGACCAAATCCGCAGTCCTGAAATGTTCAAAATCCTCAAAAGAAAATTCATAACCCGCGAACCCCGCATTTTGATGTTCCTAATCGGTCGTATCAACAATCCTCGTCCTGGACATGGTGACTACCAATAAGAGGCACGGATACAGAATGCAAATAAAATCTTTTAGATGCTATAACTAACACAAACGCAACCTGAAAATCAGAAAATTTGGAAAAGGGTTAATTCGAAAACCTATATCGAAAATCAAAATCAAAGAACATATTGAAACCGAGTATCGAATATTATGTAAAAAACCGACATCGAAAATGGATATCGAATATGTAAATTGGAAGCTGATGAAAAGAACGCATATCGAAAATACATATCGAATGTTATGTCAAATATCCCCTCTGCAGAAAGAAGACAAATTTCGCTACAAGACAAATGATCCTCATCTCACCAGTATACCGCTATTTATAGACATCGGGTCGTCCGATGAGCAATTATGGGAATCCATATCGAAGGAAATATTCGATATGTATATCAAAAATATTGCGATATGATTTTTAGAAAAATCTACAAGCATTTAAAGGTTCACATAATATGTCTATGCACAGTAATTCATACGAGGACCTCTCGGTTAGGCTATTTACATTAGGGGTCCACCAACATCTTTCAAAATGAATTCTCGTATCCGAGCTCCATCATTTGAACTGGCAGGACGAGAGGTACCGGTGATTTAAACTCAGAATTAATTTATGAATTATTATGTACAATAATAAGTCCCAATTTGGGGACTACATGATATGGATATTTCCTGTATTGAGCTGGCCCATGGGCGAGACCCAAATTTTACCTATGTCGGGGGTCATCCCCGACGTGCATATCGAATATGACATTCGATATGGTACGGCTCACGTGTTTATCATGTGTGCAGTCCCTGCTTCCCGATACCTATAAATACCCACATTCCCGTAATCAATGTGATTTTTAATTATCCGCAATTACTGTACACCTATATCGAGTATACCCGATAAAACATTTGACATAGACCCCCGCTATATATCACCGGTCCACTATTTGACATCATATCCAACGTCACCCTCGACGTCAGTCATAACATCATCCTCGACGTGGAAGGCTTTCGATATCATCCTCGATATCACATTTGACGTCACACCCAATATACCTCCGACATCTAAAAGTGCATCTAATGTCGGTTTGAGGTGTTCCGAACCAAGCTTACTCAGCACTAGCATTAGTCTTAGTAGGTCTAGTTTGTAATAGAATCGTTGTACCACACATGTAACCCACCCCGTTTTTGCGACTTGCCCCTTAAATAAGATTAATTGTTTTCCTCCTTAAACTATGCAGATCTGTTCGATTTGCCCCCTGGCCGGGTTTTCGGCTAGTTTTGGACAGAATATTCTCCGTTCGAGGTGTTTTTTCGCCTACTTTTTGTCATAAACTACCAAAATACATATAGTTCAACGCATATGAGTCGTGTAGGGGGAATATTCTTGCAAAAAATGGCCGAAAATACACCGAAGGGGCAAATCGCATTTTAGCCAGAATATGCCCCATTCGAGGTGTTCTTTTGCCTACTTTTTGTCATCAACTACAAAAATACATCTAGTACAACACATATGAGTTGGGTAGGGGGAAATATTCTGGCCAAGAATGGCCAAAAATAGCTGAAAACCCAGCCAAGGGACAAATTGAACAGACGTGCATAGTTTAAGGGGAAAAACACTTATTAATTTTGTTTAATGGGCAAGTCGCAAAAATATATATATAGTTCATGGGGCTTGATGCTTTTATTCCTTTTTGATTTAAAGGGCCATTGCACAAAAGAGAAGAGCATCCAAACACAAAGCAATTTTCAGCATAATCATAGCATAAACAATTTTGTTTTGGAGTTGTGCAAATACTATTAGTGTCCGATTTGAGAAGGTAGTATTGTCCTTCACTTACTACCTTGTTGTGTGAGGACGTTGTACCTTGGGAGGTCGTTTCCCACCGAGAGCTTGAAGGGTAGCCGGAAAAACTGATCTTAAGGGGAGAGGGCTAAGCTTTCGACTCGTACAATTCTTCTAAGGAAATTCATATAGTTGCTGAGAGATCCATTTATATTTCTTGTTGTATTATCTGTTTAATTACATATATGTTATTGTCTAATTTTTATGTTGTTTGATTCTGAAACTATAATCATGTTTATGTTCATGTTTACATTTATGAATTCACATATTTACGCGCACACGTTCCGTACAGATACCAAAAAAGTCAATTTATATGCATAGATCAGAAAACACATTTGAACAAGTGGATGTAGAAAGGACTACCAATATAATATTCGAGAAGAGCCAACGCTACATCATTTGAATAAGTGTGGCTTCAACTACGTTGTCCATAAAAATGATTGGTAAAGTATGTGATTTAAACAATTTAGTCGATAAAAATGGCCGCTTAGTAAAATAGTTATTGATCTCCTTTTGTTTTCTTGTTTATTCTTTTTTTTTTCTTTTGTAACATTGGTAAGCATCATTTATTAGAATATATATATATATATAACAATAGTTTTATTACAAGGTGTAGCATAATGAGATAAACGAGTTACAACAAAATTGCAATCAAACAAAACTAGAGGTTGCATTCAGGTTGAATAGGTATCCTAAATGTAGTTATATTGTAACTGTAGAACAGCCATAAATAAATGTGTATCATGAGATTAGTTAAGCGAGAATCTATGTTGTTTGTAACAAATCGAAAATGCTTTTGCGACTATAGTCAAAAAGCAAACCTCTTGCTTATCAAAAAAAAAAAAAAGCAAATCTCCTACGAGCATTGGTTCATCATTAAGAAGCAAACACTCTACTCATGATAAAATATTCTTGACGAGAGAAGGTTTAAAGCGTTTGATTGTATCCCCATTAAAAAAAAAAATTATTGTAAGATGGACTCCAAAATGTCTTCTTGATTAATGCATAAATAAACATGTCGTTCATGCGACAATTGCACGAGCGGATCTCATCGACACGAAATTTTCGCAGAAAGGGACAACATGCATTTTTATGTTGATGCATTGCCACATCTACTTGTCTGAAGATTGATTTACGTTATGTGCAGTAGGTTAGATGCTGTGGCACGAATGCTATAATTCATTTCTTTTTGTGTATGACAAAATATTCTTTACATCTTTCAGATTTAGGGAGAGAATTTAAGAAAAATATTTTTCTCACGTCGTCACAAGCGACAACATGTGGAACTAACAAAAATATTGCTTTGTAGGCCTTCTTTTAAGTTATGGTAATGAAACGCTGATTGAATTACATTTTTGTTTTAATTGTAGATATAGTATGTATCAGATTTTATATCCCCAATTTGATATATTCTCTTCTTAGAGATTTCTTTAATACAGCAGCGAGAATGACACAATGTATTTGATTCTTCACTTGAGTCATTAGTTGCTAGCGGTGTTATCGAATCCTCGTAGCTTATAGTGCTCTAAGTTAACTAAATTCATTTATTTAAATCTGAAGAAGGCATGTAAACAATAACTTATATCCATTTCAATATAATCATGCATGTTTATACCACATATTTTCTTTTATTTTTCAATTTTTTTTTAATCAAATCCGGATTTTCACGACGATAAGTATATTTGCTTATGATGACATCCTACAATTTCCTGAAATTTTCGATAGGGAAAAGGAAAAGACCTGGTGCTTTAGTAAAAGACCGAGTGAGGCTGGGCCCACTATAAAGTTTCAGTCTTATTTATGTTTACATCGGACATGTAAGCTAGAAGCACTCAGTTACAAGTGTGTCTACTAACTTAATAGCAATTTGACATGGCCTGCTATTGCACATAATTGAGATTAGACTCATTAGAGCTTGCATGCTGTAAAGGAAAGCATGCCCTTTAGTTTTGTTTACTTATCATTGACAAAGTATTTCCTGTATCAAAAATATTATTTAGCTCCACATAACTATTGATGATGCATATTCTTACCCGCCTCCAGTATAGGCGAAACGGGTACCCCACAAAAATGATTGAGAGTCGTGATGATGTATAATCCTACCCGCCCTCGGGAATAGGCAAAAACGACTAAGGGCCGGAAGAACGTTAACCGCGGGTCACAACCGACTAACATTTTAGGAAAAGAAAAGCAGTACAAAACAATAAAGGAAAGAGTGAATGGAAGGAAGGGTCATAAGAAGAAGACCTCTCATCTACGACCTCAGCGTAATAAACACGGAGGTAGACGCGTCTCGGAAGATCTCTCAACCACTCAGAAGGAATACGACACAAAGAAAGACTCTCAGACCACCCGGAGATAAGCGCAACTCGGGGGGTTTTACCGTCTGAAGCTCGAAAATTACACGACTATGGCACGACCCGACTCAAGGAGAGTGTCAATTACTCACGTTAAAAGTAGCTCCCAACCACCTGCCATTATGAAAAACGACCTCTTCTCATTGGTTGAAGATTGCCATTGGGACAAAAGGCGGCAAACCTTACCAGACCCCTCATGCCCATAACGACTATTGGAGCAGAGCCACCCTGCCCTCATTGGCTTAGAAAACCTTTCAAGGCGATTGGAGCAGATATAATTATTATCAAGTCATAGAGGCCTCGTCAAACTCACATAGTTGGGCATCTCTCACCGACCGACCCTCATTGGCGCAGAGGACCTCCTACAGTATTGGTCACCGCCATAACCCAAAATTATGACAGAAGACCAACCCTCATCGAACAGAAGACCTTTGGATCAACCCTATACATTACACCCACCTCAACACAAAATAGACCAAGTGAACACTCGCCAAACTTACTATCAGCATATTTGTACTTAGCAAAATACTAAAAAGCATTCTCTGTGATAGAAGAAACTATCCCCCCTCACACAAAACGCCCTTTGTAACTCACTAAATTCCCTTAATGAAATTACACTACTTTCGTTCTCAAACTCGGGACTGGGATTCGGAACAAAATCAGTGATTATATCCCCGAATTCCTCCGATTCTCTGACCTTGGACGATATTGCATCACCAAATAGCGTCGTATGTGGGAACGCTGGAAATACCTTGAGAGAAGTTGGAGAAAGCCGCATGGCAAGAAGAAGAGTGAGAAAAGAAACCGAAGGAGCATCATCCCGACCCGCTCCCGTTTGTGAATCAATATAGAAACTTGATACTGAAACTCGGACGCAGCAAAGTCCCCCTTCTCACGACAATGCTGCTAGGACATGAGCCGGTCCATCACCCAATTTGAATGCCCCTATGCCTCAAATAACAGGCTCGCAAGCGCAGCAGGAGGCAGGGCCAAAAATGGGCTGTGTGCAAGTGCCCTGGGACATGTACAGCACGCCATGGCCTACCTCATAGGAAAGCCGTGGCCACGGGCAGAGTCGCCCGAAGAGCACATAAATCCTACTCGACATTGATCAGCCCCACCGCCTCGGTCCAGGTCCAACGACTCATATCATAGCAGAACTTACGCTGTTCCTCCCCCTCACCGAAGAAGGGGACCACCATCCTTGCACTCAGTAAGCTTAGTGGTTGCTCCCCCAGAGACTTGGGGTGCCTAGATACCTTTCTCAAAAGAGGGAACCAATGGGGAGTCACCTAGTCCCAAAAGACGGCTACTTCATCGAACCCCGACACCGACGCTCACCGACACCTGAAGGCCCCCTAAGGCACATGATGAAGAAATGCAGAGGGAGTCGCTAGAGCTCCGAAGCAAACTCAACCCTGGGGAGGAAATGGCCTACAGTGGATCACCATTCGAACCCCGCGTATCCAACGCTCCTCTCTCCCCCTCCCCCCGGTGATGAAGCCGCAGTGACTTTCGACCTACGTTGGGGAAATGAAAGATTGGGATCCTCGTGACCACATCAACCAGTACCTGGAATGCATGGATCTCGTGTCCCATTTCCCGGCCTTACCGCTGACTTTGGTCATTGCCTCCTCGAGAACGCTCTTTAGTTCCCTCATGTCTCGATTTGCGGACTACCTCACCTCAATAGCGAGTCCACGAGCTTCTTCGAAGGCCCTCTCAAGTCGAGTCGCATCTTCCCAAGCATTTCGCAGTGAGGCTCGAAGGGCATCACACTCCTAAACAACGGTCGTCAGAACAGTCGGACTTTCCTCCATGTACCTAGGGCATCTCCGAGCACCGTCAGCAACAAAATAAATAATAAAGGTCAAAAACCGAACGACGGTGAAATGGCCAAAAATAAAACACTTTAAAGACTACTACAAATGATGTCTACGAGTGCCCACCTAAAGGGTCAAAACAGCTTCTAAGTACGATGGCCAAGGCTACCCGCGCGAAAAGTGGAGAAAATTTAAAAAAGCTCTACGTTCGTGAATACCCACAACAAAAGAAGATGAAGTGGATTCGGATCCTTCCAGGCAAGGTAAAATGGGTACCCATGTGGAAAAGTAAAAATTTTCTAAGTATAGAATCGCGGAAACAATATATGTTAAAAGCAAAAACTTGGTCGTAATTTCGACAGTGAAAATGCGAGTTGGTAGCCAAAAGTTCCATTAAAAATATAACTAGGAGGGACTTTCCCGTATAACTCCGAAACAAGGACATATGGCCACAAAATCATCCCTAAGATACCAACAGCTAAAGGGGGTAGAGGGAAGAGCCCAAGATAAAAGAGGGGGTTGGAGAATCCCGAGAGCTCGGAGTACCCACTTGCAATAATGACATAGCTGCTTCCGGATTTGGGGGTCGGGTCATCTTAGATGAGGCTAACGTCCGAAGATTGGACCTTGAGTGAACATCACCAGCTTCATGCCCATCTTCTTGCAAGCCTTGAATCCCCACAAGAGGTTCGCAACACAATACGAGGAAAGCTGCTCCCAAAATCTTTCTCCATGACCGCCTTCTAAGCTGCCAGTGTCTTGTCGTGCTCCAGCACAGTCGAGGCTAGCTCAATACGAAGCGACGCCACCACTTACTTTGCAACTTGTAGCTTCTGCACCCCCTCGACCTCCCTCTCCATGTGATACTCTTTCTCCCCTTCCACGACAGCCAAGCGTTCATTCGAAAGACACCCTGACTCCTCAAGCTCTCTCAAACAAGTCGATCGACCCTCAACTTGGGCGGACAGCTCCGAGCAATGAAGAAAGCTGGCATGGCCCTCTGCCTCGATATCTCCTGGCCTTTTTTCCGGGCATCCTTCTCATGAGCGACCTCATTATAGGCATGCATGAGCCCCTTCGATCCTATCGGCCCCTGCATGGCGATATAAAAACAAGTATTAACACTTAGCACTTGAACAAGATTAAGGCACATGAAGGAATGTACTCGTTAAGACCGCGAAAAGTTTTACCATGTGACCGTACTGTGCAGGGCTAAAAAAATACTGGGTCAGAGAAGACACCAAATAGGCCACTTCGCGGGAAAGGCCAAGAGATTTATCTCACAGGTCCACGACACCCGTTAGAAAGGAGCACAACAAAGAGGGCACGATGGTGCCCTAAGTAACGACTTTCTCGGTCGAAACCACCAAATTAGGAACTACCAGAGGACATGAAGACTCAAGGTTACAAGGCTCGGGCCTCAAAATGACGACCTTCCAACTACCGACTCCACTCGATAGTTGGAGGCTGAGGTGTATACGGGTCACCACCACTGGCCCCTTCGACGTTCACTTCTCCCTCAGCCTGGAACTTACCCTTGAGCTAGTCGAGAAAATCCACTCGGGGATCCCCTCAACCCGAATCGACAAGGCCATCTCGTCCTCTGAGTCCAGCTACAAAATAGGTGGGCCCTTCGAACTCACCTTAGGCTGATCCCCAAGAGGCTTTGGCTTGGAGGTACCAGCACCCATCTCGCTCACTGGACTCGTATGGGATGGAGCCTCTCGAACAATGCTTCCCCCTTCCGAGGGCTCGGTCTATGACATTTCACTCCACTAAAGCCTTGGCACAAAAATCCTTCTACTGAGAGTTGGGCGATGGCATCCACCGGGTCGTACTCAGCTTAAATTCAGGGATCCATGTTCCACGCCTTTGGAACCCCCTATAGAACATTCTTATTTGAGTGACGAAGGAAGAAAAACTTGTCCTTCCAACTGTTGTGGACGAAGGAAGAAAAACTTGCCTCTTGGTCAACTTCTGCATAGAGAAGGTGTAGAAGATCTTATCTTCAGAAGAGCTCACCAGCTCAAAGGCATCGACGAATCGAGCCACAGTACAGGAATAGCTGTAGGCCGTGCAGATGAAGGCGAAGGCCGCCAGAGTCAACCATCCATTCGGAAAAAGGTGACTTAGACAAACACCAACGAATTGTCGTGTATCGAATTGTCGTGGATTCTTCTTGACATGACACATTATGTCACATCACTTTGGGTAGAAGAGAGGACGACCTCCCCTCGTTGGTGTTTTTTCATATCAATTCGATACACGACAATTCGATCCACATCAATTTGATACACATTGATACACAACCAATTTAATCTATCATCGATCGAATTAAATCAATTCAATGCTCACTTAGATCGAATCCATAAATTCCCCGAAAGCTACATGAGTCAGGGTCTCATAATCAAGAAGCGGATTGAGCTTTCAATCATCCATTAGAGAGATATGATCGAAACCGTAAAGTCACGCAATGCAGTCTCAAATTCCCCAATTCGATATATCATCGATTGAATCGAGTCACTTCGATATTCACTTAGATCGAAGCCATACATGCCCTGAAAGCTACATGAGATAGGGTCTCGAATCCAGAAGCAGATTGATGTTTCGACCAACCATTAAGGAGATATGATCAACACCAAGGAGTCGTGAACCAAGCAGCCTATTAGGGGTCGACCCAATATGGGCTACTCAGAAGAGATAAATGAACTACATTCGTTTTGGTTTCCTCAATGGGATACGTAGGCAGCTTCGCATGACCACAAGTTTAGTCCAGAATCATAAGTATCTAATGGCCCCTATTTCGACAATCAAAGAGCATAGACTCTGTCATGTTCGACTATTCCCTCAACTTGGCCATTTATGGGTTTTTTCCGTTATCTTATACCTCTTTATCTGTAACAGGTGTTCCAGACCAAGCTAGTCCGTTCATTGTAATAGAATAACATTAGTTTGGTTGAGTCGGGCCACATCGTATCGATTTCTCGGTGTATTGTAACTTAGATGAAATAAGACCAAAATATTGGCGTCGTTTGTGGGAACACCATTTCATTTACACTTAATAGTCTGTTTACATAAAATGGCAAAGAAAGGGAATGGACCTATGGGAAAAGAACCGTGAAAAGTCCCAGTAGCTATATCTAGATCGGGAAACAACAACATAGCTGACAATATGGAATTCGGTCCCAAGAAAACAAGGAGTGGTGCTAAGAGCAATAATCAAATCCACGATTCAACCAAGGAAACTAACATTATTGGAAGACAGATTAGGGATTCTTCAATCCCAATCCTATACGTTAATCATTTACATTTCTGTTTAAATACTAACCGATTTCTAAAAATCGTGTTCCTTATCTTATTACAGGCAATGATCGAGAGGAGCTTCCTCTACAGAGACAAACAACTACACTTCTAATAGTGTTATGATTTTTCTTACCCTTGTGTGATATAGAAGAATCCTACCCAAAAGCAATATCAAAGAATCTTACCCTTATGAGGTATCGAAGAATCTTACCCATATGAGGTATCAAAGAATCTTACCCGTATGAGGTATCAAAGAATCTTACCCGTATAACGTATCGAAGAATCTTACATGTATGAGGTATCAAAGAATCTTACCCTTGTGAGGTATCGAAGAATCTTACCAGTATGAGGTATCAAAGAATTTTACCCGTATGAGGTATCAAAGAATCTTACTCGTATGAGGTATCGATGAATCTTACCCTTAAAAGGTATCGAAGAATCTTACGCGTATGAGGTATCGAAGAATCTTACCTGTATGAGGTATCGAAGAATCTTACCCGTATGAGGTATCATAGAATCTTACCCTTATGAGGTATCGAAGAATCTTACCCGTATAAGGTATCAAAGAATCTTACCCTTATGTGGTATCAAAGAATCATACCCAAAAGTGGTATCACAAAATTTTACACCGAGTGATATTGAAGAATTTTACACAAGAGTGATATCGAAGAATCTTACCCGCATGTGGAGTCTTATAGAAATGATGCTGGAAACCCAAATGAGGAATCAAGGGGGTCAGTAACAAGACTTAACCCCTCATGCACAACATAAGCGTCATGACGGAGGTACGTTCGACCCAAAAGCGGCTGAACGCAAAAACTTTCCCCTCATGCATAGCATAAGCGTCATGGCGGAGGTACGTTTGGCCCAAAAGCGGTTGAAGGCAAAAATTCACCCCTCATGCACGCATAAGCATCATGATGGAGGTACGTTTGGCCCAAAAGCGGTCGAACGCAAAAATTCACCCCTCATGCACAACATAAGCGTCATGACGGATGTACGTTTGGCCCAAAAGTGGTCGAACGCAAAAAATTCACCCCTCATGCACCACATAAGCGTCACGACGGAGGTACGTTTGGCCCAAAAGTGGTTGAACACAAAAATTCACCCCTCATGAACAAGATAAGTGTTATGACGGAGATACGCTTAGCCCCAAAAGCGGTATGAAGCAAACATGTCCAAGGCGGCACCAAGAACATCTACCTAAGCGGTATGATGCAAACCTACTCGAAGGGGTACGACAAACGTCTATCTATCAGGCTATGAAGCAAACATGTCCAAGGCGACACCAAGAACATCAACCCGACAAGATAAGATGCAAACCTAAAATCTCAAAAATGAAATATTAGCCCAGAGCAGCCAGATGAAAATTGAAATATTGGCCTGAAGCGGTCAGATGAAAATATGAAATATTAGAAGTGAACATCGGCCCCAACGTGGTCAGAAACAAACTAAAAACCACAAAGGATGGACATCCGCTGGCAAAAAGCATGGTGCAAACAACATATCCATGTGCCTAAAAGGCTGGTTATTGCAATAGACATCACATAGCAAATCAGTTACGTCTATCCAGAATGGTATGATGCAAATCTACCCAAAACACACGATATATATTTATGCTCGAGCCTCGGGATTCATGTCTTCCCCATATTGGTCGATCACTGCATTCACCCTTAATGAAGGCGATGCATGCCATAAAATCTCATGACTAGAGAAAGCGATCTAAACCAAACATAATTGCAAAATCAGTGCAAACACCAAGGCTAAGGAGTCCCAAATCAGAGTTCATTATGCTTGTCACCTTATTATCAACAACATAGTTGAAACTGAGATAAAATCAAAATTGGAGGGTAAACAATTCTGTAAAATCATACGACAACTGGCTAGCGCACCCAGGGTTGAACTTCAATGTGACCAATAACTAGGAAAAAAACAAAGCTATTCTCGTCGGAACCTCAATGGCAAGCTCATTACGAGTAGAATGCCTGGTGGTCTTTACAGGCTAGCAACTTGTGGAATCATTTCACAGACTTAACTGTTGCCGAATCCCCGAAGACGAGAAGGTAAACAAGTGAACTATAATAATTTGCAACTCAACCACGATCTTCCTAAAAATGAGAGTCATCCTACTTGTGGCAAAAGAATTCCCTATAGGAAACATGATATGCATTAGAACGATAAATAGAATCGGGCAGACTATGCCCATATACGTAAACCAAAGTGGATCAACTTCTGAGCGACCAAATCATCGCAAAAGACTAAAATACATTCACTCCATCATCGAGAAACAATAATACCTGACGTGTACAGAGTTACACGGAATTTAGATTTTACATATCAATCAAGGGATGAACAAAGGGCTACCAGCGCACTACACATATTTCTGTTGCACGAATGAGGATGCTAAAATAGGTACTGGTATGCGGGCATTCAACTCAACACAAAAGTCTTAGGGCTCCAAAGAGATGGACACTTAGTAAAAACTACACCTTAAGGTAAGTGCAAACTAGATTACTACCCATGGCGCAACGTTCATAAAGTAGATCACTAGCACATAAGTGCGTGCACCGCATCAAGCTAGATAAAAGTTATTTGGCAACCAATCCTCCGTATCACAACTCCCAAATAAGGGGCGTATTTTGAAGCCACACAAGATTTTTATAATTTGGCATCTGCTCTAGAATCAAGACCGACTCCCAAATGTGGGGGACAATTTGATGTGAGCTTATTTGGTAGGCTACACTAGTGCATAATGACATTAATCACCTCAAAACTGAGGCGAAACGACTCTAGCACTTCATTATAGTTTGAAGTATGCTTATGTTCCAAAATCACACTCCAAACTGGGGGACTAAATGGTGTGACATAATGTGTCATGTCAAGAAAAAGCCACGATGGTGCGAAACTGACCGATGAGTGTCGAGAAAGCTTAAAGGAAAAGCTACCTTATCCGTATTTGGTTCACCATTATATCTATACAGCTAATTGGACATTGAGTAATATGTCGTTGGGAGGCCACATGAGTCTAAGTTGCAACGCAACAAGCGGAATGCAATTTGGAGGTCCAAAGAGAAAGTTATGCTCAAAATAGTAGAGATGCGCACGTCAGTATCTAATTTGCACAATTTGATACTGAAAGAGTATCGAATTACCTCAATTCGATACTGAGTCCAAAATTACCTTTAAGCCCCTCTAATAATGCCTATATATACCCCCCTCGCTTCTTAAAATTAAAGGGGACAGATGAAGGAGCTTTAAGATTGAATCCAAGCAATTCGATACGCATCAATTCGATACACATCAATTCGATACACATCAATTCGATACACATCAATTCGATACATAGCAATTCTATACACAACAATTCGCTTCACATTGATACACAGCCAGTTCGATCTATCATCGATCGAATCAAGTCAATTCAACGCTCACTTAGATCTAAGCCACACATTCTCTCAAAGCTACATGAGTCAGGGTCCCAAATCAAGAAGCGGATCAATGTTTCGATCATTTATTAGAGAGATATGATCAAAACCATGAAGTCGCGCAATGCAGTCTCGAATTCCCCAATTCAGTCTATCATCGATCAAATTGAGTCAATTCGATACTCACTTAGATCGAAGCCATACATTCTCTAAAAGCTACATGGGTCAGGGTCTCGAATCAAGAAGCGGATCGAAGTTCCAACCAACCATTAAGGATATATGATCAAAATTGTGGAGTTGCACAATGCAGAACCAAGTGAACCAAGCACCTCTGCTAGGGGTCGACTCAAGAAAGGCTACTCAAAAGAGATAAATGAACTATGTTTGGCTTGATTCCCTCAGTGGGATACGTAGGCAGCTTGGCACGATCCCAAGTTCAGTCCGGAATCATAAGTATCTAACGCCCCCCTTTCGACAATCAAAGAGAATCGAATATGTCATGTTCGACTGTTCCCTCAACTTGGCCATTTAGGGATTTTCCCATTATCTTATACCTCTTTATATGTAATAGGTGTTCTGGACCAACCTAGTCCCTTCATTGTACTAGAATAACATTATTTTTTGTTGAGTCGTGTCCCATTGTATCGATTTCTCGGTGTATTATAACCTAGACGAAATAAGACCAAAATACCAGGTACCTCAATCTGAAAGCCAGTCACATCCGCCTCATACTTGGTGTACTCGGCCACGACCTCCTCACGTGACTTAACCATGCTACTCACATCCTCCGCCAAAACCCCAGGTGGCGCCGCTACAACTTTCGACTTCTTCTCCCTCTTGGAATATGTCTCCGCCACCCCAGAGGCGGCGTAACATCGCCATGAAGTCCCTTAAGCCACAAGAGATGTTGTTACCGCTTGAATCACCACCTCTGACACCGCCATGTGTCTTTTTGCACCAGTAGCCCACTTGCTGGAACTCCTTTAAGACGCCATTAAAATTCTAAAGTTTTTGGAAAAAGAAGAAGAAAGAAAGAGAGGAAAATGCTCGTAGAGAATGAGGACAAAAACGTCGAGCCCCTTAATTTATGGGCAAAGAAGTGGATCGACGCACTTTGACGCATGGCTAGCTCAGCGCCACTTGGTCATGCACGACCACAACTACTCGAGTGCATGACATCTCATCACTGATGATGCATATTCTTACCGTCCCCGTGTATAAGAAAAATGGGTACCCCACAAAAATGACCAATGGCCGAAAATATGGTACCCCCGGGTCTGAATAGTGTAGATAAAAGACTCGGGTACACCTTACTCATCTGTCCAGACTCATCCACATAGGTACAAAGACATAGTTTAAGATCATCAATATGAATAAGTGACAAATCAGACAGAAACACACAAAGTGGATGTACATATTCAGGGAAAAGATTTTCCCACAACATAGAAGATCACAAAACATAGCGTTTTACCTGCAGCTGGTCACCCACGAAGTATGCCTCAACACATGATTCCTAGGATTACTACTCCCCCTAAGCCCAAACCGACATAAGGAAATAATGCCGAACTAGAATGAATGCAACAAAGTTAGAACAACATTGGGTGATGGTAACCAGGTACAAACAGCTTTACTAACTGGGATCAGGACTTATCAATTTATCTTTTACAATTATCATGAACTCTTTTGAACAAAAACTAGTGAATGTTAGAGGATAGTTTCATCACTGAATGTGGGCAGCACAAGACTCCACCCACCCTAGTAACTTAACCATCAGCTACAGATTAGGCAAGTACAAAGGAACTGAATGAAGACAATACATTTATCATATACTTCTTCACCCCAACTCCTCATGCATACTTGTTTACCAACCTGTTTACAAGTGAAATACCAAGTGAACAATGCTACTGAATGCAAGCAGTCGAAACTTCAAAACACCTCAGTAGTAAGGATCACCATCATGCATAACCTTGGCCATAGACAAAAACACAAAAATAAGCACAACTGAATGACAATGAAGCTCTCAACATCATGCACCCCAACTTCTCTTCATGCTTTGTCTAACCTAACATGGATAAGTAACAACTGAATAACATCAGAGTAGTGAGCTCTGTGTACCCCAGCTTCTCCCAGATGTTAGGTTAACATTCACAGACTAACAACAGAATTCTTACTTTACAAAACTCTTGATATGTACTTGTCCACCAGTCAACTCAGCTATTTATATAGATTAACCGCACAACACAGCATAATCTCTAACAAAGATGTAATATGCAAGAAAGAATAATGCAGAAAAGAAACATAAAAGAATTACAGATACACCACAACCAATGACCAGTGCTAGACAGTGGTGTTATGTCAACACTGGTGTAATAACATCCCTAGACAAAAGTATACCTCCATTTTTAGACTTCAGATATGTCCCATCAAATCATATGATGTGCCTGCAGCGAGTCAGAAAACCTTTCTGCAAAGGATCCCAGTATACATACACACTTCACTAACCACCTTACACTTCAATTTCACAGTCGACCCTAGATTAGTCCTCATAATCTCCTCTGCATAACTCCATACCATGGCATATTGGTTTTCATCAGATCCATGAATGTCAGCAAAAACCCTCTTCTTAGTTCTGTACATTTGTGCTAGATGGAAGTCTACACCACAATTCATGTTAGTGATAGTCAACATCGAGTTGGCAGGCCGATTGGGATCACTACTGATCTTTGCATGATATTTCTTGGCCAAGAATCTGGTAGTTCCTTTAATTACTCTGTCCTGCCTAGAACAATCATGTGGTCCCATAAGAGTCTTTATCCGCATTGTGTCGTCACGATATGGCCTTGATGCATATAGCTCCATGGAAATCCATCATGCACACACTTTGCTTAAACCTTCTTCTCACAGTTGATTGGATACTTAACCGACCTCTCATGAGCTATTGCACAATTGTTTACAGCTTCCCTCAAGGGTTCTATGGTCTCAAATAGCATTCCAAGCTTAAATACAACATTAGGCATGTCAAGTGCTTGATTGAAAATAACATGTCCTTGGTGTGTAGGTTTGTTTGGTGCTTCCTTTGTTGTTTTCTTTGACCTTGAACTCTCACATTTGTCTATAGTTTTGGTTGCTTTCTTAGAATACTTTCTTTTTTCAGCTTGCACATGAGTATTTCTGCTCGAGCTTCTAACTCCATGATCAGTTACTCGTTCTACAATAGGTGGAACAACTTCAATACGGGCAATGCCTTCTACCTCTTCTAACCCCATAGCTTCATTATCTATCCCAAGATAGTATTCTTCAGCTGCATCATTGTCACTATCCACTAGAGAGTCTGAACATTCTAAATCATTACCAACTGCGACTTCATCTTCGCTATCATCACTGTCATCTATAGAATCCAACAGTGGACTTGTATTATCTCTTAAGCATTGGGGTAGAGATCTCATGTTACTTGGTTCATTGAAAATTGTCAGATCGTGGATTGACACAACAACTTTGAGAGTTAAGCTGGCATTGCCTTAACTCTATTGTGATCTTCTTGATTAGAGTAACATGCAGCGGAATTAAAAACACAAGAAGATATAATTTTAAGAAGTTTCCAATATTATTAAAAACTTCCGAGCCTTAGGACAAATAACCATAAAGGTTTTAACAAAAATGTTCCTCACAAAAATTCACTCACATTCTTTGTTGAGCGGACTCAACGAAGCAGCCAAGTACGAACTACTTAATCTCTATGAACTAGACGTAAATAGTTGATACTAAAACTTCGCAAAAGCAAGAGGAAGAAGACAATACAAATAATTTAATTTCTCAGATTATTTAGCACTATTTTCTTGCATTCATCTTGATGAACTTCACATCTTTTATAGATTTCTTGAAACTTGCACGTCAAGATGTGTTGCTCACAGTTTTGGTAACTCTTGTTGTTTCCTTGTTGAATTTTGCCTTCTTTGTGAACTTCATATATTTCCTGAATATGTGTTTCCTTTATTATTGATCTAACAAGGTAACACATCTTCTTCAAATCGGAGAATCCTAGAAAGAATCAAAGTTGCAGAGAATCCAATTTGTTTCCTTCTTTTGAAAGCGTGTGGAGTTGACTAATTCAACTTGGCTTGAATTATGAAAACTTCAAGTAAGGAATCATCCATAGCTCTTCCTTATGATTAAGATACCTTCCTGGACATAAACATAAACAACTAAAACCGTGAAACTTGATTAATAGGTGAATAAAGGCAAAACTTAAATTTGGCAACTAAAGCACAATTTTCGCAGACTCTCGGCTTTCAATGTTATCCTCAATGTTGACCCAACATCGTCTAACATTGCATCGTCTAACATTGATTCCAGAAAACCCTGCACTTTCAGTTCAGTTGTTGGTGCTCTATAGCTCTCATCATTTGCCGTTGAACAACTAGGTAGGTCACCTGCTCTTAATTTTCTTGTCTTCATGTCTAGTAATAAATTCACTATATCCTCACCAGGACCTTCATTCTCACTTTCTACAACAAGTTCTTGTATCTTATCTTCACTAAAATTGTCACTACCCCCTTGTTTTCACCTATGTAGTCCAATCCTTCACTCATTGGAGGAAGATTTGGCAGTTCACTATGTGACTGACTCTCATTTAATGTCACATCATCTATAAGAACATAAACATCTATGTTTTCCTTGTAGAACCTACCAATTCCATCTCCAATGCTTCTTTATGATTATTGATTGCAATATAATCCCCTGGTACATAATCAAAAATGTAACATATCCTTACCACACAACCCTCCACTTTAACACCAACTTCTTGTACCATGTGCAGTAGTTATAGCCTAGACATTTTTTCCTCAGTGCACCAATCTATGTAGCTAACTTGTCCATCCAGATAAACCAATTTTCCCATAAACATTAACATGCCCGAATGGTGCAAAACTATGGTGAAAGGGTCATATTTGTCTCCATCTAAGAAGATAATGGAAAAATTATTATGATATTACCATGTTGGGCTACATATACATACAGAAACACAATTATCACGTGCATAAGATTTAAGCTAATCCCTCAAATACACTCAATGGCAGACAAAGTGTGAACAACAAATGAAAACAAATTAATAATTTTGCACATACGTTCAACTAATCCCTGATATACAGCCGAAAAGAGGGACCACACAACCAAAATTAGCTCCAAACAAAGAAAAAATGAAATTATTGAAGTGGGGTTTTTTACCATAATCGGGTGTAACTTATCCTTTCGGAATAACATCATTTGGGGTTCTAACTTTCCACACCATTGTCAGATTCACTCGATCAAGTAGTGTAATCATGAACTTGAGGTTCGATTTGGGGGATTTGCGTTTGATTTGGGAATTAGGGTTTGTGATTTTGGCGGCTAATGTGACAAAAAGGGCCGACTCAGCCCTTTTATATTTGTTTTTATTATTTTATTTCTTTTTTAGTAAATAATAAGTGAACTACCAATTTTACCCCTAGAGTCTGCCGTCAGTGATGCATCATTTAGTCAAATAGTGACGTTTTTTGGCTGAGATAGGTCTGAATGAAAGTTTAGAACGTCGAGTGTCAAAAATTGAAAGTTTGGACTGTAAACTGTAAAAAGTGTAAGTTTGATAGGTAATTACAATACGAGCCAAAGTTTGGGCAGGTAACTGAATTTTTCCCAAGATAAAACAACACCTAGTTCACAAATTGAAACAACATTTTTTACGACGTTTAGTATATCAACTTTGTTCAAGAGAACACGCCCACACATCAAACAATATTGCTTAAAGATAAGAGACTTTGCAACTCGTAGAATTATAAAGCTATTGAATACCTCTAATATCAACGCTACCATATGTATGCCTTTGAAAGTGAAAGGTTCTCTGGAATCAATGTTATACGATGTTGGGACAACATTGAGGATAACATTGAAACCCGAGAGCTTGTACGAAAACTGTTCTTCAGTTGCCAAATTTAAGTTTTGCCTTTATTCACCTATTAACCAAGTTCCACGATTTTAGTTGTTTATGTTTATGTTCAGGAAGGTATCTTAAATATAAGGAAGAGCTATGGAAGATTCCTTACTTGAAGTTTCCATAATTCAAGCTAAGTTGAGTAGCCAACTCAACACGGTTTCAAAAGAAGGAAACAAATTGGATTCTCTGCAACTTTGATTCTTTCCAGAATTCTCCGATTTGAAGAAGATGGGTTACCTTGTTAGATCGGTAATAAAGGAAACACATATTCAAGAAAGATATCGAGTTCACAAAGAAGGCAAAAATTCAACAAGGAAACAACAAGAGTTACCAAAGTTGTGAACAACACATCTTGGCGTGCAACATTCAAGAAATCTATAAAAGATGTGAAGTTCATCAAGATGAAGACAAGACAATCGTGCAAAACAATCCAAGAGATTAATCATACTTTGTATTGTGTTCGTCTTGCTTTTGCAAAGTTTTTGTATCAACTATTTACATCTAGTTCATAGAAGTTAAGTAGTTCTTACTTGTGAGCTTCGATGAGTCCGATCAACAAAGAGCGTGAGTGAATTGTGGTGAGGAACACTTTTGTTAAAACCTTTATGGTTATTTGGCCTAAGGCTCGAAAGTTTTTAATAATATTAAAAAATTCTTAAAAATTATATCTTCGTGTGTTTTAATGCCGCTGCACATTATTTTAGTCAAGAAGATCACAATAGAGTTAAGACAATTTTAGCTTAACTCTCAAAGTTGTTGTGTCAATCCACGATCCAAAATTTTTAGCCTTGATCCTTGCCACTATATTGTCTAAGAAAAGCTTCTCATATGTAATGGATGTAAGCCTCCTACTCAACTTTGAAACATCGTCTATTATCACACATTGTGATATGAGTATTTCCTATAATTGGGCTGGCCCATGGGCCAGGCCCAAATTTTACCTATGTCGAGCGTCATCTCCGACATGCATTTCGAATATGACATTTGATATGGTGCGTCTCACATGTTTATCACGTGTGCGGTCCCCGCTTCTCGAGGCCTATAAATACCCGCATTCCAATAATCAAGGTAAGCTTTAATTATCTGCAATTACTCTACACGTATATCGAGTATATCCGATTTAGCATTAGCCATAGCACCCTATATACATATCTCCAATCATTTCCGACATCACCCTCGACGTCGACTAGGACATCATCCTCGATGTGGAAGGTTTTTGATATCATCGTCGATATCACCTTCGACATCACATCCGATATACCTCCGACATCCAAAAGTGCATCGAACGTCAGTTCGAGGTGTTTCGGACCAAGCATACTCAACACTAGCATTAGTCTTAGTAGGTCCAGTTTGTAATAGAATCATTATACCACACATGTAATCGACCTCGTTATATATATACGATTGATTGTTAAACTAGTGGAGCCGTCTATGGGAACACCAGGTTCCCGGACGAAGACGTCAATATGCAACGCAAGATGACCCGCTCGCATTACAAGAATACCAGTCATGCGTTGCATGCGCGTGCGGATACCAGTCATGACTTTCAAATAAGATACGAAAAATGAAGTGCGCCAGAAATTTAAAAATCTGCAACCACATAAACAGAATAAGAATCACATTTAAAATCATATCGAAAAATATATCAAATACTCATTGTAGTCAAATTAATTATTAGATGTTAAATTATTTATTTCTATTTTTAATTTGGAATTTTACTAAATTAAATTCTAATTATTAATAGGTTAATTAATTGATTTTCTTATTTCTATTTGATTGGCCAATCAAATAAAGCCACATGGAAAATATGGAGAATTGCAACCAATCAAATAAATCCACGTGAAAAAAATGATGATGTGATGCAACCAATCAAACAAGGCCATGTGGAAAAGATGATATATTTCAACCAATCAAATTATTACACATGGAAATATGACGTGTTCTAGATATTTCTTGATAAGCAAGCTAAATTAAATCCATGCTTATCTTGAAAATAAAACCGATCAATCACAAGTAAGGAGCTCTAGGTTTGGTACAACTATAAATAGGGGCCCTCTCATAAAGAAAAAGACACACAAATATTCACAAGTTGAAGAGAGAAAATCTCTAAGTTTTTCGCTCCACCAAGTTCATCCATCTTTAAGCGTTCTTCGCGGGATTCAAGGCGTTATTCTCAGAAATCTTTATTTGATCCATCATCAAGCCTCAATTCCACAAAATAACCATTTTTTGAAGATTGCACTTCTGCCAAGGAAGATCGAGCTTCAACAAATTCAGCATATTCGACATCAGGTTCATACCGTTCTTCAACGATCTTCAAGTTCAAAGTCCATTTGATTGTAGAACAAGCTGCAAGGCACTCGAAAAAATGTTTTTGAAGATCAAAGTCCCTTTCAAAGAAGATCAAAGTCCACATAACTGAAGAACTGAAGACGAAGATCATATCATTCTTCAACAATCTTCAAATCAAATTCGAAGTCAAAAGTTCGTTCGATCCGAGATCAAGCTGCGAAGCCCTCGCATCGACGTTTGTCAAATATTCAAGTACCTTGAAGAAGATCGAAGTGTAGATTTCCTTCAAGATTTGTTTAAATTTCAAGTGATTGTCCTTCTAAAATCGAATCAGAGGATCAAAGAGATTGTAAAATCCCTCCACAAGTTTTATCTGTTCAACTATTTTTCCGTCATTTATTTTAAAGAATTAGAAAATTTTGTTGCTACAAATTTTAGGCACGTCCGATGGGACTATCTCTATCTCTCATCTCTTTTTATCAAGGACAAGAAGACACATCTACATGAGTTGAAGAAAGACTCGCTCAATGACTCCATCAAAGAAAGACCAAAAGACAAAGATGACGGATGAGTTTACACGCGACGATGATCAACGCGACAAAGTTGCTTTTTTTGAAGAGTCCGACAAGGATGAACAATCTCCTCCAACATCTCCACGCACTAAGTCAAAAGCTACTACCTCAGCAGATGTAACACCCGCCATGACCAGAAATGCTACAACTTTGCAGGAACAACTCGCTGCAATAACGAAGGCAATGGAGTGGCTTACGAGGCGTACTGTTGAGCAAGATGCAAAGATTGAGAAACTTTTAAGCAAAGGAGAAGTTGTTTAGACAACTGACGTAGCATAAAAGCGCCTGCAATATCTCGAGGAAGGGGAAACGTCTATCAGGCACAGTACAATTGAAAAGGATAAGTCCACAAGTAAAGAGCTCCAAGTCTTTCCCGGCGACATGATCCATGCCGCGCAACTGAAAGAGTTCATCATGGGAGCAATCAAGGAAAACATTTGAGAAAGTTCTACGTCTTCATTCACATACTCAAAGACGTATACTAGAAGGATTGACATTCGGAAATTGCCAAGCGGATATCAACCCCCAAAGTTTCAACAGTTTGATGGCAAATGCAGCCCTAAGCAACACGTTGCTTACTTTGTGGAGACATGCAACAATGCGGGGACTTATGGGGATCAATTGGTGAAATAATTCGTCTGATCACTCAAAGGGAATGCATTCGACTGGTACATT
Source organism: Linaria vulgaris (assembly GCA_948329865.1). Classification (NCBI taxonomy): domain Eukaryota; kingdom Viridiplantae; phylum Streptophyta; class Magnoliopsida; order Lamiales; family Plantaginaceae; genus Linaria; species Linaria vulgaris. Next base: position 19,027,756 of record OX415253.1, on the reverse strand, counting down.
GACTTATATGCAGAGTCTCTTGATGTTGGGATCAATTAGAGCAAGAATTCCTCAACCATTTCTATAGCATTCGAAGAACTGTCAGCATGGTTGAACTCACAAGCACTCGTCAATGGAAGGAAGAACTCGTCGTTGACTACATCGACCATTGGAGAAACTTGAGCCATAATTGCAAAGATTTCGAGACCTCGGCCATTGAGATGTGCATCGAAGGAATGCATTGGGGTCGTCGGTACATACTTCAAGGTATTCCACCTAGATCATTTGAAGAGTTGGCAACTAGAGCACATGATATGGAGTTGAGCATGACTGCAAGTGGAGCTGATGGGTCGCTTATACGTGACCCTACAAAAGCACAAATTAAATCGGAGCCAGGGAAGGGGGGCAAGTTCTTTGCTAAGGCACCATCCAAAGACTCCATGTTTGTGACTACCGCACCTCTTTAGATTTCTACTAGGGCAAATGAAGGGAAGAAGTCATCTGTGACATCCGAAAAGAAGAATTCCTCGCAAGACAAGGAGCAAACGAAGTTGACTCTGAAAGAGATGCAAGCAAAAGAATATCCATTCCTTAACTCCGCTGTTCCTAGAATTTTTTACGACTTACTTCGATCTGGTCTTATTGAATTGCCCAAAATGAAGAGACCCGAAGAAGCCGGATGTTCAGGTGATCCAAAGTATTGTAGATATCATCGCCTTCTTGGACACTCGATAGAAGACTGCTTCGTGTTCAAGTAGAAAGTTATGCGATTGGCTCGTGAAAGAAAGATAACGCTATAGGAAGATAAGACGACCGCAAACTTACAACAATCTCTCTCTCGAGACTTTGGAGGATGAAGCAAGCAAAGAGAACGAACTGAGTTGGTTTTGTGAAGAAGACATTGACAAGTCATGCAACGTGACTCACGTACAAGATACAGTATCAAATTAATAATGCCTAAAGACTTCCATGAACACCAACCAATGTGCGGCAACAATTTTCTTTGGAGATGAAGATCTTTTACTTGGTTTGGAACCCCATAATAGGCCACTTTTTGTAGCTGGATTTAGTCGTGAGCAAAGGGTTAGTCGAATCTTGATCGATGGAGATTCAGTCGTCAACATATTACCCTTGCATGTGATGAAAGAAAGGAGAATACCAAATGAAGAGCTCACAAGTAGTCGCTTAATGATACAAGGCTTCAACCAAGGGGGGCAAAGGGCTATATGCATCATACGACTGGAGCTATTAATGGGAGATATCTCATCAAGCGCATTATTTTACGTCCTAGATGCCAAAACTTCATATAATATACTTCTTGGACGACCTTGGATACATGAGAACGGTGTTGTCCCTTCAACTCTACGTCAATGCTTTCAATATCGCCAAAATGGGACAATAAAGAAGGTGCTCGCGGATGACAAGCCGTTCACTGAAGCCGAATTTCACTTTGCTGATGCCAAGTACTATATTTCACAAATGAATGCCCCAAAGGTTGAAGCAAGATCATTTCATAAGGATTCCAATGAGACAGACGATCTGGAAAGTGAAAAGAGCAATGATGAAACTCATTCGTTAGACAAAAGCCCCACGCGAGGCGACGTGTCCTCTCATAAGGATGTCTCATTGGAAGATTTGATTGTGCCTTTAACAAAGGTTGACATAAAGACACCATCTTCTCCTCCTCTGCTTAAAGTGGAAAAAATGCTATGATGCAAAAGCATTTAAACTCTTGATCAAGACTGGCTATAATCCTCAAGAAAGACCGCACATGGGAAAACTTCTACCTGAAGCCGTTATTCCAAATCCTTGAGCATGTCTAGGGTTTCCTCCACGAGAGCCTATAGCATTACTATCAAAAGAGCCAACGCGAATTACATTGGTGAAGAAGATAATTTGTCAATAATTGAAGGGAAATTGTCGCAAGTATCAGCCTTTGATAGACTTGGCCCATTTTATAAGACATTATCTCGAACTTCGGTCTTTAAGAGACTTGGTCTTCGCAAAAGACCCATGCATCAAAGGTTGGGACCCTCATGTTCATCAAGGCGTCGAAAGGGCAATCGTAGTCCATGTTTTCTTGAAAGACTCCAAAGTGCAATTCCTTCTCGCATGAGGTGCCATGATGAGTTGATTATATCACACGATAAATGCATGAAAGTTAAGTGGTAAACATTTTTACTTACGCAAGCTCAACCCAAGAAAGAAGACGATGAGGAGAGCGTAGGATCATCACACCATATAACTCTAAAAGATGGGAACATCGAAGAGGAAGATGCCGAAGAAGCACCCCAGAGCTCGAGGAAAGCATCAAGAACACAGTTGAAGAACTGAAGGAAATCAACCTTGGCGATGAGAATGATCCTCGACCAATATATGTTAGCGCATTGTTGAAAAGGGAGGAAGAACAAGCATATGTTGCCCTATTGAGAGAATTTAAAGATGTATTTGCTTGGTCTTATAAGGAAATGTCGGGTCTAAACCCAAAAGTTGTTGTCCATCAACTAGCTGTAAAAAAGACAACACGTCCAATCAAGCAAGCTCAACGAAGGTTCCGCCCCGAGTTGGTCCCTTCAATTGAAGCTGAGGTGAATAAACTCATTGAATTCGGGTTCATTCGAGAAGTTAGATACCCGACGTGGATATCAAGTATAGTCCTAGTGAGGAAGTAGAATGGGGAAATTCGGGTTTGCATCGACTTTAGGGACCTTAATGCCGCATAACCCGAAGACAAATTTCCATTGTTGTTCCCAGAATTGATGATTGATGCCACCACGGGTCACGAAGCCTTATCTTTCAATGGCTTCTCCGCCTATAACCAAATTCGCATGGCCCCAAAGGATGAAGAATTGACAACATTTCGAACTCCAACAAAGGGATACCTTATTCGTTTGGACTAAAGAACGTCGGCGCTACCTATCAAGGATCCATGCAAAAGATTTTCGACGACATGCTACACAAGAATGTCGAGTGTTACGTCGATGATTTTGTCGTGAAGTCAAAAAAAGAGAAGACCATCTTAATGATTTGAGAAAAGTGTTTGAGCAGTTGTGAAATTAACAGTTGAAGATGAATCCTTTGAAGTTTGCCTTTGACGTGACATCTGGAAAGTTTCTTGGCTTTGTTGTTCGTCAACAAGGAATTAAGATGCCAGAGCCACGAAACATACATGAACTCAAAAGTCTCCAAGGAAAACTAGCATACATCCGACGGTTCATCTCAAATTTAGTCGGTCGATGTCAACCGTTTAGTCGTCTCATGAAGAAAAATGGTTCGTTCAAGTTGGATGAGGCCTGCATCAATGCCTTTGAGCGTATAAAGTCGTGTATGATGAAGCCGCCCGTGTTGGTTGCACCAGAGTCCGGAGGCCCATTCATTCTATACATTGCCGCCCAAGAAAGTTTCATAGGGGCATTGCTAGCCCAAGAGAATGATAGCAGGAAAGAAAGTGCATTGTACTACTTAAGTCGAAGGATAACGCCAAATGAGTTGAACTATTCCCCAATCGAGAAGTTGTGTTTGGCTCTTATCTTCGCGATTCAAAAGTTGAAGCACTACTTTCAAGCTCACACTATTCGTTTGGTCTCTAAAGCTAATCCACTGAAGTACGTGATGTCAAGGCCGGTACTCTCTAATCAACTTGCTAGGTGGTACTTGCAACTGCAATAGTTCGAGATAGTATACATCCCTCAAAAGGCCGTAAAGGGACAAGTGTTGGCCAAATTCATAGCTGACCACCCAATTCCTGCTGAGTGGGAACTAGTTGATGATTTCCCCGATGAAGATCTGCTCCTAGTTGAAGGTACTCTACCATGGAAGATGTACTTTGACAGAGCCACTCATCGAGGAGGCACCGGCGCGGGGATTGCCTTTCTTACGCCTGATGGAGAAGTGATGCCCTATTCTTTCACCCTTACATAGAAGTGTTCCAACAATGTTGCAGAATATCAATCTCTCATATTGGGATTGGAGTTAGCAATTGGAATGGAGAATTTGAATCTTGAGGTATATGGAGACTCGAAGTTGGTGATCAGTCAAGTACTTGGTGATTATGAAGTGAAGAAGCCTGAATTGTTTCCATATCGTGACTACACTCGAAATTTGGTTGAACAACTTGGGGGCATATCAATTGAACATGTACCAAGGAGAGAGAACGGATAAGCAGATGCATTGGGTGATACCATCCACAATGAGTGAAGAAGAAAGAAGTACTGCAGAAAACCTTGTTCTGGAAGTCTATTAGATTGAGAAGGAAGACTGGAGGCAACCTTTTGTCGATTACTTGAAGTACAAGAAGCTTCTTGATGACCCACGTAGAAGAGTCGATATTAGGCGTCGTGCTAGTCGCTTCCAATATTACAAATGTACTCTTTTCAGACGTTCATTCGAATGGATCTTTTTGCGTTGCCTAAGTGATGACGAAGCTGCTCAAGCCATGGAAAAAGCTCATTCATGAGTGTGTGGTTCTCACCAGTCTGGACCTAAATAACACTTTCGAATTAAGAGGATGGGATATTACTGGCCCACGATGGTCATTGACTGCATGGAATACGTGCGCCGATGTCAACCTTGACAATTTCACGCAAATTTTATTCATCAACCACCAAAACCTTTGCATCTAACTATAGCTTCTTGGCCTTTCAATGCATGGGGATTAGATGATGTCGGTTCTATGACTAAGGCTTCCGGTGGACATTTGTACATCTTGGCCGCCACTGACTACTTCTCTAAGTGGGCTGAAGCAATACCTCTCAAGGAAGTAAAGAAAGAAAATGTTGCTCACTTTATCCGCAATAATATCATATATCGTTATGGAGTTCCGCGATACATCATCACCGATAATGGGACACCGTTTTGCAATAATGTCATCAACAAGCCTTCTCAAAAGTTTGAGTTCAAGCAAAGAAACTCTTCGGCCTACTACACTGCTGCTAACGGCATTGCTGAAGGTTTTAATAAAACTTTGTGCAATTTGTTGAAGAAGGTTGTCGCAAAGTCGAAGAAAGACTCGCACGAAAGAATTGGAGAAGCTTTGTGAGCTTATAGAACAACTTATAGGACACCGACTCAAGCAACTCCATACGCCTTGGTATACGAAGTTGAGGAGGTACTCCCTCTTGAGCGACAAATCCCATCTCTCAGAATAGCAATACAAGAAGGCCTTACTGAAGAAGAAAATGCCCGTTTGCGATTGGGAGAATTGGAAGCTCTAGATGAGCAAAGATTGGAGGCGCAACAAATACTAGAGTGTTACCAAGCCCTCATCTCAAGAGCATTTAATAAGAATGTTCGCTTGCGATCATTTCAAGTTGGTGACTTGGTGCTCGCTGTGAGAAGGCCTATAATCATCACCCATCGCACATCAAAATGGGATGGTCCTTATGTGGTTCAAGAAGTCTACCAATGGTAAATTATGTGGTTAAAATGATAACTTACCCCACTAAAGGTATTTTATGTGGTTAAATTTTAAATACCCCACTTTGTTCAGATGAATACTCTTGGCCACATGAGTATAAACTGTGCACGACACCCCCCTCCCCCCCCAAATCAATCTTGATTCCTTTTGAACTACGTTATGATTTGATCATTTTATTAATGTACTTAAGCGGCTTAGAAGTTTTCTAAGTTCAGTCATGAAATTTACTTAAGTTGCTCTTGTTGCATTATGCTACATTGCTCATGGAAAATAAAGATGATGCTAAATACGAAAGAATAACTCAAAGCAAGATAAATAAAGACAAATCTCTTATTAAATCTCAAAGTTCGGTGATACTACTAGTCCAAAGCAAATGCAAAACAAAATAAAGCAAACAAATAAAGAAAAGAACAAAAGACTGAAGTAAAAGGTCTCGCATCCCTCAACTCGCGTTGAGCGGCTTCTAGCTCCGCTCTCAAACTGACCAAGTATTCATTGCTAATCTGGTCCTTAAGTACCCTCAGTTCTTCTACAAAGGTGGAGATGTCACCCTCGGCAGCGCTAAACAATTCTTCTTGGCGTTTCAAGCAAGAGTTGAGCTTCTTTTGTTTCTTCTTCAAGCATGCAACCTCTTCATGACGCTTTGAAGCTCATCTTTGGTAGATTGGATCTGGATTGCTTCTTTGTCCTTCCTTTCCGTGGATACGGTCTTCAACTTCACCACGTCGCACCTCGACTCGCTCAATGGATGTGGAGTTCGCCTTGTCAAAAGCAGCAGCTTTCTCGACTAAAGGTTCCAATAATGCTTCCAAAGGAAAGATGTTTGTGCCCTTCATCTTAAGTGAATTCACCCTTCATAGAAGAGATGGCTTAAATGGGGGTACGTGAAATCCTCTCGCTTTGTCGATCCCACAAACCAGTGGCATACTCCTTGTCCTAGTCGCTTAGAAAACTCATGCCATTAAAAACCGAAGTAGTGGGAAAAGGAGGCATATGTTTCCTTGTCGAGACATATTGTTCATCACCAATGGAGATAGTTTCTTCCCACAGCTGCGACAGATAAGGACGAGAACGTAGAAACAAAAGCAAGATAAAAATCAAGCAAAGTTCAACCAAATACCTTTTCAATGGATGTTGAATTTGGAGTACGAATGGTCTTGCTAGAGGCATCATTCTTCTCTTGCTTTGATGAACTTAAATCACTCTTGGATATTTTCCAATGGCGATCGACGTTGCTGCTACCGCTCTCTTTGGGGGTACTTTCCCTCTTCGAGGAGTCTCCCACCTAAATATGTGATGAGTCTCACGTGCTCTTCTTGGTAGAAATGGCTTGCTAGTCAACACTTGCTGCAACTTCTTCAACCCCACCAAGTATCATGGGCTTTCGTGGAGAAATCAAAGAATCAATGTTGTCCTCGAGGTAGCTCGCATGGATCTTGACCAACCATGTCTTATAATCCTCTGTGCAAGACCTTTTGGCGCTAATAGAAATGCCCGGAACACAAGCTTATGAGCAAGACTTAGACGAAGTACTCATCCTCCAATAACGAATTCCCTGCGCTAGAGTAGCCTCGCGTTGGTCATGCTTAAGTACACCTGGGACTTATTGATAGTATCCAAATTGCCGACTAAATCGATGTGGACTATATGGCTCAATGTCAAAAGTCTCGCCTCGCCTCAAAGTAAGGTTGCACGAATGAAATTTAATGAATTAGTCCCGATCCGCCTCGTTAATGCTGCCATTCTCCACAAGTGTAACGTCCTTGATATGCGAAGGGACGTTGCATACCCAATTGACATAGTCTGCTCGATGAATCCTTTTGCGGGCTTCCCTGGGATCAAAACCATGTGCGCCACCTTCTGCAGAATATAAGGTCATTCCCGGCCCGCTCAACCCTTGCTATGTAGTAAAATGAGTCTTGAAGTATTGCGCCACCCAGCCACAGACGAACTGGATTGGAAAAGGGATGTGATCGCAAGAAGGTTGTGTAGATCTTGATACTGCGTTAAGTCCTTTTTAGATGGATGCTAAAAACGGAATTGCGAGGCCCACACGTTCACTATTTTCCATGAAACTCGCCATCTTGAATACGCTAGGACGGATAAATCCTACATCTTTGACAGGGAGAGCGAGAATGCACAACCAACATGCTAAGCGCATCTAAATATGTCTCTTCCTTCAATCTCTCTTTGACGTCAAGCCATGAAAATAACGTTTCTTCTTGTGATGAGCATTTTTCATAGGATCCAAGGTTGCCAAGAGGGTTGTGCATTGACATGGGTCGGCATGCATTCTTTGTTATCTTTCTCTCTTTGCGAGTTGGAGGTTCCTTGTATTTGACATCCTTCTTTGACCACAAGTTGATCCACTCCTTGATTGACACTTGAGAATCATCACCGCCGACATCTGTTCGAAGCAAGTGGAATGCGTGGAACAAGGCTTCGCATGATCGTGGAATGTAGGGATCTCTTTTTGCGTCTCTTCCGCATAGCTCCCTCTCGTTGGGCACGACCTCATCGTACATGAACCCGCACAATGGTAGACCGCTAATGAATTCCAAGTCCTATAATGAGATTGACTGCTCGCCGAGTGAGGTGAGGAGAGTGTTTGTTGAAGGGGACCATGCTTCACATAAGGCTTTTATGATTTATGAGTTGCACTCGTACATAAAGAGAAATGCGTAGACCGAGTTGTATATCTTTATGGATTGAAGTGTTGTCCTGCACCGAACAAGCATGTCTTATGTCCACTCCCAATATCTAGGAAAGAAGCGAACCTCGCCAGGAATGTGATGAGAGGCATCTGTCCATGCAACATCGCCTTGCATGATGCGTCGTCCCAAAGTTGAAAGAGACATGTAATCGGTTGATGGTTGGTGATGCGCGGCACGGAGCACCAACAGTCGGGAGGATCTACTCGAAGATCAGGGATATTCTTCAGTCCACTCATTCAATTGACCATTGTTCATCAATGGTGGCTACGGGCTCTCATAATATCCATCAATCGGATTTCCACCTTCAAGATTGTGTCTCGCCTAGTTGATCGGCTGTCGTCGTGGATGTTAATCAAATTCTCTGCGCCAGATGAAGAAGAGCCTTTCTTGAATGAAACCATTGTAGTAATTCTGAACGACAAGAGTGACAAGTTAGCAATTGGCAGGGAAGAATAAAGCAAATAATCAAAAAAGGAGAATGCAAAGAAGAATAAAAAAATATATACCAAAGAATATGTCTCTTTCTCGTTGAACAGAGCAAGCCTTCCTCTTTCAGTCCAAAAAACTGCTACAACCTGCGAACAAATATCAAAGAAAAAAAGGGTAGTCAACAAGAGAAAGTAAAAACAAAACAAAAAGGACATCCAAATAAAAATAAATATTGGTTGAGAAATAATAATACAAGATATCTGTGATTCATTTTCGCAATTGTAGTGTGAGCAACTCTTCTTTCCAATTCAGAAAAAAAAACCTGCTGCAGAAAAAAAAAGTGATCAGCGAAACAAAAAAAAGAGAGAAAGAAAGAAGAAGAAAAAGGAAGAGAAAGAGATCAGCGAAAGAAAAAAGAGAAAGAAAGAAGTAGATAAAGGAAGAGAAAGAGAAAAAAAAAGTGAGCAGCCAGAGAAAAAAGAGAAAGAAAGAAGAAGAAAAAGGAAGAAGAAAAGGAGAAAAAAAAAATAGAATGAAGTGTTTCAATTTTCTTCCCCGACCTTACCTGTCGGAGTTCTGCCAATGTTCTACCTGGTTTGTCGCTGGACGAAACCGAATTTAGAGGAAAAGAACAAAAAAAAATCAAAATGAAGACAATTGAAGATGAAGAAAATGGGGTGTTCTTCGTATCTTAAATAGAATTCCCACGGAGAAGTTAAATCTTATTGAAACAATAAGTGCTTTAATTATAGTTGGACTTGTACCTTTGATTTAATTGAAGGAGAAATCAAGTAGGAAAAAAAAAGGTGCTATTCAAGTTTGATTAGAAGAAAGAGACTTGAAGAATTATCTCATGTGCTTGGTCTACATGGACCACCAAGTTGAAAAAAAAAAAAGAGAAAAAAAAATGTGAAGTAACCTCACGTGTGTTGGCAATTGGAAAGGGTGCTGATGCCTAAATTTCATTGTAGCCCCAAAAGAAATTGTCACAAGGCCCATGAAAGTTTTGGTTATTAGAGTGTAGTACACAATTTTCAATCAATCTCATTGATGACATGAAAATATATACGTTGCGACATATTCACTTCAAATACACATTTTTACAATGCTGTTCGTGACAAGTCGCAATGGGGCATTTGTACACAAATTAATTTTGTCTACTATAATTAAATATTGACAAGTGTCAAATTAATTATTAAAAATTAAATTAATTATTTCTATTTTTAATTTGGAATTTTACTAAATTTAAATCTAATTATTAATAGGTTAATTAATTGATTTTCTAATATCTATTTGATTGGCCAATCAAATAAAGCCACATGGAAAAGAGAGAGAATTGCAACCAATCAAATAAAGCCACGTGAAAAAATGATGATGTGATGAACCAATCAAACAAGGCCATGTGAAAAAATATGATATATTTCAACCAATCATATTATTACACGTGGAATATGATGTGTTCTAGATATTTCTTGATAAGAAAGCTAAATTAAATCCATACTTATCTTGAAAATAAAAATCGACCAATCACAAGCAAGGAGCTCTAAGTTTTTTACAACTATAAATAAGGCCATCTCATAAAGAAAAAGACACACAAATATTCACATGTTGAATAGGGAAAAGCTCTAAGTTTTTCGCTCCACCATGTTCTTCCATCTTCGCGGTGGTCGCAAAGTCCACCTTTGCTTGATCCATCATGAAGCCTCAAGTCTACCAAATAACCATTTTTTGAAGATTGCACTTCTACTAAGGAAGATCGAGCTTCAACAAATTCAGCATATTCGACATCAAGTTCATACCGTTCTTCAACGATCTTCAAGCCCACCACAACACAAGTTCTTCCAGAGTAAATAAAATGAAGAAGCGGGTTGTAACAAACTAAAGCTAAAAAATTGTATTTTCTTAGTATTCTTTTTTTTATTCCATGAAATTACCACCAGCTGGTTAGACAAGAAGGCATTTTCTTTGCTGTGTTGTAACAAATTTAAGCAAAAATAGCTTCAGAACTTTAACCAAAAATCACACATGATTCTAAAAAGCCTATAAACCATATTTATCTGAAATTGTATGACAATAACTGACAATTTACACTCCGAGCTCAACAATTGCAATATACATACACTCTTGTCATATAACACAGTAAGTATTTGGTTTAGTGTTCTGACAAAATTGGATTTGTGAAATGTTATCGCAGCACTGAACATAACGATATAACACTGGACAATGTGGAAATATTTTTAATAATTTTTTTTCGTCTTTATTCACATACTAACTTAGTTCCACAGTTTTAGATGATTCAAGTCAATGGGACATTCAGATCAACTATATCATGTGAAGATCCAGTTTAAGTGAATGTTTCCTTAATCACACATACCTTATTTGAAGCTGCGTCCAGATGAAGGAAGAAGGAATGATCTTCGCATGACGAATATTGCATGGAGAAAAATTCAAGAGACGAAACTTTCAAGTTTTGAAGTCAACATTGAAGAAGGGGTTCCCTTAATTAACTCCAAAGTTAAATAAGCAAACTTTTCTTTAATGAAAACTGAAGAACAATTTAGGAAACAATGGAGTACAACGAAATTGAAGGCAATCCAAAACTTCTGCTTTATGTCTTGAAAATCAAGGAAGACTAATCTATATTAAGACATGAAGTACATCAAGAGAAGACACGAGGCAAAAGAGCAAAATAATTTGAGAGATTATAGCTTTACTGTCGAGTGCTTTGTCTTATTTTCTAAGCTTTTTGTTTACCGAATTAAGTCTAAGTTCTAGAGTTAATGAGCTATACATGTAATGAGTTAATTAAGCTTGGTTTTTTTTGTCCTTATAAATCTTAATGAGGAGCTTCAAATTGATAGGATACGTTTTTGTAAGATAATTATACAATAGTGATTATTTTTTCTGAGGCTCGGCAGATTATATTCATATAATCTGCTTAAAATTCATACATCTACTTGTTTCCTTTTCCTATCCGTTGCGTTTTATCATACTGGTAAAGTAGGTGTTAGGATAACACTAGATTCGTGTTATCGCAACACACGTGCAAGTATGAAGTCCCGATCCGAACAATTTCCTCATATAAGATTATTTTTGTCAAAGATCCCGTCAAAGTCGAGTCGGATTACTCAATTTTTAAATTATAGTTATAGTTACAAATAATGTTTGAATTCCACCAATCTCTGTCCCCTTTTGTGATAATTGAGCCAATATGTATGTGCATTTTATTTCTTTTGAAAAAAGAGAGTTAAAGGTTTCGAGTTCTATATTAATATTTTCAAAAGGATCAAGTAAATTTTTGGTTATTTTGTCTTTGTGTTACGTTTGATCAATTTGTTTTTCGTGTTAGATTTGGTAGCAATTTCAGATTTTGTTGATGGTAAGGTGTAATGCATCATTATTGGAAGTTTTGATTTAGAAGAGATGTGGTTGTTGTTGGAAATTAAAATAATTTGGGTGTATTTGAAAAAAAAAGAAATTTAGGATTAAATAAATTATTTAAAAAATCGCACTCTGGCCCCAAAATGAAATATATGCAAAAATTGTTGTTTTATTACCATCCAGGGGCACCATAACTAAAAAGTATAAGCTGGGAGTGCGAGTGCAACGATTCGAAACTGGAGGACAACATGCAACAAAGCAAATGGAAGGTGTGTTGTTTTTCTCTATAAGGATTCCCCTCTCTATATATATCGGCAAGAGTAAGATCAATATTATATTCTACCTCCATTCTGCTTACCCCTTCAATTGGCTTTGATTATTACCCTTTTACGAAGTTTCCATACAAGCTAATCAAGATCCACACTACACCTATATATTTTTTTTTCAATGTAAATATAAAAACTAGGGCGAGGCAACATAATAGATAGGGGTGTGGGGTCGGGGCTGACGAGACAACCGCTGATATGTACAATACAAATCACACATGCCAAAATGTGTCATGTTGGACAGGAAACTCGTCCAAGTTGCGTAAAAGGGTGGTTATAGGGGTAGTCCATGTGAGCCCGACTACCCATGTGTGCCATAACGTCCGGAAACCTATTCGTCTCTCTATACGTGCACGAGATGACACGGTGTGAAAATGCTCTCCTAAACTTCATATCTCATGGAGAAGCGCATGCATCTCTGCCGAGGGTAAAGGGCCCCGCAGCTGAATCTGTCTACCAAAAAGAAATTCCAAATCAATCTCGAAAATGAGCGCAGTAATTGAAAGTCGTAAGACAAATAGTATTCCATAGTGAATAGCTCGGAGTTCAGCTACATTGTTAGTGCTTCATCATGTCGCTTCCTGAAAAAAAAAAAAAAAAAACCAACTATTATACCTGCAGAATCATGCAACACACTGCCGATACAAGTAGGTCATGGGTTGCCTAGGGCTAAGCCCTCAGAGTTAAGTTTAATGACTCCTCAAGGCGGGGGTGTCCAACGGATAGGAAGGTTGTGAAATATGGGGTCCTTCGGAGCGAGAGTAGGTGGCCAACCTTGTAGGGTATGGGGAATGAGCTCAATGATCCTAGAGACAAAGATGGGTTATCGTTGAAAGAGAGGTTCATTCCTAGCTCACCACACGGCCAACATTCAGTGATGGTAGTTTTCGGGTGGGGTAGACGAGTTAGAGGGGGAATAATGTTGGTACAAGTGGGGGAGGCGGGTAAGAGGGGCGTGAAGTAGGGGAAGGCTTGGCAAACTTTCGAGAAAATAGGGCATTCAACAAAAAAGATGTGTTGTGGTTTCCGGGGCTTTGTGGCACAGAGGGCAAATATCAAAAACCGATATATATCCGCGTTGAAGAAATTGCGGGTACCCATCCGTCGTGGCCTCACAGCCAGCCAAAGCATTTAATTATGAGGAGTATACAAGGGAGATTCGGTTGTGGTTGACTGAGGGAAGTCGTAATGACCAGGTGTAGGCATAATTGATAGTGAAGCATCCTCGAGGGTTTTAGGTCCAATAACTGACCTCGGGGATGTTTGTAGTGGGGAGTGGGATCCCGCTAATGCGTTCCGCAATATGTCGCTGACACTGCTCATAACTTGTTCAGAGTGTGGACTTCTAATCGCCCATGTCAAGGTTTTAGCAGCTATATACCCAAACCTTGTGAAGGAAAAAAAATAGGAGATTATTGTAACAAGTAAAATCCAATATATCCAAGCAGAATATTACCCGTCACCCATTATGTATTTGTTTTTTTTTGTTTTTTTTGATAAATACCCATTATGTATTCCAATTGTGTATTATTTTGTACTTTCAACTGGAAAGAAAAAATGCATGTTAGGCAAGAGGAACAAAATGTAACATCCTCAAGTACAAATAATTGTTGAAGAAGTAACAAGGCAACAGGTGAAATCCAAAAAAAAAAAAGAAAAAAGGAAAAAACTTTGTCATGCCAAGGCACCTAGGACCTAAATTTCTTGTACAAACATAGAAAGAAAAGGCTGGAGGAATCTCCGTTATTTATATCTTATCCTCTTTTCCCCTTACTTTTTTGACATGCATGTAATCGTGGAAAAGAAAACGGTCTTATTCACTTACAAGAGAACAATGCCGTGCTTCTTTTTCCTAAAAACCAAATGAATAGGTACTTGTTTCCATTGGAAATTGCTGTTCAAATTTTAGGTATGACATCATACTCCAACACATCAATCATCTCTAGCATTTGAATAATTACACATATACATTTAAGGCGTATCCAGGAATTTAGATTAGGGGCTAAAAATATTTCAACAGAACAATAGACAATAAACTTAAAACAAAAAAAAAAAAAAACCAAGAGGAGAAAAAATTGAAATGCTACATGAAAAAAAAAAAAAAAACCCTTGATTTTCTGAATTCTTTTTCTCGGGTATTTTGAAGAAGATGAATGCGAACAACAGTTTACCTCTAGTTTCAAATTTTATTTCTTAAGCGAAAACACCATTCTTTACGATGATTGTCAAAGTGTAAGTGTTGTACAGTGTTATCGTAACACTGAAGCTATCAAATGTTATCATAACATTGAGCTTATGAAGTGTTATCATAACACTAAACACAAACACTGTCACACTAAACAATCTGCAAATGCATTATATATCTTTTTATTTTGTCTTTATTTACATATTAACTTAGTTACACGACTATAGTTGCTTATGACTGTTCCAAGTTTAATCTAATCATGATTTGAATCAAATGTTTTCATATTTAGACTTTCCTAAATTAGTTCAATGTCTTTTGAGTTAAATAAAGGAATATCAATTCATGAAGGATGCTACAAGGACAAGAGATTCTATGAAGATGCTTTCCTGGGATGAAGTCTATATCAGAGAAGGAGTCTTTTTTAATAAGAACTTGTTGTGATTAAGGAAACATTCTCTTAATAGAAGACCAAGACTGAAGAAGGAAACATAGATGTACAAGGAAGAATCAACGCATTCAATAACGCGTACAACATGCCTTGGAGATCAAGATTTGTAAATCTATTTAAAGACATGAAGTTCATCAAGATAAATTACAAGACAATTGAGCTAAAGAATCTGAGAGATTAGATCTATAGTTCTCGAGTGATTTATCTTGCTTTTCCAAGTTCTTAGTTTAGCGAATTAAGTCTAAGCCTTGTTAGAATTAAGGAGCTATTCTTTGGTGCTTGGTTGAGTTTGAAAATTCGAGAGTGGGGAGCTTGAGAGTCGTGAGAGCTTACTTTTGTAATATCGTTATTAACATATTGATTATTGCACCTGAGGCTTGGAAGAATATATTAATTATTATTTTTCAAAATTACTTCAAGTGTTTTTAAATTTTTGTAAAACATTAGTTGTTTACTTATTATTAGTTCTCTTTTTGTACTGGTTATTACTTGTTATGACAGGTAAAAGTAAAACAATAATAGAAGGATTTATAATGATTCGTTCACAACAGACCTGGTCCACTCGGCTTTTGCCAGTTCTAATAACTCTGCTCTCTTTCGTTTACTACATGACCTTGACTCGCTCAGGATATTACATGTACTAGTAATCTAGACTCCCTCAAATTACTTTCCTAACACCTGACGCGACGCCTTACTAAAGAACTCTACTAGAATTTGGAAATAATCAAGTGCACACGAAATTTCTACCCGTTGATATTTCGTAGAAGGATAATAAAATGCTTTTGACTCTCAAACAAATAAACTACAAATATTAAAATCTAAACTTCAAAACTTATCTTCAAATGTCTTCGAGTCTTCTGCTATTATAGAGTGCAGAATCTTCACACGGAAGGACAACTGTTGCACCAGGTCTTCGATTCTTCAAGACAGCTTGCAAACCTTCTTTAGTTCATCACATTTTATTCTAATAAATATGTAAATTGAATATTCCAACATATGCATATATATAATTTAGTCCAAATATACTTGGAATAAAATCAGATCATACAAAGACAGATATAAAGCTGAATCTTGTTTTCAAAAATAATCTGACGGGGCACTATCTATTTCTATAAGGAAACTATAAGATTCACTTTTTTAGAATCTCACCAACTATCTTAACTTATTTCTCATATCACGATAGTTGTTCTCACTATAAGGAAATATTCTATATTCAAAATACTAACGGAAATATTCAGAATACAAGCAATAATCATATCATTAAAAATACTTAATTATCTAAATAACAAGTATTTTAATTAATAATAGTTTGATCGACAATTTTGCTCCTAACATTTTCCCCTTTGATTTTGTTTTGACAACAATAATATTTTCTGCAAGACATAATTAGTTCAAGAGATTTATAACAAACATAAAGTGTTGCCATAACCAAAATACAACGAGTTTAAGTTGCATCAACAGTGCAACATTACCAAACCAAATAAAAATATTCAAGAAGAATTATAATGTAGAAATTAGAAATTCTTCGCAGTTCATACAAATTTAAAGACTTAAACAAAACGGCAGCAACAACTCCTCTTAACTTCATGATTCTCCCCTTTGTTGTAATAACAGAACAAGCAAATGAGAGAACTCTTTATGAAGTTCCATGAGGTGATCCACGGAAGTAGGCAGGTGATCAGGTGTAGGAGTTGGTATAGATGAAGCGGACTCTGCTGTAGCTAATCGAACAACCTATAAGGGTGCTTTGAGGCCAGGGGGTGTGAACATGGGTTCTAGTGTGTCCGTGGGACATGTTCTACCCAGAGCACTTGAAAGATGAGCGAAGGAAACCCCAAGGAGAAACTGATATTGTACGAGAAGGCAGTGAGATAGATACATTGGAACGCCAATTGACCATCTATCATGTCCTAATGCGGAACAGAACAGACGCAACATTGGGATTGACAACATAGTGGTGCAAAATGGGAAGCCAGTGAGAGATTAGGATGCAAAATGGGAAGCCATTAGAGAATAGGGAAGCGATGTTCCAACAGGTCTAGTAGACCAACTTGGTCAGAGTGGTTGTGAGGGCTAGAGCTACGGCGTCCATGTCTGTTTCTTCCTGGATTTTGGAGGTGAAGCCGGTTACAATGGATGGAAAATTAATGTAAAAGCTGAGCAGGGTCGGGTTAAAATCATAGACATGATCGCGTACAAAAATCTGGTGATGGTGTAGAGTCCTCGGGATAGCTATTTAGTCAGTTTAGCATAGAGTTCATAGTTAACAAAAGGAACAAAATCCTGAGATGAAAAGAACCGAGAGTTAAAACGCCGACTTACAACAAAAGGCAGAGGTTTGGGTTTATCATGTGCACCAGTCGATGACGAAGGGCTACAATCTTCTTGACCACATCTGGATGATGGCGACTGCTAGGGTGCATATGTTGTGGAGGGAGAACTGACGAATGATATGGGAAGTCCAATTCAAACAGTTCTGGAGAGATATCTCTAGGAATCGGTCCCCCAATTAAAAGTACATCATCATCAGAGTCGGATTGCCAGTCAGTGAAAAGATGAACAACTTTTCTTGAAGGCGACATCTCCAAAACAAATAGTAGTGTAGTGTAAAGAAAGATGTGCAATACACGAAGTAAAGTGCAGAGTATTAATAGATAAGAGAGCATAGTGATATGGAAATAATAGATAACTAAACTAGATAACAATTTCCATGAACAAGAGGATGCCATATGCCATCAAATCTTCTTGACCCACCTTCCAATCATATGGAGGTAAGGCATTGTATCGTGATATAGGGAAATATGGCACGAATAGAAGCCACACATTGGAAATAGAGAAACATTCTGCTTTCCCTAAATAATCAGGCACGATCGACAGAGACATGTTTAGACAGGAGAGACCTTAATGCGACAGTTAATAGATAATGCAGTCGCAACATATGCACGGAGAAAAGAAAACAGTCACAAATAATATGTAAAGTTCGGAGTAATGAAAAGCTCTTACTCATGAATTTCAGAGATGTAAAGGAGCATTTCATTCTTAGTACACAAGTTGCAGCTCTGGTAGCTTTCACCTTACTCATTTGTGGGTGAGGAAGCTATTTTCAAATGTTGTGACGCGTGAGATAAAAATTGATAGCTTTCACACTTACACCTTCTAGGTCAGGTAGCGTTTTCCAGAAAAAACATAAATATATAACTTTTTTTTCAGGATATGCATGAAGTACAGCTATGCGGGAACACTTCAGCGGAAGTTGTAATACTCAAACCAATTACGTAAGAGAGGATGCGACTCGAAACTTAAACATTATAAATGGTTGTCTCTAGATGCGACTGTACTAGTTTGTGACCTATATGTGGCAAATGGCCAAGGATTTCCTAAGTGTCTCAACCAGTTTTGCATCTAAGGACTTAATAAATATGACAACACGTTGATATTCTGTACCCACATGTTGCAACTCAACTGCCTTTACTTCCACCAGATCGCGAGTAAAATGATACCTTATCTCAATATGTTAGGTTCGTGAGTGTTGGACAAAATTTTTTGCAATATTGATGGCACTTGTGTTATCGCAGTATAGTTAACATGTTCTGAGAATTACCATAATCAGTTACAATTTGTTTCATCCAAAGAGTAGTTAACAATTATAACTTAGACATGCAAACACTGGAGGTTCCTTCATGTGCAGTACGTATTACATCCCATGTTGCTTTAGCTGATACACAATTGGAAATGATGTTATAATGATTCATATCAACAGCAGATAGGATAGCGTTGAGTGTAGTAGATCATGTGCAGTACGTATTACAGGATATGCAAACATTGGAGGTTCTTCATTTATCCAATTGAGTTCTTTTTTTTTTTACCATCTTCATCTATAAGGGGTGACCAACCTCTTAAAATGCTTTTCCATGCTTTATGGTCATGTTGTTTGATGAATTTTTGGAGACGATTCTTTCAGTACGATTAGTTAGTGCTCCTCAGCATTAGTGGTGTGTTCTTTTGACAAACCTTCCTTGATATCTTCCATCACTGAGAAGATCTTTTCAAACCAGATCTCACTAAAATAAAGGTTAGCGATTCGCTCTTGATGCCATTTGTAAGACCTTGGTTGTTTACTTATTACTTGTTCTCTTTTCGTAATGGTTATCACTTGTTATGACAGGTGAAACTAAAATAATAACAGATGCATTTATAGTGGTTCGGTCACAACAGACCTAGTCCAATCGGCTTTCGTCAGTTTCAACAACTCTAGTCTCTTTCGTTTAGTACAATACTTTGAATCACTCAAGATATTATTACGTGTACTAGTAATCTAGACTCCCTCTAATTACTTTTCTAACACCTGGCGCAATGCCTTACTAAAGAACTCTACTAGAATCTGGAAATGATCAAAACATCACAAAGCTCATTCGCCTTGATATTTCGTACAAGAATAATAAAATGCTTTTGACTCTCAAACAAATAAAATACAAATCCTAAAATCTAAACGTCAAAACTTATCTTCAAATGTCTTCTAGTCTTCTGCTATTATAGAGTGCATAATCTCCACACAGAAGGACAATTGTTGCACCAAATCTTCGATTCTTCAGGACAACTTGCAAACCTTCTTTAGTTCATCCGATTTTATTCTGCTAAATATGTAAATAGAATATTCCAACGTATGCATATATATAACTTAGTTCAGATACATTTGGAATAAAATTGGATCGTACGAAGACAAATATAAAGCGGAATCTTGTTTCAATAAATAATCTGACACGACAGTATCTATTTCTATAAGGAAACTATAAGACTCACTTTCAGAACCTCAACAACTATCTTTCCTTATTTCTCATATCACGATAGTTATTCTAGCTATAATAAAAGATTCTATATTCAAAGTACTTACGAAAATATTCCAAACATAATCAATAATCATATAATTAAAACACTTGGATATCTAAATAATAAGCAGTTTAATTAATAATAGTTAGACCGATAATTTCGGTCCAAAAATTTTTTTACTGCTATATTTTGTGATCAAAAGAGCGTTAATATAAAATTCTTGAGTCTAATGTTATCGCAACATCGTGTAACATCGTATTAAGTCTTTATTCTATAACTTCAATTGGCATCTTAGCCAAGCATCGATTTTAACATTAATCTGAACAACAACAGGCTTCTAGTTCTGGATGGATCCAACTATGCATTCTGAAAGATGAGGACCATAACGCCTATCAAGTCAAATGACGTGCGAGCTTGGCAATATGTGGTCAATGGATACTCTCTGCCTAGAATTTTACGCGATAATGACAATGATATTATGTTCCAACCAGATTCAACTTGGGATGCTATTGAGATAAGTCTTGCTTTCTTAAATGAAAAAGCTTTTAATGTTATATTTGCATGGGTTGATCACCGTGTTTAAGATAATACGAAAAAAATCTACTGTTAAATGTGCATGTTATATCGTATAAGGTAATTGTGAAGGTGATTCAATCATAAAATAATCCAAATACAGGCAGATTTAGCAGGATTTAGAAAACTTACACATTGGTGAGAATGAGAGTGTTGATAGCTATTTTAATAAACTTTTGGAAATCTCTAATCAATGTTAAGTGCTAGGTTTTCCCATGTCCAATACAGAGATGGTGTATAAGGCTTTTAGAACACTGTCTTCAAAATTTGATATGAATAAAATAGCTATGCATGAAGCTAGGAACTTGGCTACTTTATATTTCCACATTATCTTCAACTCTATCTGAGAATTTGAGATGAATTTACCCTCTCAAACTGGTAAAAACAAAGCCATTGCCTTACACGCTCAAAATTCTGAATGTGAAGAACTTTATGATGAAGAAGAAATTTCTGGTAACGATGGAAAGAATATTAGAAAGTTATATAGATTAACCATGAAAAAGACATATAATAATAACTCTCCAAGAAAATTATCCCTTGTTAAAAAGAGTTTTACTCCAAAAATAGCTAAGTATTTGTCTACCAAACCCTTTCCCCAAGGTGTTGAACAATTAAAGAAAGTTCAATGTTATGAATGTAAGGGTTGGGGTCATCTTGCTTATGAATGTGCTAAAACTCTTTGAAAGAAGGGAAGTTCATATTTGGTTTGTATAGATGATGAAGATGAGGATGTAAAGTCTAGATCAAGGGTCTAAACTGAAGGTCAAGATGAAGAAATTTACATTACTATGTTGATCACTTGGATTCAATGGGTAGAAGATGATTCACTGGAATGTCAGGACAATGCCAGAACTTAGTGTTTCCATAACTCTAACACTTAAAAACATGTCCATTATATTTTCTTTGGAAATTGGAAAAAATACAATATTTGTAATAGTTTATTTTTTTAAATAACTCTGATGAACCTGACTTTGAATATTTTTATGGCACTATATATCTAGATGATGAATACTAATTTGAAGGAAAAATTTCTCAATAGGAAATTATTGAGGACCTTGAGACCACCCATCAGAAAATAATATTGGAGAACTTCAAGTTAAGCAAAAGTAAGAAAGTACTTATAGGAGAAAATGAATTGTTGAAAGAGTTACTTCATTCTTGTAAGGTATATCTTGTTAAAAGAGAGGCTGGATTTGAGAAGGTAATGGTTATACTTGAAAAGGCTGAATAGACCATTGCAAAATGGAATTCAGGTAATTTTAAACTTGATGAAGTATTGTGTAAGGGTAATGAACGTAAAAATGATTTGGGACTCATTGATAAACCTGCCTCTTCTACTTATGTCCCTAGTTTTGAAAAATGTATAGAAACCTCTATAAAATCTGAGAAAATCACTTACACTTGTCCATATTGTGTTTAACCAGGACACATTAAACCTTATTGTCGAAATTGTGAAAATTTTCTTAAAAAAGAAAACTGGGACAGGTGAGGTCAGCAGTACTAGTACTAATGTTGTGAAAAAATCAGATCTCGGAGTTATCACAACACTCGATTACACTATTGTGAGACAAAAAGTAGAACGTGATATGAAAAATTAAGAACTCCCAAGATCAAGATAATTTCCAATGTTGTTTTCTTTGCTATTCACACTAACCTCTCAGGTAAGTGGTAATTTGACAATGGATGCTCAAGACCCATGACGGGCTCCAAATCAAACTTGAAGGAATTTGTTCCCCTGTTCACTGTTACTATCACATATAGAGGAGGCTGCAAAGCCAATATTATTAGAAGAGGAGTCTTGAATGTTGATGGGTTTCCACCATTGATGGGCGTTGTGTTGGTTGATGGGTTTAAAGAAAATCGACATAGTATTTGTCAACTTTGTGATGATGATTTGTCAGTTAACTTCAATAAGGATTCATGTGATGCTTTTAATAGTGCCAATGTCTATATAATGATGGGTACAAAGTCTAAAGACAACTGATATCTAGTAAAGAATGAAGAACAATGCTTACATGCAAAAGTTGATGAACCAGTTGTCTGGCACAAAAAGCTAGGACATGTGCCCTATAGGAGCTTGGAAAAACTGCGGAAACTTGATGAAGTTAGAGGTCTACCAAAGCTTTCCAGTCTTGGTAAGCTTGTATGTGGTGTTTGCTTGAAAGTTAAATATACTAGAGCTACACAGACACCATTAAAGGTACTGAACCAGAAGTCTGGAACTTCTCAATGTTTTGAACTGTTGCATATGGATCTTATGGGTCACACATAAATCAATAGTTATGGTGGATAGAAGTATGCTTTTGTAATTTTTGATGATTCTTCTAGATACACTTGGGTTAAATTATTGAAAGAAAAATCTCAAGATTCTGCATGCTAGTATTGAGAATTTGTATGGTGCTTTTGTGATGATGATTAGGTCAGATCATGGTAAAGAATTTGAAAATTGTAGCTTTCTGATTTGTGAGATTTGAATGATATCTTTCATGAATACTCAGCACCTAAGACTCCTCAGCGGAATGGGATTTATGAGAAAAAGAATAGAAAACTTCAAGAGATAACTAGGGTAATGTTAAATGCTAAGAATCTGACTAGGAAACCTTGGGGCGAAGCCTTAAACACTGTGTGTCATTAGCTAATCGAGTTTACCTGAGGCCAGGAACTACAGTTACACCGTATGAAATCTTGAAGAATAAGAAACCAAATGTTGGACATTTTCATAAATTTGGATGTTAGTGCTATGTGTTAACAGGTTTGATATTATTTCCTGTTTAACGGATTTATTTTTGGGTTGGAACGCCCTGCCCGTAATTCAAAAGCGATGGTTTTATAACGGAGAATAAGAGATGCGAGAATATTCCTTCCTTTATTCGCAGAACTTCACTCCTCAATATTCTATGTGTATGATTGTATGTGTCTCCTTGAAGTTATCTTTCATCAATCGATTACCTCCCTTGATATAGAGTTTGTTAGGGACATGTGTCGTTATGCATGTGTTTTGGTAAGGTACAGGTGTCGCCATAGGCGTAAAAAGTGTAAAACGATAAAATATGGTATATCTTTAGTCTACTAGATGCTGACTAAGCTGATCCTTGCTTCTTCCGATGGCTCTGAAGGTTTCCGAGGGGTTGTTCTTCGAGATGTTATTTTTCCGAGGGTTCCTACATTTGGTGACGACTTGAGGGACCAGTTAGGACCTTCTTTGGGCGATGTTGTTGCTTCGGTTAGGGTTTATTCTGGTGTAGGGGCTTCTGTACATGTTCTCCGAGGGGTGTTTCCACCTTGGACTTGGGCTCCGAGGGTCGGGCATGGTCTCCGAGGGGATTGACTTGGTTTTTGGGGTCTTGACTTGGTCTTCGAGGGCTTGACTTGGCCTTCGTGAAGTGGTACTTTCTGGTTCAAGCCCTTGTAGAGGTCTTCCA
The DNA here is from genome assembly GCA_948329865.1 of Linaria vulgaris. Lineage (NCBI taxonomy): Eukaryota > Viridiplantae > Streptophyta > Magnoliopsida > Lamiales > Plantaginaceae > Linaria > Linaria vulgaris. The sequence goes on along the minus strand of OX415253.1, from coordinate 19,004,056 downwards.
GTAGCTCTTGTATTTAGATCAGATTTTGTTCTTAAATTTGGTCTTCAGAGTGATGTTCCGAGGGTAGTTTACGTTGAGGAGTGTTCATCAAGGAAGTATTCTCGCAAGGCTATGGGACTCGGGTCCGTTGTGGTCCCTCTTGGTGCATTGATGGATATCGGAGTCGCGCGGATCCATCGGTGTTTACTCTTTTCCCGATGCCGCGTTGATATCTCTTTTTTATTCATCGTTGACTTTCCAAGGGACGCTTAGGTATCTCCTCAGAGGTTCCTTCGTACCACTTTGGGTCAGTGACCGAGGGGTGTGGTGACGTCCGAGGGGCCTCCTTAGTGGGAGTGGGTACATCTCATTGGAAGTACTCATGACAATAGTATTGTCCATATATTAATTCATATATTTAGGACTAATATTCTTCTTGATCACATATTTATTTTTTACGGTTAACACTAGCCCCCCTCCAAATTTCGATCGCCTTCTTAGAGGCGAGGGGAATTTTATTTCGTGTCCTCGGTGAGGTGAGGGGTTAGTCCGTGTTTTTTCCTTCGATGTATTTATTTTTGGTACATTTCCGAGGGGGTATCTGTAGATATTTACAATTATGTAAAAGTGGATTATAGGGAATTTACCTGATTGCCCTTGTGGGTATTGTCCTTACGCGTGCGGAGGTTGCGGAGTGTCTGTTGCAGGTAGCCGTTGACCGGTTTAAAACTCCAAAACATCTGACCGTTGGCAACGGTCAGATTTGTAACGGCGTGGCTTGTGGGTGCGGCAGATACGTGGAGCTTTAAACATGCTCCACGTTTCAAATGTTTTTGACCGTTGTCTCCTTCGGCTATAAATATGAGGAATGTTCACCCCTTTTTTTCACTTCCATAATCTTCTCTTTCGGTAAATGTTTCTCAGAGCAACAAAGATTCTTCATCTCTTCTTCTTCTCCTCTCTTATTTCAATCCTCCAACAAAATCTTCGCGCACTTCGTGTCTTTTCTTTTCCGAGAAACACTTTTTCTTTGTTATTGCACAAATGGCTTCCTCCACCAACATTGACTACATTGTTGTTTCTACTACCTATGGGGTTACCGCTCCAATTGATTCTCTGGCGAGTATGGGGGACGCTCCGACGGGGATAATCACCCGTAAACGAAAGGGGAAGACTTCTGCTGTTGTCGAGGGGGGCGCTACGTCTTCTAAAAAAGCTAGGGTTCCTAAATTGAAGAAGGCGTCTACTCATGACTTCACCAAAATTGAGAAATCCAGAGTAGTGCTACTCGTGAGCAGGAATCGGAGTTGTTCACGTCAACTAGAGCTTTCCAGAAGAATATGGTATTTCAAATTCCGACAAAGGACGAGAGGGCATGCCGTCCACCTCCGGGGATGGTAACTGTCTACTTTGCCCAAGTAAGGTATGGGTGGCGTTCATTCATGCCGCCCTTCTTCTGCGAAGTGTTCAAGGCATGCAATATCAGTCTGAGTCAAATGGTTCCGAATGGGTTTGCTGCCCTCTGCATCTACGTCTTTTGGTGTCAGGTGAATGGGTTGGAGTGTGGAGTGGATCACTTCTTCTCCATATTTGGTGATTTCACCTGGGGGGTTTCCATTCTACCACGTTTGCCACTGGGAGTACAGTAAAAATTCCACGAAGAGGATACTGAACGGGTCAATCAGCTTGCACAGCGTCTGGAAGAACAGGTACTTCTTCATGCAGGGAAGGTGCGGCTCCCGTGCGCACCATGGATCCGTAGATAGTTTTGTCCCCGGTGATTTCGCAGCAGCTTTTGATAGAGTCGGATGATTTTCTGATGTTGTTCGAAACATTCAGGCTTCATCACGTGGTGCTCACCGATGATGCTGTCGAGAAGCCACTGTCCATATCTTTCGAGGCCCTGATTCTCTTCCGTAAGTACTTTATTTTTGTTCTCGTTTTTGCTCTTGACATAGAAAGAGGTTATAACTGTATTTGTTGGTTCTCGGGTGGTGTAGGGGATGTTTTGGCGAATTATTATTCGCAGCCGGGTCCAGTGGAAGCCGTTCCGAGCGGTATTTCTGATGCTCTGGAGGAAGGTGATCATGAGTAGGAGGAGGTTAACGCTCCTGAGGGCGCGCACGTGGGTTTAGAGAGAGAGGGAACTCACGAGGATCATGCCCCTTTGTACATAGACACGGCCGGGGTGATTCAAAATGCGGTTCCACTACGCCAGGTAGGTCCTATCTCAGCTTTAGCTCTGGTGCCGGTCTCCAGGTCCGAAACGGGAAGTTCTCCGAGGGCTTCAGATAATAGATCTCCCCGAGGACTGGTGGAGAAGAATCTACCTGGGAGGCCGCTGAGGTGGGGGTCCTATCTTCTAGAGAGTGAGGTCCTATCTGTCTCCCGTTTCTCCTCATAGAGGTGAGGTTCATTTGCCAATGTCTCCGATAGTTCCGGAGTTCCCGGAAGGGGCAACGTCCGAGCCTGCTCCCCTCAGTGAGTTCTTATTAGTCCTTAATAAGCTTTTTTGAAATGTTTAAGGAGTTTGCTCTTATACTGATGTCCTCTTTTCTGATACAGATGTTGTTGATAAGGGAAAGGCTCCGATGGTAGAAGAGTCTTCTCTTCTAGGTAAGCATTTCTTACTTCCCTCTTTCTTTTCCGCGTAGTTCTTATTCTAGGGCTTTTCTAGTTTCATTCTCTTTTATTTACTTATATATATTGTCTTTGCAGAGGAAGAATTTTTAGCGCAGTTTATCAATCCTGTTCTGGAGGATTTGTTGGGTGACTCCGAGGATATCCGCGAGGAGTTTAACCCATTGTCAGATGATAGGAATGCGAAGGTAGAGCTTTTGAGTTCGTTGGTTGGGGAGGCTGGCCCGTCCACAGCTGCTGGAGGTCCTCGGGCGGTTTTTATCGACTCGGATGTGGTGACGCCAACTCCGGGGACAGTTCCTCTGAGGAGTCACATCCCTGTCACGCTTTCTCCGAGGGGCCTTACCTTCTAGACTCCTTTGGCTTTTCGTAACCTGGGAGATCTACCCTCGATGCAGGTTCTGGAGGAAGCTTTCCATGAAGTTCTTCGGGTTTTTGCTTCCTCAAATGCGACTCCCGCCGATGGGTTCCATTTTATGCACACGAGCCTTAACTAGATGGCTTTGATGGTAAGTTTGATCCCTACTCTTTTTTATTTCTATTCGCCCTTCTTTTTGGTAATCGATCTTAAGTTCTTGTGCCTTTTCTTTCCTCCTCGTAGGTTGTGAAGATCCGGGATGTAGCGGGTGCGGTGGAGCAGGGGTATCACAAGGAGGGGGAAGAAGCGAAACTTCTTCGAACGCAGGCGGCATCCCTCCTTGCCAAGGACAAAGAGAGTCAGTCGAGGGAGGAGGTGCTCCAAATAAGGATTTCGGATCTCGACTTTCTCTTGCAAGAGGCTCAGAAGGAGAACGAGAGTTTGCGCTTTCAGTTGGGGCGGGCGGAGTCTGTGTTCGAGCAGAAAGAAGCGTCCTAGAAAGCCGCCAAAGAACGGGTTACCCTTCTGGAGAAAGAGAAGAAAGAGTCCGAGGGGACTTTGAGGTCTCAAGTTGCTACTCTTGAGAAGGAGAAAGCCGAGTGGCTAGCAAGGGAGAAGGAACTTTAGGAGCTGTTGGGCCAGGTCGCCGATCGCGCTCAGTCGACCGAGGAGAAGTTGGCGAAGTTCCTTTCTCCTGAGGAGGTGCAAACTAAAATTGACGCGGCGGTCCAGTTTCTCAACAAGAGATCTCCCGACTGCCCTCGGAAGCTTCTGATAGGCCGCCCCAAGAACTTTTAACAGGCCATATGTTGTGGGGTTATCTGGAGTGTGCTAGACTGGCGAAGTCACTATTGCGGCCGGGCGTGGACTTCTCTAAGTCCTTTGAACTTCTTAAGCTGAAGAGGCCATCTTCCGAGGACTGTCGCGTCCTCGTTGGGAGATTTAGTGGTTTATTGTCTCCTCGGGAGTCTCCTGCACCCTCCCCGATATGCTCCGCAAGTAGACCGAGTCCGAGGCCCAGTGGTTCTGAAGGGGTATTCTCACCGATATCTCGTCTGGCTCCGCTGAGTACTTCTACCGAGGCGAGCACCCCTTCGTATTCCGCTCCGCCTCCGTCCACCACAGGGGCATAGTCTAGGGTTTTTATTTTTGTAACCTTTTATTTTCACACTCTATTTTTTTCTTTATGCAAATGTACTCTGTCTTCCGAGGACTTCTTGGCTTTCAAGTGAATAAACATTTATCTTATTTTGCTCAATTTTGTCCTTCTCTGCCTTGTTTAATTTTATCATTAACGAATACTCTAATTGTTTTTCTAATTTAAATTTAACTGAGAAGGATAAGGATAAAACTTTTAATCTTGCTGACTAAGTCTATTCCTAAGTAGGATGTGTCAGTCTGCATGGCAACATCAAGTATGCGTCCTCCTTAAGTAGGAGGATTTTCTTGACACGTGCTTCTTACTTTAGATAATGGGGGATTAAGTCCAGTTGTTTAATCAAAGGGTGATAAATATGTAGGTGCTAAGTATTTAGCAAACATATTTATACTTATCATAAAGAGAAGTTCACTAATTCTCTCGCATTTTTAGCTTTTTACTCTCACTCTAGTTGGCCTTGTGATTCCTTTTCCTCTTCAATTAAATAATTTTGAGAAAGGAGAAAATACTTACTTGTGGAGATGATGCCCGCACATTACAGGCGAGGAGGATCCATTTCATCTCATAGTTCTACTCGAAACTCGGTCCGGACCCCTTCGCTGTCGCTAGGGGTGCGCCATGCTTCTTCGGGTAGCTTTTCTTCTCGGAGAGACAGTCTAGAGGATGACATAGCTGCCGTTTTGGGTAGTTCTTCGAGGGGAGCAACTACCCGGTCATCTCACACAAATTCTCTTAGGATGAATCACATCCGAGAGGTATTCGGGGGCCGGGGATCTTACACCCTTCAGGATCACTCTTCGGTTCTTGAAACGCTTCCCTTGAGTCCCTCGAAGTTAATGGGGAGAGGACGTGTCGGGACTACCGCGAGCAACGAACACGAGGGGTCCATTATGACCCTCTTTGCCGAGTATAATATGGATTATACTAAGTACGATGTACTTGTCCCGTTCTATGATCAGAGGGCTTACGATCCTCCCTCGGGCTACTTAACAGTATACTGTGACCAGGTACGTTATGGGCTACGGGTGTTTTTTCACCCCTTTCTTCAAACTCTCTTTCGTTATTGGCAGCTATGTCTCAGCCAGCTTACGCCGAAATCCTATCGTCACTTGGTGGGGTATATTCTTTGCAGTGAACTCTTAAATCTCCATATGACTCCACATCGGGTGGGGGCTATTTTCTCCTTGCGCCCCGGTTCGGGTGGTCCTCCTTTCTTTAGCTTGGTATATCGGGAAAACATTATAGCCTTTACTCGTGTATCCAACCTTTGCTCTCGTAAAGGGGATTGGAGGCGGAGGTTCTTTTTTTTCGTCCGAAGGGCCAATCGGCTAATTTGTGGGGAGTACCTCACCGATGGGGTTTATGGTATGTTACCCCCAACTCCAAGACTGTGGTGCGTGAGGGGGAGATGCTGTTTCATTCTGGGTTGTTCTCGGAGACTTATGACGTGAGTGGTTTGTTGGAATTTCCTGAATCCCTGATCTTGGCGCGGCTTCAAGAAGGGGTAGAGGCGTTCAGCCTCCCTGTCCAGCCATTTTGCCATAATTTCTTTTTTTGTAAGTACTTCTTCGGGTCTTTGTCGTTCATAGCGCTCTTTTTCTCTTCGTTCCCATAATATGTTCTTCTTTGTGACAGGTTCGGAGATGGTCGCATTTGTGATTGAACCTTTTGCCAAGGCTTTTTTGACACAAACATCATACGATGATTATATTTTGCCGGAAGAGAGTGATTCTGATCAGCACAGTTTTGAAGAGGTGACAAGTCCTTCCTCGGGGAGAGAGAATCAGAGGGATTTGCCTAGCGCAGCCCCCCAGTTAACATTCGAGCTACCGCTGTTGGGAAAGATCCGATCTACACTCTTTTCCGAATGGATTTTCCGATTCCTCGGCGGGTATTATGCCCTTCTCCATCGGTAGAGGTTGGGGTTATTAATATGGTAGAGGAGGACTTCTCTCCTTCTGTTCTGGGCGGATCACTGCCCTTAGAGGAGGCACCGGACCGTGTTGCTCAGCCACATCTCGAGGGAAATCCTCTTCTCGGGGGGGTGCCACCCTTCGGAGAAGGTGGTTCCGTGCCTATGTCCTCTTCAATTACAGATTTTTGCCAGAACTTTTTGAGTGGAATTTTGAATGCGCCGGATTGTGAGCTAATGAAGATCCTCCCTCTATCAAGCCTTCAGGATTTAGCCTGCAAAGATTTGTGCGAGGTATAGTAGTTTTTATACATTCTATTTAATACTAACCTTTTTACCATCTTTGCGGTAACGATTTGTCTTCGTATAGATTTACATGGTTCTGAAGGCCATTGGGTCTCGAGGAGGTTCTTCTTCTGATCCCAATTTAGTCCATCACCGTCGGGATGAGCTGGAGAAGTGTTTATTTGAGGCTCACGAGGAATAGCTAAACTAACTATTGAAAGGGAGACCGCTAGTGATGTTCCCGGAGAAATATTGCAATCTGAAAGGAACAAATCTTGGGAGCTAGAGCGCCAGTTGGTTCTTGAAAAGGCCCGGGTCTTGGGTTTAGATAGGAGGATGGATGCTTTGAAGGACCAGATATGGTTTTCCGACGAGCGGTTGATAAGTGTCACGAGGGAGAGAGATGTGGCTAATCAACGGCTGTTGGAGACTACTCGTACCCACGAGGTGGCACTGGTGATGGCCCAGGTACAGGCAGTGTTGGAAGTGGTGGGTCCATCTAGCCCTCGTGAGTCCCTTCAGGGTGAGACGCGTCATTTGGTCTGTATAGGTTATCGATTGTACCGAGATGCGGTTCAGGCTTTGCCAGGGTTTCCTTCAGGCTTGATCATTCCAGAACTTGACATCCGTAGGGTCTTTGCAGAGGATTCTCCTTCGGCGCTTGAGGATTCGGTAGCTCCGATAGATGATCCGATTTCTTTGTTCGGGGAGCAACATCGTCGCCTTATCCGGGAAGGGAAGCGTCCGATCGAGGATGTTTAGTATAGGCGGGGGTAATGTTGATCTCTTTGTATCTGATATGATCCAATATTTCATGTTAGTACTAAATGTTTTGTATTAGTTGTTTGCATTAGATGGCTCCTCGGAGTCAGGTTGTTGTGATGACATTCTTGTAGAGTCATCGTTTTGTTTTGCAACCTTTCCCTCCTCCTTTTCCTTTGATTTTTGTATCGGAGACTTCTATATATGGAAACAACTTTTATTTATGTACAACTGTGGCATTACATTAAGCATAGTACTTTCTAAGATTGATCGAGTTCCAAGTATTGTGGAGCATTGTGCCTTTGGAATTAGCAAGGAGATAGGTTGCGGGTCCCACAATCCCCGCTATCTTGTAGGGTCCTTTCCATCGTGGATCGAGTTTGCCTACGCTCTTGGAAGCTCCCACCCGTTTCATCACTAAATCTCCAAGTTGAAAAGTTCTAGGTTTTACCTTAGCATTGTAGTATCGTGATATTCGAGTTTTGTATTCTTCCATCCGGATGGCTACTCGGGTCCTCTTCTCTTCGAGTAGATCAAGGGCTAAGGCTAAGTTGGAGTTGTTGGTTACTTCCTCGTATTCTCGGACCCGCCAGCTTTCTATGGAGACTTCCGAGGGCAGAACGGCTTCGCAACCATAGGCTAAGCTGAAAGGAGTTTCGCCCGTAGCAGTGCCTTGTGTAGTTCGGTAGGCCCATAGTATGCCAGGTATTTCTTCAACCCACTTGGCCTTGTGCCAATCGAGTCGGGCCTTGATGTTCTCCAGGAGAGATCGATTGGTCGTTTCGACTTGTTCGTTTGCTTGGGGATATCCTACCGAGGTAAAGCAGTGTTTGATTTCCCAGTGGTCACACCATTTTTCTAACTCTTGGTTCGTGAATTGTAGGCCATTATCACTTACTAGATTCCGAGGGATGCCAAAGTAACACATAATGGCGTCCATGGTGATTCATGCTAGGGGTTCCGCCTCTACCCATTTAGTGAAGTAGTCAACTGCCACAAATAGGAATTTCTCTTGACCAGCATCGGGGATAAGTGGGCCCACTATGTCTATGCCCTACTTGGAGAAAGGACAAGGGGTCAGATAGGGTTCCCATGGGGTTGCGCCCCGATGGACCCGAGGGGCATAAGCTTGGCACGGTTTACACCTTTCGGCATGGGTTTTGCTATCTTTTGCCATCGTGGGCCAATAATAGCCATGCTTTCGCCACTGGTATGGCTTCCGCATGTCCCCTCGTTTTCCGCTAGAGCTAGTTGGGCTTCTTCTTCATTTAGGCATCGGGCTTGGGGGCAAGAGTAGGTCCTTCAGAATAGTACTCCATCTTTGACGAAGTATCGAACGGTTTTCTTAAACATTATCCTTTGTACTACCTTGTCCGTGGAGTATCCCTCTAGATCTTGTAAGTAGGCTTTGATTGGGATCACCCAACTGGAGGAGGGATCCATGGTGGCATTTATGTCTTTACATTCGGTTTTCTCGGACTCGTTGATCTGGAGTAGAGTGATCCTTCGGGTATGGACGACAGCCATTTGACTGGCCATTTTAGATAACGCGTCTGCTTCCTGGTTTTGCTCTCGTGAAATTTGGAGGACTTTGCACTCATCGAACCATCCTTGTCTTTCATGAACTACACGTAGGTAATCCTGCATCCATTCTTCTTTGGCTTCGTACGAGCCATTGACTTGCTGAATAATTAGTTGGGAGTCACTATGGAGAAGTATCCTTCTTATTCCCCCTTCTTTTGTGAGTCTCATCCCGATGAGAAGGGCTTCGTATTCGGCTTTATTTTTGGAAACGGGGTAATCAATTCTGACCAAGAAGTGGAGTTTCTCCTCTTCCACGTATTGGTTTACAAATACTATTCCCGTTCCCCCGTGTGTGCTTACAGAGGATCCATCTACATGGGCGTGCCATAAGGGCTCTTTTTCCTCAGACCCAATACCTGTCAGTTCCATTACAAAGTCCGCCAAGACTTGCGCTTTGATGGAGAGTCTCGGGGCGTAGGAAATATTATACTTAGTGAGTTCTGCCGCCCATTTTATCAATCTTCCCGATGAATCGGGTTTATTAAGAATCGCTCTTAAAGGGTGTTTTGTTAACAAAGTAAACGGGTGGGAGAGGAAATAGGGGCGTAGCTTACGTGCCGTAGTAACCAAAGTTAAGATAAGTTTTTCAGTCAGGGTATACTTGGTTTCTGCTCTGAGGAGAGTTTTGCTGACATAGTACACCGGATGATGCTCTATGTCCTGTTCTTTGACTAATATAGCACTGATGGCCTCTTCTCCTACAGATAGATAGAGGAAGAGTTCTTCTTGAGGTAAATGTTTTACCAGCAAAGGGGGTTTCAACATATATCTTTTCAGTTCTCCGAGGGCCTCTTCGCATTGGGTAGTCCATTGGAATTCCTTAACATTTCGGAGTATCTTGAAAAAGGGGAATCCTTTATCTGCCGACTTCGAAACGAATCGGCTCATGGAGGCCATTCTACCTGTTAACTTTTGAACATTTTTGACCGTCCTTGGGGTGGGTAGTCCCTCGATGGCCTCTGCCTTCTCGGGATTTACTTCTATTCCCTTCTCCGTGACCATGAACCCTAAGAATTTCCCTCTTCGGATGCCAAAGGAACATTTCCTAGGGTTAACCTTCATGCCCAAATTATCCATGATGACTAATGCCTTCCGCAGGTCTTCGGGATGCTCTTTAGCAGTATTACTCTTAACCACCGTATCGTCCACGTAGGCTTCTACCGATTTTCTGATAAGTCCAGCAAACATAAGACTTACTAGTCTTTGGTAAGTTGCACCAGCATTTTTGAGTCCGAAGGGCATTACTAAGTAACAGAATGTAAATGCGTCAGTAATGAAGCTAGTTTTGTCCTGGTCAGCTACCACCATCGGGATTTGGTTGTATCCCTGGTCTCCGTCTAGGGTTGATAGCAGAGCGCATCCAGCAGTGGAGTCGACTAGTTGATCTACACTGGGCAAAGGATAACTATCTTTCGGGCAAGCTTCATTGAGATTGGTGAAACCCACACACATCCGCCATCTTCCCCCGTGTTTGGGAACTAACACAACATTAGCCAACCACTCGGGGTATATGACCTCCCGAATTTGCTTTAGCTTATGAGTCGTTGTATCTCCGAGCGGATAATATTATTACGCTCGGGTCCCATCTTTCTCTTTTTTTGCTGGATAGGTTTGACCCCTGGTTTCACATTAAGAAAGTGCTGACATACCTTGTCGCTGATTCGCCCGGGCAGTCCTCCTTCCCACTCGAAGAGGTGATGGAATCGTTGAAGAACAGAAGTCAGTTGCGGGTTCCATGTTAGTGCCCATCTTAATCACCTTATCGGGGTGTCCTCCACTAATTCCACTATCTTTAATTCTTCTACGGGTTGAACCCGAACCTCTTCTCCTTTGCGCTTCTTATTGTTTCCGAGGGAGAATTCATCCCCTTTTGAGGGAATAGCGTTCATTCGACATTCTCTAGCCTTGGATTGACTTCCTCAGACTTCTCCGATACCTGGGGGTGGGAAATTTTACCTTGAGATGCAGGGTAGAAGGGATTGCTTCGAAGGCTCGAATGGATGGCCTTTCGTATATAGCATTGTACATTCGTGACGAGGCCTCCACCATCCAAAATTTGGCGGGTTCCATTCTTCGAAGGGCTCCCTCTCCCCATGACATCGGAAGGATCACCGTTCCGAGGGTGCGACAGGCTTCTCCTGAGAAACCTACTAAGGGAACCTCCGCTACTTCCAGTTGTTCTTTCTTTAATCCCATAGCCAAATAGGTAGGAAGGAATAGGACATCCACAGAGCTACCCGTGTCGATGAGGATCCCCTGGATTGCAAATCCGTGGATAACGGCCGTAATTACTAAGGGGTTCTCGTGGGGGTAAATTATACCTTCCAAATCCTCGAACCCAAAAGTAATACTAGGTAGCTTGGATCTCTGAATAGAGCATACGGGGGGACCCTTGTTCTGTCCGCCTGGCTTCTTTTAGGTATTTCTTCTTCTTACCTTGAGGTGCTATTGAGATATCTCCTCCCACGATCATATTGATCGTTCGTCCCGATGGGGCATTATCTTCATACGAGTCTGGGGAGGAGGTAAAGTCTGATGTCCCATTGTCCTCTCTCGTGAGTTCCGCCGATGATCTTCGGTCCACTCTCGGGGTCGCCGACATCCCGTGGTCCTTTCCCGTGACCGGCGGCATTCCATGGTCCTTTCTCGTGGCCGGCGGTTGGGAGTTGCTTCTTCTTCTTCTTGTTCTCTTCGTGACCTTTTCCATACATTTGTCTTGGGCTCTTCGGGGTTACTTTCTTTAAGAAAATTTTTCAAATACCCTGCTTCTAGGAGGCAGGGCACTTCCCTACGTAGGGTAGTGCATTCCTCGGCTGTGCGCCCATAGGTTTTGGTCGGCCGCGGCCAATGTAACTCATTGTTGACTCTCATTACGTTAAGTACTTTAGGGGGAGCAATAGTCGTCGGGGGTAATGGTACAAGTCGAAGGAAATTTTTTGACCTCACCACCCTCGTCTTTACGATGGGTAGGTTTTCCTTCCTTGCTCTTCTCCTTAGCTCTTGCCTCTCTTTTGGCACGCTCCAGGTGCTCGTTGTCGTCCTGTTCCATGCGCTTCTTCGTACCTTCCACTTGCTCCATCAAGATGTAGACTTCTGCCTTTTGCATGAGTTCATTCATGTCTGTGACACGATTTCCCATGAGATATTGGAAAAAATCCCCTGTTCGAAGCCCTTGCGTTAATATATCCGCCAAGATGGTTGGGCTGACGTTAGGGACATCTAACGCCTCGTCCGTGAAGCATTTTATATATCCTCGTAGGGGTTCATCTTTCCGTTATTTAACCGTGAAGAGATGAGTGGCAGATTTGGGATACCGTCGGTTGCAAGCAAATTGTCGTACAAACAAGTGAGCTAGTCGATCAAAGCTCATAACGGAGCTAGGAGGAAGGTGAGTAAACCAAGCTTGGGCTGGTCCTCTGAGAGTAACACGAAATACGCGGCATAAGACATGGTCTGGGGCAGAGGATAGATCCATTCCAACCAAGTATTGATGGATATGGTCTTGTGGATCCTTTCCATCACCTTCCCCAGTGTACAAGGGAACACTAACGGGCCGCATCCCCGAAGGGACAGAAGCAAAGGCAATTTTGGGAGTAAAGGGGGAAGTTTTGAACGTGGGATCTTCCTTGGGGGCCATGGTTTTCTTAATATCGCTTAGCTCTTTACATAGGCCATCCATCATTCCCCATAAGGTATGATCACTATCTCCACGATATTCTGAGGGGCGGGAAATTTCTCCCTCTTGGCCCCTCCTCGGGGTTCTTTCATAATTAACATACCTTTGTGATTCTTGCAGGGGTTCGTGGCGCCAGGAGACGGGAGTAGGGCTCCATCCCGCATGGGGTGCGCCTTCTTCCGAAGGGAAATTTCTATATCCGAGAGAGACAAAGGGCCAGTTCCTGAAGTTTCCCCCTCTTAGTTGTACTCGTATGGCTGTAGCATCTACAAGTCTTTCATAAACAGAGCGGGGAATATTAATAAAATCTATGGTACCTGATTGGGAGTTCGATAGAGTTTCTTCCGAGTTGCCATGGTGAGCTTGAAGACTCTCGCTTTTGAACAGATCATTCATCCGATCCAGCGCTTGTTGAAGTTTCTCGAGGACAGATTTTATGATGTTCCCACAGACGGCGTCATTTTGTTAACATGTTTGATATTATTTCCTATTTAAAGGATCAATAAGAGATGCGAGAATATTCCTTCCTTTATTCGCTGAACTTCACTCCTCAATTTTCTATGTGTATGATTGTATGTGTCTCATTGAAGTTATCTTTCTTCAATCGATCACCTCCCTTTATATAGATTTTGTTAGGGACAGGTGTCGTTATGCATGTGTTTTAATAAGGTACAGGTGTCGCCATAGGCGTAAAAAGTGTAAAAAGATAAGATAAGGTATATCTTTAGTCTACTAGATACTGACTAAGCTGATCTTTGCTTCTTCCAATGGCTCCGAAGGTCTCCGAGGGGTTGTTCTTCGATATGTTATTTTTCCGAGGGGCCCTACATTTGGTGATGACTTGAGGGACCAGTTATGACCTTCTTTAGGTGTTGTTGTTTCTTCGGTTAGGGTTTATTCTGGTGTAGGGGCTTCTGTACATGTTCTCCGAGGGGTGTTTCCGTCTTGGACTTGGGCTCCGAGGGTCGGGCATGGTCTCCGAGGGGATTGACTTGGTTTTTGGGGTCTTGCTTGGTCTCCGAGGGCTTGACTTGGCCTTCGTGAAGTGGTACTTTCTAGTTCAAGCCCTCGTAGAGGGTCTTCCAGTAGATCTTGTATTTAGATCTGATTTTGTTCTTAAATTTGGTCTTCAGAGTGATGTCCCGAGGGCAGTTTACGTTGAGGAGTGTTCAACAAGGAAGTATTCTTGCAAGGTTATGGGACTCGGGGTCCGTTGTGGTCCCTCTTGGCGCATTAATGGATATCAGAGTCGCGCGGATCCATCGGAGTTTACTCTTATTTCGATGCGGCATTGATATCTCTTTTTTATTCATCGTTGACTTTCCAGGGGACGCTTAGGTATCTCCTCGGAGGTTCCTTCTTACCACTTTGGGTCAGTGACCGAGGGGTGTGGTGACCTCCGGGGGGCCTCCTCAGTGGGAGTGGGTACATCTTATCGGAAGTACTCGTGACAATAGTATTGTCCATTTATTAGTTCCTATATTTAGGACTAATATTCTTCTTGATCTCATATTTATTTTTCACGGTTAACACTATGTGCTAAATGATAGAGCTTACAAGACTAAGTTTGATCCAAAGAGTAAAAAATGCATATTTGTTGGTTATTCTTCTAACAGTACTATCTTTAGAGTCTTTAATCTCAAATTACAGACTATTTAAGAATCTGTAAATGTGGTATTTGATGATCTACCTAGTGGTGCAGGGAACTAGGAACTTCCTCACTCTGGTGTCTTCATAACACTAAACATGGATGATGTTCCAACAACACCAGTCGATGAACCTGAACAAGTCACTGAAACAGAACAAATTGTAGAACCAAGTGTTACCACAACACCAGCAGTCCCAAATGTTACTCAAACACTAACACGGTTTGATTTAGAGAATGATGACGAAGAAGCTCCATATTTCAGAAGAGACACTCCTACCAGAATTCAGGGGAATCATCCTACTACACATGTCATTGGTCAGGTCACTGATGGCATCAGAACACATAACAAAGAAATGTTAACGTATAGAGATATTGTGAGGTTGTGTCTGCATGACTACCATATGCATTAATGAAAACTTCATGTTTTGTGTTTTCCATTGAACCTAAAACTGTGAATGAAGCTATTAGGGACAGTCACTAGATTAAGGAAAGGAACAGATCACCCATACCCTTTCGACCGTTTCGCATTTTGCCCCCAAACTTTGATTTTTAGCACTTTGCCCCCCCCCCCCCCCCCCCCGCTTTGTATTCCGTCGAATGTTACCCTCCTACGGGAATATTCCATCAACAAATGAATATTCCGTTAAATTTTGACACTCCCCCCCCCCCCCCCCCTCAGCTTCAGCATTTTTAATGAAATATTTGTGTTTCTAATGGAATATTTGTTTTTTTAACGGTCATGTTATGTCGGGGGGTAACGTTTGACGGAATACAAAGTTGGGAGGGCAAAGTGCTAAAAATCAAAGCTGGGGGGCAAAGTGCAAAACGGCCAAAGGCTAAGGGGGTTGTCTGCTTTTTTCCCTATATTAATGCCATGCAAGATGAACTGTTATAGTTCACCAAAAACAATGTTTGGAATCTAGTACCTAGGCCTTCTAATATGAGTGTCATGGGAACAAAATGAATTTCCAAGAATAAAAGTGATGAAAATGGTGTGATTGTTCGAAATAAAGATAGATTAGTAGCATATGATTAAACTCATGTAAAGGAGATTTATTTCGATGAGACTTTTGCACCAATAGCCATATATTTGTTGAACCATAATCACATATATAATTCTCACTTATATTAGAATTCATACCTTCTCGATTTATCTATTTTTCTTAAGATAATTTTTATTTTCTTTTCTTTGCTTGTAGAAGAACATGGCATGCGGACGTTACTACACCGAGGAAAGCATCCAGACTATCACTAGCATCAATAAAAGGCATATTAATGCGGATCTAGTGAAAAAATTGGAAGAGATCAAGGAACAACTCCGAAGCACCAATAACCATCAATTGATGGAATTGAGGCACAACCAAAGAAGATAAATAATGAAAAAATCACCAACACCCACAGTCTAACAAGTCTTATGAGCTTGTTGCTCGAATAGGAAAGTACTCTCATCTATGATTTACTTTATATGTTTTACCGATGAGGACATCATTTGAATATGTGCTGGTGTGAGAAAGCTTCACTTTTTGTTATCTATGCTATATATTTGTCCTAGAGTCTACTTATTGTTTTTTAGGATCAAGTCATTAAATTCAGATTTAAAGTATGAAAGCATGAAAAAGTAAAGATCAATGATGTTATATGCATAATATGGTAGGAATTTGAGATGCAAATAGTATATGTGCGTGAATTGAGTGCATCTTGTGTAATATTCTCAAACGCATATTTCATTTCATATACACCATTCACGATGGGCATAAGTAGAAAATATTGAGATAATTGTGTTGAGTTCACTAAAAAATGGAGAATTCCATAGAAATTATGAATCTCAAGTAATTCGCCCTATTGTTATTTGAAGGAAGTGTAAATTTGGATTGTAGAGGAAATGAAATAGGCCATCTTTTCTGTCACTTTTGAGCCTTTCAAGCACAACACCTTTACAAATAAAATAATCATCACAACGCCACTGAAGCCTTTTCTATCTAAGCCTTTTGTTTATTTACCCACATCTACCTACCCTTTGAAGCAGATGATATACTATCCTACCTTTTTCTAGAGATGCGTTGATTAAATCATATGAAATAAAATAAAAGGAAAAGAGGGATAGGATGTGGAAACCGAAAGTTTTTTAGTCTAAAAGAAAAATGAAGAAGGCTGAAAAATCGAGATGAGGATAAATACAATAGAGAGCATATAATAACTCCCACATGGAAATGTAAGTGTGGTGGAGCATCTCTAGACGATGAAGTATTGGGAGGTTTAATACTTGCGCAAATGAAAACGCAAAGAAAAGATGAAAAAAGTCTAAAATGTCTGGGTAATAAAAATTACAAATGAGGGAGGAAAAAGAATAAAATGAGTTGATTTACTACATGCATATCTAGAAGTCGTGAATATCTTTTCCCATGATAGCCCATATCGGAGCCTAACATTACAAGCTAAAAACAAGTCATAAAGATCCTCAACATTAAAAGTTAACAAGTATGGAGAATAGTGAGAAAAGTAGAAAACAAGGGTGAACTAACTATATGTGAAACTCTATTAGTTAATGAATTCTTAATGAAAGTCTTGTATTATATACTTATACATACAGGACCACACCATGTAGCATGATGAAACTTTGCATGACAATAACTTTATTAAATTTGATGTTCAATGCTCATATCTTGCTTTGACCACAAGTCGCATTCTGAGAATATATCCTTATGCATGAGTGTTGACATGTTGATGATTTGATTTCTAACGTAGATTGAGTCAGTTTTAAGTCTTACGTTACTCTAAGACAGGCAGCGATCTAAGTGTGGGGGCTTTTGATGAGTGTCTAAGTATACACTTTTAGAGCTCATTATTTGGGGTTAAAAGATTAATCAAGCTAGTAATTAGCATATTTAAGTACATTTTTGTGTATTTCAGGTTTTTAGAGACGTTTGGTGAAAACATAGCCTATTAAAGGAAAATTGAGCTAAAATAGAGTTAGGCTCACGAAGTTATAAAGAAGGACCAAATCAAGAAGTAAATTGATGAAATGACAAGTGATTCAGGCAAGGAACAAAGGAAGAAGAGCCAAAGTACCAAAACTTATACAATGAGGAGAATCTGAATGAAACAATTGATTCAAAAACAAGGCGAGAGAGTTACAAGATTAATCAAAGACCTTGTTAAGAACCATTGTAAAGCTAAAGAAGTCAGTATTTGAACGCAACAAGCGGATCTCAATTTCGATATGCATAAAAGAAGTCATAGCCAAAACCGTGAAGCCACGTAGACCAAGACAAAGTAGTGTGGTTACAGTACGCTGAAAGCTGAGTCGTAGTGCGCTCCGGGCATAATGTACTTCGGCCATCGCACAATTTCTGCACCCCAGCAGCCTATGGACGCGTCAATGGGCCCAAATATGCGTCCCAAACCTTGTTTGAGGCCCGGGAACCACTTTTATCTTATAAGAACATTAGGGCTACGAATTTTACAGACAACCAAGCAATCAAAAACTATTCTTCACCTCTCAACCAATCAAAAAGCACCCTAAAACGTCTAAATAGCACCTCACACATCCAAGTTTTAAAATTATGGAAGGTAACTAGCGTCGCCACATAATATATTTTGTGGGGTGGTTGAACCTAATAGTATATGAGAGGTCACTAGCATCGCGACATGTCCTCTTGTGGCATCGAATGAAGCCATGAACACATCCAATTCATAGGGAAAAGCAAGTGAATGAACATAGGGGAAATCCAATGAAATGTGACGCGCGAAACATCCATTCATCACCTGATTTAATCATGGTATTATTCAACCAATCATCCAATTCAATTCACTCTATTAGTTTAGTTTAGTTTAGTTAACTAAGCTTTCAACCTACAACGTCCAATTCTTGTTCAGTAACCAATTTAGAATAGAATAAAAGAATCGAGATTGATTCATATAGATACGATACTTGTGACATAATTTTACTTTCCATTTTATATTACTTAACTCATATACTTGAAAAAGTGTATATCATTAAATAATAACACGTGAACATACACATCAAATGTTGTTTTTGGTCCCACTAGCGAGTCTACTTTTGATAGCTTTATTGAGTCCATGACAAGTACTTTTGAGATGGGCATGATTGGACAACTTAATTACTTTCTTGGACTACAAGTGAAGTAATAGGAGAATGTAGTATTTTTGAACCATGAGAAATATGCAATGAACCTTGTGAAGATATTTGGTTTACAGGAATCAAAGCCAAGTAACACTCCTATGTCTTCTACCCTGAAGATAACAATAGATGGTACATGAGACAATATTGACCCTACACTGTACAGATCCATGATTGATAGCTTGTTATATCTTTCTGCCACTAGACCAGACATTATTTACTCTCTATATGTGTGTGCCAGGTATCAGGCTGATCATAGGTTGTCTCAATTGATTGTTGTGAAGAGAATTCTGAAATATATTTCTAGAATAGCAAATCTAGACATTTGGTACTCACTTGACACAAATACCAATCTTGTGGGTTTCACTTATTCTGATTGGGTAGGTGATTTAGATGACAAAGAATCCACAAATGGAGGATGTTTTATTTGGCAAAAAATATGGTTCATGGGATAACAAGAGATAAAATTGTGTTTCATTATCCAATGTTGAATCTGAATATGTAGCAACTGGTAGTGGTGTTACCCGGCTTGTATGGCTTACACATATGTTTTGGACTATGGGTTAGATAGTGAGACTCTTCTCATGTTTTGTGACAATCTTAGTGCCATTAGTATTTTAAGAAATCATGTGCAGCATTCTAGAACTAAGCATATAGATATAAGGCATCACTCTTGAAAAACATGGTAGAATATAAACTGATTAACATTGAATACAAAGAGACAAACAATCAGCTTACTGATATGTTTACTAAGCCTTAGGATAGTGAGAGAATCTTCAGTTGGAGAAAGGCTCTCAACATGAGTGTTATGTGAATATTGTTAAATCCCATTGTTGCCAAAACACCACTAGCTAATACTGTAGACCGATTGTGGTGTTGATTGTTTGCTTAGATTTTCTTTCTATTTTATGTTCTTTTTTTTATTTGTTCATCTGTGTTTTGACATAATTGGTATGTGGTTGAACTCTGACCATTAAAAGTTTTGTTGGTTTGAAAGTTCCTTCTCTTTTTTTGAAAAGCCAAATAAAACTCTTCTGACATCTGAGGTTATTTGCCTGTTTATGGAGAAGATGGGATGCACGAAGTTTGCTGCTTCGATATTACTCAGTTGAGTCTTATCCATATATAGGTTCACATTTTATGTCGAGAAGTTGGGGTTCATGATGTGTTTAGCCAAGGGTCACATGATGGTGACCTTTTCTACTACGGTGTTTCGGGTTTCGATTGCCTGCACTCAGTAGCACTGATCACTTGGTGCTAAAAGCTTGTATGTAGATCAGCAAACATGTATGCATTGGGTTTCGGGGTGTGGGGTTCTTGTATTGCCATCATCCAAGCCTGTATACTTGTCTAATCTGTTGTCATGATAATGTTGACACTAGGGTGTATGGGGTCTTGTTGCTGCCTGCATTCAATGAATTCTTTTTTTATAAAACCTTCAGATGTGTTTTTAGAGAGTTATGATATTAATGAATTAAGATCTATGTTGAAGTGAATTGATTTCAGGTATTCTGTCAGAACCTAGATTTCACCATCTTGCCATATTGTTATAATATTCTGCATTCATTTTAGGTTTGTGTTCCTTCTAACTGTCTGTTTGTGTCAACTTGAGCTTAGGGAGAGTTTCTAATCTGGTACATGTGGTGAGGTATACACCTTGGGTAACTTGTTGCAGGTGACACACTAGTTTGTTTGTTTTTTTTATGTTGTGAGAATGGATTATCTCTTTTAATTCATAAATACTCATCCTTGTGTGTTTACTGTTAGCTATTTTACTTAATTATGACTATGATCTAAATTGTGATCTGGCTTGTAAATGATTTTAAATTTCAGATTTATCTCACGCTCTCACATAAACTGGCATGTTTGAAGCCTTGATCCTCCACAACTTTCTGGACTAGTGTTATGACAACATTTGATTTTTTAGTGTTAGAACATTTATGTAACACTGTGACAACATTCTGTAACATTGTTACTTATAAGTTTTCCTTTGGAATGGGGGAAGTTTTTTTTTTGTGCAGGATTATACTCTGTTATACTTGGTAACTTCTCACATTCCTCACTCACTTCGTAATCACTCACGATCTAATACATTTGTGCCCTAATTCTCAATCTTGTGCGATTTTAATCATTTTTCTACAAATTTATTCTTGTTTAACATGCCTCCCAAGCAGTCCATCATTAATCTCGCAAACGCTGCCATCAATAATGAAGATAACTCTGGAGCAACACAGTCAAAGAGGTATAACACACACAAAGCACGTCCCGAGAAATTTTTCTCTGTTGCGTCAAAATGCAAGGCATCAATGTACAAATGTTGCAATGTTGAATCGAAGAAGGGCAAGGCGTCATTGAGTGTTGCTGCAACATCTGATAATGTGGAGAATGTTGTTGCTCCTACCATATCAGAATTTGAGGTTCATGCAACCAACCCTAATCTTACGCCTACTTTAATTTTTGATGTTGTGATTGACGGAGAGTTGGAGAACTCTGATTCTACTAATAAGATGGTTGATGAATATGTGATTACTGAGACTGGTGTTGAGATTGCCGCTGTTGAGATCGGTGAGGCTGCTGAGAGTGATGAGGGTGAGAAAGATGATAAGGATGATGAAAATTATGAGATACTGAGAGTTTCGAGAACCCTGTAAAAAGGGTGGTGAGAAAGAAAAACCTGGGCTTGAGGAATCTGGAGAGAGTGACAAGCTTGAGAAAGAGAAGGAAAAGTCTTATTCTTAGGAAGAAGCATAGAGACTATGCTGGTGAAGATGAATCTGCTGCAAGTGAAGAGGTCAAAGAGGATCTTGAGGAGGAGGATGGTGATGAATCACCACATGCTGATAATAGTGTCATTTTATGCAAGATTGCATCAAAAAGTTGGCTTCCAACTTTAAATTCTATTGTCCTAACCAAGGACACAACTATTATGGTTTATAAACTGAAGAATGGTCTGCCAGTGAATATGGGGAAGAGGATCTTGCTGCCATCAATGATGCTGGAAACAGATACATTGGCATTCTGCTATTCCTTTCACCCATCTCTACTATACTGGTTAAACCAAGATTCTAAACCAAGAGGAGTGTTGGATGTAAAAAGATCAAGGATGATATAAGTTTTGTTTTCAGCTATTTCAGCAAACTCGAATCAGAGATCTGCTATGGACGTCTTATGATAATCTAGAGATCATCATAGGTAAGAGAAAGAAGACGAAGGCTTAGAAGTTCATTGGTAGGAAGGATTGGTCATATCCTTGGACTTTTTGCATCAACAACTTAAATGCCTGTAGCAAAACATCAAGGACACCAGGAGAGTGATTGTTCAGAAGGAAGAGTACCTCAAGGAGCTGGATTCACTTTTAAGCATATGAAAAATCTGCCTTCCTCACAAAAAGAGGGAGAGTAGGCTTTATTTTTAAAATTTATAGTGATCTGAACAATTTGAACTGCATTACTTTATTTGTTTTCTTTTACTTTGCTTTGATCGAGGGAGAATGTTTCTTGTGCTTACTTTGGGTCGATAAAAAATTCTTAACTGCTTTTGATTTCCTTGAAGATAACTATTTAAGGGTTTTTGTTCCATGTTGCTAATCTTTTTGTGCACATGTTAAGCATTGAATGTTATGACAACACTAATGAAAGTCAATGTTATGCCAACATTGGGTTATAATTGTTTTGCATTAAGGAGGAGCATTATAAATAGTCTAAGTGTTAAACTCTGGAGCATAGTAATTATTGGAGAACATGTGTGGTTTTGTGAAGTAAGGCAAAAAGGGAGAGATTGAAAGTGTAAGTGCTGTACATGTTATCTTAACACTCAGGCTGTGAAATATTATCATAACGTTGAGCTTATGAAGTGTTATCATAACACTGAACACAAACACCGTAACGCTGAACAATCTGGAAATATATTATATATCTTTTCATTTTACCTTTATTCGCATATTAACTTAGTTCTACGATTATAGTTGTTTATGAATGTTCGAAGTTTAATCTAATAATCAGTTGAATCAATTTTTTTTCATATTTGAGCTTTCCTAAGAAGGAGAGCCTTGGCGCACTGGTAAAGGTGTTGATGTGTGACTGAGAGGCCACGGGTTCAAGTCCTGGGAGCGGCCTCTTGTCAAAATTGACAGAGGAAGGCTTGCCCCTTATACACCCTTGTGGTGGGACCCTTCTCCAGACCCTCGCATTGTGGGGATGCTTTCGTGCACCGGGATGTGAGCTTTCCTAAATTAGCCGAACGTGTTTTGAGTTAAAGAAAAGAACATTAATTCAAGAAGGATGCTACAAGGACATTCTATAAAGATACTTTCCAAGGATGAAGTCTACATTAAAGAATGAGTCTTCGTTAATAAGAATTTTGTTGTGATAAAGGAAACCTTCTCTTAATTGAAGACCAAGACCGAAGAAGGAAACATAGATGTACAAGGAAAATTGATGACATTCCATAACGTGTACAACATGGCTTGGAGATCAAGATCTCTACGTCTATTTAAATAATGAAGTACATCAAGACAAATAATAAGACAAGAGATCTAAAGAATCTCATAGATTAGATTCTATAGTTGTCGAGTGATTTGTCTTAGTTTTCCAAGTTTTTAGTAGTTTAGCGAATTAAGTCTAAGTCTTATTAGAATTGTGGAGTTATTCTTTGTTTGCTTGGTTGAGTTTGAACAATTCGAGAGTGAGGAGCTTGAGAGTGGTGAGAATATAATTTTGTAAGATCATTATTAACAATGATTATTTCGCCTAAGGCTCGGAACAATATAATTATATATTCTTCTCAAAAATTACTTCTTGTGTTCATTTATTTTTCGCTGCAATATTTTGTGATAAAAAATTTGTTAAGATAACATTAGTTAGTCTAGTGTTATCGCAATATTGTATCAAGTCCCGATCCAACAATTTCAGATTGTATTGATAACCAATGATTTTTACGTAGTACAATATTTTATCAACCATGGATTTATTCAAATAAATGTTATAAATTGCGTTTAAATAATAGAAGATTTGTTTAAATTGTATAAAAGCGTTATAAAACTAATCCACATTGTAGATATGCTTGTTTTTACAAATGTAGAAACTAATGTTTTCTTAAAAACATAGTAAAGATATAATTCATTTGTTGAACAATATTAGTTATTTAGGTGTCAAATAAATACAATTCAGATCAAGTGTGCTGCTAATTCCAACACGCACATATCATAGTTGGGTTTTTATTGGCTTATTTTTAACATCGCAATGAAATTTTTACTAATTAAAATAATATATGTCTATCAATTAAACATCACATCATAGGCCATTTTTGCAATTTACCCAAATCCGCCCCTGGTGTTGAGACTTCAGATCATGGAAAAAGAAAAAATGAAAAATAAAAAAAGAAAAGAGAGAGAATCTTTTATCCATATCGTTTTTCAAACTTAAAAAGGACTTTCTATATTTATCAAAATTCAAATGGGCAAAGGTAATTCCGTGGGTGTAACTAAATACAATTATAAACTATAAACAATCCCCAAACGAAGTATTTCACTTTTAAGAACGAATATAAAAATTGAAGCATTCGGTTCTTTCACTAACTAGCAAATTTTCTTAGGGTTCCTTTGATTGAAGGCTTGTCCGCAAATTCGAAGTGAATTGTTCCAAGACCTAAACCATAAATATGCATTTTGCTTCACACTCTTATGTCTCTTAACATTTAAAATACAACTTGTGATATACATTTACTTTACAGTACATCACTCACACCAATCTATATTGGATTACTAGACAAAGATGAAACATTAACCTCTTCTCCCTTTGTGGTCCTGCCTTTTAGCATGACTAGCATTTCTCAGAGAGGAAGCACCATTTGTTCTATTTGTATTCTTACTTGAAACTCCATAAGGCGATTTAAAGCCGATATCTTCTACTGCATCGACAGTCTTAAACAGGCGTCTTCTATTCACCTCTTCGACCAAAGATTGATGAAGCAACTGGCTGCGCATATCAACCAGAGACCGGTTCCTTGTCAATCTAGGCATTTCCATCTTCAGCTTGTTCGTCTTAGAAGTCGCAGCTGCATTTGTACCAATCATATTCTTGCACTGTCCATGGCTAATCTTTGCAAGATATTGCCTGGTGTTCGAACATTCCCCAGGGTAAAACTTTGAAGGATATTGGCCTTCTTCAGACGGAATACCGTGTTCTCTTCTTGGGCTACTCTCTACATCATGTTCAGCAGAATAGTAAGCCCAGTTTGTGTATTTTTCAGAGTGTGATGAGCTCAGGGAGCTGGTGTCATCGTACAGTTCATCTAAACAAGAAAATATCTAATTTGTCATCGCTCTGAGTTCAAACATTTATATGAGATGATCAAAAAGATAGCGCCTGTTAGATTTCACGACATAATCACAGCCGACACGTGAGACACGAGAGAGGTCATGATGAAGACCATAAGACAACAAATGTCTATCCTCCTAATGAGCTTAAACTTTCATATATATGAAGTGATAGTTTAATTGCTTTCCTACTGATAATGAGGCTCAAAATATTCTGAACTAGCACCGACATTTATATCTTTAGTTCTTCGTGGAAAACTTAAAGTTAATATGAAGGCATTTCAAGTGTGTATAAATGGCATGAACCATACCTTGAAGCCAATGACCGCCCTGAGGTTTCGTGTGAGACGTGATTGAACCCAAGCCCGACATTTGGGATGATGAAGAAGGAGAGAAAATATTATGGCGATCATAATCATCTTCTTGATAAGTTAGAACATGGTAATCATGATCCGGCTCAAGATGGTCAGACTTCCAATCCGGAACTAAACCTGATATCTCTGCGTCGATCATATTTGCAATTTCCTTTGGTTTCCAGTCAGTAATCTCTAACTCCTTCACCATCTCATTTGCAACATCCATAGGAGTATCGTTAAAAATGTCGAAGGGAAAAAATACATTTTGGACATCACCTGAAAATGTGATATTCATATCTTAATCTGCTGCACTAATTTGTAAAAAAAACCCAATTTTGGGTATTGAACCTATGATCCCTGTCCAAGAACCAAAGTCCCTCAAAATTAACGACGTTATTTCAAAAAGGTACCTACCTTCTTTGATAGCAATTTGGACTTTGAGAATGATCGTGCCATCCTCGGGGTTTAACGTCCCGGTAATAGTCATGTTAGTCCTAGGAATATCATCGTTCCAACGAAGGTGCTCAAGTTCTGTACTGTCATTCAGAAAAGGCTTTTGGTTTTCAATATTTATCTTTTCATCAGAGAGATCAATGATAAGGAATGAATCGAGCATGAGTTCCTTGGCAGACAATCTCTTTGAAACGTTCTCTAAGCATTTCCTAATGAACCGTTGTGCTTCCAAGTCTTGAACCTTGTAATAAGCCCTCGGCTTTTTACCCTTCAATATAAAGAAAGAGAAAAGGGGTGGGATTATATGGTTCAGTCTCTAATCTAGATTCACGCTACATACTGGTAAAATGATATGTCATGATCTTACAGATGTCACTTTCTTGTAAATTTGAGCAGGGTTGGTGCATTCACTGTATGGATATTCAGAAGTAATCATCTCTAGGACACACATGCCAAATGAATATACATCAACTAGTTCGTCGTAGTTTTCTTCATACAGTTCTGGTGCCATAAACTCTGGTGTGCCTACAGAATCAACAACAAAATACTTAACATCCACAATTCTACGCCTTCCAGAGTCCATATTATTTTATGCTGAAAAGCATATCAAAAAAGAAAAAAAGAGAGAGAGAGAGAGAGACAGAGAATGAACGCAAGTAGCAATCCTTGTAATAGTACGTACAATAATAAGCTATTTCTTATTCAACACATATCACTCTGATATGGTTGTAAATGCGTCATGGTGTTATCATTTAATTCATTAATTGTTAAGCAAAACAGATAGGCAACCAGAAAACATGTATGTGTACCTATAACGCTATGTGCTTTAAGTGATCCTCGTAGACTCATAGCCAGTCCCAGATCACCGATTTTTACTTGTCCAAGGTGTCCATTGACAAATATGTTATCGCACTTAAGGTCTCTATGAATCACTGGTGGATCATGGCCATGCAAATACACAAGTCCTTCAAGTATCTGGCGCGCCCATATCTTTATAGCTCGAATATTCACTCGCTTGTACTTTGCTCTGTATCTGCATCAGATAATACAAAAGTTCGGGACTGCGAGTTTCAAAATTTCATCTATAGATGCTTCTATATGATATATATATATATATATATATACATATATCAAGCCATTAACAGGGTCGGTCGGCGTTTACTCTCTGAGGGTGCCGGAAGTGAATAACTCGGTAATAAAATTGAAGGTTCTATGTTGGACGTCGATCCAAGAAGTGTAGAATCGGATGATGGAGTCGTGATTGAGGGTGCCGAGAAGGTGAACCTCAGAGTAGAGTCGTTGCAAGTCATCGGGTGATTGTAGTAAGTCAACAAGTTTAACTTGGTTCCATGCTACTTCAATCCCAAGCAACTCATCAATTG
Organism: Linaria vulgaris; assembly: GCA_948329865.1. Classification (NCBI taxonomy): domain Eukaryota; kingdom Viridiplantae; phylum Streptophyta; class Magnoliopsida; order Lamiales; family Plantaginaceae; genus Linaria; species Linaria vulgaris. The sequence goes on along the minus strand of OX415253.1, from coordinate 18,977,405 downwards.
CTCTGTATACAGTCTTCATTGCTCCCTTCCCCAGAACTTCATCAAACTGCCAATCGTCCATATATATGAACAGCAGTAATTAGCACAGTTTTTTTATTTATTTATTTTTACTTTCCAAATATGCCAATTCCAACCAAAAGATTTAGACAACTGTTGTAATTAAGATTTAAGAGATTTATAACAACACTTCACCATACTGAATAGTGAATAGTGAATAGTGAATAGTGAATACCAAATTCAGAAGCATTAAGCATAATAAATTAATAACAAAATTTGAAAAAAAAGTTTCATTACACATAAATATTAATATCTATCAAGTTCTACGGTCCTCTTTAAACTAGCTTTGCGTAAACAACGAAGGCCCCTCCAGAAATCAATCACATAGAAGTTAAGAAATATGTCCTATTTATTAATTGAACTATTATTGAATTAGACAATAAGAAAGGCAAAAGACGTACGTAATTGCACGATAAAGTACTCAAACCAGGTACAAAATTAGTGCATTATTATACGATATATATATATATATGTGTGTGTGTGTGTGTGTGTGTGTGTGCATGAGCTTGCATATCAAGAATTAAGGAAAAAACAACATTAGGGAAATCCAAATTTCTAAAAAGTAAACCCCATAAAGAAGAAAATAAATAAAAGGAAAAGAATGAAAAGAGCAACATATTAGTTACTTACTCGACCATAACGCCCGGTTGGATCAGTTTCTACGTACTCATCACCGTTCAATGGCTCAGGTGTTTCTCTCATTTTATGCATATTTGCTCAAAAATATTACCAAGTTCTGTTAGAAAAAAAAAAGTTGTTCGTTTGAAGAACAGAGGATTTTTTATAAAGATATTTATGCAACCACGTACACACAAGTATTACAAAAAGATGAAGAGAGAAGAATCTAGGAAATTAGAGGCGTTTTATCAGAGAATTGGAGATAAAAAAAAAAAAAAAAAAAAAACAAGAGAAAATGGTCAATTAAATCCATGCTCGCCACTAACCCCATGCCTGAATAGAAAAATCACAATTCTTTTGTCACTTGTTTGAGTATTTGACTAAAAAGAAAGCGACAACGGAGGTGAAATCAAATATATACGGAGCTATTATCAAAAACTGCCCGTGTTATCAATTGGTAAAAAATCCTGTGTTATTTTTATTAGCTGACCCTCTGTATAATTCAAAAATTGGCAAAAAATCCCTTGATGATAATTTTTATAATGGCAATATCAATAATTAAGGATTTTTGGCATTATAATTTTATAATAGTTATCTTCTTATTATATAATGAATATTATAAATCGTACTACATTGTTTTTAGAATTTTTTAAAATTGTAAGAAAGTATAATAAAATTTATCTGTACCGTACTTTTTTCTTTATAGATATAAAAAAATATAATTTTCTTCAAAATAATGATAAAAAATATGTATATAATATAATTTGGACTTCATTAGTTTCATAAGTATCAAATAAGTGCATTAAAAATGATATTTTCAGATCAATTTAAGTACATGCGGATCAATTAAGTGAAGTAGGGGGGTTTGCTAATTTTTAAATAATACAGGGGATTTTTTGCCAATTAAAATAATATAGGGGTTATTTACCAATTAAAGATAACACAAGGGTGTGTTTTGCTATTTACTCAATATATATATGCCCCGAGTTATATATATCGGCTATCGCCATATGCTGTCAATTTTAGAACCCACTAGGGACAGAGGCACTTGATAATTGTTTATTGATAAAAAGTTCAAAAGTCTGCTAGCACCACCACTAAATCATTGAACACGTGGACTTTTCTTGAATAGTTTCTCGTAATTTTAACTCAACTTACATATTTTACAATTCATCAAAAAAAAACTTACATATTTTACCCTTTACTGTGGTAGATTAACTTAAAGTTTTTTTACTTACATCGATAAACTATGTAAAGCTGATGTTTAACTCAGATTCAAGGATTCTTTTTGGGGCGTTTGATAAAACTTTTGAAGATGGGGTGATTATTTGTTATAAAACAAAAAAAACAAATAATATACTTAATGAATTTGCAATATGTACTTTAAAAAATGGTAATAACTGGACAAATATTTCCCAAAGACAGACTGTAACAATTACGTAAAGGAGTTGGCAGCTTGCGAGGTTCCCGACGGCGTTATGTTATTATGTGGGACAAGGAACGTATTCATGATTAAGATGCCAATTCTAAATTTTCTTCTTCCAATAATTGGAGATAAATTACTTATCTACTTTGAAACTGTTGATCTACTGACAATCATTCTTATACATAATTTGGCTATTTATTTTGCTATCTTATGAGGTTTTAAGAACATCCAAAATTATTAGGGAATTCATAGTCAGAATTTTTTAGGTTTTGAAACAAGATCTTGGAAATTATTCGAAACATTAAGCTAACCTGTTTGCCAGTCTATTAAAATTTTAAAAGTTGTTTAATTATTCAATAATTGAAAACACTTGTGTCATTTGACTAAAAGTGAAGGGTGTGCATGTAAATATTCCTGCCAATTATTGTGGTTGTTGGATTATTGCCGCATTAGTTATTATTGCTTTCGGACGGGAACCCTTTTACGCTTGTTAATTTTTTTTTTTTTTCCGAATACGATACTATATTTGAGTGGGGACATCTTACATGTAGATTCCGTAATTCTCAAGTGCCTCAACTAAATTTTGTTACGATTTGTCGTCCAAGTCAACTATTAACTTAGGATAATGATATATATATATATATAAGCAGCAAATCTCTTAAAAACATAGCAAAATTAATGAAGTTTCAATTTTAATATTTTCAAGCACTATACACCAGAAATAGTCAATTTTCGGTTACCAAATTGGCGACCGAATTTCGGTCGACAATGTCCGGTCGGCATTATACGAGATATTAAGGAATTCTACTCGGATTCTTCTTCATCCAACGCAATCAAATAAATTGTAATTTATCGCTTTCTTTATTTCTAGATTTTGTATAATTACTTTTTTCTTGGGCACTAAGTTCCCTTCTGTATAAATACCTATGTAATTCATCTTGTAAAAGTCAGCCAAGAAATATACAATAAATATTTTCTACATGGTATCACGTAGCCTACTATAATCTAACGATTTTATTTTTTCTCTCCATCGATCCACCTCTCAAACCCTAGCCCACCATGTCGACCGTCGCCTACTCCGACAATACCAACTCGGACGATGGCCACTCTACCACGTCCAAACCTACCTCCGTTCAAATAACGCCCCCCGCCTCACCACCACCAATGAAAATTATCCCCGTATCTTCCCACCACCACCTCACGCTTCGTCTCAATCCGACGAACTACATCTCGTGGCGACTTCAAGCCGTTTCCATCCTCAGCGACCTCAACCTTCTCGGTTACTTGCAAGGCACGCACAAGCGCCCCAACTCAACCGACGTCGATGGTCGCATGCTATGGTTCCAACAAGACCAATTGATCCTCTCGGCCCTCATCGGCTCTATGGAACCGGAGATCATCCCTATCATCCATTGTGCCACAACCTCGTACGAAACATGGGTTCTTTTGATGGGTGCTTTTGCTCGTTCCAACTGCACTTGCATCATGGCCTTGAAGGATGCGTTGAACAACTCCACCCTTGGCAATCGCTCCGTGATGGAGTATCTCACGGACATTAAGTCCAAGGTCGATGAGATCTCCATGCTTGCCCTCTCAATCTGGACGACATCACCTTGTACGTCCTCAACGGCCTCGTAGCGAACTACCGCGACATCGCCACCTCAATCCGCCTTCGTGAACAACCGTTTAGCTTTGCCGAGCTCCACAACGCCTTGGTCACTCATGAGTCGTACATTAAACAATTCGAGGCTGACACCGCATCCCTTGCAGCCACTGCAACCATGGGCCTCACCCGGACCGAGCCGCGGTTCTCATTTCAAGCATAGCTTCTCATCCAGGGGGCGCGCTCTGTTTCGTGGCAACCGTGGCCCTTATTGTGGGCGAGGTAGACTGCATTCGGGCTATGTTTCTAGTGGTTTTACTAACAATTCTCAAGGTGATGGTGAACAGATCACTTGTCAGTTTTGTGGCAACCGAACCACGTGGCTTCTCGCTGTTACAATTGAATCCGACTGCCAATGCAGCTCTCACGCCACCTTCCTCCGGCCAGCGTTCCCCTTCTCAATCTTGGATGGTTGATTTGGGCGCATCTCATTATATCACGGAGGATCCCAAGAACCTCGTCTACAATTCTGAATATGATTGTACTGAACTCACTGATGGTAATTGTATGCCTATTACTCACACTGGCTCGTCCCTTATTACGCCTCCTTCTCGGAATTTTTCATTGAATAATTTTCTATGCGTTTCATCGTCTCATTACAACTTATTATATGTCCACCATTTTACCAAAGATAATAACGTGGCATTGGAATTCTTTCTCGATTATTTTCATGTTAAGGATCGAGCTTCGGAGGACAAGTTGGCGACATGAACATGCACTAATGGGAATTACCACATTCGTCCTCCCTCGTACTATCTCAAGAATCTAGAAAAATTTGTGAATCTTGGTGTTCGAACGTGTGCCTCCACTTGGCGCTCACGTCTCGGGCATCCCGGTAAAAGAATGAGCTCTAATTTAATTTTTAGTTTTGCTTTACCGCTTTCTAATAAGTCATATGTTAAGGAAATGTTTTGTGACTCGTGTTTAGTGAGCAAATCGCATCGTTTACCTTTTGAGGACAGTTGTTTTGTTACTACTCATCCTTTGCACTATGTTTTTGCGGACGTTTGGGGTCCTACTGAACCTTATGTTGATGGATTTCGCTATTATTTGGTTATTGATGATTTATTTACTCGTTACTGCTAGCTGTTTCCAATGACTACTATATCACAAGTGCATGATATTTTTTGTCAATATAAAACTCTTGTGGAAAAACAGTTTCGACACAACATTATCAACTTTTACAGTGACAACGACAATGAATTTCTTGCTCTCAAAGAGTTTTTTTCTAAAATCTGGTATAAGTTGGTTGACCACTGCGCCGCACACACCCCAACAAAATAACATGGCTGAACATCGTCACCGTCATATCATTGAAACCGGCAGCGCCCTATTACACCGGGCCAATCTTCCTAGCTCTTATTGGAGTTATACTTTTCAAGCCGATGTCTACTTAATCAATAGGCTTTCTTCTTCCGCCCTTCAGTCTACTACCCCGTGCTTCAAGTTATTTTAATCAACATCCAAACTATCTCAAGCTTCGGGTCATCGGTTGTCTTTGTGATCCTTGGTTTCGTCCGTATGTCGAAAGCAAGCTCTCTTACCCTTCTCGTCCGTGCATCTTTCTTGGGTATTCGGCGTCTCAAAGTGCCTACATATTCCTTGACACATCAACAAATAGGCTATTTCTCTCTCGCCATGTTCGTTTTTGTGATAATGTCTTTCCTTCTATCACTGGCCTAGTCCATCTCCTATCACACGACCATCTCACTCAAGTCCTATCACCATTTTATCTATGCCCGCGGCCCAATACTCACCAACCGCAGTCTCGGTCTAACCTGCTCCACCTGCGGACCGCTCTGCCCATCCCGTGCCCGCAGCCCACACAGAACTCGTGGCCTCCTTAACACTTGCAGCCCATCCGACTCTCGCGGTCCAACCTGCAACTACGGCCCAACGGCTCACGGCTCCTTCGAACCATCGACCTAACCGCCTACTCACCATATGGTCACCCGATCCAAGAATAATACTTTTCGCCCAAAGGCCTTCTCGGCGTGCTCCAAACACCTGCTACCAGCTCTCGTCGAGCCCACTTGTGTCTCTCAAGCTGTTCAAGATCCTATTTGGCGTGCCGCTATGTCTGAAGAAACCACTGCCCTTGTTTCTCATGGCAGTTTGGATCTTGTCCCTCGCTCTTTGGCTTCTAATATAGTGGCTTGCGAATAGGTCTTCTGTATCAAGCGCAACCCCCATGATTCTATCTCCAAGTACAAAGCCCGACTTGTTGCTAAGGGATTTCACCAACGCCTTGGCGTTGACTATATGGAGACTTTTTCACCTGTGGTTAAACTAGTCACTATTTGTGTCATCCTTATTCTCGCCATTTCTAACTCTTGGGATATCCGTCAACTTGACATCGGTAATGCTTTCCTTCACGGCACTCTCGGTGAAGTTGTCTATATGCAACAACCACCGAGTTTTGTTGACACTACTCATCCGTCTCACGTCTGTCGTCTTCGAAAGTCCATCTATGGTATAAAACAATCACCCCACGAGTGGTTCCGTGCGCTCCGTTCTTCTCTTCTAGACCTCGAATTTATTCAGTCCAAGTCTGACGGCTCCCTATTTATCTTTCGTTGCGGCTCCAACGTCCTCTTCTTATTGGTGTATGTTGATGATATTATCTTCACCAGAAATGACTCGGCCCTCATCTCTCAATTAATCGCTCGGATTAGCGCAACCTTTGCTTTTAAGGATCTCGGCGACATTTCTTTCTTTATCGGTATTGAAGTCGTCCCTTGCTCCGACGGGATCTTTCTCTCTCAACAAAAAATACATTCGAGATCTCCTTTCTCGCCATAAGATGAATGATGCCAAGACTGTCTCTACTCCCATGTCCACTTCCGTTGTTCCACCTTCCACTAATAGTGCATTCGATGAAGGTCTATATCGCCAAGCCATTGGTGAACTCCAATACTTGGCCCTCACTCGACCCGACATCGCCTTTGTTGTGAACCATTTGGCTCAATCGGTCTCGGCTCTCCGTGATCATCACTGGGTCGCGGTCCAACGTATCCTTTGCTACCTCAAAGGCATCTTATCCCATGGTATTTTCATTCAAAAGAAGTCTTCCGACACACTCAGTACCTATACCAATGCTAATTGGGTCGGCAACCCCACTGACTGAACCTCCACATCCGCCTTCATCATCTTTCTTCTCAACAACCCGGTCTCTTGGTCTTCTCACAAACAACGGGTTGTTGCCCGCTCCTCCACTGAAGCCCAGTATTGTGTGCCAGCTACTACGACCTCCGAAGTTCAGTGGATTCAGCATCTCCTCACCGAGCTACGTGTTCCTCTTTGCCAACCACCAACGGTCTACTGCGACAACATTGGTGCCACTCACTTATCTCTTCATCCTGTCCTTCACACTCGTATGAAGCACATTTCCATTGACATCCACTACGTTCGTGACATTGTTGCTAAGGCCTTATCTCCATCTGTCACATCAGCACTAAGGATCAGCTCGCTGACTTTCTTACAAAGGCTCTTCCCCGTGCTCGTTTTCTTCTACTACGTTCCAAAAGCGCCTTTTGAGGGAGCGTATACAAGATATTAAGGAACCCTCCTTGGATTCTACTTCATCCAATGCAATCAAATAGATTGCAATTTATCGTTTTCATTATTTCTAGATTTTGTATAGTTATCTTTTCCTTGGGCACTAAGTTCCCTTCTGTATAAATACATATGTAATTCATCTTGTAAAAGTAAGCAAAGAAATATACAATAAGTATTTTCAATAGGCATTACCTCGGTCGCCAATGTTTAGTGGAGACCGGATTCCGCTCGTTAATAGGCATTGGCGACCGGATTCTGCTTGCCAATACTTATGAAGTAATCGCGACCTAAATATGATCATCAATACTTGAATCGTCTGGCGACCGAAATCAAGTTGCCAATAACTATTGAGCATTGGCGACCGAATTCCGATCGCGAATAATATTCAAGGTATTAGCGATCAGATTTCGGTCGCCAATAATATTTAACAGAATAAATAAAAAAAAATCGGTAATAATTTGTCGAAATATTGTTCTTGTGTTTTGTTTTTGGTTAGATTTCGATTTCTTGCATTTAGGACACAAAAGAAATGTTTCTAAGCTCAATAACTTTGATTTAAATTGAAAGAGTATTAGAAAAAGTGTTTATTTGAAGAAAAAAGAAAAAGTTAGAAAAGTTTTGAAAAATTGGTTGAAGATAAAGATATGAAGAAAGAAGTTGTATGTTTTGGTGTTTGGAGATTTTAACAAAATAAAGAAGAAAGGAAATGAAGAAAAGAGTATAAGTGTTGGATTTTATTATGAGGAAATGGGAGTGAATAAATGGAGTATATGTAGTATTTAGGTGAAATTTTTAATTTTGGGTTCTCCACGAGCTTCCGAGGTCCTATAGCAGCTGGAAGGAGAAGTTTTTTTTTCCTTTGTCATTTGAACAAGGATGTCTTGCAAGGGGTTCCGAGGGTGTGGAATATAGACCTTCGGATTTCAGCTGGGTACGACACTGCCCGAAGCCACGACCCACCTTGCAGCAGAAGGGTTTTTCCGCCAAGGCTTCAGTTGGGGCGAGATGTCGCGGGTTGATGTATTTACATCCTTTTACGCTGACTGCAGTTTGAACGATGTTGCCGCCATTGCTCCTGTCATCGTGGACAAGCGTCCTTGTATAAGTAAGTCTTCTGGGTTCATGAAATTTCTCAAGCCTTATTTTTTTTTAGGTTTTTCTTCCTATTGTTTGACTTTTCTTTTCGTTGTTTTGTTTACAGAGGCGGCGATGGAGAAGCTGAAGAAGATTATAGCCAAGAAGCCTCGGAGGACTCGGGGATCCGCCACTTCAACTGCATCGGTGAAAGAGCCTTCAGACAGAAGGAGCATTGTTCACGAGGATCTATCCCATATGAGTCTATCTAGAGAGAAGGAAGATGGTTTGTCCGTGCGGAAGCCTTCCGGAGAGCAACCCGAGGTAATCTCCAAGGATTCGTATATTGTGCTGCCGGATTTCGATGAGGAAATGGTCTTGCATGCCCCGACTAGGGGAAGCCCCACGCCCTCTCGTCTTTATGCGGATTTTCATGTGGGGTCCAAAGGTGCCGAGAATTGGCTCGTAGATATGTACAAGGCCCAGGGTGTCGCAGATATTAGCGGGATCGAGGGAGGTGAGCCATCCACGCCCAACCTTCGACTATTGTGGTGGAGTTGGTATTTGAGAGGTCATCGTCTCCCGTGCCCGAGCGTCATAAGGCTGAGCCTTCTGGTCCACTAGTTGCTCCGGATTTGGTGGCCCCTACTGAGAAAGTTGTTACTTGGGGCACCATCATACCTCCTCCTTTGCACTCTCTTTTAAAAGGTGCTATGAATTTGGGGGAGCAAACCCTTAGTCTTCCCACTAGGTGGCCTCTTTAGCATCCTCTTCAACCACGTCTCTCCTGAGTCCCCCGAGTATGGTCTTATAGCGCAGCTGTGCGCGGCCTTTGTGAGTATATTTGTTTCTGCACTTTCCTTTGATTTACGAGTTGACTGTTGACACTTGTTCCTCTATTGCATGTGTAGGACCCGATAAGGTTGAAGGGGCTTTCACACACTTACAATGAGGTCGTCGATGAGAGGGATGCTCTCAAGAAAGGGCTTGCAGAAGATGAGACATAGAGCATTGCCAGCTATCTTTGCTGCTCCGAACTGTCCGCCTAAGCTGAGGGTCGGTTGGCTCGCGTGATGGAGCTAGAGGAGTCGGAGCAGCTTTTGAAGGAGCGTTTGACCGTCGTAGAGAAGAGAGAGAGTTGTTCCAAGGGAAGGAAGCCGAGTGGGCGTGAAAACTTCAGGTTGCGTCGTGGTGAGTTAGCTAAAACCCTGGAAGAGCACGACGTGAGTTGGTGGCCCAAACTCAAGAGCAGCTTGCTCATTACTGCACTGCGCATCTGTTGTGGGGGTTCAAGGCCTGCAAGAGGATGGGTGCACAACTTGGGTTGTTTAGCCAGGGGGGCGACCTTCGGAGGTTGGCTTCCTCCAGGATGACTCATCCCAACAATCTTGATGCAGCACTGGTATTGTTGCAAGAGGGCACTCCAAGCACTCAGGATTCTCTGACCCCTTCCTTTATACCTGGATCTTCCCTCCCCCATTAGCCGTAGGTAGCGTAGGGATAGTTTTGTGGCCATATGGCCTTATTTTGTGGTTGTACCAGGTAGTCCCCCTCCCCCCCCCCCCCCCTCTTCGGTTTGTTTTTTTATGTTTAATGGAATTTTTTGGCTACCAACTCGTATTTCTGCAGTGGGTATTACGACCAAGCTTTTGGCACATAGCGATTCCATAGAAAAAAATTGATTTTCCACATCGCTACTCGTTTTTTTCCCCACACGGAAGGTTCCCACTTCCCCCTTCCATTTGTTGGGTGTTTATGAGCGTATTGACTTTTAAAGTTTCTCCATTTTTTGAGCGAGTAGCCACAGCCATCGTACTTAGAGGTTTTTTTACCCCCTTAAGTGAGTACTCGTGGACATCATTTGTGCGAGTCTTTACGATCTTCTTACGAGTATCCGTGAGAGTTATGCCATGAGAGTGCTTAACTCCGGTTCTGATGCTTGAGGCCACCATACTAAGAAAAAAATTGATTTCTTGCACAATCACTCATAGATACCGTGGGCATTTTCTGACCCGTTCATGGAGGGGTAGTCGTGGTTATGGGTTCCCGAGCTGGTCGTTATTTCGAATGCTCCTACCTGTTTGTCTGCTCAACTAGCACTCTTGGGAAGGTGCATTCATCAAATGTGAATGGACGTGGGGAGTTGAAGTGCCGGTCTATCTCGCATACGGTGACGTCTGACTTTCTAGGGTAGTAATAATTCGGGGAACATGGCAATTCCGAGGGGTTGTGAGTGGGCGATTGGAGGGTCCCACCGTTTGAATCGTGTGCGGGAGTTCAATATGCCTCTGAATACGAACTGTCTCCCCCACCTATAAAAGGTGGTCCCTTCTGCCTTTCTTCCTCACGTTCCTCTCTTCTCTGTTTTTCTGCAAATAACTCTTTTAATCAAGCTTTACCATTTTCAGCGATGGTTTCCCGCGCCACCTTTGTTTTCTCGAGTGAGGAGGACTCTCATGATTCTCTTAACACTCCGTTTTCTCCTCTCTACGGCAGTGTTGTAGCATCCCGATGAATCCGTTGTTGAAGGGTTATCCATTTGTCGTCCGTGCATTGTGCTTCCGCGAGAGAGGTGAGGAATTCCTGTTTTGGTGGCGCATGTGGTAGCAGTACTTCCTTTCGTCGGTTACTGGGTGGATTGTGTTTATGCAGTTTTTTTCTCGTCGTGCTCCTTACCACCCTCATGCGGATGGTTCTATTTTTACTCAGAAGAATCTTGAGCCAAAGCGCATGACCGGCAGACTCCGAGTTGGGTCTAGGCGTCAGTCGTGACCATGGGGGAAGCTCGTACCATGCAAGAGTCGTTCAATATTTTCTGGAGCATGTGGACGTGATCATTCCTTCCGGCCTGCAGAGGGCACACAATCCCCGTGAGGGGTACATGTCCGGATACTCAGAGCAAATTAGTTGTGGGCTCTGCTGCTTTTTCCATCTGATCTTGAGGAATCTTGTAACCTTCTAGCAAGTCTGCCCGAGTCAACTGACTCCTGCCTCCTATCATCATCTGTTGGGGTTCATACTTTGTTGCCACCTGCTAAACATCCCCTGCACTCCTCAAAACGTGGATGGGGCGTTAGTGTTGAGGTAGACTGCACCCGACTCGCCTTTCTTCACATTCTTCACTCATAACAACAACGTATATTCTTGGTGTCGATGACGAGAAATGGTTCCTCTGCCAACGAGGATTGGCGACAAAGCTATTTTTACGTGGCCTCCGTTGGAGAGTCAACCTCAGAGTGGGATGGTATGCCTACCCAATGGGGCATGGGGTATGCACACAAAGGCCGCCACACTTCTGAATTATAGGATTCTCTTCAGCAAAGTGTACGATACTTCACTGATGCTATGCAACACGATGGCTATGATGTTGGCGGGTCTGCAAGGTGTCTTAGATGAACGTCCTCGAGGTCATTGACCCGATTCCCCAGGAGGTAGGTGGAGAAGTCTCCCAGTAGAAATCCATGTATAATAATGTCAGATAGCATCGAGACGTCGATTACCTCGTGAGAGGACCATCTCATGTAATCCCTGAGGGGTTCATCTGGTGTATGACGTATGTTGAATAGGTGCCCACAGGTTTTGTCACTGACTTGGATGCACGCGAACTGCCTTACGAACAGCTATGATGGTGTACACCGTTCGTGGGGAGAGTTTTCAGAACCAGGATTATGCCCGACCAGTGTGAGTCGTCCAGATTATGCGACAGAGAGCATAGTCAGGTAGGGACACGAGATCCATGCATGCGAGATATTGGTTGATGTGGTCATGAGGGTCACAGTTGTTACCCTCCCTGGCATAAGTCATGAGTCCTACCAGCTTCATCCATGGAGGGATAAGGGCATTGGCTATGTGGGGTGCAAATGGCGATCCCCTTAAGCCATTTCCTCTCCAGGGTTAAGATTGCCCCGGAGCTCCGGCAACTCTCTCTGCATCTCTTTCATCATATGCCTTATAGGGCACTCAATGGTTGGTCAGCGTTGGCACCAAGGTCCGAAAAAGTAGACCTCTTTCGGGACTTGGTGGTTCTAGGCTTCTTCCCTTCGTCGGGAAGGGTAACGCGGTGCCCAGGTCTCCGGGGGAGCGTGCACTGAGCTCGCTGAATGCAATTATGGTGGCCCTCTCTTTTTGCATAAAGGGGGGGGGGGTGGGAGGAACAACATGAGTTCTACTATGTGGTGAATCGTCAGATATGGCCCGAGGTGGCGGCACATATCGATGTCTGGGTGGTTTCTGGGCTCTTCAAGGCGATTCTGTTCACGACCAAGACTTTTCTCTAAAGTGTGCCCTCTGTTTCCATTAAACTGGTGAACATGTTACAGTACATATCCTAGGATACTTGCACGTAGCCCATTCCAGGTCCCGCCTCCTACTGTGCTTGAGCGCCCGTTGCTTGAGGCAAAGGGACATCCAAATTTAGAGCGGGGTTGGTTCGAGTCCGGGCATCATCTTCGTGTGGCGGGAGACTCTCCTACGTCTTAGTTTCAGTGTTATGATTCTCCATTGTTTCACAATCGGGAACGGCCGAGACGACGCGCCTGCTAGTTCCGTTTCTGTTATTGTCCTCCTTCTTGCCATGCGCTTTCTTCAAACTTTCTCAGGGAATTTAAAACGATCCAACAGACGGTGCCATTTAGTGATGCAATATTGTCCGGGGCCCGTAGAGTTGGGAGAATTTGGGGATATTATCACTGATTATTATTCGGATCTCCTATCCCGAGTTTGAGAAAAATTAAGCACTATTATTTTATTAAGGGGTTGGAGTGAATTATAAAGGGGGTCGTGTGGAGATAGCTTTTTCTTCCATAGAGAATGCTTTCAGTATTTTGCTCAGTACAATAATGTGTGTAGTGAATTTGGTTAAAATGCCCTTGTCCACTTGATGCTGAATGAGGTGTTATTTATAGCGCTTGTCTTGAGATCTTTCGTCCAATGGGGGTTGGTCTTCCTTCTTAATTTTGGGTGGTGTCGATGGCCAATGACGTAGAGGGTCTTCTGCACCAATGGGGGTCATTTCGTAAGAGGAGCACAATAGTGTGAGTTTAACTAAGTTCATTTGACCAGATAATGATGATGCCTGCTCCAGTCAACTTATAGGATTTTCTGAGCCAATGAGAGTGAGTCGGCCCTGCAACAATCGTTGATCTGGACCGGTAAGATTTGCCGCCTTCTGTTCTAATGCCATTCTTGGACCAATGAGGCATGGTCTTTCATCAAAATGGGGGGTGGTTGGGATATATATTTAACATGGGTAGTTGACAGTTTCTTTGAGTTGCACTTGTCTTCGATCCGAGGGTAATAAGACCCTCTGAGTTGTGTTTATCCCCACGTGTTTTGAGAGGGGTCTTCAGGTCGTGTTTTGTCTGAGTAGTTGTGAGATATTTCGGGTTATGTCTGTCTTCTATCTGTTATATTGCCACCATGGATGAGAGGTCTTCTTTCTTTGACCCTTCCTTGTATTCACTTGTTCCCTTATTGTTTTGTGTTGTCGTCCTTTTTTGAAAGATATTTCTGCTAAGTGTTATATGCTACCACCCGGGGTCCCTTATCGCGGGACCGTGAGATACGGGTGGTGGAGTTAGCTCGTTAGCGGGTCATCGTATGGACCCGAGGGGAAGAGGGCTCTCGTGACTTTCCTTGGGTTACCCCTATTCGTAAGTGACTCTGGGTTGTTAGTGAAATATACACGGGTATTTTTATCCAGACCGTGTACCCTTATTAGGGTGTTAGTTGGTCATGACCCGGAGGTACCTTTTCCCTAGCCCTTGGTCATTCTTTGAGGAGTACCCTTTTCTGCCTATTTTTGAGGGTGTGGTGAATTATGCATTATCAACCTCCCTCAATCGCGACCAAATTTCGGTCACCATTGCGGCCTGGTTTCCAAACCATGAGTAAAGTGTGCGGGAAGTTTTCCCGCCCAATTTTCGGCGACCGAATTTCAGTCACCAAGTTATTAGCGACTAGAATCAGTCGCCAAAAATCTTGACGACCGAAAATCGGTGGTCAATATTTAGCGACCGAAATGGCGACCAAAATTCGGTTGCCATTTTCTGGTAGCCAAAAGGGCTATTTTGTTGTAGTGAAGTTTAAAGTAAAAGAAGTGAATCAAGAGTCTAGGAAATGTTCCATGATTTTAGAAAACAAAAGATTTATTTATTCCCTAAATAAGTGGTTAATCACAATCATATATAGTGATTTTTTTTCACCATATAGATTATTATCTAAAGGTATATACTTATCTAGGGATTCATTATATAACGTTATAATTCTAAAAGCAATCAAATGCTCAAAAACTATTTCAATTATTATAAGGGGTAAAGCATCAAACCCTCTAAACTATAAACATTTTTGCGACTTGCACCCTAAACAAATTCAATAAGTGTTTTGCCCCCAAAACTATGCACGTCTATTTGATTTGCATCTTCGATGGATTTCCAGGCATTTTTGGCCGGTATATTCCCCCCTACCCGACTCATATGTGTTGTACTAGATGTATTATGGTAGTTGATGACAAAATGTTGGAGAAAAAACACCTTGAACGGGGTATTCTAGCCAAAATGGCCGCAAATGCGATTTTCCGCTTCAGTGTATTTTCGGTCATTTTTTTATCAGAATATTCCCCCCTACCCGACTCATATGTGTTGTATTAAATGTATTTTGGTAGTAAGTAGCCGAAAAAACACCTCGAACAGGGAATATTTCAGCCAAAAATAGCCGAAGATCCACTTAAGGGGCAAATCGAACAGAGCGCTTATTAAATTTGTTTAGGGTGCAAGTCGCAAAAACGTGCATAGTTCAAGAAGTTTGATGCTTTTATCCCTTATTATAAATGTTCTTTCATAATAACACTGTTCGTTTTCCAAGAAAATAAATAACATCTTTCAATGTTTTTGTTCATTGGAAAGTAGCTTTTCTTATTATAAGAATCTATAAATATTAGATAATATAGAAGATTTAATATGATAGAACTCATGTTATGAAACTATATCATGTATAGTAGTGAAAAAACATGAGCAAAACAGATTAACAATCATTTGTATGATGAATAATATGTGTAGAAAAATTATTGTGCAAGTATTATGAAGACAAATTGAGTATCTAGTAATATAATATATATCTTTGAATACAAAATATTCATTTATAGTTTATGAGTATGTTAACGTATGTTGGTATGTTATAATCAGTTCTTAATTAACATCTCAAATGAAATGGATTGCTAAAGATTGTCATAATTAAATTGATTATATTTTGTTAGTATAATTTAACTTTGTGGTTTGATTTATGCAGAGAAATTCATCCAAAATAGTTTTGATAAAATCAATCCTTGAAATAACAAAAAGAAATATTATTGGGAAAGGGATCCGTTCCATGTGTTCCTTCAAAATAAATAAAAAATTATATAGATTGTATCTTAGGGTGTTGATCGTTAGGCCCAACCGAAAAAACCACAAGTTGCTTGAATTCATGGATTAAAGTTTCTGTTTCGGAGTAGGCTTCGATTTCTTAAATATTAGAAACGTTTCGTAATGTTTCGGAAACTTTTCGACATATTTCGAAGAATTCGAGAAAATTATAGTTATAAGTAACATGAAAACTACATGTATGTTTCGTTTCCATAGAGTCTAAAACGGTAACGTTTCGGTACTTTTCGAGGAAAATCACGAAAATTTTGATCCATGCTTGAATTTGTAGGCCGAGTCGTAACTGAAATTAGGCACTTGGTTCGATTTTCAGTTATCATTTTTGGAGTTTTAAAAAATTCAAATTCTTTTAAAACCGCACTCTGGCTAACTTGAGTTAACCAAAAACTGCCCATTCTATATGAAATTGAGAGGTCTATTCGCTAGACCCACTGTTCTGTAACTTCAACTATTAGGTTTTATGAATTGATAGATGATTTGTTTGATATATTTTATGTACGCGGATGTATGAATATTTGAATATGTCTTACTAATTATGATGAAAGAATTGTCGAATAAGTGCTAAAAATTATTGTAGATTTTTAGATAATGTATTTTTGGAGAAATGTGATTTTCAATTATATATGTGTTATATTAATAGACAAGTTTGAAATGTAAATAGGTTTTAATTTAATATATTTAATTTTTTGAAAGAACTTTATATATTTATTAATTATGTAGAAACCATTTTTTCTCTCGAAAGAGTAGTGATTGGTTAACTTGAAACTATAACCAAAACCGAAAATCAAACTACTTTATTGGTTCGATTATTGGTTATCGTTTCTAGGCTAACCAATAATCCAAGTTATTTAGAAAGCAAACCAATGGTTAAAAAAACCGAACCATGAACACCCTAATTGTATCACCATTTCCTATAATCATGGGATTGATTTGTTGTGGATGTTATTCAGAAATTATACATACTTTTTTTCTAAAGGTTAAAGGTGTAGGTTAAAGGTGTAATTTTATATGATTTTGCTATGTATTGCTCGGTATATATCATTAGTCATTGTTGGGTATTTTAATTAAAATTTGAGAAAAGTAAAATATAACCGTTTAGTTTTTTTTAATATTATTCACTAAAGTATGACTTTTTGAATTACATATGTACTTAATATCATTTACTACTCATATTGTCAAAAGATTAGGCACTTTGTGATATATTGGTCATAGCCTTCGGTTACATGCATGCATTGACTAATATAATTTAAAGTGCTGCATTCATTTCCACCCAATGATCCATTTTATTAGCTGTGTGCATCAGTTTCTTTCGGTTACAATTTTTTGTATGTCATGTAGCCGTTGTTAAATCATTTTTTAGAAAGATTTCAGCATATCATACAGCTGGGTCAAAAGCAACCGAAGATATTATGCAAAATATTAATTGGGTGGATTATGAGGTTGTAACCGAATTCCTCTTTACTATCAACATATTCTCTTATGTATAAATAGCTGCCACTATGTTTTTCAATGTAACCAGAAATCAGAAAAACATCACAGCTATATAATTCTCCCTACCAAGTCTTAAACACTAATATATTTGAGTAAGAGCAAAGTGTTAGCAAAAAGCTTTGTTTCTTTTTAAGTGCGGTTAAAAACAAACTTCAGTGGAGCTGGGCTGTTGTATCCGGAGGCGAACGTGCCTCAACCTAGCCGTATTACTTTATTGTACGTGGCAGCTTTCATTCGGAGTAGAGGTAATATCTTTCTTAATTCCGTTGTAACTTTTCCAACAGTCATTACCCTTACTATGTTATTGTTTTCTTTCAACTCCAACTAAAATTATTTTAATTTTAAGTAAGGATAGTTATTACTCTTAAATAAATACATGCCACTGCAAAGTAGTTTGTAACTGGTGACGCTCTCAATAGCACCTAATGCACGTGATAATAAAATTTGGAATATGCCAGTTCATATGGTAAGCTTATTGTAGATATAATTTGTTAGCAAAATTGAATTCAAGAATCCTAACGCAATTAATATATTAACACTATACAGCTTATCAAAACGCTTGTTACGATATTTTTTTCCTCTTTCCAAGCATATATCATACTTGTTAGTAATGTGCATAGTAAAGATCTTAGTTGAAGTGTTCTTGACACTTAACTTGAATTTCTTCTCGTTGGTCCTCTACAAAAACAAAGTACAATAAAGATCAGATTTACCTATAAGACAAGTATAATAGATGGTAGCAATTCATATCGATTATTTAATTTTATAACAGTAATCTCATCTTGATCATCAATTAAGGCGACATCGTGATATAAATACGACTTTATGCAAGACCAAATCATAATTGTCTAATCTCTGCATGTTACCCATTGTTAGAAGAGAGCTCGTGTCATAGAGCCACTCTCCTCGTGTCGAACATACCCTTACACTTTGAACGCTTTCATTAGAATAGCGATTTCTCACACAATATCCAAGTCTTAAACTCAATGATGAGCGTCTAGCGTGAAAAATGCAGATAGCTATCCAAACTTTGGCCCTTTTTGCACTTACCGATCCAACAACTAAATTTTGTCAGTGTTACCAATCAAACGTTTTACTTTGTTGTAGTTGAAGGTCCTAGCTTTTATTCTGCCCAATCTTCGCCCAAAAACGTCACTGTTCGATTAAGTGACGTCACATTGACATCATTATGAGGGGGCAATTTCGTTATTTTACATGATGGGGAGTATAGTGCAATATGTAGAATTAATTTATACAACCTAAATTTCATTTTATTATACATTGTTCCCAAATATTTTAATATTTTAACAAAAATATCATCTTCTTCAAAATAAGAAAATACAATCTTATATTATAGATTTTGTTATCTTATATCTTTTTTGTTTCCTTGCAAAGCGCGCACACACACACACGCATATATATATATAAACAATCATATTAACATAAGCACATATATACACATTCATATATACACAACTTCAAAATGTTTTTTAGTCTTTGCATTTAGTTCAATTCTTAGTTATTTGATGATTTAACTTTTTAGTCATATATAGCATACTTGTTTCAAAATGTTTTGAGCTTACAATTGAGATAGGGAAGAACTATGAAGAAAATGAAGGGAGATTATAAGGTAAAGAGACGAACAGAAAACCAGCAGACGAGCACACGAGACGACATGTAGAAGAGCGAACAAACGCTGGCAGCACAAATCTGTACGATCGCGCGGTATTTAGAGATTCTAGTGAGTTGCACGAGCCGCACAACAGGCGCCGCTATCGTGCAGCACCTACGCGACTTGGCGCTAAACCGGCATGTCGCGCATCCCCGTTTCTTGTAGAACACATTTTCTTGAGTACTAAAGGTAGGAAGAGCCATGCAAAATCAGAATCTACAATATTTGGCTAAACAATCTCCATCTATTACCTTTCCTACAATACTTATACTTCTCTTATGATTAAGTTCAATTGATGTACATAGATTATTAATATTATGGTTACAATTAACATGAAAAAGTTATGCAACATATGAAAAATTGCTAATTATTTTAAGAACTCTTATATATATTTCTTGAACCTTAATCACTTTCTATTTCTCTTGAAAGGATTTTCATTATTTTCTTTCTTTGTAGAAGAACATTGAATTTGGAAGTTATTTTACTATTGATCAGAAGACTGGAAAATCAACAACAATGGAGAAACTCACCCTAGCACAACAGAGCTATGACTTGAACAAATTCACCACGCGAAGATATTTTGAAAAGTACACAAGTTTGTTGAATAATAATTTGTTGGACGAGAAAGCACCTGCAGTTCCAAGAGTCGGTATGTGCAAAGTGAACATGGAGCAAGTTGCGATGAAACCTGGGAATGTTAATGACAATATAGTACGTGAGTTTTACACTCACTATGATCGACGAGACTCATCAACCATTATCATTTTCATGAAGTTTGATTTACTGCACAAAAAAACAACGAAAAATACGGCTTGAAGAAGCAATGCATGGAGATGTGGGGCAAATATTGAAAGATGACAAGAGGAGTTGCATCTGAACATCTGATTACCATCTAGGAGGCGTTCCATCCTAACACTAATAGTGATCTTGAAGTGGATTATGGATTTCTCAAAGCTCGTTTTAAAGATCTTTACTTGTTCGTGAGTTAGAGAATTATAGCACATGTCCATTCGAGAAGAGTTTCATAGGAGCAAGCTAAGATTAAGATGGCTATCAAAATAGTAGATACTCCTAATATTGGTGAAATCATAGTTAAAGCTATTGGAGACCATACTACAGATTGTCCACCACGACTAATGTATTTTGGTTCACTCATCACTACTTTTTAGGTCAAAAAAGGTTATCCCGATCTTGACAGAGACATCCATCATTGAAGTATATAATATACCACATTAATTACATTGCAAGGCAAGTGATCAAGAAGACATTCCATACTAGCGAGTCTTCATCCATTACTTCAATTGAAGAAATTCTGGCGCTGAGCATAAGAAACGTAAAATGTTTAATTTACAATTGCAAGAGGCGGAGGAGAGGATGAACAAAGACAACACTAAGTTAGTGAAAAAGTTGGAAAAAATCAAGGAGCAACTTTGGAATGTCAACACCCATCAATGAATTAAATTGAGGCACATTGAAAGGAAGATAACAAATGAAGAAGGCACCGACACCAACAACCATATGAGTGTCTTTTGAGCTTGACCAGAGAAGTACTCTCACCAATGCTTTAATTTTTGTTTGATGATGAGGGCATTGTACGATTCTGGGTTGGGGTGGAGACGCTCCGCTTTATGTTATATATGCTATATATTTATCCTAGAGTCTAGTTGTTTTTTAGGATTTAGTCACTAGAATCATGTTTGAAGCATGAAAGCAAGAATAAGTAGGGATCAATGATGTTATATGAACAATATGGTATGAATTTGAGATGCAAGAGTATACGTTTGTGAATTGAGTAAATCTTGAGTAATATTGTCAAACGCATGTTTTATTTTCATATACACTTATCAATCTATTACAAGTGTAGAGGAGTGAGAATAATGTTGTTTGCTCATGAGAAAGTAATACATAGCATATGATTTATGAATCTTGAATAATTTTCTTGATTGTTGCTTATTATGATTGTAGACTTTACATGTGTTGAAGAAGTGAAATAGGACATGTTTTCTATTACGCTTTAACCTTTCAAGTCCAAAACCCTTTAAAAGAAAAATCAATCCTTAGAACCCCGTTGAAGCCTTTTCTTTTGAAGCCTTTTGTTTATGAAGCCCCAACTTACCTACCATGAGCCGATGAATTATATTCTACCCTTTTATAAAGATGGATGTAGTAAATCTTAAGAAAGGATAAGGATTGAGTTAAGAACAAAAAAAAAGCATTGAGACGATGAAAAATGAAACATAAAGGCTGAAAAACAAAAGCAGGATGAATATTATAAAGAGCAAAAATAACCTCATAGAAAACTTTAAGTTTGGGGTGCATCTCGAAAATCATAAAGTATAGGGTGGAATGAACTTGCGTAAATGAAAACGCAAGGAAAAGATGAAAAGAACCTCAAATGTATGGCCACTAACATTTAGATAATGGAGAAAAAAGATTCAATGAGTTGATTTATTACGTACATCTCTAGAGCTCATAAATGTATTTTCCCACTATAGCCCACACTTCAGCCTAACATCGCAAACTACAAATGCCCTGAAGACTTTCAAAATAGGAAGTTTGTCTGAATTGATGGTAACATGAAAAGTAGAGAATGAGAGTGAAGTGATTATATGTGAACCAATGTGCTTTTGTGAGTTCCCAATGTGAAAATTACTCTTATGCATGAGTGTCAGTGTGAAACACCTTTGAGCGCATGAAATTGGCGTGACAATGACTTTATTAAGCATCATGTGCTTATGTTTCTTTGAACACTCCCTCTCATCTTTTGTTTTTACTATATGTTGCATTCTGAGAATATATCCCTATGCATGAGTGTTGACAAGTTGATAGCTTGAATTTTAATTCAGGTTGAGTCGGACTAGTAGGTTTGCTTGAGGACAAGCAAAGCTCTAAGTTTAGAAGTATTCGATGAGCGTTAGACACTTGTTTTCTTAAGCGTTCGTAGACTTATTGGTGCATATTTATTGGTTTTAGTATTGTTTAGTGATTTTGCAGGATTTTGTCGAGTCAAGACAAAACGATTGTAAAAGAGCACAGAATGGATGCTTTTGCAAAGACTTGCAAAGTGAGTGCTACGACACAACTTCATGCGCTATAGTGCCACACAAACCAATGAAACCCTAGTCCCGTTAAGCAAAGAAGTCCTAAGTTGACCCAGTCGAGGAAGAAGCTACGCGATAGCATAAGAAGACGCACGATAGCACGCAATGATTAGTAGGTCGCGCGACCCACGGAGCATCATATGTCATCACACCAAACTTGCAGAGAGTTGCATCACAAAGGACATCACTGCGCAGGCTGCACAGGTCCCCACGCGACATAGCCGTGCAACTTGCCGAGTCACGCATCTCTAAGGCAACACCATCTTTCTTTGAAGTTTAAGTTGCGGCTATTTATGAAACCAAAGCAACAATCCTTTCCTTTAAATAGGAGATTACGGCCAACACTCAAGGCATTACTTTCAAGACTCAAAAATTCTTAGAGTAGTTACTTTGAAAAATAGTGAGAGTTATGAAAAGAAAGAAAACACCGTTAGAGTCCTATTATTAGTTTTGTTTTTATATGCAAGAGTCGATGGTTCGTGAAGAATGAGATAACACTTAGCAGTTGAAGAAGATATCAAGGCATCAGTGTTCTAACAGATCAGAGAAGCTTTCCTTATCTATTTTACTTTGTTTATGTTATCTAACTCTTTATTGATTGTTGTGCTTACGATTATGAGAAGTTAGACTACTACGCGTTTGGAGTAGGGAAATAGCTCTGATTTATGAATATGTTTATTTGTCTTGTTTGATGTGTTTTCTATGTGCTCATGTGCCTATAATGATTAGTCTTTATTCTGCGTAATTAGTCTTGCTCTCTCTAGATGAACAGATGCACTACCCTCGGGCCCTCAGAGTGTAGATGTTAAGAAAATTATGTACACATGTGATTTGTGACTTTAGTATGCTAGTGCAGCTATTGCTCTAGATCATACTAATCATTCTTGATTATGTATGTTTATGTTAACACGGTCTGGGTGAGTTGATTGGATTGCAAAATTATTATCTCTACTGAAATAATTGACAATTGGGCTGATTTTGCTAACGAGGTAGGCTATTAGAGACTTAATGGTTCTATAGTTAAGATAGGTCCAGCTATAGGTTGCGGATCCGTTAGACACACAGAACTCAGACTATCATCAAACATATCAAGTAAATATAGGTAATTTGTCTATGGACTATTATGGTTAAATTAGTTGTGAAACCCAATCTCCAAAACATTAGATTAGTTTAGTATAACTTATTTCTGTTTGCATTCAATCTTAAATTCAACCCCTCAATCATCTTACATTCTAACATTAGATTAGTTTAGTATAACTGATTTCTGTCTGCATTCAATCTGTTTCCACTATTAGTTCTTTTTGTATTTAAACTGTCTTCTTGCATTAGCTTTCATAAATTGTTTTTACTGCATTCTAGTTTAGTATTTGTTTGCATCCAAAAACCGCTTTCATAAAATCTGCATTCACTGTTTTCTGCATTCAAAAGTATTTATATCATCCTGCATACATAAACATAACAATTGTCACAACCATTAGTGTTCATATATTTTAGTCATTCAAGCATACATCAACCACTCCCTTGGGATACGATACTTGGTTCGTAACAATATTTATCATTTTATTATTACTTGACTTGTGCGCTTGCGAAGGGAAGAAATTTAGGTGTAGTAATTCAATTGTTAACCGAGTGTTTTTATAAACCTAATTCCATACTTTAAAACACAGGTACTACAAGTATCCAATCATGTGGTAACTTTCCTGATTTACTTATTACTGCGGGGTAGTTGGTAGTTGGTAGTTGGTTACCAATGCCGTGTAACACCCTTTTCTAGTAGCTTCTTCCATTGGTATCCATTCTCTCTTTGTTCCTTAGGTAGAACCCTTTGAGTGAGACTTCTTTTTACGTGATCGCCACCTTGTGGTACCTTTAGCTGAGGGATGACTACTATTTGGGTGGTCCTTCAGAGGGAGCTATATGAGATTACCTTTCCAAGTGAAATATGACTCCCGCGAATGATTTGGTTTTTATCTCCTCAGAAGGAGTATGTCGTTCAGCTCCTCGAAGGAGTGGGTTTTTATCTCCTCGGAAAGAGTATGTCGTTCAGCTCCTCAGAGGAGTAGGTTGTTCAACTGCTTGGAATGAGTAAGTTGTTTAGCTTCTTGGAAGGGGTAAGTCGTTCAAGTCCTCGGAAGAAGTAGGTTGTTCAGCTTCTCGGAAGGAGTAGGTTGTTTAGCTCTTCGAAATGAGTAAATTGTTCAGCTCTTTAGAAGGAGTAAGTTGTTCAGCTTCCAGAAGATAGTAGATTGTTTAGCTACTCGTAAGGAGTAGGTTGTTCAGCTCCTCGAAAGGAGTAGGCTATTCAGCTCCTCGGAAGGAGTAGGTTGTTGAGCTCCCTAGAAGGAGTAGGTTGTTCAGCTCCTTAGAAGAAGTAAATTGTTCAGCTCCTCGCAATGAGTAAATGGTTTAGCTTTGTGAAGGAGTAAGTTGTTCGGCTCCCCATAAGGAATAGGTTGGGGACGTGTTTCTTCATATACCTAGGCTAGTAGGTCTCTCTAGAGGTGGTTTAGCGTGTAGTTATCCACACTCCCTTACGAGACGACGGCTTGTGTATAGGATGGATTGTTTTTCAAAGGTATTTAATACGTGAGTGACACCCGAGGGGGATATGCATTATCAATTTCCAAAATAATTATGAACCATTTTGTCCTTAAAGCCTTCATGTGAGTTGTACGTGGGTTTATTTTTTCCATTTAATTTTAACGAAAAGTTGACCCGGGCATATATTGAATACATTGGAGGTATGTTGCAAATTTTTTATTAACGTTAGAAACTGAGAAACACGGTATACGTTAGAGTTTAGCTGGATTTCCCCAGTTTTTATTAAATCAAGAGCTTCACGAACATTTGCACGCCCACCCGTTTTGCATAGTAAGTTACTAGTACAACCCAAACCAGGTTTTTTTTTTTTCCTTTTACATCTCGTTACTGGTTATAGTTTTCTTCTTGTTTATATAAAGCCTCGTATAAACACAATTGATCGTTCATTGTTGTAATCATACAATAGTTAGAGACAAAGTGAATTGGTTGGTTAGTGGGAATGTAGGAAACAACCTGAGCAACGTAAATATGGGATACCAAATTAATTAATTGTTTCTTGGAGAATGGAGACAAAAGTACGAGAAAATTATTACATATAAACTTTACAACTCTATTATAATTATTGTCACACTTGGTGGGGTATTTTAGGAGGCCCAAAAGTGAATTGGGTCGGCGTACCCAAAACCAAGAAAATCAAATTGGGCTAGTTCGACTGTTTTTCGGACAATCGAACGTCTCTCGCTCGATTGTTCTTTTTTGTACGTGATGTGGATCTCGTATACCGGGGTCTATATATACTCCGGCCCCCGATATTCACGCCATGCATTAACGAGTGTTCACCTACCATTATCGATCGAATTCAGTTGCTCGGTAGTTCCTCCGTTCGACTATTCATCGGTTCGACTGTTCTTCCAACTGATTCGATTGTTAACCCTCGGACACTCCTGTTTTAAAGTTATTAAAGTCGAACCAAGGCTAGTTCGACAGTTCAACAGATTCGATACATTCTGGAGCCTCGAACCATGTTCGTTTGACAGTTTGGCAGATTCAATCGTTGCAAATGCATCGAACCATTACAGTTCGACTATTTGCAGATCGGGGTTTTATTAGTCATTTAGGTTTAGCTACATGTATTAGGTGTTCCGGACCAAGCTAGTTTGTTCCTTGTAATTGATTAGCATTATTTTTGTTGAGTCAGGCTCGTTGTAACGATTATCTCGGTGTATTATAACCCAGACGAAATAAGATCAAAATATTGGCGCCATATGTGGGAATACTTGTTTCCAGTAGCTCAAGTAAGATGTTTAGGGTAACCCGATCGCAAAGCAAGGGGGTAAAGAGCAATAATTCGGAGATGCACCATATGGTGGGTCTCCAGCCGGCTCCGAGGACGAGGGCACCATTGGCTCCAACCGAGAGGATGCCTCCACCTATCTAGCAGGATCAGTCAAGGCCAGTGGCAGAATATTGACTCGCGCCAAACATAGAGACAGTGGCGGCGGCCGCAACTATTGGACTACCGACAATATTCAGAGATGAAATCATGGGCATGATTTGCACGGCGGTGGCTGCGGCTTTGCTCGTTCCTCAACAACAAGTGTCGCCACCACCGTTCGAGAGCCCGAGAAGAGTTCCACGAGAATAGGGATCTGCTACTAGGAACCCCTTTGATGAAGCTGAAGACATGCCAGAATGACCGAAGGGCAAGATCAGAGTTAATTGAGGTGCAGTCTAGAAGGCATCACGACGCGGCGATATGTGAGGTGAGTCGAGGGAATGACTCTAGGGCAAAGCGAGCATAAATCACAAGAAAGTTGGAGAGACTGAACAAAGAAAGACACAAGGTTGAGATTAGGATGGCGTTGTTGGGAAGGACCCGCAGGAGTACTCCCTTCAATGTCGAGATAGAGGCAGAGGTTTTAGGACATGGAGAGAAAATACCGCAGCTGAAAACATACGATGGAAAGAAGGATCCAAATGAGCACATCTTCTACCTCGATGGTTTTCTATCCTTGCACAGGTTTAGTGACAGCATGTAAGCACGGATTTTTGCCACTACATTGATTGAAGTAGCATTGGACTGGTTTGCCAGAATCCCCACGGGGCAATAACAAGTTACGAGGAACTAAGGAAGAAATATATAAAACAATTCTCGAGTCAAACAAGGACGGTGATGGATCATTCCAACCTATACTCAGTGAAGCAAGGGGACAAAGAGACCTTGAAAGGTTTTATGAGGAGGTTCAATGCGGAACTGTTGAAGATAGACGACCCAAAGGGAGAGATGGTCGCGACATCATTTTTCACGCGACCAGGAATGACCCCTTTTGCGAGGACTTTCTTAAAGCAAAGCCAAGGACGATCAAAGAGATCAACAAACTCGCACATCAGGTGGTGCACCACGAGGAAATGATGGCAACAAAGGCCATTGTTCACGCCTCTAAGGCCAAAGAAAGAGGAAAAGATGACCAAGGTTATAACAAGATTAGAAACAACAGGTACAAAAATTCATCACCAAGGAGATACACTCCCCTAAACATTGATATCATGATAGTGTGCGGGGCAGCAAAGAGGAAAGGATGGTTGAAGGAGCCAAGCAAGATGAAAGACTCCCCAGCAACGAGACTATCGACCCGCTAGTGCAAGTACCACAAACAGAACAGACGTGACACAGGGGACTACAAGGACTTAAAAGACAAAATAGAGTGGTTAGTCAAGGATGGTAGGCTTGCCGAATATGTCAGAAGGTTGAAGGACGAGGAGGATAAGTCTAATTGGTATAGGTCTCGGTCTCCCTAAAAGGACAAACAAAAGATGACGGATGAGCCACAGATCATGGATTATCCCCAGCTAATGGACAACCAATCCAGGAAGGGCATCATCCGATCGGTGCTGATTCTGTCAAGGGACGAAAGAGGTCCACTAGGGAGATTGATGCAGACAGCTATGTAGGTTTCATCGACTTACTCAGAATAGAGCAAATGGGACTAGAGGAGATCACCTTCTCAAGAACGGATATGTTGAAGCTGAGTCCTCAAGCAAGGTCGATAAGTTGGATTGCCCGTTAGTAGTAACGGTTGATATTGCTAACTCTGGTGTGATGAAAGTTTTTATAGATAATGAAAGCTCGGTCAACGTGCTCATGACCTCAACTTGGGAACAAATGGCGCTTGGCGATGGAAAATGGAGGTACTTAGGACCTCGCTGTGCGAGTTTGGCGAAATGGAGGTGGTGCCATGTGGAATTGTCTCTCTCCTCACTTCGCTCGGAAGTTCGCCTCAAAGAAAGACCACGCTCGTTGATTACGTGGTCGTTGATTTGCCTTTCCTCTAAAATGAAGTTCTGGGAATAGGTGAGATAATTGATGAATAGGTGAGATAATTGATGATCACAGGCAAGGATGGCTTTGTTATGTCACGTCCCTCAAGCTTCCACCCCATGAAGAGGAAGAAACCCTTGCCGCCCTTGGTCCCATGGAGATCGAAGAGATCGATTGAACTACTCTTTACTATTGGTGCTAGTTGAATTATTGTGTTCGCCCTTTGAACAATTTTATTTGTCCCCTAAATTGCGTCGTGCTTTAGGGGCTGGTGTGTAAAACCAAGAACTATGGAGGCTTGAGTTCTGGGGAACCCCTCGGGAAATGTAGGCAACTTGTCCATGTGTTAGGCTCAACCTTATCTATTATCATATTTATATCTTTTTTAGGGTATATATTGTCCTCGTTTGATGAGACTCCTTAAGAGGTCCCTGCATGTACACACAAAACGGGCCCGTGTGAAGCCCAAGTGGCCGCCAACGATGCTTAGACTTTTGATGCAATATATATTCTGTTAGATGATATATATTCGTTAACTGCGAAGACACTCTAAAGGAGTGTCATACCAGGTACATAATAAAAGGATCACGGGACTCCTAGACCTCATGCGGACACGATATGGGCAACCTTGGATAAAACTATTCTATGGAAAATGTTTACACCCAGTCAGTACCCCGTTATGGGGAATAAGCCAGATACCATAGGCCGAAAGCTCAAATCGAGGTTAGAAATTGAGGCCTCAGAAGACATGGACACTTCGTCAGGATATGGCAAATGTAAACCTAATATCTCAGAAGACAAATGGAAGGACACTTCTCCGAAAATGGTGACAAGTGCAAACCTAAAATCACGAAAAACGAAAGGGATGGACACTTCGCCAAAGATATGGCAAGTGCAAACCAAAAATCCTGGAAGAATGAAAGGGATGGACACTTCGCCAAGATATTGCAAGTGCAAACCTAAAATCCCAAAGAATAGAAGGGATGGACACTTCGCCAAAATGAGGCAAGTGCAAACCTGAAATCCCGGAAATGAGATGACACTTTAAGGTGAGTGCAAGCTGAATGAATTCTACACAAGCTAAAGCATGCACGAGGCATATTTAGGCCAAAACATGATGTGCAGTAGATAGAGCGCTACCCACGGCACAACCTGCACAAAGAAAATTAATAACACACAAGAGCGTGCATTGCATGAGCAAATAAAGAACTAGGCGTCGAAACACCCAGCTTTAAAAGATAACATGCAGATAAGCAACTAATAAACTATCATCACGAAAGTGAGAGAAATTATAGCAACATATTTAAACAACGAAAACATAAGCGATCAATTTTTTCATGAAAATAGGGTGATGCAGCGCCAAAACAAAACGCTAAAATTTTCACGAAAACAAAATTTTAAACCAAGACACCTAGGCCTCGGCATCGTCTTCATCCTCAGAAGAAGGATAGGCAGCAGGTATGGGAGGAAGAGGTAACATCCCAAGAGTAACCAATCCCTCTTGGTCCAGCAAGCTGGCGAACTCATCTGTAGGGGCAGGCTCACTGTTAGTAGTCGGAGGGCAAAGGCTGACGATTAGGACCCAGTGATAAATCCAACCATTTGGGGTCGAACCGACTGCGCAAATAACCAGTGTTGTAAATCTGCAGCACCATCAGCACTTGAGCCTTTCCGGTGTTTTGAATATCGCATTGGAGACTGGTTTCCTGGAAAGTGTTGCTCCACAGGAACTCCTCCGCGATTGCCATTTGCTACTCCAAAGTAGGGGGTTGTTCATGCCAGGTGAAGATAAATGGTTAGAAAAGAGTAAGCAAATTTATATTTGACAACAAGAAAGAAAGCAAACCTCAATCAAGACGTGGGCATAACCGAAAAGCTTTGTTGCTCGACTTTTTCCTTCTCAGCAGCCACCTCCTTCTCAAGGTCCTCCACACGTGACTCCAACTCGGTTTTCTCCCCCTCAGCTTATTGACTTGCACCTGAAGCTGGGGAGTCTTCTCCTCTGCAACTTTTGCAGCCTCTCGGTTGGCATTCGCTCGAGCGGAGGAGTCTTTGGCAAGCTGCAAAGCCTTATCTTTCTCATCCAATACAACCTTCAACGCCTCAGGGTCACTTCCTTGGCCCTTAGACGATCAAGCTCGGCGTCCTCTCCTCGTGAGCAAGAAACCAACCATGGGACATGGCATAGACGACGCCGCCATGCTAAAAGACCCCAATTTAACACAAGTCGCTCCAATTGCTGATTGAACCATATGGAGCACAAGTCGCTCCAATTGCCATCGCATCTCCGCAGAAGTTGGAAAACTCGTCGCAAGACCCCGAAATAACACCCCCAGAGCATTTATCGCCTCTTCCTGAGACTGTGCATATTCCTCGAGGCGAACTTGTGGGCCTTGTCTGGACACGACTCCAGTACTTTCCCTAACAGGGGGGCTGAGTTGCCGGCCGGACTAGGACTAGTTTGGCGAGCTCTTGGGGCACAGCACCGCCAGTCTGGGACCTAGTCTGAGGGACCCTCCTTCTCTTTGTCAGAGTGGCCATTTCCACCACATCTACTGCCTCAATATTATCGGCGGCAGGGACGTCGAAACCTCCTATGAGGTTATCACCAGCAGGAGAACGAGAGTACTCACAACCCACACTCTGGAGGTTCTCGAACAGGTCAAGTGGTGTGGGGGCTCGAGTTGATGTCCCAGCCTCAGACGTTGGTTTCTTCCCTTTAGCTTTCTTTTTCCTCAGCAGGGGAACCACAATAGGCATTGTTTCTTGAGGCACATTGGCGCCCACTACCAAAACCTGTGTCATGCGCGCGTGATGGCTCATTTTGAATGATTCTGCAAAATCAAAGCAACAAACATTAATAATGACTCTGATAGCTTGTGAGACAAAAAATCGTATAATAGACACAAGCATATACCGATAGTATCATTCCCTATGTACGGACCCCGGGACAACCCCCCAAAAGACAGGACTTCACTCTTAACTAAAGATTTAATGTTGAATTGGTGATTGGTCATGAGCTCGGCTCTAAAAGTGTTCCCCCACCTAGGACCATGCAATTGGAACCCTTGGTATGTCCACCCACTCATGTCGGTAGGAAGAAAACTCATTCGCCCAACTCTTCTGGATATAAAAATTTTGTTTCTTCCACGCCCTTCCATACCCCGAAGACTCCCCTTTCATGAAATATTTCTTCTTGAGAGCTTTCACATGATAAAACCCTTTTCGCTTATGTGATACCTCAAACAAGGCCCAAAACTCACTAGGACCGCACGAGATACCCAACCCCTTTATCGCGACTAAAGCCATTATATGCCCGATCGAGTTCGGCGTCAATTGGCCGGGATGAATAGGGAATCGTAGACCATTAATTAGTTGCCCTACAAACACGATAAGGAATTGTAAGGGTGCGGTATGGACCCTCTACTCACTGGTAGGGATCTTTATCTTATAGTTAGTACATATATCGAAAGTTTTCCATAAATAGTCTATGTTGTGTTATAATCGCGAGACCTAATCTATACACACTATGTCTCCGACTTCCTCGATGAAGTAGTCAGGATGCCTATCTTCCCCCTCGTCTGCCTCACTCTCAGCACGATTATCGACGTCCTCAAGCAAAGGCTCATCTCCTATCTCTGGCTCAGGAGCGGGATCCTGACCCCCTCCCAAGTAGCTTTCCACATCCTCGACATTATCCCGGTCGGGAGAATTCTCCCCAACCAAACCATCACCTACGCCCTCTATATTGGGAGCCCTCACTGAGCTAGTCGAGTGGGTACTAGAAGAACCACTCGAATCACTTCTAAACTCAAAATCAGCACTCAAAATCTCACCGGACATCATGTCTTACAAGAACTGAAATAAAAATAAAAAGAAAGAAAATCTAACTACACCAGGTACGTCATTCCTTACCACACACACATATTCAAAAACGTGTAGAGAAAGTAAAGATACAATACAAAAAGAAATAAAAAGGAAAAAAACAAGCAGACGAGAGAGACAAACGACCAAACTACCTTGAACAATAAGTCGCAGAACACACCAAATCAGTAAGAAATTGCACTGCAAGCAACAAAGAACAATAAGAAAAAATTACAAAAAAACAGAAAACAATTTCTAAGTTAACAGTCGAACAACCTTTTGTTCGATACTAAAGAGTATCGAATAAGGCTGGTTCGACACTTCTTACCGTTGCGCGTAAGTTGGTGAATAGGTAAGAATGCTTCCCATTCGCTCTGTACACCTTTATATAGAGGTGGCCAGGCCCACGAAAATAACTGTGGAACCAAAGCGTGTTCGACAATAAAGAACAGTTGAATCTTGTCAAATTCGACAATATTATAATAACTATTGAATCAAGCCTAATTCGAAAGTTTAAATAAACGTTGAACGCCCAATGTTCAACAGTTATTTCAAAATTACACTTGGAGATATAGTAAACTATCGAATGCACACGATTCGATACTCAACATAACGGTCGAACTTTGATATGTTCGACTGTTCATGTTCAAGGAAATTTTAAGGCTTCCAAATGGGGGGCATAATTTGAAGCCAGATAAAATCTATTTGGCACCCGATCATATGGGTCACGACTCCCAAATTGGGGCATATTTTGAAGCTAGGTAAATTATATTTGGCATCCGACCCTATTGGGCATGGCTCCCAAATCTATTTGGCACCCGACCCTATGGCTCATTGCTCCCAAATGGGGGGCATATTTTGAAGCCATATAAAATCTATTTGGCATCTGACCCTATGGGTCACGGTTCCGAAATAAGGGAGAGGGGGAATATTTTGAAGTAAGATAAAATCTATTTGGCACCCGACCCTATGGGTCACGGCTCCCAGATGGGGGGCATATTTTGAAGCCAGATAAAATCTATTTGGCACCAAACTATGTGGGTCACGGCTTTCAAATGGGGGCATATTTTGAAGCCAGATAAAAGCTATTTACCACCCGACCCAATGGGTCACGGCTCCCAAATGGGGGCTACTTTGAAGCCAGATAAAACTCGTTTCTTAAAGCAAGGTAAGACTATGGAATTTAGAATTTAGAACTCGATCTTGAATCAAGACCGACTCCCAAACTGGGGGGACTATATGGTGGGGGTATTTTAGGAGGCCCAATAAAGAATTGTGTTGGCCTACCCATAATAAGGCCCAAAAATAAGAGAATCGAATGGGGCCGGTTTGACTATTTTTTGAACAATCGAATGTTCCTCGTTCAATTGTTATTTCCCGTACGCGATGCGAGTTCTGCGGACCGGGGTCTATGTATACCCATTCCCCAATATTAACACCATGCATTAATTACTGTTCACCTACCATTATCGATGGAATTTAGCTGTTCGACAGTTCCTCCGTTCGACTGGTCTTCCAGCTAATTCGATTGTTAACCCTCGGACACTCCCGTTCGAGAGTTATTAGTATCGAACCAAGGCTAGTTTGATAGTTCAGCAGGTTCGATACATTCAGAGCCTCGAACCACGTTTGTTTGACAATTCGACATATTCGACCATTTTAGTTGCATCGAATCATTTCAATTCGACTGTTTGCAGATCGGGGTTTTATTAGTCATTTTGGTTTAGCTACATGTATTAGGTGTTACAGACCAAGCTAGTCCGTTCCTTGTAAATGATTAGCATTATTTTAGTTGAGTCAGGCCCATTGAAATGATTATCTCGGTATATTGTAACCCAGACGAAATAAGACCAAAATAACACTCTTTATTTAACTTTCCTAAATATGATAGTATAAAGTTTTCCAAATCTTTCATAGACTTATTTAGAATCATACGTACACCCCATTAAATATTTGGATATGCAAACGACGCGGGAACGTACGACATCCGCAAAGACACAAATACTCCTCCACGAGATATAACGGATGTGGACCAGTACATATAGAGAGACGAATAGGCTTGTGGACACGCTGGCCCGACATGGTTTCAGCCGAGCCTAGGTGGGTTGCCCCATGCAGCCACCCTTGAGTGCAACCTGAATGAATGTTCGCCTGACCTAAAAAATTTTGCTTCGCCAAATATTAACTGTACATATACGTATTTTCGTGACAACTCCAACCCACACCCCTATTTAAGTTCATTATCTAGCTCCGGCGTAATAAATAACTATACCTGTTCTGGGAAACTTTGACTTTTTGGTCCTTTATAGTAACCATCTTTCAAAATTAGTCTTCTATAGTGCCTCGGGTCGATTTTGGTCCTTTAAAGTAACCCGATTTTCATTTTTGGTCCTCCGGCAGACAATTTGACCGGAGCTAATTTTTTATAATTTTTAAATTCTTTTTATTTCTTTCACATGTGCGAGACGCACGTGTGAATTTTACTTTTTGAAATCGCATTTTAGTAAAAAAAATTAAAAAAAAATCAATTACATTTGTTAACTTAAAAAATTATATATGCCAAAAATTTTTTTTTTTGATAAGTTATGCCAAAACTTAAAATATATGCTAAAAAACACAATTCATAACACACATCACAACCCCAATTCTTTAACTCCTCATAACACACATCACTGCTCCATCAATCATCATTAACCAAAAAAACATCTATAAAAATTCTTTAACTCCTCATAACACACATCACTCATCACTGCTTCATCAATCATCATTAACCAAAAAAACAAACATCTATAAACAGGCAAGTTGTAGAAATCTGATTAACTAACATTAATTAACATCTCTGATTAACTAACATTAATTAACATTAATTAAAATAAACACACAAAATACTGTAATTAAAATTAACATACAGTAGCATACAACACGGCAGAAAAAAACAACACGGAATTTTTTTTTTTTTTTAGCATACAACACGGGAAGAAAAAAACAACAGAGCGAAAAACCAGGGGAAGAACCGACACTTGAGGTAGCTAAATTAGGGTTCTTGGAATAGGCAAATTCGTAAGGGTTTTGAAAATTGGAGGTTTTCGGATTTTTGACATGAACACACTATAACAATTTTTGGGCGTCTAATTATACAAATTAAATGATAGGAACAAAAAGCCCTAAAACTCAATCATGAAATTGGACGAGAAAAATAGAAGAACTAAACCCTAAACATAACGTAATGGGGGATAGGGTTGTCGTTATCTTCAATCGCTCGCAAAGATAGCTCCATTAAAACTGAGTTCTAAAATTGATACTGTTGTGAATGGTAGAGAAGACGACCGATTTTACGAGGGATGATGATACCACCGTGAATGGTGGAGAAGACGACCGAAATCCGCCGTGAAAGGTGGAGAAGACGTCGCCGATGTAGATTCCGGTGACCGACCGTCGGGGTGGGGTGGGTGGGGTGGGGGGTGTGACCGTATAAGAGTGAGTGTGATAGTGTGTGGTGTATAATTTCTTTTTTATGTTTTTAAGGGTTTATTAATTTATTTAATTATAATTTTATTTTTTTTTATTTTGTTTTATTTTTTCCTTAAGAATCGCTGCAGCGATTTCATAAATTTAAAAAAAAATATTGAAAGAAATTCCCCACACGTGTGTGCTACACGTGTGAGAGGGTTAAATAGGTCAAAACACACATTTCTGGAGGCCACGTGTCGTGCACACGCGGATTTCCGGGGAATAATAGAATATTCTGTTGCCGGAGGACCAAAAACGAAAATCGGGTTACTTTAAAGGACCAAAATCGGCCTGAGGCACTATAAATGACCAATTTTGAAAGATGGTTACTATAAAGGACCAAAAAATCAAAATTCTCCCTGTTCTATTCCAAAATGAAAATGAAAATAAGTATAATAAAGTTACTGGTCCTCGTTTGTGATACAATAACTTTTAGGGTTATGATGCAGTAAAACTAGACTTCAAATATCAGATAAGGAGGATGTACTTTGTGAGGGCAACTGACCAATTAACTAATATCAATAATTCATAATTGACAAGGAAACTGTTGGATAGCTACGTTAAATAGTCAAACTCAATATTCATTACCAAGTGGAGTAACAGCCTGCGAATCAAGTCAAATAACATATATATTATTTTCACAACAGTACAAAACGTTGGTGGATATCATTCTTCCACCCCGTGCCAAAAAAAAGAAAAACAAATCTTCTTTTCAAAAATTTAGGCACACGGCTATAATCAAAATATTGACAAGTAAAGAATGAGTAAGCCAATTATATGAGTCATTCAATAACCATTGCCAACGACAGTGTTGCAACAATATCCTGTAGGAAATAGTTCCGTGACTATTCACATTAATCTTCCCAAAGTATATATAGTGTACAACATTCTAAGTTTCTAACTAAGGTAGGATTCTAGAGATATACATCTGATGATGCATAATCCGTTCTGTCTTCGGAAATAGGCAAATTGGGTACACTACAAAAACGACCAAGGACTAGGGGAAAAGCACTCCCGGATCACGGCCAACTAACATCTCAATGAGGGTACGCGGTCCGGACAAAAAGACCCGGATATGTTTCACCTACCCGCCCAGAGTCACTCACGTTTTGGGGTACCCCGAAGAAAAGCCATGAAAGCCCCCCTACCCCGGTCCAATAAGTCGACCCACCAACGAACTAACTCCACCACCCGGATCTCACGGGACCCGCGATAAGGGACTACCGGGTAATAGCATATAACACTTAGCCAAAATATCTTTTGAGAAAGGGAAGCAGTACAAAACAACAAAGGAACGAGTGAATACAATGAAGGGTCGTAGGAAAAAGACCTCTCATCCACGGTCTCAATATAACAGATCGAAAACAGACGGAACTCTGAAGATCTCACAACCACTCGGAGGAAATACGACTCAAAGACCCCTCTCAGAATACATGAAGACAAATGCAACTTGGAGAGCCTTATTGCCCTCGGATCAGAAACAAGTACGATAACAGCACGACCCAACGCAAAGGAAGTGTCAACCACCTACGATTAAAGGCAACTCCCAACCACCCACCATTATAACAAAAGACCTTGCCTCATTGGTCCAAGACTGCCATACGGGCAGAAGGCGGCGAATCTTACCGGTCCGCTCCTGCCCAAAACAAAGATTAGGGCAGTGTCGGCTCACCCTCATTGGCTCCAAAAACCCTACAAGACGATTGGAGCAGATGTAATCATTATCTAGTCAGAAGAATTCAGTCAAACTCGCATTATTGAGCACATCGTACCAAACGACCCTCATTGGCGTAAAAGACCCTCTACAGCATTGGACATCACCACCACCTGAAATTATGAGGGAAGACCAACTCTCATTGGACGAAAGACCTCAAGACTAGCACTATTAATAGCACCTCATTCAGCATCAAATTGACAAGTGCATTCTCTCTAAATTAACTATACTCATCTTTGTCCTTAGAAGAATATCGAAAATAGCATTCCCTATTACAAAAAAAAAAAAAAAAAAAACTATCCCCATATACGACCCCCCCCCCCCCCCAATTTGTAATTCACTCTAACCCTTAATAAAATCACATTACTTCCTTTTTCTCAAACTCGGGATTGGCGTTCCAAATAATATCAGTGATAATATCCCCAAATCCCCCTGTCTTCTCGGGCCCGGGATGATATTGCATCACCAAATGACACCGTCTGTAGGAATGCCGTAAAACCCCTAAAAAGTTTGAGGAAAACGCATGGCAAGAAGAAGGAAAAGAAAAGAAAAAAAAAAACAGCGGGCGTATTGTCTTGACCCATTCTCAATCGTGAGACAATGGAGAATCATGACACTGAAAGTCTAAAACTGAGATGCAACAGAGTCCCCCGCCCCATGGAGAGAAGGCCCAGACTCGAACTGGCGCAACTCCAAATCAAGATGCCCTTTTGCCTCAAGCGAAAGGCGCTCAAGCACAACAGGTGGTAGGACCTGGAATGGGCTATGTGCAAGTACATTGGGACATGTACCGTAAATCGTAACATGTTTGCCAGGTTTAATGGAAACAGAAGGCCCACTTCAGAGGAAAGTTGTTGCCGTGAAGAACTGCCCAGAAGAGCCTAGAAACCCTCCCCGACATCGATCTGCCCCGCCACCCCAGACCAGATCCAACGACTCACATTGCAATGGAACTCATCTTGTTACTCCCCCACCCCCCCCCCCCCTCACCCCCCGCCGAAGGAGTGGACCACCCTCTTGCATTCAACAAGCTCGGTGGACGCTCCCTAGTAGATTTGGGCACCGCAATACCCTCCCCGATGAAGGGAACCAGCTTGGAACCACCTAGTCCCAAAAGAGGGGCCAACGGTCACCGACCCCTGGGGGTCCTATGAGGCATATGATGGAAGAAATACAAAGAGAGTTGTGTGAGTTCCGACGCAATTTTAACTCTGGAGAGGAGATGGATTACAAGGATCACTCTTTGCACCCCACATAGCCAACGCACATATCCCTTCAGAGATGAAGCCAGAAGGACTCCCAACTTACGCCAGGGAGGGGAATGACCGAGACCCTAATGACCACATCAACCAATATCTAGCATGCATGGATCTCGTGTCCCCACTCGACTACGCTCTCTGCTGCATATTTTGGATGACCCTCAATAGTCGGGCGCAATTCTGGTTCTCTAAGGTCTCCTCAAGAACGATGCACATCTTCGAACAGCTAACCCAGATGTTCGCAAGGTAATTCGCGTGAAATCGGGGTTTTACCAAAACATACGGGCACATGTTCAACATCCAGCGAAATCTAGATGAACCCCTCAGAGATTACATGAGACGGTTCTCCCACGGGGTCATCGATGTCTCACATGTCGACCCTTGCATACTATTTGACATTCTGATATGGGGACTTCTGTCAGAAGACTTCGTCGCCTATCTCATGAGAAATTGGGCTAACGACCTCAAAGACTTAATGCATAAAGCAGAATCCTTCATGGAACTGGAACAAACCCGAAAGGTCCTAGAAGCAACTGAGGTCACTAAGACTCATACCCCCTCCACGAAAAAGGGGAAAGAGAGAAGGAACGAAAAAGATGGAGGCAGGAAAGAAAAAGTTAAGAAAGTTTTGGAGCCAACACCCTTACCTCCTATGACGGTAACCCCCGTGAAAGTCATGGGCCATCATAGGAGAGGAACGTGTCTTCAGGTGGCCTCGGCCTCCGAAGGACCCTCAGAGGTACAGACTCAAGAAAGTTTTGCACCTATCACTGAGCATACGGGTATCTGACCAACGATTGTTACCACCTCCAAGAAGAAATCAGTAGCCTACTGGGCTTGAGCTATTTGAAGAAGTAGCCAGATATGGGAACGTTCGCGAGAAAACGAGGTCGGGATGAGGAACCCAAAAATAAGAAGCCATGTTCTGACACCTCCGAGGATAATGAGCCCCTACCTCCAACGGATTCACGATTACCTCCTCCTCTGTGAACCTATCGCGACAACGCTCCCAATGGCCGTACAGTAAACATGATCGAAGAAGGAGTAATGGCCGTATCTTCTAAGGAAGAAAAGGGAAACTACATAAGAAAAGCTTGAAATGCTGACAGCAAATTGTTGTTTAGTCCATCAGGTCTGAGTGCTTTGGTGGACCCTATGTTGAACTTGGTCGCCTTAATTTTGTCAACGTCAGTAGGGAAAATGAGTTGTCGTCCAAATGACTGGTCTACTGGGAGGAGCAGTAGAGGGGAAACTCGTGTAAGGGTTGCTAAGAGAGTCGATATGTCATTGAAAAAGTTTGTGAATTCTACCAAGATGGCCTTGGTGTCGTGTACCTATTCGCCAACTGTAGTGCAAATTCCTCTGGTCATGATTTTTTATCTCTAGTGCGAGGTAGACAAATGTTCAAACTTTGTATTTTTTGGCGTGGCAGCTCGACATTGTTGGTACACAGAGTGTGTTCCTCAACGAATGTGTGGGGTTCATGGCAAGAAATGAATAGAGGTAGAATTGAGAGTTCAACTACAAAAGCGTAGAGTCATTATTACCGTAAGATTATTTCTTCCACTTATATGTCGCATCTACAGATTTGCTACTTTGTCTACGAATGGTCATTCCATGCTTGTAGGGGTCCCCTATACCTTTGACACGACAAAAGAAAAACTGTGGAGTAAATCCCAAGCCATTTTCTATTATAAGAGCATGTAGTAACCTGCACAGGGAGGATTATGTTAAGAATTAGAGAATGATTGGATGTGTGTCAGCTAGATGTCGTACACGGGTCGAGAGGAAATAATTCAACAAATTGAGATTAGAAAAGTAGCGATCAAGGAGTTTGCACATGATGTCGCGACCAAATAGACAGCTGGTCTAAGTAAAAGAATTTCCGCAAAGCCCAAGTCCAAAAATCTACGTGATTCCATGCAATCTTTGAATTTATGCCTTTTGCTGTGCTTTTCATATTGATGTGAATTGTCGTTAAAATCACCTGCTAGTTGCCAAACTAAAGAGACAGAAAGAAACATAGAAGATAATTCGCCCCATACATGTTCTTGGTTAGAAGGCTGGACTGAGTTGTAGACTATTGTCAAAAGAAAAGTAAAGTCATTGTGGAAAGTGACTTCAATGTGCATAGACCTAGAAATATGCACTAGCATTTGCAGAATAACATTGTGTACAGGAGCCAGATTTTGCTAGATAAGCCAAGTGGAGGAATCAACAAGCGACCATCGAGTAGAAGCTAGTGTAGGATGTTCACTACTCTTTCCCTTCGGGTGCGTGTCTTGAGTAGATCAGGGTCGTAGGGTGATGTTTTCAAATCATAAGTCTGACTGATGGAAGAAACTATGGTCGACCTGCTCCAAGGACATTCCAATTTCCAGCTAATGATTCTCATGGATAATGTTGGAAGGGGTGGTACTTAAACTGCAAAGTAGATTGCGACCATATGTAAGGCCATGATTGTAGTGGTCCAAGAGAGAGGCAGGGTTTGCTATTGTTGTCACTATGTAGAATCGTAATTGTGCGATACAGCCTTTGGGTTATGGTGCAAGTTCCTTTGCCATGATGAAGACCACATAAGGCTAGTGAGATTGGATGAGATGTACTCGAATCGTTGTATCTTCTTGTGGGATGATTAGGAGTTAAAAACAATCACGCCAAAATGGTGCATAGGACGTGATATGTCGGACTTCTACTCTGGTCAACTGGTTCCATTGTGGTGGAAGGCCCATGTGAGGCATTGCCTTCAAAAGCAAGGCAAACATAGGTAGGATCGATCATTATGCAGTATCCTTGGTATTAGTAGCAGGGGAACTAGTTCTAGATGGAGCAACATAAATTTTTGATGTTAAAGCACAATAGTCGCTTGTAGTGGTTCTATATAGGCTCGTTGATGTCGCTTTGGTATGGTTGTCAAAGCCCTGGCTACTGTGTATGAGGTGGTATGTTGGAGTCGATTGAATGCTTAACTTACTAGATGTCTCTTGGATGATCGGCGGCATGTACTTCATTATTGGTCCTCAGACGGACATTCGTGACAACAGGGCCTCTGGTGTAGTGATCTCTTTCACCACACTGTCGAACTCTAGCGTCGTTGTTCATGGCCCAATGTTGCTACAACGCGGTAATTGCAATAAACTCTTGATTGTGATGCCATTAGGTGATGGAGAATTAGTGGTGTCAGATTGTCTTGTTGGCGGTAGTTTGGTGGTTAGCAATTGTGGGGGTGTTAGTGGCAAGCGGTGGCTGAAGTAATGGTAAGGAGTTAGTCATGGTTTAAGTGGCGCTATGTAGGCAATGGTCGCAGCGACTGAGGTGTGGGTGTTGGCTCTCAGAAAATCATATACTAAACAAGTTACCTCATAAAAGTAGAAATGAGACCCCTTTTGAGTTATGGAAAGGTCGAAAGCCTTCCTACAAATACTTAAAAGTTTGGGGGTGCTTAGGAAAGGTAGAAGTGTCTAAGCCTAAATAATTTAAAATATGACCTAAGACCATTGACTGCATACTCATTGGATATGGAGGAGGTGGTGGCAGTAGTAGCTTGGTGGTCGAGTAATGGTGTATCGTCGAGTTGGTAGCATTAGCGAAAAGTAGAGGGTAGTGGCTCTCGGGCCTGAGGTGGTGGTGATGGGGTCGGTAGGTAAGCGGTTTGGGTGGGGTGTAGTGAGGAAATGAGTAATTCCTAGGGTAGGGTACAAGGGGTGTGGGCCATTCGGGGACCATAGACACACGTGGTGTCCCCACTAGATACATGACGATTAAGAACGTCGTGTACCCCATGTGGTGCCCCGCATCACCTGGAGACAAGTGACACCACGTGGCGATCATTTGTTGATGTGGCATTTTTATCTACCACGTTGGCATTCCACTTGTCGCCTCCGTGCGAAGTATCTCAATTCAGCCACGCAAGCAACTTTGTTGTCGCCCACCAATGATGTGGAGCTTAGTGGCACCCCGTGGACTGTTGCTGGCCATGTTTTGTTTGGTTGGCATTTTTAGATCGTAGGGAGGTCATATTTGGGATCCAAGAGCGACGCTTTGAACATAACTCACCCATCTTGCTTTTGGTTGGGTTCAAAATAAGAGGGAGAGGTTTTTGGGATACTTTTGTGTCCAATCAGGTTATGTTTAGGGCTGGTGGGTTGCTTTGTTGCCAATCTATCTTGTTTTGGTGGGCGTGTTTCAGGGCTTAGGTTTGGTGACGGGCTTTTAGAGGATTGTGCAGGTAGGGAAGTTTGAGCATTATTGCAGCGAGATGTTGGTCGCCTTGTGATGACATGACAATGGGCATAGGGTGGTGTAGGGTTTGTTGACGCTGAATTTTCCTTTGTCGGTGTAATTCTGTATGTGGCACAACATTTGACTGGATTATGTCCCATTTAGCAACACTGATGGTAGATGTGCATTTTGAGTTTATACACGACCTCATGTTTCGTATTGTTAAAATGTATGTGTGGTGGTAACACAGAGTCTGGTGTAATTTGCTCGGATCCGGGTGGTTGTATGTATGTCAATTTTGATCGGCCTCCTAAATAGCCAGGCAATTCAGAAAAGTGCATCAAAATCATAGAATTTGAGGGGAGTTCAAGCAGTTGAATCCACGTACAAACCTTCAGAGGAGTTTTATGTGCCCCAACGAAGTGCGGGTGGCATTGTTGTACCGCGAGGTAATGATTGAGGAGGAACCACAGCCCTCCTACTAGTGCAATTGTATCGTCTTCCGTGTTGGCTAGCCGAGCGACATGCTTTGCCAATATATGTGATATGGATGGGCTAGGATGTCTCCAGAGGCGTTATAGGTGAGTTACCATGTTTGGTATAGATCGTTGTATGCCAATTATTTTTCACTGTAGTAAAAAGGACTTGTGGGCCGGTTTTTGTCATCTCGTTGCTGCTAGTGCTCGGCATCTTTCACTCCTCGCTTTCTTCTAATGTCCGTAACCAGGTCGAAAAGAAGAGGTGATTGATTGAGGATAAAAGCGGTTATTGGTGTGACTCTTGTGAGGAGTTGGTGGTGGTGTTGGGCAGTGGCATGTGCATCATGCGGGGTCGTAGATTGGGACGGGGTGGGGGTTGGGGTTGGGGTTGGGGTTGTGGGCTGGGGTTCGGTACGGGTGAGTGAGGCGGGTGGCAGAGGAGGTGGGGTAGGGCTGGGTAATTTTTTTCCATTTTTAACATAGTCTATTCATTTCCTATGTGAAAACCTATGGAGAAAAAATAGTGACCATCGGAACTTGAAGCCCTCGAGGGGCGAAACAAACGATGGCCATCAAGAGGCAAGTAAAACCTTCCCTATCGGAGGAAAGGTATAACGTTCATCGTTGGAAGATAAAATTGCCTCTTCGCAAACTTTGTCTTCGATGACATACGGATTACTACACTCACAGAGCATCCGATGCTAAAGGCACTACCAGTGTTGGATGACTCTACAATGCCTAATAATCGCCGATGCTTTAGTTAGTGAACAATCTTATAAACGGGAGGCTTTGAATATGTTCTCCCCGAGGGGTACCCCCTATAACGGCATATCGAAGAATATATCTTATAAGCCTCGGAGGAAAACATCCCGAAGGCATAATAATAGCCGTACTACTCGATGGCATCATTAGGGATACATCCCGGTGACACCATAATAACTGTATTACCCGATGGCATCATTGGGGAGACGTCCCGATGGCACGATACTGGCAAAATCACCTGATGGCATTATTACGGAGAATATTTCTATGGCAGTTAAACTGAAGGCGAAGAAGTTCATCCAAGTGCATACAAGATGAATCACTTCTAGAACGAGAACCAGGTGTCATCCTACCAGATACAACTGCTGGGCGAAGACTAGGTGTCATCATACATAGCATGAAGCAGCTACAAATCAACCAGGTGTCATCTTTGCCTGTGATGCTTCAGCACCAGAAGAGATGAGTATTCACTTCGTTAGCAGCTGAGTTAGCATATTAACGATGGGGTATCTGCCACCCAGTAGGGGGCATGCAGTCCCAAGAGTACTATAAATACTCACGTAGAAGGAAGAAGAAAGGCAGATCGAAAGGGAGAGAAAAATAGATAAGTGTAAAATCATTATGTAAATCTAGGAGATTACTACAATACTATCTTTTCTTATTTTTGATAAGATTCTCTTGTTGGCTATTTGGGCAAGGCGTTCCTCAAATTGAAAAGTATAAAAATCACACCCAGGAGTTAACAAATGGCGCCGTATGTGGGAACGCCGTAAATTATTGCCTTCGAGT
Source organism: Linaria vulgaris (assembly GCA_948329865.1). Lineage (NCBI taxonomy): Eukaryota > Viridiplantae > Streptophyta > Magnoliopsida > Lamiales > Plantaginaceae > Linaria > Linaria vulgaris. Next base: position 18,932,869 of record OX415253.1, on the reverse strand, counting down.
TACGCCAGTAAAAGAGTCTCGGTACTTACAATATTCACGACCAATCGTGCAATGGACGGATCAGCTCGTTCTGAGCATCGGACAGAAAACCACAGTGAGAGTATATATCAAGAATCTGCAAAGAGTTCCCCTAGAAACACTCCATCACCTAATGTCGACTATATCAACATCCCCAGAACCACAACCTATACAACCGTACAGAGAAAAGGTATAGGGTGGAAGAGCAAGGCTCAAGAATGACTCCAACTCCACAGCGAATACCACCACCACAGCCAGGGTGTCGACAAGAAAGGTATCCGGGTGTGATACCTCCACCTGGCAATGTTTTCGAGGATAGAGTACCTCATTATCGCCCCAACATGTTCCCTCATTCGAGCAATGAGCCAGCTCTTTGGGAAATGTTGAATCACCTCCGACGAGAGATGCTTAGCATGAAAAGGGCCATCACACCGGAAGATGAGCCAGTATACCATGGATCACCGTTTATACCGGATGTTGCACAAGCTACAATTCCAGCCTACATAAGAGCAGTTAACCTACCCATGTATTTAGGAGAAAAAGATGGAAAAGACCCGCAGGATCACATCAATCAGTATATCGCAACGATGGATTTACAATCAGCCCCGGATTTCGCGTTGTGTCGAATCTTTCGAGCTACACTGACAGGAAGGGCACAATCTTGGTTTACCCAGATACCCCCAGGCACAATATCTAACTTGTCTCAGTTGGCCAGTTTGTTTGTAAGACAGTTTGCCTGTAACAGGCGTTACCCCAAATCAGCATGTCATCTGTTTACCATAAAGCAACAAAAGGATGAATCTTTAAGAGATTTCATGAAACGCTTTTCCGATGAAGTATTGGACGTCCCCAACATAGATCCGACCATGTTAGCGGACATTCTTGCTCAAGGATTGCGATCGGGGAATTTCTTCCGATACCTGGTAGGAAATCGAGTAAAGGACATGAATGAGTTAATGCAGAAAGCAGAGACATACATCCTGATGGAAGAAGCAGAAAAGTCCAAGTTAAAGGCAAAAACCGTCGATGCCCATGCAGGGCCAAAAGAAAAGGAGGAATCTAAGAATCACCCGCCTCGGAGAGATAATCCTGGAGTGGTGAAAAGGCATCTTCAGCCTATACCATTACCAACTCTAACCATCACTCAGTCAGAAGTGCTAAATGTAATGAGGGGAAACAAGGATTTCTCTTGGCCTATGCCAGTAAGGCAACCGTACAAGAAAAAGGATTCAGGAAAGTTCTGCAAATATCATAAAGTGTATGGCCACACAACCGATGGTTGTAAGAATCTGCGAAATGAAATTCATAGGTTGCTAGACTTGGGTTATCTGAGAGACTACTTAAGTGGTAACAAAGAAGATCGTTCGATGGAACGAAAGAAAGCCCGGAATGAAGAAGGGGAGGAAGCTGTTGAACCCCCCTCGGGGAATGATGAACAGGAGGGATTTAATCAGCAGATACCACCACCACCAGGTACATACCGAGATAACCCTCCCTCGGGAAGAACCATCAACATGATTGAAGGAGGAGATATATCCTCGTCTCCAGCTGGCAGAAAGAAGAAATATCTCAAAGAGGCCAGAAAGATGGGACACGGACTATCGGTTTGCACAGTGCAAGAAATGAGGCTACCAGCAATATCTTTCGGACCAGAAGATCTTCAAGGAATTGTATATCCTCATGAAGATCCATTGGTAATTAAGGCAACCATAATGGGTATCGAGATACAACGAGTACTTGTAGATACTGGAAGCTCAGTAGATGTATTATTTACCCCAACTTTTGGAGCGATGGGGTTAAAAAAAATACATCTCGATCCTACGGAGATACCTTTGGTAGGCTTCTCAGGTGAAACTAGTCGGACTTTGGGAACTGTCATACTTCCGATGTCTTGGGGAGAAGGAGCAGTGCGTCGTACCAAGCATGTGAAGTTTTGGGTAGTAGAAGCATCCTCATGAACGTACAATGCAATATGTGGAAGGCCTTCTATTCACGCCTTCGAGGCTGTACCCTCTACCCTTCATCTCAAGGTAAAGTTCCCCACAGTGTCGGGTATTGGAGAAATCCGAGGCAATCAAGTCAAGGCTAGGTAATGTCGTATGAATGTCGTACCAACGAGTGTGGAAGAAGAACTTAATCACCCGAGAAAAAAAGCAGAAAATAGAGGAAGTCCGAGTTCAGCCAGTGGAAGAATTAAAATTGGTAGAACTAGAAGAGGAAAATCAGAAAGTAAAAATAGGAACAGGAATGGGACTAGCAATTGAAAAAGAGGTCATTTCCATTTTAAAGGAATACAGACACCTCTTTGCATGGGAAGGAGGCCCACCTGGAAGAATCGACCCCGGGATATGTCAACATCGTCTCAATATCAATCCTTTTATCAAACCCATCCAGCAAAAGAAAAGAAACATGGGCCCAGAAAGAAATGGGATTATCAAGTCAGAGATACTACGCCTTCTAGGGTTACAACAAATCAGGGAAGTTATATACCCTGAATGGCTGTCCAATGTTGTATTAGTACCCAAGTCAGGTGGACGATGGCAAATGTGTGTGGATTTTACTAATCTGAACGATGCCTGCCCAAAGGATTGTTACCCCTTACCCAGCATCGACCAGTTGGTAGACTCAACGGCGGGATGTGCACTATTATCCACGATGGACGGTGATCAAGGATACAATCAGATCCCAATGGCGGAGGAAGATCAAGAGAAAACCAGTTTCATTACAGATGTGGGTACGTATTGCTATATGGTCATGCCTTTTGGACTTAAGAACGCTGGAGCCACTTATCAAAGGTTAGTGAACCTGATGTTCTACGAGGTCATTGGAAATACGATGGAAGTTTATGTAGATGATATGATTGTAAAAAGCAAGAGGTCAGAAGATCATCCGAGGGATTTACGGCAAGCTCTGGTCATCATGGATAAATTTGGCATGAAAATAAATCCCAAGAAATGCTCTTTTGGGATCAGGGGAGGAAAATTCCTAGGGTATATGGTAACAGAGAAGGGAATAGAAATTAATCCAGAAAAAGCCAAAGCCATCGTGGAGATGAAATCACCTAGAACAATAAAAGAAGTGCAAAGACTAACAGGGAAGATGGCATCACTCAGCCGATTCATATTGCGATCAGCGGAGAAAGGCTTGCCATTCTTTAAAATATTAAGGAATGTGAAGGAGTTTCAATGGACTCCCGATTGTGAAGCAGCCTTCGATAGCCTGAAGAATTACCTGGTTAGTCCTCCATTGCTACTCAAGCCTGAACCTGGAGATAAGTTGTTTGTATATTTGTCGGCTGACGATGAGGCTGTAAGTGCAGTATTAGTAAAGAATGAAGGGGGTGACCATCGTCGTGTGTACTATGTTAGTAAAACCCTGCAGAACGCGGAAAAGAATTATGTGCAGACAGAGAAGTTGATATTAGCACTTGTAGTAGCAGCTAGAAAGTTAAGGTCATACTTCCTGACGTATCATGTGACGATACTCACCAAATATCCATTAAGGGTCATACTCAATCACCCAGAAACATCAGGTCGAATGGTAAAGTGGGCAATAGAGTTAAGTGAGTATAGCTTGTCATACGCTCCACGCCCAGCCATCAAAGCACAGGTTATATCTCACTTCATAGTAGAAATGAAAGAAATGCAAGATGAGAAGCCACATGTATTATGGCATGTGTACGTAGACGGATCATCCGTCGGAGCACACGGTGGGGCAGGAGTAGTTCTGAAGAATTACGAGGAAGAAGAAAACCTATGCTTTGCCATCAGGATAAATTACCCCTTGTCTAACAATGAAGCCGAATACGAAGCCCTCCTAATCGGGATGAGGTTAGCCATGGAAGGAAACATCAGTCGAGTGGTGATTCACAGTGATTCACAATTGATAGTGCAGCAAGCAATAGGAAAGTTTGAAATAAAAGAAGAGCGATTGAAAGCATATGCTCAAACAGTTCGGAATAGGCAAAAGATGTTTGAAGAATTTCAATTGAGACAAATTCCTAGGTCGGAGAACCAAGAAGCAGATGCGTTGTCAAAAATAGCAACTCAATTAGTGGTCGGAACACGACGAATTACTTTGCTACAAGCTATGGGATCAGAACAGCAAGAGCCTCAGGAAGATGTCCACGTCATCGTAGCCCCAGTGACATCAGGATGGATGTCAGATATAGTTGCTTATTTAGAGGGCCCTACACAATACTACGATGATGACATTGCGAGAAAGAGATTAGAAAGGAAAGCAGCAAGATACTTCTTGCATAAAGGGGTGTTGTTTCGACGCTGCTACTCTAATCCTCACACTCGATGCCTGGATGGACAAGAAGCGTTGGGAGTGATAAAAGAAATGCACGAAGGGACATGTGGAAATCACTCGCAAGGTGCGAGCATGGCCAATCGTATCATAAGACAAGGGTATTATTGGCCTACGATGATTCAAGATTGCCAGGAATACGCGCGCAGATGTCCAGCGTACCAAGCCCACGCTTCACAGATTCATCAACCAGCAGCACCGTGGGAGCCGAATTTACTAGCGTGCCCCTTCGCCAAATGGAGAATAGATCTAGTAGGACCCTTGATGCCTAACCCGAGGCAAAAGAAATATCTGTTGGTAGCAGTAGATTATTTCACAAAGTGGGTAGAAGCAGAGCCGATGGCCAGAATCACAGCAAGCGCTGTCATCAATTTCCTATGGCGAAGCATACTATGCCGATTCGGAATTCCTCGATACCTCGTGAGCGATAATGGGTTACAGTTTGAAAACCAAAAGGTGGAAGACTGGTGTAAGCATTGGGAGATTAAGCATCGCTTTGCTTCCGTCGGATATCCCCAAGGTAACGGTCAAGTTGAGAGAACCAATCGAACCCTGTTAAAGAGCATTAAGGCTAGATTGGACCATCACAAAGAACGATGGATAGAAGAAATTCTAGGCGTTTTGTGGGCATATCGCACGACTCCTAGCTCTGCCACTGGAGAGACACCATACAGCATGGCTTATGGTTGTGAGGATGTAATCCCACCCGAGATCGTAACCGAAAGTTGGAGGATTCGAGAGTATGAAGAAGTTAGTAATAGCTCTAATCTAGCTCTAGCCTTGGACTTGTTGGAAGAAAAGAGGCATCGAGCATCAGTACGCATGGAAGGGTATAAAGCTCGAATGGCCAAACACTACAACAAAAATGTTAAGGTTAGAACATTCCAAGTCAGAGATCTGGTTCTCAAACGAGTAGGGGCGTCCAAGAATGTTGCTAAACTGCAGCCCAAGTGGGAAGGACCGTACAAGGTGAGCAAAATCATCGGACCTGCTACTTACCAGTTAAGTACCCCCGAAGGTATGGTACTTACCCGAACTTGGAATGCATTAAATCTTAGAAAATATTATGCTTAGTGTTTGGTAGTAACAATGTAAATATGGACATCACATCAGTGTACATGTAAATAAAGTCGTGGTGGAATAAAGATGGCATTTATTTATATGGAATTTGTACATAATCACAAAACTCAATTCATTCCGATACAGCCATCTAACCCGACTAACTTGCATACACACATATTAATATGGCTGAACTCGAATAAGATTCCGAGATGCCTACGTATCCCGGTACAAGGGAATCAAGCCACTCGTAGTTCAATTTACATATGCAATTACAAACCTAACATACGAAAGAGAATATTAATTCTGCATAGGACGCTTGCCTTCTCGAATTAGGCAACGCCGTTGTTCTTCTGAAAGATCAGCAGGATCCATAATAGTTACTACTGGAACAGTAGACCTTTGAGAAGAAGCAGAAGGAGTTGTAGTATTGGAAAAGGTAATGAACTCAAGGTCGGGAAGATCCAGGTGTGGAGGAAAATTTGGGAGTGTTCTCACAGCCTCCCGACAGATCTGAAAACCCATCACAACCATCTCCCGCATTTCCATACGCAGGGTTGCCCTTATTTGCTCCAAACTTGGAACCGCCATGGTAGCCTCAGCACGAGTGATCAAAGCATCCACTGCACGAGATCTCTCTAGATCCGACAACTTCGTAGCTAGTAAATTCCTTTCGGCCAACAGAGAAGATATCAAAGCATCGGAAGTGCGGCTCTGACTTAATAAATTGTCTATACGAGCCTCCAATTCTCTGGCATGATCCCGCTCCAAAGTTACCAGTTGTCTCATATCCAAGATGGTATCTTGGGCATCCTTTAAAAGAGCTTCCAAGATTGCTTGGTCGGAATCGTAGTGAGCATGCGGATTGGCAATTTGATTACGAGCATCGACTAAATTCTTCTCCAGATCGGTGAGGTGTCGATACAAGAAACCGGCATTATTGGAAGGATGTGCACCAAGGGCATCCGCGATCAAAAATACCTGCATGAAATAAGAGGAAGATTGAGGAAATATAAGAGAAGCGTCACAAAAGAGAAACAGGAGCATGACGTACCTCACATAAGTTACGGCATAATCGATCCTAAAGGAGATTCATAGAAACAGAGCCAAGAGCTTCGCAATTAGCTTGACTCAGCAAACCACTTAAGTAGTGCCGATGGTAAGAAACATCTGAAGTTAGTACAGGAAAAGTATCACGAAAATCTCCTGTAGCTATACCGCTCGTTCCCTCCCCAGAAGGTGGAACCATCCTAGGAGAGGAAGGAATCACATCAGTAGAGCTTATGGGTGGCACGGTTATATTATCACCATCTATGACGTTGACTGAAGGATCGTTGGGGGATCGGACAGCTAAGGTCAGTGTAAGGGGAGACGGATAGTCGGGATCCACGTTTAAGTCTTGAGGAGAAGGATCCCCAAAGAGCGAATCGATAGAAGGAACGGCAGAGTCCCATAAAAAATCGGACTGCGAAAACATCAAGAGATCATCGGAACCAGGATAAGGGTCGGGAAGATCGCGCTCGATAGATGAACCCGGGGTGTTCGAATACATAGGAAAAGAGACCAGAGGGACCAGCACTTCCTCAGGATAACGCCTGATAACAAATCGCTCCATCTCATATCCTAAAAGAAATAATCAAAGGTTAATCATCGGAACAAAAAGACGATGTCATTGAGGTAAGAAAATAAATTAACTTACGAAAAGCAGGGTTTGAGTGCAAGGGCATCGGAGGAATATTCAGCTGTTCTGCACCATGTTGTAGACCAGCCATGGTTAGAGATGAGGAGTTCGCTAGAGTAGAGCATATATCGTAACTACCTAAAAACAGGCCAGTGGAAGTTAAATACTCCATTTCTCGTACAGCGATTTCAGGACGAGGGATCACGTATCCCAAGCCCCATCGTAAAGGTATACCCCATGAATCTCCAGCAGAATCCCTTGGTTTAATAAAAAAAATACCTTTTCTTCCAATCTACTACAAATGCCAAACGACGAGGGACATGGAAACTTCTCTGCTGATCTCGATAAACTAGGCTAAAATAGGGAAGGCCATTGGGACACGGACGCAGAATGAAAGCCGCGCACACCCGATACGGAGTTAGGGGTACGTTCAAAAGATTACAGCAGAGAACGAAGCCCACCAGATAGCGAAATGAGTTAGGAGTCAGTTGGCTAGGACAAACCTGCCAATATTGAAATAGTGAGTGTATAAAAGGGTGAAAGAGCATACGCAAGCCACAACGAATCTGTTCAGAATATAAAGTCAGATAACCCAAAGGGGGTTCAAAGGCCCTATGGAAAGGACGAGGAACGATGATACTGTAGTCATCAGGATTCAAACCATATTCATGCAACATACGAAAAATGGACTCGGATGATTCAACGCTTTGGCAAGAACCTACTCTATTTCCTCCGATCATAGCATTTACATTTAGAGCAGAAGTGTTAAAAATAGAAAGTCTATCCGGAGGGAGATAGGGTTCTCTCCGAAGGAATGTAAGACGAAGGGAATCTGCCATGCTCGAGCTAGAACGAGAGGTCGATGTTCCATGCCCAGCAGGAGAACCTCTAAAACTCAAAGACAAACCATCTACAACAGGTCTATCCCTTGCATGCCCATTGGAGGATTCACCCCGAGCATGAAGGGGAGAAGATTCCTCAGAAGATGATAATGATCTACGGATGAAGGAAGGCATTAGGGTAAAAATATGGAAAGTAATAAAGAAGTTATATCCGCAGTAATAAAAATGCACAAGAGAATCGAAGACAATAAAAGGACAAGAGCAAGATTCTGCAGGGAATGTTGTGGATGGATGAAATGATGAAGCAATTTATAGAAGCACCTGAAGACAACAAGGGGGTACGTGTCAAAGTAAAATTGACATCTGGAACTCTCAAGGTATGGGTAAATAAGGATGAAGACACGTGAGAAGAATGTTGGCAGTAATGGCGGACATCAGACATAAAAAGTAGTGCATAAAGTGACAAGAAAAGACAAAACAGCGGAATAAAAAAAAGAAGAGGGGACAGTAAAACTTGTTCAACAATTCATAAGATAATAAATAGTCATACAGTAAGCCGATAGCTTGTTCAAAGTGCTATTACAGGTTAGAAGATAAAAACATAACAAGCTAGAAATCTAGACTAAGAACGGCGTTCCGATGGATGAGATAGGGAGGATGGAAAGCCAGAAGAAGAAGCAGGAGAAGGAGCCCGACCCAATATCTTCTGGTAGGCATCATGAGCTTCTTGTGAGGAAGGGGGTCGCATCATCAAAGCCTGAAGTTTTAGACGCCTCCAATTCTCAGGATGAGAAAACAGGTGGTCTTCACGGCATTGGTTGATACAGCCCAGGTACCCGAGTATGAAGTTACCTAATAGATGACTCTTATGCCTCTGCTGGTACTTCTCTTCACAGTGCTTCTGAACCTCATCCTTAGTAAGAAGAATCGCCCCGGATAGTTTATCTTCCAGTACCTCTTGAGTAATGAAACCCGAAGGGGGAGGTGGTGGCTTCTTCAGTTCTTCCTTAAGCTGGTTATACTGAGTTCGAAGGGTAGAAACCTCCTTCTTCAGGATATGCTCTAGCTCTCCCCATGAACTCTTCTCTTGCGATAGCACAGCGAGTTCGTCCTTAAGCTTCTTGCATTCAGAGGTACGCTCGGATAAAACGTTGGTTGTTTCATCCAGCTTAGATGTCAGCAGTTTCTCCCTCACCAAACTCTGAGCAAATGCCTCCCGAAGGCTCTTCAGCTCATCCTCAGCCTTCTTTAGTGCAACGTTCTGCATAGATAGCTCTTCCATAGATGTTTGCCCGATAGCTTGAGCGGCATCTACCTCTCGCCAGATAGAAGGGATGATCTTGGGAACCTAGGAAGATATGGAAAATATATTCATAACTATAAAATCTAGTAATCATAACAAAGAGGGATAAGAAAAAAAAAATTACCATAGCGACCATCAACTCGGAGAAAAATCTGGCAGTGTGTTCATCGTGGGGAGTGGCCACCGAGGTCGTGTTCAGATAATGGGTAATAACCTCAAGTGCTGAGCTTAGATCCGAGTTACTTGGCTTCACGCTAGACTCGGCGTTGGCCCCAGTGGTATGAATGAAAAAAGGGGAGCCAGTCGGGGTAAAGCGACTAGAGAAAGGCATCCCCTCAAAGTGAGGCCTCGCAGAAGTCCCAGCAGGAGCCTCCGAAGGCGCATTCCACACATGTTTCTTCACCAGCGAAGGCAGCAGTTCATCCAAAAGCTCTAAGTTAACTGGACGAAGAAGAGTAGAAGAAGGAAGGTCGTGAGCTTCGCTTTGAAAAGCTCGACCCTCGGAGAAAAAAAGGTCGTCAATAGATAGATCATGATGGACCAAAGACGGATGCTTCTGAGCATCCGAGGGTGAATTGCCTGCTCAGAGATGGATAAGAATAGTAAGCACATAACTAAAGCGCGGAAAATAAAACTAACACGAAGGTAACAGTAAGAGGGATTAACCTGATCGAATGTCCTCGTCCCCACTCTCGATCAGAATAACCTTCTCTTTGTTGGCTGCGGAATAGTAAGGGAAATAAATCACACTTCTCAAAATAACAAGCAAACTGTGAAATATTTTTGGCAAATACCTAAAGGAGGAGAAACCGCAAGGGAATTGGGTTTCTCTTGAGTGTCAGTGGCACTGAGAGGTGACTGTGGAGGCATGAGAGGAACCTCCACAGCTTGCTCAGGATGAACAGAAGGTGAGGTCGAGGAGACTAAGGTGACAAAGTCAGTGGGAGCCTCGTGCACCTCTTGAATAGCAGTAGGAGTAGAAACATCCTTTGGGAGGCTCTCATCCTCGGTGCCAGGCAAGGTATCAAAATTTGTTGGAGCCTGGTGTACTCCTTGAGCAGCGTCGGTATCAGGAATATCCTCTTGGAGGGTCTCCTCCTCGATGGCTGGTTCTGCAGATTTGGGAGATTTGGCCACGTATGAGCCCTCGGAGTCAGAACCTGCGTCAGATGCTCGAGAATCGTTGTCGGAAGGTAGCACGACCTTCTTGGATCCTTTACTCTTCGCACGTGGAGCAACGGGACGAGGAACATCGTTCACATCCTTCTCATGCTCCTCCAAGTAAGAAACTACACAGGAGAAAAGTATGTGAGAAAATGCTAAGTATCGAAGGAAAAAATATGAACAAAAAGATTGTTGTACAACTCACCAAATGTAGGCCGCGCCTCGTCGGAAAGATATATGAGGGTTTTCCCCACAAAGGAGGTATCTAATGGAGCTGGAGTATTTAACCCCGCGATATCGTACAAGGGCAAATAATGAGCCGACTTCAGCAGAGCAGAAGCATCGAGGGCCAGGGAGAAAGAAAGAGACGGATCTGCTTTGTAAGAGGGGGCTTCGGGATGTCGCCACGAGTGAGGAAAATCCCACTTACCATCGATAGGCTTGATGAAAATAAACTTATCCTTCCAACTACTATAGGATAAGGTAGTTCCTATGACTACCTTCTTCTCGGGGTCTCGATGCGAGAAGAAGTACGACGGATGACCAGTAGAAGAAACGTTAACCGTGAAAATAGAAAAAAAACCTCCTCACAGTACATTTTACCCCCCTCGATAGACACCAAAAGACAAAAGAGGCCAGAATCGTAAAACTGTTAGGGGTTAATTGGCTAGGACACACGTCGTAAGCTTTGAACACCTCACAATAGAAGGGAGGATAGAAAGATCGAAGACATGCACGTACCTAAACCAGATAAAGAGTAACGTAGCCCTCGGGGGGAGCATTTCCCCTATCGTCCTGAGAAGGAAATTCCCGACGGATGTTCAGGGACGATACCCCCAAGTCGCGAAAAAGGTGGTCAACTTCTTCCTCGGTAACGGTGTTGGCAACGTGTTCCACCTCTTTATAACGACGATTCCCCTTCGTCTTTATTAGGGCAGCAGAAGCGTTATTAGCGGTGGCCGACTTCCTTGACCGCTTAGAAACCCTTACCGGTTCATCTTCCTTTGTAGCTGGAGCTTTACCCTTCCTTTTGCGACGGTACGTTTCAATACCAGAAAGATTAACCTCCGGTAGCTGAGCCACCGTGACGGTGGTGGCGGCATCCACCAAAGCGTTGGCTAGTGAAGGAGGGGCGGAGGAAGTTTCACCGGCCATGGTGCAGGAGAAAGAGAGAAAAAAACTTAGGGTTTTTTGCTGCTTAGGATAAAAAGCTTGGGGGAGAGAATAGCAGTGAAGAAGAATGAGAGAGGAAGGGCGTTTATAAGGGTTTTCGTCTGAAAAAAGGGGGGAAAGTTAATGCACGCCTGTATTAAAGAGCGCGACTCCCCATAAATAAAAGCCGTTACAGACTCTTGGAATTCTCCCATTAATGCGGAAGTTATCCGTTCCCCACGTTCTCCGATGGCTGTGTTTCCGAAGACCATTTCACTATAAGTTCCTGTTGATTACCTATAATACATTAGGAACTGGGGGGACTGGTGTAAACCTATGGAGAAAAAATAGTGACCATCGGAACTTGAAGCCCTCGAGGGGCGAAACAAACGATGGCCATCAAGAGGCAAGTAAAACCTTCCCTATCGGAGGAAAGGTATAACGTTCATCGTTGGAAGATAAAATTGCCTCTTCGCAAACTTTGTCTTCGATGACATACGGATTACTACACTCACAGAGCATCCGATGCTAAAGGCACTACCAGTGTTGGATGACTCTACGATGCCTAATAATCGCCGATGCTTTAGTTAGTGAACAATCTTATAAACGGGAGGCTTTGAATATGTTCTCCCCGAGGGGTACCCCCTATAACGGCATATCGAAGAATATATCTTATAAGCCTCGGAGGAAAACATCCCGAAGGCATAATAATAGCCGTACTACTCGATGGCATCATTAGGGATACATCCCGGTGACACCATAATAACTGTATTACCCGATGGCATCATTGGGGAGACGTCCCGATGGCACGATACTGGCAAAATCACTTGATGGCATTATTACGGAGAATATTTCTAGGGCAGTTAAACTGAAGGCGAAGAAGTTCATCCAAGTGCATACAAGATGAATCACTTCTAGAACGAGAACCAGGTGTCATCCTACCAGATACAACTGCTGGGCGAAGACTAGGTGTCATCATACATAGCATGAAGCAGCTACAAATCAACCAGGTGTCATCTTTGCCTGTGATGCTTCAGCACCAGAAGAGATGAGTATTCACTTCGTTAGCAGCTGAGTTAGCATATTAACGATGGGGTATCTGCCACCCAGTAGGGGGCATGCAGTCCCAAGAGTACTATAAATACTCACGTAGAAGGAAGAAGAAAGGCAGATCGAAAGGGAGAGAAAAATAGATAAGTGTAAAATCATTCTGTAAATCTAGGAGATTACTACAATACTATCTTTTCTTATTTTTGATAAGATTCTCTTGCTGGCTATTTGGGCAAGGCGTTCCTCAAATTGAAAAGTATAAAAATCACACCCAGGAGTTAACACTATGTTTGAAATGGATTGATAAGAAAAAAATGTCTTAGCATTAAAGTATTTTTCGTATACTTTTAAGATCACGACAGTGTTTATGATACGTTTACTTTGCTAGTGTAATTGAGGGTGATCAATTGATTTCATTAAATGAAATAACTTTGCAACATTTGGTAAATTGTATAAAGCCGATGGGAAGTGGTCCTATTATTTCCAATGTGGACCATATATTATTACAACGACAGGGACAATCATTTTGAGGCCCCCAAAAAGTGAAGTGGATATACAAATCCAGAAAATAATTGTGGGTTGTCCAAGTCTTAGAAGCTTCAGGCCGACTGATGACAAAACTGTACCCACAATATCCCATCAATGCCACTACACAATTACGTCTAAATGACATGTTACCTGATATAATTAGTTTTCAGAAAATACGTAATAAAATCAAATAAACTATTATATTATATTATATTATATATAATAAAATCCTATTATACAATATACCATTACGTGTAATGTAATATTTGTTTTGAAAGTTTTGAGACGAGAACGGAGGTGAAACTAGATTAGAAGGAAATATTTGTTATGGTTGTATACATTGCAAAAAGCCAATACAATAATCTTCAATGACAAGATTAGATGATCGTGAAGTTAAAGTGGGTGTATATGCAGTTTTTCAAGTTTTATAATTTTATCTATTTAGTCCTTAATATATATAACCATTACAGAAAATAGAATATCAATGAATACTTTGCTCACTGCATTTCAAAATAAGAAATTGTCTCTACAATGATTTAATGAACAACTTAGGCCCTCAAAAATCAAAATATACTTTAACAACCACCAATCGCAAAAGATGGTAAAAGCAGTTCTAGCCGGCAAAGTGAAAATTATAAGAAATAACACTTCAGAAAATAAAATAGCTCACTGCATCTTCTCGAATTTTAGGGGGACAGTATTATTTTTTTTATAATATGACTAAACTGATTTTGTAAATTAATGGTTATACTTTTTTTTAAAGTAAATATATACATATATAAAACTTCTATAGTAGAGGGCATCGAGACTAATCGGACTGTACTGCCTGTCATCTTTATTTGCTGTTCTTGCCCAATTTAAAAGGTAATTTATAATTAACTTATATTTAAACAAAAGAAATATGATTATAGCTTTATAGAAATGTGCACGAATGATCCGACTAATCACTTTTGTATGTTTAATGTAATTAAGTGAACGACTTAAGGGAGAAATGAAATTCCAAAATGAGGCAGAAACTCAATCCTTGGCATATGGCACCCGTAAAGCATGTACGTAAAATGCAACGCTTGCTTAGAAGATGTAATAGATCAAAAAACTGTAAGAATTTGTAAACACGAAAATTTTCGTGGAAGCCAAAGTACTGTGATTTCTTATAAAAAAAAAAACAAACAAACAAACAAACTCGAATTTAATAAACTTATAACGTTGCTGAAGACGAATCAATGAAACTAAGCTATTCTGAAGCTGATTGAAGTAAATGTGAGTGAAACTACTAACCAGAAACGAAAAACAAAATATATTAAGAGAAAAAAAAAACAAAAGCCAAATCTGAACAGGAGGTAAACGAAAATAAAGTTCAAGAAGGATTGTTTGACACTGAAGCACCATGGTTCATGTCTTTGAAGGAAATAAGACAACAGGAGAGCCAACATGATCACTTTCACATTGATCCTTAACCACCAGAATTCAACCACAAAAAGCCCTAACAATACATTAGCATGGGTTGATAATTCTAACTGAAGCCAACTAAGTACTAATGCAAACTATTTTATTACTCTCTTTTCTCTTTCCTATAACGTTCAGAAACGCCGAAACAAAAAGGGTATCCAGAAAGACCCCTCTCCGCCCGACATTGGAAAAGCCATCATACTTACCTAAACGCCTTCAAATCTGTCAGTCTACATTCACATCTGTTCTTGCCTTTTTGTACAAAGTCAACCATCCTCTTCATGCATTTAACGGACACAAAGGGGGAAACTCGTCTTCATTCTTTAGTTGCATAAATTCCGTTACTGGAACCCTGAAAGCACAACTAAAACTGAGATACAGACATACTATAAATGACTTATATACCAAACATAAGGCGGCACTAAGTCAGTTCTTGTTACCGTTCTTGTTTGAGAACTGCTTGTTTACCCCATGTTTCCACTGAAGTACATGGGGTTGAACCCTTATCATTCCTAGGTCCAGAAATGACCTCCTGTGCAAGATTCCCAACAGATCCAAATTCGATTCTACAAGATTCACTATCATCCGTTTGTTTCTTGTCTCCAGCTGAAAGATGGGATTGACCCCAGCGGTCTGATGTCCCTCTGCCTTGAGACAATCTTCCATGTGGATGCTGAACTTCATGAGCTGCTTTTCCAAAATAACTCGGATCCTCCTCTGAAGAGAGATATATGCCATTACCAGGAGCATAGTTATGGAACATATTATGATTGCCTGACGTGACCATTCTTCCGTCCTCTAGTGAATAACCATTCTGCAAGAGAATCAAAGCCAAACTATATAAGAAAAAAAGAAGTATGAGCCTAATATAGATTGCAAGACCAGATGAGATAAAAATATCACCACAAATGGGAAGTAAGTGCTGTTTCCCTGTGCCGTTGGGTTCTGTTCAGAATGGTACGCAACTGGAGGCAACTCAAAATCAGTAGCAGTGTAGAAACTTTGTTCCATAGAAAACGGGTATGAATTCGTCTGGGCGAATTGGCTCTGCCTGAGCGGCATAGATTGACGAACCACATCCCATGGCCGCTTACATTCTATCCCATCTGCAACCCCATTACATAACTGGCCATATAGCAGACTCCTGATATGACTGTCATAATCTCCACTCAGGTCAGCCAAAGAATTGAAAGGTTCCGAATCTTCTATGCTTGCTAAGTCCATTTCCCTAAAATCAAAGGATGGACTTTCCCAAATGTTGGATTTTGGAGTAGAAGAAGCTGGACCGGTTATACAGACAGCCTTTGAGTTTTTGGTACTCCAATGATATGTATTATTCATATCAGAACGTTTATCACCATTCTCCAACCATGGACCTGAGCTACCCTTTTGAGAAGTAGTATATGTTAAGTTGCTTTGTTCAAAGTTCCCTGTTACTATATTTCCAGCAGATGATCTGAAAGGTTCTTGACAATGGTTCCTAGAGAAGGATGGATAGTCATTCCTGGTTAATGAGTAACTCTTAAAGCCATATCTCAAACTAGAATTAGGTGTAGCTGCAAGGTCATAAGCTTCACTCCACCTACGGTCTCCAGAAACTGCTACATCCCAATACCTGGTTTCAGATGCCATTTCTGAGCCAATCTCTCCTATTCTATCAAGCTCGTTCTGTGATACAGGAGTTGATTTATAATCAGCCCTAGAAGTATCATTATCAATGTCGCTAAAGGATAATTTCAGTAGCATCTCCTCCTCGGAAGACAATTCAAGTGGTGATGATAAAGATGCTGAGAAAGACTCTTCGTCACCAAGTTCCGAGGACAGAAGCTGGGTACTACTTCTACTGAGATGTCCATGCCTAGCAAGGGTATTTGCGAAAAAATCTCTGACCTCATTAGCAACTTTATCTCTTGGTTGTAAAAGAATATGACCAAGCTTGCGCGCCCCATACTTGAATGCACTTCGTATGCGAAAAAAGTTGCCTAGAACAGAGCAAGATTATGGTTGTTAACCCAAATCAACGAAATTGTTTAGAGTCTAACCCTTAAAAGCAGCATAAAACACATGTGAGAGAAGAGAGCAAGTGCTTTACCAACTAGAGTCTGCGGCTATTAGTTAAAGGAACAATCTGTAGTAGTAAGTTCTGAAACATTCTATTTTTGGTTGAATGAGGCTACTAGATTGGAACATGCGGGATTATAAAGATTCCACCTATAATTAAGATAGCAAAGGAAGAAGCTGGGGATGACTCCCCTTAAATTTCACTTTTCTACTATGTTATATCCTAATTACATGGTAATGATGGATTATATGAACTTAATAGTTTCCCATTTTGATCTGGTCTCACCCAATAAATGAAAATTCTACCTAATAAAGCAACTCTTTATAGTGCCAGGAAATCATTCTAACACAGAAAGTTTTCTTACCCATGTTGACACTGCGCCCGAGGTTATTATTTTCCTTTAAGGGGTCAATGATATTAAGAAATTTCGTTTGCAACGGTTTAGGATTATCATCAAGTCCCATCAATGGTACTGAAAACATTTCCATACATTTCTCCAAAAACTCTTCACTGAGCATCAGACCATTTGCTCCATTTTCTGGCACTTCCACTGCAAAAAGATCAAACAGAGAGACCTTAATTATCCAAAAACAACAGTCACAGCAGTTTTACCATATATTGAGGGAGTGAGAATGTGTACTACTCTCTCTTAGACAAGTTATGAAGAGCTGAAATTATGTATGAAATAAATTGAAGCACATTTGCTTACCTACTATATCAGGAAGTGATGATTTACGAACAGGTCCCTTTAAACTGACGCAGTAGTTCTCCCAATCGAATTGACTGTAATACTGCAGAAACTTATAGAGTACCTAAACAAAGATAATTATAAAAAAAAAAAATCAGTTATGCATAAACATGAGTGTATTCAGACAATCATATATTGCAGTCACATAATTACCGATATCGGCCCACTTAAAGATTCATGGAACATATGGAATATGTACAGAACAAGCGTTTCCATAGCATATGTGGAGATCAAGCCATGGTGTGCACCGAGGATGCGACTCTCATAGTAACACCATGATTTAACGAGGATAATGCTACGTTTGAAGAGATGGTTTCTCCCAACAATGCGATCAACCTGCATCAAAACAAAACTCGAATATAGTTAACTGTCTTAAATATGAAAATTTCAAACCTGAGGAAAATTTTAGATGGCAGCACCATATTATTTGACAAACTTTGTGGGGGAAATTAGAGAATGGAGGCAAACAGCCGATCATCTCAGAAATGCACTTCTATTACTTAATCATGTTTCACCAATTCCCAGATAAAAGGTGTTCAGAATATGAACTTCATTTGCCAGCATGACAATTTCAACACAGTACATACGATTCAAAGCACATTCACAATGAATAGTCGATACAGGATCAGAATAATTTTAGCTCATTTTGGGATAGGAAACAATAAGCGAGAGAAAAAAGACTACATGATAAATAATTACTATATAATTTCAAACAATAGAAATACTGAAGATACATTCTATCACATGAATGAGAAAGTCCCACGTACAGTATATTTTTTGAAAATCAAAATATTACTCATTAATACCTGCTCAAGGAAACAAAGAGTTGAAAGTCCACCTAACTGATTGAAGGAAATATCTATCACAATGTCCCTCACAACGCATTTCACAAGTTTAACCTGCCATAAGAAGCATACACATATTCAGTTTAAAACCTCACCAACGATTAAGTCATATCCAAAGAGAAGCACAAAATGACCTGCATAGAAGCTTAAAAACTACTGTTAAAAAAGAGACTACTATTATTAGCACTTGAACATTTTTTAAACAAACAAAAAGACTTAAACTGAAAAAAACTAAACACGGTAAGAACCAAAAACTAAAGCCACAGACTGGAAAGTCCAGCAGAGAGATAGGCTTGCTGAATCAATCAGGTATATATATAGATCAAAAGAGTAAAGTGTGCGTCATGGAATGACATATCACAGGTACTCTCATCTATCACAATAGCAGCTGCTTTCATGTATCAAAATGCAACGAAGAAGTTTTTGGACTCAAAAGGTAAAAATTATCATCCACAACATAAATAAAGGTGCAGATGTAAGTAAACAAAGTGTACCTCAGCATCAATAAAATTGATGGCCTTAATTGGATACTCGGCATATTCATTAAGCGTCTCCCCCTGCAAAACAGCAAGAACATCACGAGGCAAAGATTCCCCTGTTGTATTAGGAGCTTTAAGGACGGTGACATCTATATCTCCATCTGGTAGATAGGTCTTCAGAGGCACTGAGCCATAAGGAAAAACCTGTGATAGATAAAAGCAAAACAAAATGCCAACAGTAAGTAACCCAGACATTTAAAACTATGAAACAAACATGATTTACACATAAGTTTCAATGATTACAATAACTGGTTTACTTAATCAGAGTTGTGTGATCCATAAGAACGAACCACGAGACTTGAATTTTAGAGCTATAAGACGCACGATGAACGTGGTTACTTTACATGGAAGTAAGACTTATGGCCTTCATAAAGAATGCCAACGAAGCGAAACATATCTCAGATTCGAGCATGGGGTTAATTAAATGAAAAAGGAAGACAAAAAGGGGTTAATTCGATTCACATACTTCCGTAGGGAGCGGCTTATCTCCTGAATAAAGATTATTGAAATCCGATAAAAGGGTTCGGCAGGTGGACCCACAAAGACATAGATATCCACCTTTTACCGTTACGGCATGCCCACATTCCGGATTACAGGTAGGGAGATGACAGCGGCTTTCAGTTATTTCCGTTTCCGCGAAAGCAGAAGTAGGATGGGGGGAGTAATCTAGCATGAAAAACGCGGACCCCAAGGACACGGAATCTAACTAACTGATGTTCTTGATAGAATCATAAACTTAGTAATAATAATTATACAGAAAGAAAGAAAGAAAGAAAGAAAAAAGAATCATGAAAGCTATGTACAAACACAATGTAGGATGAGAAGAAACAACATAAAGAGCATAGAATATTCCATTCCATCGAAAAACTAAATGGAGCCTACACATATATATAAAACAAGCAAAGTAAGGGGATCAGACAGATAAAGCATGCATAAACAAAATAAAAATCAATTTAATTATAAAGGCAAAAAATGAGTTGTTGTTGTTGTTGTTGTTGTTGTTGTTGTTTTATAAATAAATAAATAAATAAAATGGGAAAAATCGGACCTGTAAATTAAGGCGTTTTTCAATAAGTCGCTGAAGGAAATCAATGACGTCAGTTCTAGTCTCATGAGAGTCAAGTGTAGGGTGCACGCAATTGAGAACTTGTTCCGCCGCTTCCTCCGCTGACAAAACACATTCAGAGTTAAACGACGCCGGATCAGGCGCTGGAGGACTTTTCTTCCACCCTATACCCTCGATATATATTCGATCACCACCAGCACCAAAAACATCCCCCATCGATATATATATATATATATATATATATATATATATATATATATATATATATGTTCTTTTAATTAATTTTACAAAATCAAAACAAACAAACAACAACAAAAACTCAATTCAATTCTTTTAAATCCATTTTTATTTGTTATATTTGATTTCATGTATCACTCTTCTCACACGTTTGTTTCGTTTCTACATGACGTAAAAGCAGAGAATGAAAAAAAAAGGGGGGGAGAGAGAGAGAGAGAGTGAGAGAGAGAGATAGGAGGAGGAGGAGGACTGAGGAGGGTTTTTGGTTTTTACATAATGAAAAAATGAGAGGGGTTTGTGCCCAATTTATTGAGAGTGTGTGTGTGTGTGTTGTTGTGTGTGTTGTTACATACATAAATATATACACATACATACACCGATTGTAATTATACATACACTCAATTATATGGAAGGTAAGTGGATTTCAGAAAGGAAAAAAAGCAAACGGGAAATTGGGGAAGAAACACAACAAGACAAAATACTCCTTAATTAGTTTTTTTATTAAAAAAAAAGGGGGGGGGGGGGGGGTATCTCTGTTGTATCTCTTTTTGTTTGCTTTCGTCCTCCTTTGTGATTTCAGTTTGTTATTTGCAGAGCAGAAAGAAAGAGAGAGAGAAATTGGATTGGATTGGATTCACAGAAAGAAATTACAACAAACAAACCCCCTTGTCTCTTCCCTCCTCACTCTCTCTCTCTCTTTCTCTCTCTACATATATATACACCACTTTTTCAAATAATAATATAATAATATAAAAAGTCAATTATCTTTTCTCTTTTTCTTTTCTTTTCTTTTCTTTTTTCCTTTTCAGTTCAGAAGGAAAATCTACATGTGGCGCGGCACACAGCAAATGCTAAGGAACAAAGAATAATCAACACCCCTATTATTTTTATTTTTTTTATGAGTATTATTATTTTATTTCATGGGGTCGGGTTTGGGACAATATTTTATTAGTGTGTGCGAGAGAGAGAGAGAGAGCAGAGCTACAGTTTGACTAATAAGACTAATAAATAATACGTGAACTTTATACTATTTTAAATTATGAAGGAATTAGGATAAGGATAATATATTATATACCGATACTAAAATTATTTATTTTAAGAATGATGGATATTATGTATTTTCCCTCTCATGCATATTGTTGCTTCAATAAAGGGTCTTTTGCCATAATAATTAATGTTAACTTGTCGGAAATATTTGAGTATCTTGATTTTCGAGCTACAACAGTTTAGATCAAAAACGCGGCGAACGAACGTAACTAATGTGTTACAACGCATTATTAATTCAATCCGACAAAGATCGCAAGGCGTTACAACAATTAATGTTTACTAGATAAAAGTACTTCGATTTGATCTTTACTAAAACGAATATCTCGTTTGTCGAGCTGATATTTTTGGATATTACACTAAATGAATGCCGGATACGGACAAGTACACGATGTTATTTAGGAATACATTGTCTATGAAATATCTTCATAATTTAATTAAGTGGTAGTTTATTCAAAGAGCTAAAACCACTCAGTTTTATGCATCATTTTTGTTTTAAAAAATAATAATAGTAGTAGTAGTTGTTGTAGAAGTAAGCTAATAATAATAATAATAATAATAATAATAATAATAATAATAATAATAATAATAATAGGGTGAAATACATGATGCAATCATAAATCAATTATAAAAGCTTGTTGCATTTCAAATATTGCAAAATGCTTTAATTGATAAGAGTTATCTTAAAAAGTATGAAATCAACAAATCTTATATATTAAACTTTCTTTTCCAAAGTCAGTCTCTAATATCTTATTGCCATTACTATTTTTTGTTGGCTTCCTAACAAATGGAGGCCTTTGTAATTTGAATATAATGAAGCATGTATTTTTTAGGTGCGAGACTGGATAAATTTTTGTATTATCATAATCCACCTTTCTTCATAATTTCATGTTGAATACACGCGGGCATGAGGATCCAAATTTTAAATTTGATGCCATCATTCAATTGTCATGGTGAAGTGGATTTCCTCAAAGGGGATTTTCTATAATTTATGAGGAGAAAGTTATGGTTACGATTTAATAGCTAGTTGGATGATAACAGTTGTACTTATTAAAATAAAGTAAGTTGGTGGACGTTCTCATCTCTTTTGTTCGCGAAATAGTTATTACTTATTACTAGTACCAATACTTATTTGTGCAATCGCATTCATGTAATATTCTAATAGATTCATGTAATATTGTAATCTCACTACCGATTCTAGCCTTTTTGACTTGGCACACCATGTCCCATTGTATTTGTTGTTGCTGACGTTTTCTCATTTAATTCTTGCTTTATTCCTCTTCAAATCAAAGGGATAAAAGTCAAACTAAATTTTGAGATGACTGTTTTATTTAATCTCAGCTTTATAATTCAAATTGCGTGCTCAAGGGTAATTATATAATGTATTTTTTTCAATTTTCAAAAAACAAAAAATAAATGCCAAAATGAGTATTATTAATGTTGTGTTACATTCAGTGCTATAGCATATAATTGGATGCCATCTTTTGTGTTCCATAATGTTAATCCCTTAAAGAACATATATGGCGCAATATGAAGGGGTTCAAAAAATTATTACACATGGTATTTTGATATTTGTGTATTTTATGTTGCATGATATTTTTTAATTAATGATCAATAACCTACGTGTTACGACCTTTCTAATACAATATATATTATTTTTTGATGTATTATTATTTTATATCATATAAGGTTTAAAATAAAAATGAAAATTTGAATCCATGTCAAAAACCAATATTTTTAGAACCGGATCGGAAATAAAACTGGTGAACTTACTCGTTAAGAGTTTAATCGATCGAATTGGTTGAACTACTTGTTCAACCGATATAAGATATTAACCAAAACAATTATTGTTAAATAATTTGTGCTTCTAAAATGAAAAAATATATAATTACATTTATCATAAATAGTAAAAATAAAGAAGCCCATGCAAATAATGATGAAAAGAATTTTAATTTATTTTTCTAAAAATATTAGTTTTGTGAGACAGAGACAATCCTATAAATACATTTTGATACAAATTTATGAAGGTCCAATTATGTTAGGCCCACAATCTCCTCCTCACGTGCGAATGAAGTACTTCCCATCTATCAAATAAGAAGCGGTGAAAAAGTGGAACTTTCTGGCGATAAAGTGAGCGTGACATCGGAGAATGCTATCCCACAGTTCCCAACACAACATTCTACAAGAAATCACAGCCATACCGAACAAGTATCTTGTAAAGGAATGAACATAGGATTTGGAGAAACAAGAAAATTAGGAGCCTAAACGATCAAGAATCACGTATGAATTTCAATATTCGACTATGAGAGAACAAACTGGCGACAAGACCGTTGACAGCAACCTCTCCATAAAGCCCTCTTATGCAAGTAATGTTCTCAAATCCAACGTTAGGATTGACGATAAAAGCACTGACGATGAATGAGACAACATTAGGGTAAGTCCACCATCGGAGGACAATCCTTTTGATAGCATTGAACTCTCGGATGATCTCAAAGGCTTGATGTATAAACAACAGGAGGATTCTATCCTTATCAAAATCCATGTCATACCATTGTATTATCCAACCTTAGTGAACAAACTAAGCACGATTTGGAAATTGATGGAAGGAAGCGAGTTTGTAGATCTAGGACATGGAAGATGTTGCCTTAAAAGGGATGACACCAAACCAGCAGAAGCTATCTTGACACAAGGATCGTGGCAACTTGCGGGTAATTTTCTCTCAATCCGTAAGTGGATGTCGAACTTTCAAGCCAACAAATAAGTCGTCAATTACACAATATCGTGGGTGCGTGTCTTAAACTCGCCCCTTGAAATGTTCATTGGATTTGTGATTAAGACGATTGCTAAATGTGTTGGAGATCCCATAAAGATCGACGGAAATGCATTATCAGCCTCAGGCGGTAAGTACGCTCGCTTTTGCATACAAATCGCCATGAACAAACCTTTGAAGACATGAGTTGAGATTGATGGAAGTGTTTATCAATTGGTGTGCGAGAATTTATCGTCCATCTGCTTTAAGTGCGGATATATCGGACACAACATGAATCAATGTTCTCATGCAACAAAGATAGAAAACCCAACAGTGAGCAGCAAGTTGAAGAAACAACCACTGAAATTAGTAAGGAAAAAAATCCAATTGAATGGTTGATTGAAAAAATAAATAAGCAAGAATTTGGGAAATGGATGGTCGTGGCGAGGTGAAAGAATACGGGTGCAGCTAAAGGGGGCTATATAAGTCAGCAAAACGGGGAAAATGAGGAACCCGTGCTTATAAGTAAAAATTCTTCGAACTCGGTTCATGCACCAAGTCGTGTACAGTTCAATCCAAGTACTATTGAGTATCATTCAGGACCTGACTTAGGAAACGTGGAGAAGTCGAATGGTAAAAGGATCCGCCCAGCTTCCTTTTCGTTAATTAAGAAAACTGGTTGTCAAGGAAATAATTAATATTAATAAAAAGGTTGGTCGAACACCTCTAGACCTAAAACGAAGTCCAACTCGAATTTCTTCCAAATTTTAGATAATCCCAAAACTAAAGATTTGGAGGTAGAATTTGGAGAAAAAGGTAGCAATCCTAACACAATGAAGGGAAATGAAAACATTAATGGAGCAGGAGAATGGGATGCTCATGGCAGCGCAGGCGAATGGGATGCTCATGGCAGCGATTCCACCGAGTTTCTGGAAGATTCGAACACCGTTTCTCTCTTTCATCGACCACTTACGTATATTATGGATAAATTCGAGGGCAGTCAACATGGTCGACGTCTCTCCAATAGTAGGGAAATTTGAAATTCTGATAGAGATCCCCGAGAGGGTGGAGAATGTGTTGATATGCTGACAAACTATGATAATAAGCGTGTGGGAAGCAGCCGGGCAGAAATATTTAGCGCTAGAACTATTGAGGCAACTATTGTTGTCTTGGACGAGCCAAAGTGTTGATGACCGCATCCGCCCGATGCATCTTATCAGTATCCAAATACGAGTCGTGTCTTAGAACTGTAGAGGAGCGGGAGGTTAGGAGTTTCGTATGAACTTCAGAGAGTTAGTACGTATCCATCGTCCAGATGTAGTCTTTCTTATAGAGAGAGTGAGAGAGAGAGAGAGAGAGAGAGAGAGAGAGAGAGAGAGAGAGAGAGAGGGGGGAGAGAGAGAGAGAGAGAGAGAGAGCATACAAAATTGCACCCACGCTATGGTACAACATATTATGTATTGCACCGACAGATGGCATGGATGGAGGGGTTTGGATGTTTAGAATTCTTAAATGATTGAAGTTAAAGTGTTAAACGTAGATGATCAAAGCATCCATGCTCTGGTATGTCCGAGACGTCAAGCTAAATGGATGATATCGGGAATTTACGGTAAGCTAACTAAGGTTAGCAAAGTGAGAATATTCAACAAACTTGAGAATTTGTCGGATTAGATTAACATTTCTTGGCTTGTGCAAGGTGATTGTAATGAGTTTTCCTATACTCACGAAAAGTAGGGAGGAACAAAGTCGATTGTTAACACGTGCGTAACCTTTCAAAGAGGAATAAATTGCATGGGGTTTTTATGATCTTGGGTATCATGGTCCCAAATAAACATTGACCAACAAAAGCGAGGGGATTACTAAGGAGAGGATCGACAAAGCCTTGGTGAACGAGAAATGGATTGCGCGCTTTCTTGAGAATGCAGTTTTCCATCTGTCACGTACGCACGGAGATCACCACCCAATCATAACACATTATGTTAACTCGGCGCATACACTAGCTTTGAGGCCCTTTCACTTTGAAGCCATGTGGCTGCGAAGGAAGGATTGCGAAGAGATTTTGAGGACCATGTGGGAAAAGAAAGGAAGCATTATTGATGCGGTGGAGAACATACCTAAGGTCATTCTACCGTGGAATAAAAATTGTTTCGAAAATATCTTTGAAACGAAGAAGAAAGTCCTACGGCGGATTGAAGGAACACAAAAGGCCTTTGCAAAAAGACCAAATGCATTTCTTGAAGACTTGGAGAGACAACTACTCGGGGAGTACAACAATATCCTCAAGAATGAAGAGATTTTTTGGCGTCAAAAGTCAAAAATTAAATGGCTCGAGGAGGGTGATCGGAACACAACCTTTTTTCATAAATCCACCATTATCCAAAAGAAAAAGTATGGGGCTGTTATGCTGAATATTAAAGACATGTGGGTTAAAGATCAGGAAATGCTGGAAAATCACGCAATAGAGTTCTTCAAGCGGTTCACTGGATCGAATAATAATACGGTTGAGTTACCGATGTCTAAGTTTCAGCAATGTTTGGATGGTGAAGGGGCTGATCTGGTCGGACATAATGTTTCTTTAAAAGAGCTCAAAAACACGATTTAAAAGACGCGCCCTAATAAATCTCCCTGACCCCCACGGACTTCAAGTGGGGCTCTACCAGAAATATTGTAATTGGCTTGGGGAATCCATAATGAGTTTCGTGCAACATGCTTTCGAAGATGGATGTTTTGATCCGAAGGTTAGTGCGGTTTATCTTTGTTTAATCCCGAATGTTACAGACCCTACGTTGATTTCTCAATTCAGATCGATCTCTCTTTGTAATGTTTTA
Source organism: Linaria vulgaris (assembly GCA_948329865.1). Lineage (NCBI taxonomy): Eukaryota > Viridiplantae > Streptophyta > Magnoliopsida > Lamiales > Plantaginaceae > Linaria > Linaria vulgaris. The sequence goes on along the minus strand of OX415253.1, from coordinate 18,906,194 downwards.
TATAATTTTATCACTAAATGCATTACTTTGAGACTCCTTGACTATATGCCTCAACTTATTGCTCCAACTTAGTCGAGTTTCATAAAAGGACGTAGCATACATGATCATATTTTTATTAATCAAGACCCCTATTATTTTATTTCATGGGGTGGGGTTGGGACAATATTTTATTAGTGTGTGTGCGTGAGAGAGACATACCTTTAGTTTGACTAATAAGATTACTAATACGTGAACTTTTATAATATTCTAAATTATGAAGGAATTAAGATAAGGGTAATATACTATATTCCAAAACTAAAATTACTATTAATATATATACACTTATATTTTAAGAATGATGGATATTATTTATTTTCCCTCTCATGCATATTTTTGCATCAATAATGGGCCTTTTGGCATAATAATTAATGTTAACTTGTCGGAAATATTTGAGTATCTTGATTTTCGAGCTACAACAGTTTAGATAAAAACGCGGCAAATGTAACTATTGTGTTACAACGCATTATTAATTCAATCCGACAAAAATTGTACGACGTTACAACAGTTAATGTCTACTAGATAAAAGTACTGCGATTTAATATTTACTAAACGAATATCTCGTTTGTCGAGCTGATATTTTTGGATATTACACTAAATGAATGTCAGATACGGACAAGTACACAATATTATTTAGGAATACATTGTGTGTGAAATATATTCATAATCTAATTAAGTGGTAGTTTATTCAAAGAGTTAAAACCACTTTGTCTTATGTGTCATTTTTGTTCTTTAAAATAATAATAGTAGTAGTAGTTGTTGTAGAAATAAGCTAATAATAATAATAATAAAAAAAAGGGTAAAATACAATGATGTAATTATAAATCAATTATAATGGCTTATTGCATTTCAAATATTACAAAATGCTCTAATTGATAAGAGCTCTCTTACAAAGTACGAAATCAACAAATCTTACATATTAAGCTTTCTTTTCCAAAATTAGTCTCTAATATCTTATTGTCGTTATTATTTTTTGTTGGCTTCCTAACAAATGGAGGCCTTTGTAATTTTGAATAAAATGAAGCATGTATTTTTTAGGTGCGAGGCTGGATAAATTTTTGTATTATCATAATCCACCATGAGGATCCAAATTTTAAATTTGATGTAATCATTCAATTGTCATGGTGAAGTGGATTCCTTAAAGGGGATTTTCTATAATTTATGAGGAGAAAGTTATAGTTATGATTTAATAGCTAGTTGGATGATAATAGTTGTACTTGTTGAAATAAAGTAAGTTGGTGGACGTTCTCATCTCTTTTGTTTGCGAAATAATTATTACTTATTCCTAGTACCAAGACTTATTTGTGAAATCGCATTCATGTAATATTCTAATAGATTCATGTAATATTGTAATCTCACTACCGATTCTAGCCTCTTTAACAAGGCACACCATATCTCATTGTAATTGTTGTTGCTGACGTTTTCTCATTTAATTCTTGCTTTATCCCTCTTTAAATCAAAGGGATAAAGGTCAAACTTAATTTTGAGATGATTGATTTATTTAATCTCAGCTTTATAATTCAAATTTCGTGCTCAAGGGTAATTATATAATTTTTTTTTTCAATTTTGAAAAAACAAAAATTAAATGCCAAATGAGTATTATTAATGTTGCATTACATTCAGTGTTATATCATATAATTGGATGCCCTCTTTTGTGTTCCATAATGCTAATCCTTATAAGAACATATATGGCGCAATATGAAAGGTTTCAAAAAATTATTACACATGGTATTTCGATATTTGTGTATTTTATATTGCATGATATTTTTAACTAATGATCAATAACCTAAGTGTTACGACCTTTCTAATACAATATATATTATTTTTCGATGCATTATTATTTATACGCATATTATTTTTTAAATGAAAATAAAAATTTAAATCCATGTCAAAACCAATGTTTTCAGAATCGGACCGAACGTAGAACTGAAGACCTTACTTAAGAGTTTGATCGATCGAAATGGTTGAACCACTGGTTCAACCGATATAAGATATTAGCAAAAAGATTATAGTTAAACAATTTATGCTTCTAAAATTAAAAATATAGAATTACATTTACCATAAATTGTAAAAATAGAGAAGCCCATGCAAACACTGATGGAAAGAATGTTCATTTATTTTTCGAAAGATATTAGTTTTGTAAGACAGAGACAATCCTATAGATACATTTTGATACAAATTTAAGAAGGCCCAATTATGTTAGGCCCACAATCTCCTCCTCATGTGCGAATGAAGTACTTCCCCTCTATCAAATAAGAAGCGGTGAAAAAGTGGAGCATTCTAGCGATAAAGTGAGCGTGACATCGGAGAACTCGATCCCACAATGTCCAACACAACAATCTACAAGAAATCACATACATACCGAATAAATGTCTGCGAAAGGAATGAACATAGGGTTTGGAGAAACAAGAAAATTAGGAGCGCCAAAACGATCAAGAATCACGTATGAATTTCATGATTCAACTATGAGAGAACAAAATGGAGACAAGATCATTTACAACAACCTCTCCATGAATCCCTATTATGCAAGTAAAGTTCGCAAACCCAACGTTAGGATGATGATAAAAGCACTGACTATGAAAGCGACAACATTATGGTGAGTCCACCATCGGAGGACAATCCCTTTGATCGCATTGAACTCTCGGATGATCTCAAAGGCTTGATGTATAAACAATGGGAGGATACTATCCTTATCAAAATACATGGAATACCATGGTATTATCCAACCTTAGTGAACAAACTAAGCACGGTCTGGAAATTGATGGAAGGAAGCGAGTTTGTAGATCTAGGACATGGAAGATGTTGCCTTAAAGGGATGACACCAAACCAGCAGAAAGCTATCTTGACACAAGGGTTGTGGCAACTTGCGGGTAATTTTATGTCAATCCGTAAGTGGATGCCGAACTTTCAAGCCGACAAAAAGTCGTCAATTACACAATATCGTGGGTGCGTGTCTTAAACTCTCCGCTTGAAATGTTCATGGGATCTGTGATTAAGATTATTGCTAAATGTGTTGGAGATCCCATAAAGATCGACGAAAACACGCTATCAGCCTCACGAGGTAAGTACGCTCGCTTTTGCGTACAAATTGCCATGAACAAACCTTTGAAGACTGAAGTTGAGATTGATGGAAGTGTTTATCAATTGGTGTACGAGAATTTATCGTCCATCTGCTTTAAGTGTGGACATATCAGACACAACATGAATCAATGTTCTCATGCAACAAAGATAGATAACCCAACAGTGAGCAGCAAGTTGAAGAAACAACTACTGAAAGCAGCAAGGAGAAAAATCCTATTGAATGGTTGATTGAAAAAACAAATAAGAAAGAATCTGGGGAGTGGATGGTCCTGGCAAGATGAAAGAATACGGGTGCAGCTAAAGGGGTCTATATAAGTCAGCAAAAGGGAAATAAGGAACCCGTGATTATAAATAAAAATTCTTCAAACTCGGTTCATGCACCAAGTCGTGTACATGGAAAAGTCGAATGGTAAAAAGATCCGCCCAACTTCTTTTTTCCTTACTCAAGAAACAAGTTGTCAAAGAAATAATTAATATTAATAAAAAAGTTGGTCGAACACCTCTAGACCTAAAATGAAGTCCAACTCGAGTTCCTTCCGAATTTTAGATAATCCTAAAACTAAAGATTTTGAGGCAGAATTCGGAGATAAAATGTAGCAATCCTAACACAAGGAAGGAAAATGAAAAAATTAATGGAGCAAGATGGGGATTTAATTTTAGTGTAGAAGAATGGGATGCTCATGGCAGCGATTCCACCAAATTTCTAGAAGACTCGAACATTGTTCCTGTCTTTCGTCGGCCACTCACGTATATTACGAATAAATCTGAGGACAGTCAACATGGTCGACGTCTCTCCAATAGTATGGAAATTCAAAATACTGATAGAGATCCACGAGAGGGTGGAGAATGTGTCGATATGCTGGAAAACTATGAAATGAGCGTGTGGGAAGCAGTCAGGCAAAAATATTTAGCGCTTGAACTATTGAGACAACTGAAGTTGTGTACAAGCCAAAGTGTTGACGACCCCGTCCGCCCGATGCATCTTATCAATATGTCAATACGAGTTGTGTCTTGGAACTGTAGATAAGCGGGAGATGAGGAGTTTCGTATGAATTTCAGAGAGTTAGTACGACAGATTATGTATTGCACCGACAGATGGCATGGATGGAGGAGTTTGGATACTTTGAAATTCTTAAACCATTGAAGTTAAAGTGTTAAACGTAGATGATCAAAGCATCCACGCTCTGGTAAGTCCGAGTCGTCAAGCTAAATGGATGATATCGAGAATTTACGGTGAGCAAACTAAGGTTAGCAAAGTGAGAATATTCGACAAACCTGAGCATTTGTCGAATTAGATTGACATTTCTTGGCTTGTGCAAGGTGATTGTAACGAGTTTTTTTGTACTCAAGAAAAGTAGGGAGGAACAAAGGCGATTGTTAACAGATGTCTAGCCTTTCAAAGGAGAATAAATGCATGGGGTCTTTATGATCTTAGGTATCATGGTCCCAAATATACATTGACCAGCAAACGTGAGGGGAAAGCCCTTATTAAGGAGAACATCGACAAAGCCTTGGCGAAAGAGAATGCAGTTTTTCATCCGCCACGTACGCACGAAGATCTCCACCCGATCATAACGCATTATGTTAACTCGGTGTATACACTAGTTATGAGACTCTTTCACTTTGAAGCCATGTGGCTGCGAACGAAGGATTGCGAAGAGGTTTTAAGGACCATGTGGGAGAAGAAATGAAGCATTATTGACGCGATTGAGAGCATACCTGAGGTCATTCTGTCGTGGAGTAAAAATTGTTTCGAAAATGCATTTATTGAAGACTTGGAGAGACAACTAATCTGGGAGTACATCAGTATCCTCAAGAATGAAGAGATTTTTTGGCATCAAAAGTCGAGAATGAAATGGCTCGAGTTGGGTGATCGGAACACATCCTTTTTCTTAAATCCACCATTATCCAAAGGAAAAGGAATCGGATTCTTATGCTGAACATTGAAGATGTGCAAGTCAAAGATCAGAAAGTGCTAAAAAATCACGCGATAGAGTTCTTCAAGCGGTTGCTCACGGGATCGAATAATAACAATGTTTGGATGGTGAAGGGGCTGATTCGGTCGTATAGAATGTTTCTTTAAAAGAGCTCCAAAATACGGTTCGAGAGATGCACCCTAATAAATCACTCGGACCCCCACAAACTTCAAGCGGGGTTCTACCAGAAACATTGGAATTGGCTTGGGGAATTCGTCATGCGTTTTGTGCAACATGCTTTCGAAGATGGATGTTTTGATTCGGTTGTTAGTGCGGTTTATCTTTGTTTAATCCCGAATGTTAGAGTCCCCATGTTGTTTTCTCAATTCAGATCGATCTCTCTGTGTAATGTTTTATATAAGTTTATCACTAAATGCATTACTTTGAGACTCTGTGACTATATGCCTCAACTTATTGCTCCAACTTAGTCAAGTTTCATAAAAGGACGTCGCATACATGATCATACTTTTATTCTTCGAAAAATACTACATTCTTTAAAAACAAAATACTACATTCTTTAAAAACAAGTTGGGTGCATGATCCTTAAGCTCGACTTGGAAAAAGAATAGGACAAGATAAGTTGAAAGTTTTTGAAGGAAACTCTTGAAGCGTTCCTCTTTCCTTCAGCGGTGATAAAACTCTATTAAGTATTTTTTTTAATTAAAAAGTTTAAATATTGATAAACTTAAAATAAATTAAAGTTATATATCTCAACTAATAACAAAATGTGATAGTGCGTTGAAGGGGTAATAAGGAAATTAAAGAGTGGTGTTAGCATAATTTTCTTTATATAATAATATAAATTTTTAACATAACTTTTAACGGCATTATATACACCACCCGAAAATCAACAAGCCACGACTTTTGTCTGCACATTATGATTATCTTTACTAATTTTTTATGTGATTGGTATTGTTGGAAACAAATAGAAAGCGCAATTCAAATTTCATCGAATTCTTATGCAATTCGGTCGTTGAGAATATTTTGCTACTTAACTGTGTTTCACTATTGATATGGTATAATGTGTCATGTCAAAGAAAAGCCACGATGGCATGAAATTGACCGGTGTGTCGAGGAGGTTTAGAGGTAAAGCTACATTAGCAATATTTCGGTCACCATTATATCTCTATATCTAATTAGACATTGAGTAATATGTCATTGGAAAGCCACATGAGTCTAGGTCGCAAAGCAACAAGCGAAATGCGATTCGGAGGTCCAGAGAGTAAAGTTGGGCAGATCAGTGTATAATGACCGTTTAGCCCCTGAATCATGCCTATATATACCCCCTCACTCCTCACAAAGGAGGAGAGAGAAAGAGAGAGGTCACGCATCGAACCAAGTCAATTCGATGCGTCCCAATTCGATGCGTCCCAATTCGATGCGCCCCAATTCGATGCCCCTATTCGATGCGCCTATTCGATGCCCCAATTCGATGCCTTATATGCCCAGAAATCTATGTGAGCCTGGGCCCGGAATCAAGAAGCGTATCGAGGTTTCGATCATCCGTTAGGGAGATATAAGCGAAACCGTCAAGTCGCGCACAGCACATCGAATTCACCCGGTTCGACATTGAGGGATCGAATTCGATGCTCACGCTTCGAACCAAGCCAATTCGATGTACATTCCCAGAAAGCCACGAGAGTCAGGGTTCCGAATCAAGAAGCGGAATGAGGTTTCGATCATCCGTTATGAAGATATGATTGAAACCGTGAAGTTGCGCACAGCGCATCGAATTCACCCGGTTCGACATTGAGGGATCGAATTCGATGCGCACGCATCGAACCAAGCCAATTCGATGCATATGCCCAGAAAGTCACGAGAGTCAGGGTTCCGAATCAAGAAGCGGATTGAGGTTTCGATCATCTTACAAAGAGATATGGTCAATACCGTGGAGTCGCGCAAAGCAGTCTCGAATTCACCCTATTCGACATGTAAGCATCGAACCAAGGCAATTCGATACTCACCAAGATTGAACCCTTATGTGACCTTAAATCTACATGAGTTAGGGTCCGTAATCGAGAAGCAGATCGAGGTTTAGATCATCCTTCAAAGAGATATGATCGAAACCATGCAGTCGCTCCAATGCTGAACCAAATGAACCAAGCAGCCCTATCAGGGGTCGACCATAGAGAGGCGGCTCAAAAGAGACAATTGAACTACGTTCGGCTTGATTCCCTTAATGGGATACGTAGGCAGCTTGGCAAGTGCCCAAGTTCAGTCCGATATCATAAGAACCTAACGCTCGCAAGTCAACAATCAAAGAGTACCAAATCTCTCACGTTTGACTGTTCCCTCAACTTGGCCATTTAGGGATTGTTTCCTGTAATCTTATATTTCTCTATGTATAATAGGTGTTCCGGACCAAGCTAGTCCATTCACTGTAATAGGATAGCATTATTTTGGTTAAGTCATGCCCCACTGTATCGATTTCTCGGTGTATTGTAACCTAGACGAAATAAGACCAAAATATTGGCGCCGTCTATGGGAACACCATTTCGCTTACGCTTAAGAGTCTGTTTAGGTAAAATGGCAAAGAAAGGGAATGAACCAATGAGAAAAGAACCGTGAAGAGTCCCAGTAGCTGTATCGAGATCGAGAAACAACTACGAAGTTGATAATATGGAACTCAGTCCCAATCAAACACTGAGTGGTGCTAAGAGCAATAAACAAATCCGCAATTCAACCAAGAAAACTAACATTATCGGAGAGAGATTAGGGATTCTTCAATCCCAATCCTACACAGACAAACGACTGTACCCCGAATAGTGTCATGATTTGTCTTACCTTAATGTGATATCGAAGAATCTCACTCTTATGTGGTATCGAAGGTTGGATTGCATTGATTATCAGACCCAGCAGGAACCAGCATGGCCACCACCACATGGATACTACATACAGATGGATTTGCCACCAGTTATGGAGAAGGGCTTGGGATTCACCACTTATCTCCAGGTAGCAGAGAATTTGAATTCGCCATTAATGTGAATTACATGGTGACCAACAATGAGGCCGAGTATGAATCGGTTATAGCATAAATTACATTGGCGCTGGGGCTAAATGTTGAATATTTGGACAATGGTACGCAATTCATTGTTGAATGGACAAATAGAATCCACCAACAAGGCATTGAAAAATTATCTCGAGAGGAGCATGAGAGACAGAGGAAAAACCTAGCCAGAGGAACTTCAAGGAATATTATGGGTACATAGGACAACTACAAGAACATCGATGGGTGAAACTCATTTCATTCTTGTTTGCGGCACTGAGGTTGTACTGCCTGCCGAAATAGGATTGCTAACATGCAAGATTCATGACTTTGATCCCGAACAACCAGTTCATTTATGTCAGATGGATCTTGACATAACAGGCATAACAAGAGAAGATGCGTACCAATGCACTGTAGCATTTAAAAGCAGCAATGGATAAAAGTAACGACAACAGAACTCAATTCTGAAATTTTGAGGTAGGAGATTTGGTCCTGAGAGGCATTGCGGCAAAACAGCATATCGGGAAGCTCGAACCGAATTGGAAGGGGCCTTCCAAAATCTTACAAGCAAGTTCGCGGGGATGCAATTACTTGGAGACTATGCAGGGTGTTCAGCAGAAGCGTTCGTGGAATGTGCAACATCTTAAACGCTACTATGCATAGGAGTAAAAAAAAACAAAAAAAAACGGCGGCTAAATAATTGTATGAGCTGCGAAGGCTTGAGTCCCATGCAAAGACTGGGAAGCGTAGACCCCTCGGTAAGAAACTGAGCCCAACTTTTTCCAAATTATTAAATGTATCTATCTACGTGAACGACGCAGGTGGAGTCTTATAGAAATGATGCTAAAAACCCCAAATGAGGAACAAAAGTTCAGCAACAAGACAAACACGAGAATCATGACAGAGGGGTAAGAAGGCCCAAAGTGGTCCACCCCCGCATGCAAGAAGGAAGAACATGACGGAGGGGTAAGAAGGCCCAAAGTGGTCCACCCCCGCATGCCAGAAGGAAGAACATGACGGAGGGGTAAGAAGGCCCAAAGTGGTCCACCCCCGCATGCAAGAAGGAAGAACATGCCGGAGGGATAAGAAGGCCCAAAGTGATCCACCCCCGCATGCAAGCACGGCGAGATAAAGGCCCAAATGATCCGATCTCTCAGGTAAAACATGAATGCCCTAACGATAATAATAACAGCCCAAAGTGCTCATATATTTCATGGCAAGCACAATCATAATATAGATATGCACCATGACATCAAAAACCATTATTGAACATCAAATATATACTAAATCAACGACAAGCAAATGAATGAGATAACATACTTGGGAATGCATTAGGAAGAAACATTATGCGAGTAAAACGTAAATCAAAGATTATGATATCAAACAGTAACATCAGTCTTATACAAAAACCACTGCGAAAAAGTTACAAATATTCTATACAAAACAAAAAGGCCTAATATCGTCAAAATAATGTAACCTAAATACTGCTAATCACTCGAAGACTGGGGGGACTCCTGACGAATGATCACACCCACCGAACGAGCAAAATTGGCACAATTTCCTTGAATCTGATCCTATGCGGTACGTCAAACGTATCCAGATTGGCACCAAGAATCTCCACACAAAGCTGCACGGTGCAAACCTACCCGAAATGGTACGAAGCAAACTTGTCCAAAGCAATACCAAAAGCATCAGCTCGACAAGATAAACGTAAACCTAAAATTTCAAAAATGAAATAATGGCCCGAAGTGGTCAGATGAATAAATGGAATATATCGAAAATGGACATCAGTCCATCATGGTCTGAAACATATTAGACATCGCAAAGGATAGACATTCGCTAGTAGAAGCATGATGCAAACAACATATCCATATGCCTGAAAGGCTGGATATGGCAATAGACTTCACGTGGTAAATCAGTTACATCTATCCAGCATGATACGATGCAAGTCCACCCAAAACAACACGATAAACATCTAATTATAACAATACAATGAGAACGTGTCCAAAGCAGCACCATGTCAGCTACCCAGCTTAATACGATGAAAATCTGTCAAAATGAGTGCATATTTAGACTACTATAAAAGGATTATCACCTTAAGAGGTGCAGATATCCATTCATTGAACTAGCCGTCAACGTCGAAGAGCAATAGCATGTGACAGCACAAAGCTCCATAAACAGAACACGAGAAATCATTGAGCAAAAATGCAACAAAATATCCGAACAAATGCGACACAATGTCCAGACAGACAAAGATCTCTACCAAGCGTAAACTGCAAGATCAATGCAAGAAGCTTGAGAAATTTAGCACTAGATCGCTTTAGATCCATCACTTATATATCATTTCTATCATAGTCGAAGGCCTCCATCAAGACGATCTCTCGCTTGATCGAGGTGCTTAGCAACATAACCTACGTGTTATCTAACCTGTCTACCTCTCAAAGTTAGCAACGATTAACTCAAAAGATAACTGCAAAGCTTTATTGGGCAAATAAACGTCGCGCCTTGACGCGACCAAACAACACTAATGCAGCAGCTGGGATGCACCAATCAATAATATCAAAAACCTATACACGAGTGAGGCCATAATCCTCAAAACGCTAATCATACATGGTTAAGCAATGATGGCAACATTTTTTCACAAATGCAGCAAAAGCAGAACCACGCATTGCGAAATTATTTGCATAAAAATAACACCATCCATGATCGAAAGGAGACCAGCGATGAGAAAGAAATGGGATCGACACTCTGTCTCAAATGACAAATGCTAACCATTAAATCCCTAAAAACAAAGCAACGAGATGAGGAAGTTTGTCTCAACAGACAACTGTCTATGAAAAATCTAATGAAATTGATTACGCCGACATAACAAATGTCCGATGCGGCAGAAAGAAATGAAACACGCGCGATACCCCACGATGCAATATGGCATATGAATTGCCAAAATTAAAGTAAATTGCGAAAGCGCTAACAACAAGTTCCGCAAAAATAAAGACAAATGGGATATACACTCTGCCCACAAGTGGCAAGTGCACCCAAAGAAATCCTGCAGGATGGAAAACCTCAAAACAATGATGTGAACATTGAACTAACTTAGCAAAAGATGCCATAGCAACTCTACAACATGACGTGGCATTGAGTTGACAAGTAACATTTAATAGTAAAAAATGTCGCTAAAAGAAAATAACCGCAAAAAAGAAAGTAGCATAGACCCATTGAAAATCAATGGTCAAAGCATCATGGTGACGCAACGCCAAAATAGACATAACAAATTGTTCATTAGAGCAGACCCGTCAGAGTGTCGATCGAATCCAAACACATTCGATCGATGGTGGTCATCCAAACTTCAATTTTTTAATAACTTTCAAAATCAAATTAGGATGAGATTGTGCAGTGACGATCGAATTCCATCCATTCGAGGTATGCCATAAGTCAAACCAATCCAATTCCGAGATATGGTGAACTAACACTATCGATTTGTTTCCGCTTCAAACATGAAATGACTATCAAATAGTCTCAGTACGGATGATTTAGAGATTCATCAGATTCGATCTAGCATTGATCTAACAGCTCAGATTTGGCCTATCATGTAAAGCTTTCGCCCTCAATAAAGGCAATACATCCCATAAAGTCTCACGACTATAGATAAAGATTCTAAACCAAACATAACTGCAAAATCAGTGCACAACACAGGGGCAAAGGGTAACCGAGGTCAGAATTCATTATGCTTGTCACCTTATTATCAGCAACATTGTCGAAACAGCGATAACATCAAAATTGGAGGTAAAAACCCGGTATGATCATACAACTAGCTAGCACACCCAAGGTCGAGCTTTATTGCAACCAGCAACGAGGCAGAATACAAAGCTATTCTCGCCGGAACCTCAATGGCAAGCTCGTTACGAGTTGAATGTCTGGAGGTCTTTACAGACTAGCGACTTGTGAAATCATTTCACAATCATAATTATTGCCAAATCCCCAAAGACGGAAATGTAACTAGGTGCGTTGTCATGATGCGCAACAAAACCACGATATTCATAGAATTGAGAGTCGTCCTATTGGCGGCAAAAGAATATGTCATAAGAATGACAAGATGCATTAGAACAATGAAAAGAATCGATCAGATTATGCCTATATGCATAAACAAAGCGGAACCACGAGTTATTTGCATGAAACTAACGTCATGCAGGACCTAAAAAGGGGACTCACAATAACTAAAAAGGAACGGATACTCTGTCTAAAATGACCCGAGATACCGCAACTCCATAAATAACTAAAAAGGGACGGAGACTCTGTCTAAAAGGACGCATGATACCGAAACTTCCTAAACACCTAACAGCAACAATAACTTTCCGTGATTATGGAAGAATGCTCGAGTTGTCAAAATAAAGTAAAAGGCAACGATAGCAATTGAAAGAAAAGGCAACGATTACGAGCCTTCGATCAAACAACAAATGAATAGACATAAATGACAACCATGCGACTAATAAAAAGGCAACGCAGCGCCAAAAAAATAGCAAATTAGAAATTGTTCATTACAATCAACACCTGAGCCTTACGGGCCTAGCACGCACACCTCCGAGCGTTAATCTCCATAGAGAATTAGTCGCACACATCAGACCGCCTCTCAATCAGGGGCATGATTTTCAGCATTATCAAAATAACTAGCATAGAGCGGTAAGTCAAGAATACATCTTATAAGTTTGGCACCCGCTCTCTGATCGACACCGTCTCCCAAACTGGGGGATTATATGATGTGGGCTTATTCGGTCACTGGTGCATAATGACATTAATCACCCCAAAACTGAGGCGAAACGGCTCTAGCACTTCATTATAGTTTGAAGTATGCTTATGTACTAAAATCACACTCCAAACTGGGGGACTAGTGATATTGTATAATGTGTCATGTCAAAGAAAAGCCACGATGGCACGAAATTGACTGGTGTGTGTCGAGGAGGTTTAGAGGTAAAGCTACCTTAGCCGTATTTCGGTCACCATTATATCTCTATATCTAATTAGACATTGAGTAATATGTCATTGGAAAGCCACATGAGTCTAGGTCGCAACGCAACAAGCGGAATACGATTCGGAGGTCCAGAGAGAAAGTTATGCCCAAAGTAGTAAAGTTGGGCAGATCAGTGTATAATGACCGTTTAGCCCCTGAATCATGCCTATATATACCCCCTCACTCCTCACAAAGGAGGAGAGAGAAAGAGAGAGGTCACGCATCGAACCAAGTCAATTCGATGCGTCCCAATTCGATGCGCCCCAATTCGATGCCCCTATTCGATGCGCCTATTCGATGCCCCAATTCGATGCCCCAATTCGATGCCTTACATGCCCAGAAAGCTACGTGAGTCTGGGTCCGGAATCAAGAAGCGGATCGAGGTTTCGATCATCCGTTAGAGAGATATGGGCAAAACCGTGAAGTCACGCACAGCGCATCGAATTCACCCGGTTCGACATTGAGGGAACGAATTCGAACCAAGCCACGAGATTCAGGGTTTCGAATCAAGAAGCGTAATGAGGTTTCGATCATCCGTTAGGGAGATATGATTGAAACCGTGAAGTCGCGCACAGCGCATCGAATTCACCCGGTTCGACATTGAGGGATCAAATTCGATGCACACGCATCGAACCAAGCCAACACGATGCACATGCCCAGAAATCCAAGAGAGTCAGGGTTCCGAATCAAGAAGCGAATTGAGGTTTCGATCATCTTACAAAGAGATATGGTCAATACCGTGGAGTCGCGCAAAGCAGTCTCGAATTCACCCTATTCGACATGTATGCATCGAACCAAGGCAATTCGATACTCACCAATATTGAACCCTTATGTGACCTGAAAGATACATGAGTTAGGGTCCGTAATCGAGAAGCGGATCGAGGTTTCGATCATCCTTCAAAGAGATATGATCGAAACCGTGCAGTCGCTCCAATGCTGAACCAAATGAACCAAGCAGCCCTATCAGGGGTCGACCATAGAGAGGCAGCCCAAAAGAGACAATTGAACTACGTTCGGCTTGATTCCCTTAATGGGATACGTAGGCAGCTTGGCAAGTGCCCAAGTTCAATCCGATATCATAAAAACCTAACGCTCGCAAGTCAACAATCAAAGAGTACCAAATCTCTCACGTTTGACTGTTCTCTCAACTTGGCCATTTAGGGATTACTTCCTGTAACCTTATATTTCTCTATGTGTAATAGGTGTTCCGGACCAAGCTAGTCCATTCACTGTAATAGGATAGCATTATTTTGGTTAAGTCATGCCCCACTGTATCGATTTCTCGGTGTATTGTAACCTAGACGAAATAAGACCAAAATAACTATGATCTATGAAAAAGCACCAGCCACCATATGAAACTATAAAAAAGTTGGGTAAACTTTACTCACGAATAAACATGTTACTTTGTAGCATAACTAACAAACTAAAGTTTTTAATAGACAATTCGTTTGTTACATTCTTTTTTGAGTAAGTATCAAAATCTACCCTTGTTCGTGCATAAAACCCTATGTGTTATTTTAATTGATAAGAACCTCCATGTGTTATTTAGAAATTAGCACATTCGGCTCCAAACTCTATTTTTGCTTGAACTTGAAGAAAAATCCCGTTTCTACCCTTGAATAAACCATACTAAAGAATTACTACTAATTTTAAACTATTTTTTCTTCTTCTTCTTTTCTAATTGTATTTTTTGTAAGTGTTCTTTCTTTATTGCATATATAGATTTAAACTCCAAATAAAAATAGAAAACGAACACCGTTTTTTAAAACCCATCATAAATAACATTTTCAATCAAAAATCACAAATGTTCATATTAGTAGCATTCTTCTAATTCTTTTTTTCAAATAAAATACGTTGAATGAAATTAAAAAAAAAAAGGTAAAGCACCAAACAAATAAATTAAAGGAAAAACTATGTCATCTTCACTACAATCACCCCGCCACCACCACACACAACCACCACCACAGCACTACCACCAACCATCTTGTTTGCATGTTCCTCACCATCACCTCCTCCCCATATCGGGCTAAACAGAGCAAGAGAAGACGATAATTTTATATACTAATAATATCTAAAAATCCAACGTTTTCTAACTCATCATGTTCTCTCTCCTCGATCAGGCTTACTAACAATGGATGTGAAGATGGGTAGCGGTTCTTCCCCATGGCAAAAGAATTCACACAGAATCGCATGGGTTTCTTGACTTTCTTCCCCTTCACTAAAATTTCCCGTTTTTTTCCTTGTTTTCTGATTACTTCATAATTTTGAGGAGGTTAAAATTCGGAAATTCAGTGAATACATCAAAACCACTTGGAGAATGAACTGCACTTTCGAGTCTGCCAAATTCAGTGAATAAAATACATCAAAACAATTGAAGCATGAACTGCACTTGTCTCAGGGAGTTTTTCTAATACAAAATTGACACAGAAGACTATTGCCAATAAGAGATAACACGGGTAGTTTTTGCTATTTACCCATTTTATTTTATTTCATAGGACTGTGATATTGCAATGCTAGGCGTTGGCTGCCAAAAAAAGAAAAGAGCTACACAATTCAAATGCCTATCAATAAAGAGCTACACCATTCAAATGCCTATCTATATCTAGTATTTTGGACTTAATCCTCATGACCCGGAGTCTAAGCCTCACGCGAACCAAATTCCACTGAAGTACTGTTATATCCTTCATACTTGACACTCCATTTATCTAACTCAATTACATATATCTTACAGTTAGCATATAAAGACAGCATAATAGGACGCACAACGACAGAAAAGACAAAATTAAAAAAAAAAATCAAATTCCAAACATAAACAAAAGGGCAGGATGACTAGTGCTACCTCCAAAACCAGTTGGCAATGAAATTCGAGGATTTCACTTTGCAGGAACAAGCACAATATAAATCAACTTGATTATTTCTTGTTCTGAGAAGAACTACAAAACGAATATATTGCATCATAGTATCCGCCCTCCAGAAGTGTAATTATATTTCACAACAATTAGGCCTATAAAAAGTTCTTAAACCACACAAAAAGCAGCACTACCACCATGTTGCATTGGTAATTGATATCCCAAAAGAAAGTGGCTGAAAATAAATGGCAATGTAGTGGAGGAATTAATTTTATCAACTAGTAAGTTAACTTCAAAGACGAATCTGAAATAGAGGAAGTCATTCAACAAAGTACAGGATAGTTCAAAATTTAATGAAACTAAAATTCAACGACATTTTCCAGAATATGGCATCAAAAATAGATAAGCCTGCCTCGCAGCTAATGTCCAAGCAGTAGAATTAAGCCCGGGGAGCAGCAGGTGGTCCACCAGGACGTGGAGCCTGACCTGGCTTTGGCATATCATCCTGTAATGTACAGATATTTAGAGCAAATCAATTGTGAGCTTGAATCAATATCACAATTAGAAAAGAAGTATAAGAATTGTCCTTTGAGCCAATTTATAAGTGCATATGAGCCAAATCGTGAATTGTAACCAACTCAGGCACATGAATTAATAAAGTTCAGCAATCAAAAGGGAGAAGTAAATCAACAAAAAAATATTACAGCAATACCTACAGGCAATTTTATCTGAGCTCGCAAAAGTATGGAGTTTTTGTAAACCCAACTGAAATGCTTAAGGGTGCAAGATAATCCTAATATGGGTAAGGTTCAAGATCAATTCAAGCAAAGGAACGTGATCAGCTTTATGCTATTTGGAGGAGCAAAAAACCCAATCCAAACACTAAAAACACCATTATGTAGGCAGGCCCATGCTTGAGTCTTTCCCCATTATATTTAGACATGTACTAGATCAAGTTAACACCAGAGCCAAGACAAGAAACACCATATGCCGTATAGGAACAAAGGCGATAGTTCTGCTAGTTTGGTGTATATGCATATGTGTATAGGTGTCTTTGGACATCAAAAAACAAGATTTAGCAGCAAAGCAGTGATTTAGACATTATGCTAGTTTTCCCCAGTTTAAGAAGGAAATAAACAACACCTACACAGCCCAGAAAACATAACAGGATGATAAAAAGGAGAAGCCAAAAAGAATTAAGAACTAACTAACCCTTGGACGCCTGAAGCGCTGTGGGGGCTCACGGTTTCTCCTATCAGTACGGGACCTGACCCTGACCACTTTAGAGTGAATAGCACATGAAACACAGTACTGCATCTTCACGTATAGCTTGGGGAGAGTGTACACTGATGCATAGAAAAAGATGCATTATCTAAAGCGAACAATCTACAGCATAAATTATTATTAATATTAATATAAAAAACAAGAAAGACGAGAAACAGAAAAGCTTACAATCAAAAGCACATGCTTCCTGGACATCCCTGACAGCAGCTTGCTCAACAATGTTCCTCACCAGAAACCTCTTGATGGCCTTGTCCTATCAAATGTCAACAATTGCGTTTCAGTTTCAAATCATACATGGATGGATACTCTTGGTTTCAATACAAAATAGTCTCATAAACCTAAAAGGGTATCTCCTTCGTTCAAAAGGAAATACAAGGCAGCATCACAAAATTGTCCAATGCATCAACACACACAAAAAAAAGAGCTAATATCTAAATTGGTTCAACACTGTAATGGGTGGGTCATTCGATCTATAAGCAAAACAAATCTATAAGGAAAACAGAAAAAAGGAGGAACCTTGGGGCAGCATTTTCCGCAATTGGAGCAACGAATGAAATTGACATGGCCGCGTCCATGCTTGTTACGCCCTCCATTCCTTCTCTTGAATGTCTGAAAACAAAAAAAAAAAAACATTTATCGATCAAAAAAGACAAGCAGCAACACAAACAAAATTCCATCTTTTTAACGAATTATTATTACCATGGTTGATTGGTTGATAGGCAAAAAGGCGACCGGCCACGAAAATGCTGTGATTAGGGTTTGGAATTTGCAGTAGTAGAAGATGAGTGAGTATATATATGTTAAACCTACCTTTAATTGGGCTTTAATTAACATTTGGGCCAATCACTTTCCTTTCGGCCCAAAAAAAAAAAGAAACACAGAGGCGTTTGAATTATAAGGCTTCTTTTTCTATAGTGACATTTATTCTTAAATATCACATTAATATTAATTACATGAATTTTTTTTTTTAAATTGTCTCTATATCTAATATATATTAGTGGTATTAACCTATACTTATTAATGAAATTAGTCTAACAGTGTAACTCTAAATTTTATATCATGTCATTATTAGAGGAAGTTGGAAAACATCTGTTTTTCTTAGTGTTTTCAAAACCAGATCAAACGTCGACCAAGCAATTCACTGATTACTAGTTTTACTAGTTCGAATCGGTCGAACTACTGGTCCGACCTGTCACCATAGTCAAGTAGTCAAAACTTCCTACACATTGACATATACGATGCAATACAACATATTTTCTATTATAATTTCAAATATTATCTTCAAAATTCATTTTCAATTCCCAATTCATAATAAATAAACACAACTCTACCCCCACAATCACATCACATTTATAATATCAAACCATTAATCATCAAATCACCAAAATATATCATTGTTAACATCCAAAACTTGAATACAAAATCACTAAATCCAACCAACAATATCAAAATCCGAACTAAGTACCAACAACATTGCAATATCATCACAATAATGTCATAATATGTAAAAAAAAAAAATATCTCAAAAAGTACAACCTCAATTAGCTTAATCCAAAAATATAACTTAAAATTGAAACCACTCAATCATCATCATCTTCATGAACGTATATCCCCATATCCCTATTTGCATCTCCATTGCCTAGACAAAGTAACATAAAAATATATAAGCGAATTGCTTAAAGTATTGAAAGTTGAAACTTAAAAGAAAAAAATGTTTACTATAAAGCATAATTACCTATTGACGGTTGAGAACTAGAAGCACCTTCGGTATTTTCTTGTCCTGCTCTAAGTATTTCTTTTAATTCATTATAATCAAGTTCTTGTTCACCACTTGCATCTTCTTCAATGACCCAATGTTCCACTTATCAATAGACTCATAATCAATTGGATCATAGTACTTTTTTTTTCACATTTCTATAAAATTACACCAACTTAAATAAGTTAGTAACATCGTCAAATAAAAATAATAAATTTAATTTAATATAAAAGAATAACACAAATAAAAAAACATATCGTTTCTCCAAATGCAAATTATAATGCACAAAAACCAAATCAGTTAATCTTGTATGCTCCAACCTATTCCTCTTTTTGGTATGAATCCTTTCAAACACGTTACGCTCACATCCAGATGTTGATGATGTCTGGCTTAACAATTTAACGGCAGTTATTTGCAAATTTGGCGCATCATCACTAAATAGACTCCATCATACATTTTAAAAGAAAATCAAATTAGTACATAATTATTAACACAATGATATAAAGTTAACCAATGATATAATATAAATAACAAGAATACCTAGACGAGTATCTTTTAAATTCTTTTTTGCTATATCACGTCCAAAGGTTTCTTCACGCTCTCGAAACATGGTCATTTTCCTTACCAAATTCTCCGATGTAGGACATAGCTTCTCCACCACATCCTATACACAAGTCAAAATCGTAGAATTATTAGCAGGACTATTGTCACCGTACTAAAAAGAGAATCCAACCAATAAGCTGTCGCGTGGAGATTTTTTTCATAGCATTTTATCCCATCGTGCATTGATTATATCCACATACACTTTATATCCATGTTCTTTACCCTCCAAAACCTACTTTACCCCATTTATTGCTCTCGACATCCCCTCATAAACAGAACTCATAGAAGACTTCTCATCTAAATCACAAATTCTCAATAATTTTATGATTGGAATCATAACCTTCACAGTTTTCTCGCAATCATTCCAAGATTCATGATCCAGAATAATTTTCCTAACTTCTACACCCTTGTCCTCTTTCATGGATTTCTTAAAACCCGGATCAACCACCATTCTTGCCAAAAAAATCTTTGTCATTTATATATACTATGCAATGATAAAAATGTAGTGTCAAAGGGAGTCGCACCAGGAACTATTATTTCAGTCCACCCAGGTTGTTGCTTTAACCATGAATTAGTCCATTTACGGTTATAAACAAAACTTCTTGATGGGGGTATTTTAGGAGGCCCAGAGTGTTTGGGGCCGACCTATCCAAAAAAGGCCCAATAATAAACTTTCGAACTAGGCCCATTCGACTGTTATTGAGACTATCAAACCGGGCCCCATTCGACTGTTACGCTCCGCACTCCGTATGGACCCCACGAGACGGGGTCTATAAATACCATGTTCTCCGATATTAACGCACGCATTCATTCCTTGGAACCAACTCATAACAATCGAACTCGCATGTTCGCCTGTTATTTCTATTTAATTATACCTTTGTTTGACAATTAACTATCGAGTAAGCCTAGTTCGAGAGTTCTTAGGATCGAACCGTAGCCGTTCACGAGTTTTCCATATTCGAGACTGTGGAGTATTGGACCACTCAGATTCAAAAGTTTTTAGTATCGAACCATGCAGGTTCGATAGTCATACAAATTTAGCTTATTCAGGAGTCTCGAACCGCCATTGTTCGATCGTAAGCAGGTTCGAGAGTTATCCATCGAACTCCCGTCGTTTGAGTCCCCTCAATTTGACCATTAGGTGTTGTTTAGGCTATTTTTACATTTAGTAACGCGTAAATGGTGTTCCGGACCAAGCTAGTCCGTCATTTGTTATAGGCTAGCATTCTTTTGGTTAAGTCAGGCCAGTGTAACGAGATTTTTGGTGTATTGTAACCCAGATAAAATAAGACCAAAATATTAGCGCCATCTCTGGGAACACCATTTTGTTTACGCAGAAGAGTCTAGTATCATAGATGGTGAAGAGAGTAAATGACCCAACGAGAGGAGAGACGCAAGCTGGGAAGAAGACCAGTCCTAGCAGGCCTGAGAAGGAAAGAAAGCATGAACCCTAAGAGCAAGGGAGAGAGAAAGTATAGCTTCAAATAATGAAGTAATTGGAGGAGAGCAAGATGGAGTCACAAGGAGAATTCAACACGGTACAATTGTCCAGGGAAGACGGAAAGAGAGCAATTAAAATCGGAGCAGCGATGAATTCAGAAATAGAAGTTGTGGAGGTATATTATCTCAGGCGGAACGCCGATATTTTTGCCTGGACGGACTCAGACTTGCATGGAGTAGACCCCATAATTATAGTGCACCGATTGAACGTAAACGCCAAATGCAAAACTTGTTAGGCAGAAGAAGCGAAACTTCAGTAAAGAAAAGAATGAAACGACAGAGAAGGAGGTTCAGGAGCTGTTAGCGGTACTTCATATCTATGCGATAAGGTTTTCGAAATGGTTGAGCAATGTGGTATTAGTACTCAAGAAGGAAGTGACGTGGAGAATGTGTGTGCACTACACATATCTAAATAAGCACTATCCCCGGGATCCTTTTCCCTTGACCAGGATAGACTTGCTGGTGGACTATATGGCAGATTGCGCCTTGTTGAGCATGGACGCCAAGAGCGAATTTCATCAGATCTTCATGGCCGTAAACGACTAGAGCAAAAACGCTTTTGTAACAGACACCGATATTTACTGTTATATGGTGATGCCTTTCGGTCTTAAGAACGCCGGAGCAACTTTCCAAAGATTGGTAGTGTGACGACCGCGCCCCAAGAGTGTGATCCAATCCGAGTTGGTTTAGTGGTGATCAGTCACTTTACCCAACTCCGACTGAAACACCACTCTTAAGAAGGGATGTCACTGTCCAGGATCAACCATACAAATTATGATAAAAAAAAAACTTTTAATACACAAAGCGGAAGTCTTGAAAATACAAATAATTTGACAACTTAAATAATTACGTAGTGTTGATAAATCATTTTCAATTACACGAATATCCCAAAGGCAAGATTGGCAAAATTATTCATGTGATACATGCTGCCACGTCGGTCTTATCCTGAGGAATGGACAGACATGAGAAAACGAGGAATAAGTCTTTGATGACTTAGTGAGATTCATACAAAACAACTAGCAATGCAAGAATTAACAATGATTTAATTGATATATTTCTAGGAGTGATCTTACCGATAGAAATAGTTTAACAGGTAATTTGATGTATAATAGTACCGGAATATTCTTAGAGTAGTTTATGAACATGTGCTTAACAGTAAACAAATCCAACCTTGTGACTTCCAAATACTACCTTATACCTCCCAACGAGGAGCGACCTTGCAAATAAAATAGGCGACATGCTCGAGTACATGCCGATCCAGCACGCAGGTTACAACCAACTCATGACTGCAAGCGGCGCCTAGATAAATGTGTATCAAGCAAAATTACTTAAACCAACAGTTCTTACTGCCCGACAGCAAATCGACTCAATCCCTGGGCCCAACTTCCAAAAGGCGTCCCAATGAGTGATAAACAAATAAGCTAGTAAACCGGATAATATTCGTTGATCCTTGAGCTACATGTCCCGAACAGAGTTCGTTACTCTTTACACAATTCACGAACCAGTAGATGAGATTATAATATCGAAGAATTACCACGATTATGATTTAATATGTGATAAATAATTAATGATTTAATATGATTTAACGATGAGTAAGAAAATCATTGTTATGAGGTGAGGTGCAAAGTAGGAATACGATAAATAATATATTGTTCGTGGTTTGGTAATAGAGTAATGTCTTTTCTGTCCAAGTTCCTCAAGTCGGAGGCCTAACGGGACTAGAACAAGTTCAGAAATCGAACCCGTCCTTTACTTGTACTGAGAATCTTGTGCGTCGTAGATTAATTTTTCAAACCTTCAATAACATTAAGATAATATCAGTTCACTGAATAATCATAACTCACCACAATAAACATATGTACTATTCAACTTTTGTGTTGATGAAATTTGGCAAAGTTCTTGTTAAAAAAAGGTAGCTAATACTAATTTAAGTAAATAGCACATATCACTGATAAAAATCTTATGCGATAAATTTTGATGTCGTAAGGTTAAGTTAAATATCAAATATACTGTGTATACCTAATTTATATCTCAAGATTTATCTTAAGCAACTATATATTTATAATTATAATTGTAGTTACAATTTTTCTAATGTTAAAAAAAATCATTTCAAATGATAAGTATACAATAATATTAAGTATAGTATGATGAACTATTTAATTTGATGCATAATAAATCTTCAAAATATATTACCTAACTGATTTATAGAAAATCGTTCTTTAAGTCTCTAGTACATCGAGAAATTTCAGGAATCATGACCGCAAACAATTATCTTATGAAGCAATCCAGTAAATTGTATAACTTAGTCAATATTACTTTGTTTCAAGATTATCATAACTTACATAACATTGTATTTATAACTTATAAAAAATATTAATACGTAAACATAATCAAGGTAAATAATCAAAGAATGTTTAAGTTATGATACATAATCATATAAGAGGATTAGACCTCAAAAGTATATATGATAATCTTATTAAACTTATGTAAGGATATGTTAAACATGATAAATATACTATTTATATACTATTGAAAAATCTCAAAAAATATTCATACGTAGTTACAAATTATATTAAAGTGATTCTAACCATTGTTATATCTTATAAGAGTCATGAGTGAGTGATCAATCATGGAATCATGATGCTTATTTTCAATCATAAACTAAGAACATAAACTCGCAAAATAACCTAAAAATCATCGCAATATTGGATTTACCTTCGAACGGATATCCAAATTGACTTTGTACCAACTATTTTTGTGTTTTCTTGTATCTAACATCATGAGGAATATGTGTACCCAAATTGGAAGGAAAATCCAAAGGTTTGCTATGCTAAATAATTCTTGAAGACATAGAACCTATTTTCGGATTTTCTGACATGAGTCTACGGTTTAGGAATTTTGACCCTCTAAATCACATTATTTGAAAAAATATTTATTCGTATGAAAGTTAGAGGACATCATGAGGAGTAATCGGCCGTTAACCTTGATCAAAAATGATTTTTCTACAATTAGTTATGTTTTCTCGAAAGTGCATGACCGAATGGATAATTTTTGCGCAACAAAGGTTTTGGGGTATTTTCAAGTAGAAAATGATGAAATACAAACTTGGGATGAATTTTCCTTGAAAGTAGACTCAATAAGAAAGAGATTGGCAGGAAGAAATAATGTAAAAACCGAAATGGTTTGGGTGTAAAAATTGTTGGAAGAAATCCTACTATTTATAGCCAAAAAATAATGCTAAAATAGTTTTAATTAAGGTTCCACTTTAATTTCATTATCCTTGACCACCTAATGAAGACTCTAATATGATAATAGGGAGATGTGGCTGATTTTTCTTCCATAACTTAAAATATGCTATGTCTAATTCAAACAAAATACATATAGATTAATATATACATATTTATTTTTATATACATGTTAAAACAATTTAGGTTAATGTCCCACTTTAATTTTTTTAACAACTAATCACCAAAATCTGATTTCAATTGTCAAAAGAGTGATGTGGCTGAGTTTAAAACCATTCACCTATGATGTGATATTATTCCTGATGTTTATAATAAAATCAAATATGAATAAATAGATATTTTTACACATATTTACTTATGTAAGTTTTTCTAGGTGAAAAAACTCCAAGATCAATATGTACATGTAAATATATTTCATAAATATATTTGAAGCATATAAAATGATAAGAAAATGGTTAATTTTCGTTCAAGGACTAAAATGCAATTTCTCTCTTACATTTGGGGTCAAAATGACATTTTCAAAAGTTTGGGGACTAAATTGTAAATTTGTATTTTTCTTCCAAATTTCAGGGGCGTTACAGAATAACATCCAACATTTGGACAAGGCATTTGCCATCATGAGGGCATACAGAATAAAGCTGAACCTGAAGAAGTGCACTTTCGAAGTCACGACAGGGAAGTTCCTAGACTACGTGGTAAACGAGAGGGGCATAGAGGCCAACCCTGATAAAATCAAGACAGTGATGGATCTGCACTCACATAGGACAGTGAAGGAGGTGCAGTGTTTAGTAGGTCGCCTAACGACCTTAGAAAGATTTATATAAACCTCAGCAGAAAAGAATCTACCTTTTTTTCAAGGTCATGAGGAAGAGTAAGGATTTCGTCTACTCGGTGGAGTGTGAAGCGGCTTTCCAGCAGATGAATAGATATCTGGTTAGTCCCCCACTTCTCGTCAAGCCCAACGAAAGTGAGATGTTGTACATGTATTTGGCTGTGTCGTCGCACGCCATCAGTACAGTTTTAGTAAAGGAGAAGGGGGTTTAACAACTCCCGATACATTATGTAGGCAGAGTTCTGCAAGGTTCAGTGAGAAACTATTTGGAGATAGAGTTATTTGCTCTTGCCACAATAGCGACATCATGAAAATTAAGGCCTTATTTCCAGTCACACCCGATCACGATCGTTACAGACAAGCCTTTAAAATAAGTATTGGTAAGCCCCAAGACGTCCGAGCGATTGGTTAAATGGGCGATGGAACTTAGTGAATTCGGGCTTGAGTCTCGGCCACGCACCTCCATCAAGGCTCAGGCATTGGCAGATTTCATAGCTGAGACGTTAGGCAACAACGTAAAAGGCTTCACGAACTACATCTTGGCAATTTTAGATCAAGCTGGCACGAGCTGAGCAACTACCACATACATACTACATACGGACGGATCGACCACAAACCACGGGGGGGGGGGGGGGGTGAAAGTGCAACTACTCTCTCCTGACCGTCAAGAGTTTGAATTTGCTGTAAGTTTAAATTTCCAGGTAACCAACAACGAGGTAGAGTATGAATCTGTTATAGCAGAGATTAATTTGGCACTAACCCTCAACGTGGAACATTTAGAGGTATTCACAGATTTACTATTAGCGGCAGATCACTTTTCGGGCAAATACGAGACGAGGGAGCAAACAATGAAACTATACGTTGCAAAAGTAAAAGTGTTAGCTGGCCAGTTCAATTTTTTTGACATCTCCCAAATCCCGCGCGATGAAAATACCAATGCCGACGCGCTGTCAAAATTCGCCAGCTCGTCAGAGATCCTCGTGAAGAAACTAGTCACGCTTTTAGCAATCGACAAGCCGTCCATTGGGATATCGAAATACAATAATACATGGAAGAGAATTGGCTATGTATTGTATTGCCGATTGAGGAAGCTCCGTCTTGGAAGGCGAAATCATGAGTTACCTCGCTGACGGGGTCTTACCCTCGGACTCTAACGCCCGACGCAAAAATGCGCTACAAGGCCTACAGATTCACAACCACACAATGGAGAGATATATAAACGGTCATTTGAGGGTCCCCTACTGCGTTGTTTGACTCCGTCGCAGGCAGATTACGTGAAACGGGTAATACAAGTGATGAGTTATGGAAATTACTCTGGGGGTCGAGCACTGGCCCAATGCATTCTACGTCAGGGATACTACTGGCCGACCTTGTTGAAAGACGCCACAGCATTCTCACGGTGTTGTGAAAGCTGTCAGTTTCATGCCCATCTCATTCACAGGCCAGAGCAGCCGCTGCAACCGTGCGATGTAGCTTGCCCATTCAATCAATGGGGGATTGACATTGTGGGTCCGTTACCAGTTGCCAAGGGGCAAAAAAGATTCCTAGTAGTGGCGGTCGAGTATTACACTAAGTGGGTGGAGGCCGAAGCCATGGCAACGATTACAAAAAAGAATATGATCGAATTCATATGGAAAAATATCATCTATCGCTTTGGTATTCCCAGGTATATAGTGTGCGACAATGGACGACAATTTATTGGCAAAGAGATCAAATCTTGTTTCAAGAGCTACGTATTTCCCATAATATGACCTCCATCTACCACCATCAAGTGAACGGGTAGGTGGAGTCGACCAACAAGACGCTGAAAGATTATCTCGAGGGGATTTTAAGAGACACCAAAAGTTGGACAGACGAGCTTCATGGAATATTGTGGGCCTATAGGACGACAACTCGAACTTCGACGAGAGAAACCCCTTTTGTTTTGGTATACAGAATAGAAGCAGTTATGCCGGCCGAGATTGGCATGCCCACGCGCAGGATACATGATTATGACCCAAAATAGTCTGCCATATTACGTCAAATGGATCTCGATGTGGTCGGCTCCAATAGGAAGGACGCTTACCAATGCACTGTAGTGTTTAAGGCGGCCATGGCCAAAAGCTACAATAAGAAAGTCAGGTTCAAAAACTTCGAGGGAGGAGACTTGGTGCTAAAAAGTATCGTGGCCAACAAACATGTGGGAAAACTAGAACCAAAATGGGAGGGGGTATTACTATCTCGAGGAATGCAAGGTTGCGAGTTACCTCGCCCGTGGAACGTGCAACATCTGAGATGCTATCACGCGTGAGCATTCAGTTACCCAGCAAAATCAAAATGTAAAGGAAACATCAACTACGGAGGCTTGAGTCCCTACACAACAATCGGGAAACGTAGGCAACTCAGCATGAAGCTGAGCTCAGCCCCATCTTAATTAAAAATCTTTATTATTTCAGTTTCTAACATTGTAGGAAGGATTATAAAGAAGCAATGCTTTTGGGACTATGAGACAAAGGAATGATCACGACAAACGTCACTACCGAAATGGACATTTGACCCAAAGAGGACAAATGCAAACCTAATATCTCATTCAGGAAAAAACTGAGATGGACATTTGACCCAACGAGGACAAATGCAAACCTAATATCTCGTTCTACAAAAACCCAGATGGACTTTTTGCCTCTTAAGGCCAATGATAAGTCAATATCGATACTCCCCTACAAAAGGGTCGACTTCTGGTCTAAGCGGCTCTTATGACAAATTAAACTTATGACAGCAATAGCTCAATGATAAATAGCACGATGCAAAAGTATTTCGATAACAATTTATATTTATTATGATCACAAAATCGGTTTCCCGAAGATACCATTACAACGACGTCATTAGAACAAAAGTCAAAATAGTAAGATAAAATAAAGCCTAGTGCTACACCGACAAAACTGAGGTACGCAGTCAAACGCTGCTACTCCGTTGATTCGGGGGATTCCGGAAGCAATACAAAACCAACCGTGCAAAAATAGCGCAATTCTTCTCAATCTGCTTCTCTGACAAAATGAGCTCGTCCATTTGGTCCCATCCATCCGGTAATCTAAATTCCTTCTCCTCAATAGCACCGCCCCACTCATTTCCAAGCTAATAAATGCTGGGAGATATAAAGATTCTCATTATTTGGGACAATAAACGGCTCGGGTCAGATGGGTTCTGGATTCTCAACAGTAACAGGAGCTTGCCCTGCAACGCCAATGTGTGATGAAGCCGCCTCCGCAACAGAAATCAGGGTTATTTTGTTAGGCGGAACAGGATTAACCGAAGCGTCCTGCGCAACTAAGCTAGTACCGGGCTGCACCGACGACATAGCCATTGAGATGTCGCGGGCAGGAACGATGCCACTTGGCTCAATGACTTGTTCTCGAGACTTTTCCACCACCGGTGCCAGTTTTATCACAGGTGATGGGATCACGTCATCACTGCTACCACCAAAAGCGGTAAAAATGGCGTCCTTCACCCCACTAGTGTTACCACGAGACTTGCTAATACCAACAGACTTCGCAGTTTCCCGTCTCGCGGATTAGGATTATGTCCACCCGAACCAGGCCTCGTGTTAGCATGTTACTCCTACAAAATACGAAAGAAGGGGTCACTGATTTTTGGAGCAATGAATTCTTCCTCATCACCGTCTTCAACCTTCGGGGTTTCCATTTGGGGACCCCCCGACTAACGTCAAGCATATCTTTTTGGAAACCGTCCTTTACAAATCCCATAAAATCAGCTTGATCTACACCAAGTTTCATACCAAACTTTACATCATTCGCCCCCTGGCGCAATTCGAGTCAGCGATAAACACTGCTCTTCATAAATGATCTAACCCTATCGCATCGATAGCTTTCTGATTCAAGATATATAACCTTGTTACCCAATCTAAGGATCGCGGACTCCGCCCCTTTATTTACCTCCTTCAAAGAATCTCTCTCTCTCTCTCTCTCTCTCTCTCTCTCTCTCTCTCTCTCTCTCTCTCTCTCTCTCTCTCTCTCTCTCTCTCTCTCTCTCTCTCTCTCTATCTCTCTCTCTCTTCAAGGCGTCCCTCTCCCTCTTCAAAGTAGGAATCTCTGCACGATGGGACCCCACGCTATCTTCTGCCTTCTTAGCATTTGCACCAGCAGCAAGGGCATCTTGAACGGCTTAGCTCCGTGCCCTCTCTGACTCACGAGCACGCTTAAGTGCGGCTAGATGGCTAGTATCATTACTCCTAACATTCGCGTTAAGAGTATCGACCACGTCATTATTCTTACCCTAGACCTCAATCAATCCGTTGTAATCGTGAGATAGTCTGTAGATCATAATGCTGGTAGTAGCAAAGAATAAATGCCCAAAGCGCGCCAAATCGCAGTAACCGAGCCCCTCAAGCACGGCACGGCGATTGAGTCGAGGCCACATCTCTTTCATGATTTCGATAGACTGGTCCTCCCACGGACGATACCCTAGCAGCTTGATGTTCAGAGACTCAAAATTCTCATCATTCAGAAACCCATAATCGACCCTACTACTAGGTGGCGCTAGCCTTGGATTCCCAGATGCTCGAGGACGTTTGCGAACTACTACTAGGTGGCGCTGGCCTTGGATTCCCAGATGCTCGAGGATGTTTGCGAGGAGGCAGTGGGATTCTGGCAACTCTAGCAGCATGGGCCTCTGTAACGCATTTTTTAGCAAACGAATACCAATCCTCGCCACTCACGCCGGAGGCCCCCGCGGTAGTTGTCTTGGAGCACGATTTACAAATTGATTCCCAACATTGAATCATGCCTGGTTTGCGGTGATCATATCGTTGACTGCGTCAGACTCCTCCATCATCTTTATTTGGTGTTCGTCAGACTGCGTCATTACGATCCTACGAGGGGTGAAGTTCTCGTGCCTCTAAAGTTGCCTACGTGGGGGACACGAGTGCCTACTGAGACTCCCCGAATTTTCACAGTTGAGCGATCTATGGGTTCTGACACAGCGTGATCTGCACCCCAATTAGCAGATAAACTCACAGAGGGTTTTACAACAGGTACCCTCCCCGAGGCTACACCTGAAGAGCCTTGGGTCGGAACAGTGTTACTTGCAAATGGACCTCCATTCGAAGGGCCAAGGCTATTTGGACGCCCTTGGGAAGCATAAATGTTTTCGGGAGACATGGTTATTTTACTACGACCCTTTGATGTCTTTCGAGCCATCTATAATCTTCAAATAGCACTGCAAATTCTCTGCAGATTTTTAAGAACTGGCGAATCACCAAGATTCGACTCTTATTGAATGATCAAATTCTAATTGTTCAACAATTATTGAGAACGATCGAATCTTGGGGATTCGACAGTTATTTTCGACGGACAACAATTCGCCACAAGTCGTAAATAAGCTGGCAACGGTGTGCCTTTATATACACCCACCACCACCATTACTCTCGATTTGGGAGATAAGGGTCGAACCGACCAGCGTTCGACAGTCCTTACAATAACAGTCGAATCCCCCAGATTTGACCCTTCAAAAGCAAATCAATAGACATTTGAATTTGCTCGAATTCGATAGTAATAGTATATTTTCAACTCACAGTTGAATTTGGAAAATTCGACAATAAGATAAAAATATTGAATCATGCATGATTCGATAGTAACCATAATGTTTGAATCGCTCCGGTTCGATTGAAAATCACTGTCGAATTCGAACATAAGACAATAACTGTCGAATAAGGCCTAGATTCGATAGTAACCATAACAATCGAACTCGCGTTAGTTCGATTGTTAATATAGTCGAATTTTACAATTTCCATGACATATATATATAACTGTTGAATCACGTGTAAATCGATCAATAACCACAATCCTCGAACAAATTCGATTGTGATTTCAAGACCGTCTTATAACTTATATCTATCGAATACGTACGATTCGATACTTATAAAAAACGATCGAATTAGGTCTGGTTCAACTATTTCACCGACTCTACGGGTCAGAACTCCCAAATTGGGGGCATATTTTCAAGACAGATAAATTCTATTTGGCAACCGACCCTACGAGTCACGGCTCCCAAATGAGGGGGCATATTTAAAGTCAAACAAAATCTAGTGTTAACCAATATGACAGAGATATGGCCCACGGATGAAAGGGCAAGCTCTAAAAAACAAAGCGAACCATTGCTCGAAACAAGATAATTTTTAGAGTTTGTAACCCGCTCCTGAATTAAGACCGACTCCCAAACTGGGAGAACTATATCATGGGGATATTTTAGGAGGCCCAAAGTGTTTTGGGCCAGCCTACCCAAGAAAGTCCCAATAATAAAACTATCAAACTGGGCCCGTTCGACTGTTATTGAGACTATCAAACCAAGCCCCGTTTGGCTATTACGCTCTGCACTTCACATGGGCCCCCACAGGACGAGGTCTATGAATATCCCGTTCCCCGATAGTAACGCACGCATTCATTACTTGGAACTGACTTATAACAATTGAACGCATGTACGACTGTTATTTCTATTCGACTGTTATTTCAGTTTAATCATATCTCTGTTCGACAATTAACTATCGAGTAGGCCTAGTTCGAGAGTTCTTAGGATCGAACCGTAGCCATTCGAGAGTTTTTCGGATCCGAGACTTTAGAGTATTGGACCACTCAGCTTCGAGAGTTTTCAGTATCGAACCATGCAAGTTCAATAGTCAGACATATTTATCTTATTCAGTAGTCCCGAACCGCCATCGTTCGATCGTCAGCAGTTTCGAGAGTTATGCATCGAACTCCCGTCGTTTGACCGTTTCCTCAATTCGGCCTTTAGGTGTTGTTTAGGTATTTTTTACATTTAATAACGCGTACATGGTGTTCCAGACCAAGCTAGTCTATCATTTGTAATACGCTAGCATTATTTTGGTTAAGTCAGGCCAGTGTAACGAGATTTTTGGTATATTGTAATCCAGACGGAATAAGACCAAACTACTTGTTATTCTTGTAGCATTATGTGCTAAACTCTTAACTTTGGAAAGATCTGAAACATCCTTCAAGATTAAGTTTATGCAGCGGGCAGAACAAGGAGACCAAAAAATTGATGGATACTTTTTTGAGAGCAATTTTCCAGCTTTTTTATAGTTAGCTGCATTATCTGTCACCATATGCACTTCATTCTCACGCCAACCATCTTAACAATGTCAGAAAAAATATCGCATAAATTTTCAGAAGTTGACACTATATCAGACGCATCTACAAACTTGACGAATGATATTCCTTTTAGATAATAGACCAAAAAAATAATGAAAGACCTATACCTCCTATCTGTCCAACCATCAACCATATTAGTGCAACCACTACCAACCCACTGACTTATAAGAGCATCAATAGACAAAGTTACTTCAGCTTTAACCTCTTGAAGCAAAGAAACTCTCAAAGAATGATAGCTAGGATCCGAATATCTAGGACCCATCGCTGATATTCTATTCATTACCTCTACAAAATGTGGAGAATTCACATCATTTAATGGAATACATGCATCATACCACCACTTAGCAACAACAATATCAACATTCTTAATCATTCCTTTACTTTGTAGTTTGAATTTTATAACAGGTTGAGAAGTATCTATCTTTCCTAGCCCTTTCACAAAACTCGCTATACCACCTGTTTTTTTTGTTTCTTAGCAATACCATCTGTTTATGTTGCATTTTCATTTTCTTCTTCTTCATTTTCATCAAAAAGTGAAAGAGATGGCCTCTTATCTTTCTTAACATTATCTATCTCTCTAAGCATTCCAATAATTTCAAATTGCACATCAAGAGTAACCGATAGACATTTCGCGACGTTACCTGGGACTCCAACAAGGCATTGCTTCATGCGATTAATGCCTCCACCACACATTACGTGACCACAATGATTACACCGGATAATCATTCCCTTCCCCTTAGTTGACGGTAACTTAGTACAATGTCTCCATGGTATATCAGTCCGACGTCGAGGATTTACATTACTAGCTGGTTGATCCTCTTCATTGCTTTGAGGTTGTTCTGGTGTATTTGAAGTATTGTTGGCCATCACCTATATCAATTTCAAACTTAATAAAGTAATAGACAAAACCATAAAATAAAACTAACTAAATATTAACGCATTTTGTAGCATTAAAACTAAAAGAAACAAAATTGAAACAGAAGAAGTCATGACTCATGAGGGATAAAACAACCTTTTTTCCTTTTTCTCTTAGTGTCATTTACTACTACAACTTTGTACCCATCTCAAAAAAGATAAATCATGAAAGATGAAACAACTGTTTTACCACTCACTCATCACAAACATTTGTACCAATTCTTTTGAGCATTTTTTTAAAAGCTTTCTCTTTTTCTGTTTGAAGTAAGAAATAACTCAATAAGAACTACTGACTCGTGCATGACTACATGCAATAGCAACACATGAGAAACAAAGTACCAAACATGCATATTGAAGAACAAGACAATATATATATATATATATATATATATATTATCAAATCAAAATCATTGGTTAAAAAACCATAAGAAAATAAGAAATCATTCATTACACATTCAAAATTTCATACAACAAAACTGTCACAGAATCACAATACTTATTTTTTCTATACTATCATTCCATGCATATCCACTCCATCATCCTTAATTAAGAGTTTAAGACTATAACAAATCAAAATCTGAAAAGAATCATTAACTTACAAAGAAAAAACTTAGCACTTAAAATCTCTCACTTGAATCATGTGAGCGAGTTAGGCAGCGAACGGCGGCGGGTGGCGCAGCGGACGACGGCGGAAGGTGCGGTGGGCGATGGTGGTGGGCGGCCTAAAAAAGCTTTAATTTTTAATTTTAGGGTTTTAATGTTTACAATTCTGAAAAAAATACTTTTGATCTACGCAAGAATGGACTATGGAGGAGCAGGAGTGAGAAAATTGCAAAATAAAGCTTCAGCTTTCTTTTTATTTGTGTTGTAATTTTTTTTTTAAATTATTGGAGTAGGCCGATCCGCTCCATTGGGTTGTCGGTCCGTAGTTCTGGGCTGGTTTTTACCGATCTAGACCGGTTCAAAAGGGGGCCTGGTTCGCAAGAGCAACCTGCCCGGCGCAATGACCAACGACTGGTAGAACCGCCGTTTGACCAGCCGGTCCGAGCCGATTTTAATAACAATGGACTTTTTCTTCCTTTTTTCATCTGAAGAATTTGATGCTCTGATGAATACACACACACACACACACATATATATGTATATATATATATATATATATATATATATATATATATAAAAGGGACTTTTATTTGTTCCAACTGTAAAATCAATCATTTTTCCTTCTTTTTTTTCAATGCCTTGTGACTCTATTTGAAATACTCGTGCAACAAAGTTGAGAGTAGTGAGTTGGATAAGTCACGATATGGTATATAGAACAAGAGATGAAATTGGAAAGAAGAAACATGGCAAATGCAATGTCGAAGGGAAACATGTTTGTATGAACGACAACATGTCTCGAATTGTCGATTAGTATCGGAACAATGAGATCAATGTTTAGATGTGTCTTACATGTAGGGATGGCAAATGGAATAATTAGTTGAATCTAGTTGAAATCCAATGTGTTGAAGTTGAGATAAGGTTGAGTAGTGGATCTATATCAACCTCAACTTTTTCTCAATCCAAAAGGATCTTCTTAGGTTGAAATTCTCAACCCAATTTCAACTAAACTTCAACCTCAAGTTTTAAAATGTATAACTACTCTTAAAATTTTATAAATAATAAAATCCATTAAAAAACAAATATATATATAAAAAATCCCGATAACCTCAAATATTTTTATAAACTGCTCAAATAACCCCTAAAAATTTAAAAATTGTACAATACCCCTAAAATTCTATAAAATCCATTTTAACCCCAAAATTCATAAACAAATAAAAAAAAACCTCCAAGTCTAAAAAAAGGAAAAAATATATAAAAAAATCCCCAGAACCTCAAATATTTTTATAAATTGCTCAAATAACCCCTAAAAATTTAAAACCCCTACAAACCCACAAATCAAAAATGCTTTAAAAATCAAGATACCCATCACAATTTTCACTTTTTCAAGAAACAATTCAAAATCGACCTAACCCAGAATGTACATATCTAAAACTAAGCTCCAATCATTACAAACATTATACTCCAAATCATTACAAACATTATACTCCAACAGTAAGCTAATACGAACCCACATCTACAAACATTATACTCCAAATCACATAATTATACTACAATAGGTATTTAATCGAAGAAGAACATAAGTATGTAAAGGAAATTCTAACATTACCTGAAATTTGGAGCCTCCATGGCAAAGTGATCGAGTTTCTTTCTTATTTTTTAGGGTTTCATTCTAAATTATTTGAGGGCAGCGTCAGTTTTATTTGCCCTTTCGTTATTTTTTGTTTTCAAAATATAAAAAGTGATTTAGAATATATAAAATATTTGGAAGAAAATTTGCATAAGTTGGGTTAGCTCAATGGAAAAGATTCTTTAACCCTGAGAGAGGTCGCGGGTTCAATTCCTACATTGAGCAGCAGTGAGATTTATTTTTTAGCTGATCCAATTCGCGAGTTGGGCTAAAATTTGGCTTGATTGAAGTTGAGTCTGTATTCGATCCACTTTCGATTGACACTTGGTTGACATAAATCTAACCCAAAACAAACTCCACTAATTTGGGTTGAGTTGAGATTTATGTGAACCTTATCTGGATCAGGAAATCTGGATCAAATTTGGATAATTTGCAGATCCAAATCTACATTGCCACCCCTACTTACATGTGTGAGACTAAATAAGTCGTTTGGGTTTGTGCTTTGGTCGAATGTTGCAAATTGTTGGTAGAATTCGATTCGTAGGATTTGCAGGTTGTGGTGATGGACACGCGCACCAATCTTCTTCAAGCTTTGATAATATGCATAACTTACGGTCGATTCGATGAGACATATATTTGTTTTAAATTTTCATTAAATTCTAATTTGGAGAATGACTCGTCCATATATTGTTGCATTTTGGAGAGACACATATCCATGTTTTGTTGAATTTTATTTCGGAGGTGATAGAGCTCTCTCAATCAAACCATCAATGATAGGATTCCAAAAGATTTCAAAGTTGTTCTATTTCGAGCAAGAACGAGCTCCTTAAGAAATAAGATAGAAAAGGAGAATACTAACTAAAATATACGTTGTTTCTTCTTGAAAATTATGTTTACAAAACCTAATATAACAAATAAAAAAATAACTTCTAAGACCGACTAACATCACTACTCCACCACTCCCAATAAATTAATAACTGCAACATCACTAGTACTAATAACATAGAATAAACAATATTAATTTACCTACCCATTAGTAAAACTACATTTTCGAGGCCTGTAACAAATGTACACTAAGGACTTGTTGGCTTTGAAATCTATAAGTCCCATTACTATTAAAATTCCAAATTAATTTAATTTTTTTACAATTATTATTTGCATGGTTTGGTAAAGAAGCACCCCAATTAAAGTTCAATTAAACAAAATAATCCTTTGTCTGTTTGGACAAATTGTTCCAAGTTGTAACAATTACTCCACCAAAATTGAGCAATTACTACTTTGTCATCACTTTACCTCTTCACTTTTCAAACCCACAAAACTTAACACATTGAAGCAGCCAATACTCTCCTTCTCCCGCACCAAGTTTGTAAACCCTAAACTCGACCATTCAACTCTATTTTGGTCTTATTTCATCTGGGTTACAATACAACAAGAGAACATCACAATTGGGCCGGACTCAAACAAAATATGCTAGCCTAATACAAGAATCCGACCAGCTTTGTCCGGAACACCTATTACACGTAAAGAAATACAATATGACTGAACTAACCTTAGATGGCCAAATTGAGGAAACAATTGAACGGGTGACACTTCGATGCTGAGTTGAATCTCGAACTGGGAAACAATCGAACCGGCCTTGGTTCGATGCTGATAACTGTCGAGCAAGATGCATTAGATGCTTAACAATCGAATTTGCTCCTAAAACTGTCGAACTAGAAGATTGTCGAACAGTCGAACAAGTCAATTCGATTGATATGAGTTTGTGAACAATAATGAATGTGTGGAGTGAATATCGAGGAACGGGGTATATATAGACCCCGGTCCGCGAGACCCTCTCCACGTACGGGCAAAATCAGTAGAACGGGGATGTTCGACTATTTTGAAAACAGTCGAACTGGGCCGGTTCGACTTTCTTATATTTGGGCCTTACGTGGGCAGGCTGGCCTAGTTCATTTTTGGGCCACCTAAAATACCCCCACCATATAGTCCCCTCAATTTGGGAGTCGGTCTTGATTCAAGAGCAGGTTCGAAATTCTACAATATTGTGTGACTTCAAAATATACCCCCCATTTGAGAGTTGTGGTCTGAAGGATCGGTTGCCAAATAGATTTTATCTGGCTTTAAATTATGTCCCCCATTTGGGAGCCATAATCCGGAGGATCGGTTGCCAAATAATTTTTATCTTGCTTCAAAATATGCCCCTCATTTGGAACCGTGATCCGAAGGATCGGTTGCCAAATAGATTTTATCTGACTTCAAATTATGCCTCCCCATTTGGGAGCCGTGATCTGGAGGATCGGTTGACAAATAATTTTTATCTGGCTTCAAAATATCCCCTCCATTTGGGAGCCCTGATCCGAATGATCGGTTGCCAAATAAATTTTATCTGACTTCAAAATATGCCCCTCATTTGGGAGCCGTGATCCGGAGGATCGGTTGCCAAATAATTTTTATCTAACTTCAAAACATGCCCCTCAATGGGAGCCGTGATACGAAGGATCGGTTCCGTTGGTATTTATTATATCCTTGTTTAAGAATAGTTTAATGGACATAGATTCGATTGTTATGCTAAGTATCGAATCATTTTGATTCGATTTATATGCCTGTCTTTTATCACAATATAAGCGTCAAACCCGCGATGTTCGATGTATTATGGGAACTATCGAATTTATCCAGATTCGATAGTTATCGCCAGTGTCGAATTCAGTGCGATTCGACTATTCTCGAAGTGTCAAACTATTGGGAATTAAATTGTTATAATCGTAGTATTGAACGTGATGAGGTTCAATAGTTAACTATCGAACCATTAATAAAGGTGGTGGGGGACCTATACAAATAGGCCCCATGTTGCCAGATCATTTATCAGTCAGTGGCAAACTCTTGCTGACTTGAAGTGCATCCAGCGGTGGAATCTACAAGCAGATCAATCCTAGGCAAGGGAAATGGGTCTCAGAATCCACATTCTCCACGTCGCCTCTTCCTTGAGAACCAAGACGATGTTGCTAAGCCACTCCGAATGGCGTATCTCATAAATGTGTCATGCCTCCAATTTCTCAATCACTTCTTTTTCTGCAGCCTCATTCTTTCCCTTGCTGAAATTCCTCCTTTTATGCCTAAAAGGTTTACCATGGGATCCAAGTTCAATCTGTGGACTATGATCTTAGGGTTTATTCCTTTTATGTCTGAATCTGTCCATGCAAAAATATCAGCATTTCTCTTAAGGTAGTCTACTATCATATCTCTCACTTCAACTGACATTGCTGAACCGATCTGCACTGTTTTGGTCGGGCACCCGGGGTCCAAATTGACAGAAATGAACTCCTGCGGTGGTTCCATTCTAGATTCTCCTTAGAAGGGCCGACGTGCCCTTTCTCTTTTACCTAACTCTAAACTGTCTGCGGCCATGGGCGACTTGGATCTACTTACTTTCTTTCTCTTCTGGTTTCTGCCGTTGGCATCAAGTAATCTCTTCATCGATGTAGGAACATGTGGCTTTCTTCTCAAGAGAACTGGTGTTCCCATAGACGGCGCCATTAATTCGGTACAAATTCGTCAGGGGGTACACGTAATGTAAAATAATATAATTAACATAAATTATACATGAACTATGCTGTTCTAGATCCTTATACAAGATGCTAGTCTATCTTTAGCCGGAACACCAGTACAACTCGTAAGAACAAATACAGATTATACGAAAAGATCTTCTAAGTACTTTGCCAATATTGTGAAGTTGAGGATAGTGTAAGTCGACGATCTTCTATGTCGACGATGAAGCATGTCGAAGATCTTCTATGTCGAGGATGAAGTATATCAAAGCTAGGGTATATCAAGTATGAGTATATCGGATATAGGGGATATCGAGTATACGTCGAGGATAAATGCTCGATATGCGTGGTGCAATGATGAGTGTGATTAATGCTCTTTCTCAGTTTCTGAGGCATGGGTATTTATAGGCTTTGGGATACGAGACTACCACCGCGTTTCTCGAAATGTGTCAGTCATGTCGAGGGCACATCGAATGTTGATCCTAGATATATGCTTACGCAGAGTATAAATACTCGACATGTTCCGAATTGCGAACATGCTTGGGCTGGCCCAGAGTCGTTGGGACTAATGCGGGTATATCCTATTTCAATTTGATTAACCAGACTTTATTTAGTCATTAATTATATATTACAAGTTTTAAACGAATTAAGGAGAACAAATGATAAATTTCATTTTATTTTTTTTGAACTAAAAATTG
Organism: Linaria vulgaris; assembly: GCA_948329865.1. NCBI lineage: Eukaryota > Viridiplantae > Streptophyta > Magnoliopsida > Lamiales > Plantaginaceae > Linaria > Linaria vulgaris. The sequence goes on along the minus strand of OX415253.1, from coordinate 18,866,493 downwards.
GATAGTAAAAACTTCATATATATTTATAATAATTCTCCATGGTTCCCAAACGTGTGAAACTAAAATATCAATCTTAACAACAAAATTAACATCACAACGAAACGACATGAAGCTCGTTTTTCTTTGAAATGAGATATCATGCAAAAGAGTTGCATGCAAATCTTCGCTGTATTGTTAGGATTTTATGAGACGTCCTTAGTGGGAAGTTAACAATCTATGGATGTCTTTATTGTAACATGGGGCAAAAATCCATTTGGGCCTTTATATTGGCTATATCGCCAATTTCGTCCACTAACTTGGTAATCCACCAATTTAGTCCACTAATTTGCCAATTTACTTCACGTTAGTCCACTTCACGGGCTGTTGCAAATTTCCGCCGATAAACGCTGACGTGGCGGTGGTTTGACTAACGCCCGCTCAATTTTGACTACATTTTAATTTTTTTGCCACATTTCATGCCCCGTCAGCCAAAATATAACAAATAAATTAAAAAAAAATAAAAAGCAGCCTTATATACTTTTCCACTCCCGCCAACCCTCATATCCACCCTAAATTTTCCCGGTTGTTTTCGACATACATTCACCAAGAAAATCACAAACCTGTTTTCCGGCGAATTTCTGGCGTTAGATAGCATCAAGAATGGCGCATCCTAGGAAAAAAAACGAAACCGAAGCCACTCATCCGCCATTCTTCGAAAATCGATGACCCACTTCCGATTTACGGTTAGTACCTGCATGTGTATGTTAAGTGTGTGTAATTGCATAATTTCCTTGAACGATCATGTATTGAGTAAATTTTCGACTGAAACCCTAATTTCTTTGATGTAGAAGCTGAATCCCCAAATTTGTTAGAACCCTAATTTTTGACCAAGCCTAATTTTACTGTAATTCGAAACTTTTTCCCCAAATTGAACCGAACCCTAATTTCCTAAAATCGAATTGAACCCTTATTTCGAATGAGGCTTAATTTTTGAAGAACCCCAATGAATTTGTATATGATTAAACCCTAATTAAGCTCTAAATAATACTTAATTCATTGATAATGTAACCTAACCCTCTTGTTTGGTCATGCAGCTCCTGGAGATCTATATGTAACTGTCTATATCCATCATGGAGGCCTTATGCAAGCTGGTGGAGCCTATGAGGGAGGTCACAGATGTGTTGTTGATCATGTAGACCACACACACATTTCATTAGCATGTTTCAATCAGCTTTGTGATCATATGGGGTTTAGATTGGTGAGAGGTATGTTTATAAAGTAACATGGTTCATTTCAACTTGTTGATGAAGATAGTCAGCTCAAGTTATACTATTTAGCTTGTCAAAGCTGTCATGTCATGGATATTTACATTGAGTGTGAGGGAAAGGTTGATAAAGAACAAGAAATGAGATTTGAGGGTGGTACTGAAACAACAGTAAATGATGATGATGAATATGATGATGATAGGGAAGTTGCTGATGGGAGTGATGTTGATAATGATGAACTTGATCATTTCTCAGATGAAGAGTATGGCATGCAAGATGACACTGATAATATTCCTGGAGTTAATGAAAGTGTAATGAATAGCATATTCCAAACTCATGCTGATAGTAATGAAGAAGTTGGTCCAGACCATGCTGTCTATATCCATCATAGAATATGCAGTTGATCTGATGTCAAAAAGTTGTGGTTGCAGGAAATGGGATATTAGTGGTATCCCATGCATACATGCTGTAAGTGCAATCAATGCACAAGGGTTGGATGCATATAGTTTCATTGATCCTAGCTATTCAGTTGGGCACTACCTAGAGTCATATGAGAGGCCAGTGATACCCATGAATGGAAGAAAGGATTGGATACCAACTGGAATGATGCCTATAGAACCACCAAATGCTGGAAGAGGTGTTGGGAGACCTGAGAGGGTGAGGAGAGGTGAACCAGGAGAGAAGCCATGCAAAAAACCAAGAAAATGTAGGGGAAAACCTGTCACTATCTCTAAGATTGATCCTACTAAACTTACAAGAGAGCAGAGGACTGTTAAATGTAGCTATTGCAAAGTACTTGGTCATAACAAAAAAGGATGTATGTTAAGGAAGCATGATGAACTACTAGTAGATCCAGCTCAGTTACAGGATGTGAGAATGGAGGAACCTCAGCAACAAATACCAGCAGATGAGAATGAACTTCAAGATCAGATTGTGGAGCAATTGGAACCTGATGAAATGGGTGTGTTGGTGCCTGAGCCTGCAAATGTGGCCACTGATTTTCCTATGGAGTGGGCTAATGATGACATAGCAAGAGAGTGGGACAATGGCATTCATGATAAGCAGACTGAAGTGGATAACAGTAGCTCACAGCCACCACCAGATCTCACACAAGACATTGATGTTCAATAAGGTGATCCTGATGTTGATGAAGAGATAGTAGTTGAAGATGTGGAAGGCATTCCTACTGACCAAACTGAACCAGTTGTAAATCCTGATGATGTTGATGATGATATTGCTGAACAGCCTGCAAACATAGAGATTATTGAGCTGACTGATGTTGATGATGATATTGCTTATTCAGACTTGAATGGAAGATCTGGAAGAAGGCAAAGGGTATGTCATCTAGAAGTAATTTCATACAAAGTAAACATAAGTAGAAGTTGTAAACTAACCATTTATTAAATTTCAGGTGAGGAGCAAAAGCACCCAACCACAGAAGGATAAGAAAGATGAAGGAGAAGAATGCAAAAAGAAGAAGAAGGATAAGAAAGATGAAGGAGAAGAATGCAAAAAGAAGAAGAAGGATAAGAAAGATGAAGGAGAAGGAAGCAAAAAGAAGAAGAAGGATAAGAAAGATGAAGGAGAAGGAAGCAAAAAGAAGAAGAAGGAAAAGCAGGTAGGTAAATGGATTATTAGCATTACATAGTTAGGCAAAATATGTATCTTATATGTCTTTTTATTTAATGGCAGATAAGGAGGAAGGAAAGGTCTAAGAATGTGGAACATGAAGAAGAAGAAGGTGAAAAGAACCAGGAACAGGATAAACAAGTGGTAGGTGAATCTCAGATGCCTGATTATCCTGTTGTGAGCAAAAGAAAGAGAAAGAAGGTGGAGAGATACATCACAGAGTTGGACCATAACAAAAGGCAAGTGACCACTGGATGCCCTACTATTGGAGAGCAGATGCAGGCAGCAGGTAGACAAGGGCAGAAGAAAATGAAGAAAATAAGAGGCAGAAGTGGAAGATCAGTTATGTTTAGGGTGGGTGAAACCAATAAGGGGGATACCACCAAGAAAAAGAAGAAGAAACATTGGAAGCCTTAGATTATAAGGGCTGTCTTATATGGGTGTTTTAGTCACCTGTTTTGTGAGATCTAGCTATGAGTCCATGTAGCCACTGTTTTTTACTATGAGATCTTGATGATCACTTGTTGGACTACTAATATGCTATTAGTGATCACTTTGCTCTCTAATATGCTTTTTAACTCATTGTTTGTATGTGTATGTTTCTGAGTTATTTTAGTATTGATTACACTATCCATTTCATATAGAACTTCTGCATCTTGTTGAGGCAATTTCCTTCATGAACATACATAAAAATAGCTATAGGACAGGAACCATAAAAATACCCCATCCAAAGCACATTGTTCAAAAGAGACCACATAGGGTCATAGTGTACTGTCAGAAACAAAATATGATCACTCAGGATCAATTGAAAGCCATGATTCAAAATACAATAACTAAGGTCTCATAACAGTAACATCTAATCATCCAACACAATTAATTCAGGCGCAACAGTTGGTTCTTCTTCACCATCTTCGATGACAATTGGTGCTTCTATATCATTCCCAGCTTCTTCTGGTAGTAATGCCAGGTTATAGTGCTTATACACCTCAAAGTGCAGAGCTGCATTCTCCATTCCAAATCTCCTGAAGTATTTGTCATATATGGTCTCCTGCAATTGTAAAGAAATCTAATTAAACAACCAACCACAGTCAAATGAAAGAAATACAGAACTCACTAGAACAGAACAGGGAGGCATAACCAACTTACAGTTCTCTTGTCATATGTTTCATCAATCTCAACATCATAATCTGCTCCATAGCATTGAACTCCTGCCCTCCACATAAACTTCTCAAACAACCTCAGCTTATTCCTATGGTACTTGATCATCTTTCTGATTCTCTGGATAGAAAACACCACCTTGGGCTCACCAGGAACATAAAATGCAGCCTCAAGATCACTCTTAACAAACCTCAAACCCCTCATCAATACTCTCAGGTCACTTATCCTATGCCTAACAGCATAAGAAGCCAGACTCTGCAGCATAATGAGCTCTGACCTTGGACAAGTGCAAGCAGCCATAAAGACTATCCTCAGCCGGTTTGTACTTGTCACAGACACCATTCTTATAATAGAAACATATAATTAAACAAATAAGTAGAGCAAATAGATTGTATTAATAGTTGAAAACAAAGTCTGCATTAAATATAAAATAAGATCCTTACAACCTCAAATGAAACACAAAATAGTACTTTAACAGAAACTACACCATATGGTAGTCCAATTACATAACATAATTCTGAAAATTAGAATAGACAGTTACATTCTTGAATAAACAAGACAGAGCAGACCAACAAACATTATAAAAATCACAAATGCAAGCAGCCATCCTATGAGACAACATATAATTGCAGCATTGGTAAGATTGATATCCTTCAATGCATCAACAAATTGTAAGCCCCTTGCAATCCCATCAGTGGTGGTAGACATTTGACTCATTGATTAAGTTTTAACTGTCTCAGAATTCCCAGAAACTTCATCCAAACCAGCAGTTCTTTTTTTCATTGAAGAGAGGGGGTTATGGTCAAACATGAACTGGTGGAGTTGTTCATTAACCTCCTCATGGAGCTTATCAGCCCAAACAAATGAATTTGGGTGACGCTTGCTTGCAGGGCAAATATAGTAATGAATTCCAGGCCGAGTTGAAGTGTTACTAGCCAAACCATAGATCATTAGGCCTCGACCACATGCACATGGAAGTCGATAAGGATGCCCCATCTAAAATGAACAAATCATATGCTTTTAAGGCTATTCGCAAACTCATACCATTTATCCTCTTACAAAACGAAACAGGCAAAGTCCTTACTTAAACCACACAAACCACACAAACAGGCAAATGAGAAACCCTAACTTCTTACAACCTTAATCATATAAAACATGCAAAAATTCGAAAATTGAAGCCCTCACTAACATTGTTGAGCTAAATCGGGACAAGATTTCACCAACCCGTAAACTATAACATGTTTCAAAACCACGAAATCAAACATGCAACTACACCATAGTCTGAGAAATAAAAAACATACCTTAGTTTAGTGAAAATCAAACGCGACCTTAAGATTCTTCACTGCTACAGGAAATGGTCACTGTTGGGGTTAATTGGACAAAAAATTAAGAAGGAATTCGTAAAAATGCAAGATCTTGGAGAAAAATGGGAAGATTGTACCTGCTGCTGAAGAAATGGCGAAGTGACTGTTGGGATGACAAGCGGGAGAGATGAAGGGTTGGCGGGAGAGAAGAGAGCCTTTTATTTTTTTTTTTTTGATTTTTCGGTTATATTAAAATGACGGGGCAGAAATGAAATGAAATGTGGCAAAAAAATTAAAATGTAGTCAAAATTGAGCGGGCGTTAGTCAAACCACCGCCACGTCAGCGTTTATCGGCGGAAATTTGCAACAGCCCGTGAAGTGGACTAACGTGAAGTAAATTGGCAAATTAGTGGACTAAATTGATGGATTGCCAAGTTAGTGGACGAAATTGGCGATGTAGCCAATATAAAGGCCCAAATGGATTTTTGCCCCTTGTAACATACAACTTCCAAAATTTACATTTTACCATTCTTTAATTGAAAATGTAAAGTTTTCTCTGCGGCTTAAAATTAGTTAAATAGACGCTAAGCTTTCTCATGTATATATACAAATTGTTGCTCTTTAAATTTCTTCACGTTTAAAAAAGGACCGATTCTTTCTTTTTTCCAGAGGTAATTTCATAGCATAATAACTTTTCACATATTAAAATCATTTATCCTTTTTGTCATGAAATAACCATTTAACTTGTACTGGGTTATAATGCTCTAGGGACAGGCACAAATTTCTTCGCGTTTAAGAAAAGAATGGATTATTTTTTCAGGAGATAATTTCACAGCATAATAACTTTTCAATATTAAAACCATTTAACCTTTTTTTATCATGAAGTAACCATTTTAATAATGCTCTAGGGCCAAGCATAAAATAGCTAACCAAGCACAACAATTTTAAACAAGAAAATAAAAGTGAATAAAAGGCCCACCTCATCCTTGTGAAAGAAGGGGAATTTTCGTCAAACTTATCCCGCTAAGTTGGATTCATTTTATTTTTCTCCCGCTATGTCGGCGAAGTCCGATTTAAGCCCACTATGTTGGCACCGGTGTCAATGTTCACCCTCTTTTGAGTTTTGACACGTCTCGTTGAAATTGTCCATGTATGCAGCACGTGGCGCCACATAGCATAAATATTTTCAAACTTAGCCCACTAAGTTGCCTCAATTTTATTTCTCACCCACTATGTTAGCCAAGTCTGATTTAAGCCCAATATGTTGGCACATACATCAATGTTCACCCACTTTTCTTTTTCCACGTATTGGTGGGGTTTTTAATTCAATAATTTTAAAAAGAAATTGTTACACATATCACATTGGAAAGATAAAAAAATCAAATCCCCCAAAACTCTTTCGCTTTCCCCGCCCCACAACTTTCTCTTCCCACTCAAACCCTTTCCCTAAATTTCCCCAAATCAACATAAACCCTAACCCTAACTTCACCCAAGATCGTCAATTAAATGCCAGCCTCTTCATCATCTACTCCTCCACAAAGGTTGAAGTGAAAATGCGAAAAATGGGTCATTCAAACGACGTTGTCGGTAGATGCTTTTATGCATGTCGAATTACTGTGCAAGAACTGATATATCCCTTTTGGAAAAATTACAGAATATCATCCAAACTTTGAAGGTTTTTGCAGTTACATGCTCAAACATTAAACCCTTGCACCCGACTATCTAATGTTTGCTCTGGTGAGTACTTTATTATCTAAACTTTGAAAATTAATTCCGTGGGCAAAGTGACGTCACTTTTCGGCATTGTGACGTATTTGTGAAGTCAGTTCAGATAGATCGGGTGCCAGAAAAAATGAAAGTTTGGATAGTAAAATGCAACAACTTGTATGCTACAATGTCGAAAAGTGATGTCACTTTGCCCGTGTAATTGACTTTTTAAAGTTTGGATATAATTGGATAAAAAAGTATTCACCGGAGCAAACTTTAGATAGTCGGGTGCAAGGTTTTAAAGTTTGGCCATGTAAGTGCAAAAACGGTAAAAGTTTGGATGATATTCTATAATTTATTCATCCATTTTTCCTAGAATTTTACGATAGATTAGGTTGAGGTGTTTGAGAAAGATATATGAAATTTTGTTAACAGACATTGATTCACTGTTGATTAGTATCATATCACTGTTGATCACAATATATATATATATATATATATATATATATATATATATATATATATATATATGCTACTGAGGTCAATGTTGGTTGATTAGTTTCATAAATTTTATTAACTTTATTAGGTGAGTTCAATGTTGGTTGATTTGTTACCTTAAATTGCATTTTTTTTTAATATTGATTTTGTTTGATTTGTTGTAACATAGGGGTAGTTGTAGCTTTTTTCTTCGCAAAGACCCGCCATTGGATTAGCCAATTAACTCTGTTGTTGCACTTAGTGACAATATCGATGTATTGAAGAATGATGTCGAGAGGAATGCGAATATTAAAGAACTTACATGTATCGTGATGAAAGTGAAGAGATAGGACAAGAAAATTAACGATGTAATTATACTAATAATACGTATTCTTAGCATAACTTGTGTTGGTGTTGTTTTTGTTGCTGGTATTTATAAAATAAATGTATGTATGCTTTCTCAGTTGGCATGGTGTGGTTCAACTTGTTGCCGACGAGACGTGTCAACGGTTGGTGAACATTGTCGGTGCTAATATAGTGGGCTTAAGTCGGATTTTGCCAACATAGTGGGTGAAAAATAAAATAGAACCAAATTAGTGGGCTAAGTTTGAAAAAATGTAGACCACGTGGCGCCACGCGCTGCATAGGTGGACAATTCTGGCAAATCGAACTTTGACACCGAGTGAATGAAAAATGAAATAGAGCCACCTTAGTTAGCTAAGTTTAAAAAAAATATTCAACATATGGGTGTCAAAGTCAAATTGTGCGGCTGTGCTTCTTGTTTCATTGCTCATGAGAGAGAATTTTGGCTAAAATAGATAGGAGAAATTATGAGGGTAAAATTGAGAAAATAAATAATGGAGCACAAAGGAATTAATATAATAGTCTCTCTTCTTGAGGGTTTTTCGTCTCTTTTCGTGGGAGCTCGTTACGATCTGAGAAGGCGTTCTTCGATCTGGATCGAGTGCTTGTGACTGGAACTGGGCGTCATCATCATTGATTCTTTTTTTGCTTTCTCTCTCAATCGCGCCTGTCTCACTCGTCTGGGGCTAGGGTTTTGGGGCGCCGTCTTTTTCTTTTCTTCTCTTTTCCTTTTCGTTTTTTGTTTCTTTCCTTATTTGGCCGCGGCCATTGTCTCTTTGCTTTCGGTTTTTTTCCTACGTGCTTTTGTAAGTTTTTCTTGTCTCGTTGCAGATTGTTGAGGGAAAGGTATCATTCACGTCTTGGCTGTGTTGTGCGAAACTCACCGTAATACCGAATCAGTTGTATTCCCTTGTGTACTCATGGCGGACATTCATACTCAGTTGCAAACGAATTTAACTCTTACCAACGTTGAGGAGGGAATTGTTATCCTGGAATCTGCATGGCAAAAAACAAGTGAACATTCTGAGTTAGTTCTTGTAGGTAGGCTGCTTACGGACTGAACTTTCAACTTCACCGCGTTTTGCACCGTTATCAAATCGCTTTTTAAGGCACGGAAGGGCTTAGAGATCACCATGATCAACGAGAACCGTTTGCTCTTCAAATTCTTTCATGCGTTAGATAAGAAAACAGCATTGGCAGGTTGCCCGTGGTCATTCGACAAACATGTACTCATCCTCAGCGACGTCATGAGCGACGATATTCCCGAGACAGTGAACCTTGATACATGCAGTTTTTACGTCCGCATATATGGGCTACCTCTAGCACGACAAATCAGGGAGGTGGCACACTCTATTGGCCACTCACTCTATTGGCCATCGATTGGGTTTTCTTGAGGATGTGGATTTGGGAGAATCCTGGGGGACGACTATGCGTATTCGGGTTCGCATCAATGTCACGAAGCCTTTAGCCCTAATCATGAAAGTACGAAGCTCGGGAGGTCAGGAATTGACTGTTAGTTTTAAATATGAATGACTTCTGAACTTCTGTTATATCTGTGGCTTGTTGGGACATATTAACAGTGATTGTGATGAGCGATACAATTTTCCGAATGATACGCAGGACAGTGACTTACCATACGGACCGTGGCTACGGGAAATTCAGAAGCAGGGAGGAAGTTTTCGTCAATGCTTCGTGGATCGAGGGAACTCGAGGGGTGGATTCAGACCAGATCAACAACGGAACTTTGATAGACCTTGGCGTGTGCAACGCACTGAGCACAACAGCAACAGTTCCAGACCGACTCACGCAAGCCAGGAAGTGGAGGTGGTGCAGACAGGAGGAGGGACGACTGCTGGGGGCCCGCGTCAAGGGGCTGCGGAGGAGCGTAGGTCAGTTTTGGTGGGGAGGAATGGAGAGGAAGAGTGGGAAAGGTTGAGGAATGCTGAATATGCACTGATGGTGACAGAAAATAATAGCTCAGAGCGAACGGTCGTACCCGAACAGCTTGGCATGTCGCAGGAAATCACAAGTAAACATAAGGTACGGATTCAGAAGCGTACTGTGAATAATACCTCGACTGCTATTAATGTGCAGAAGAGCCGAAAGAGAGTTGGAGAGGATATCGAAATGGAGAACGGGGCAAAAAGAATTCAAGGGGATATGGAAGCGCCATCTTTTACTAACTGCTTGGCGGAGGCTGCGACGCAGCCCCGCCAAGAACAATGAGTGTATTATGCTGGAACTGTCAGGGCTTGGGGAACCCTTGGACAATTCGGGAGTTGAGATAGTTGGTCTCAAAGTACCACCCCCCTCTGATCTTCTTGTCGGAAACAAAGTGTTGTTCAAGGAAGATAGAGGTTTTGAAGAGTCAGTTGAATTGCTTTGGTGTGTGTATGGATGCTCAGGGTCGGTCAGGTGGATTTGCGTTGCTTTGGGATAAGTCTGTTAATATACGGTTAGTCAGCCTGTCTAAAAATCATATTGACGTAGTTGTCGCATGATTAGTCGGCAATGATGATTGGCGGTTTACGGGGTTTTACGGGGAGCCGGATGGGACTCAGAGAATGGTTTACGGTTTACGGGGTTTTACGGTTTGGGAACGATTGGATAAAGCTTGTGTGGACGCTAAATGGCACGCGCAATTCCCTACAACAAAAGTGATGCACGTGCCAGCCCTCAACTCGGATTATATGACTCTCCTCATTGACATTATTCCGGTGGTGGACCATGGGGTGAAAAAAGTGACGAGGTTTCGTTTTGAAGCGGCTTGGGCGCGCAAGGCCGAATGCGAGGCGTTGGTTCAGTGGTTATGGAGCGAGGGCGACGGGACCGCAGGGAATGGGCTTAATTTGGATGAAAAACTCAGGGGTTGTCGGTTGGGTTTAGTGAAGTGGAACAAAATTGAGGGTGCAGATTTTAGGCAAAAGGTACAGAAAATTCGGGCAAGGGTGAAAGCACTTCGGGCGGGCGCGATTACTGAGGAGTCGCAGGAAGAGGAGAAACGACTTAAAATTGAGCTTAGAGGGTTGCTGGATGTCGAGGAGATTTATTGGAAACAACGCGCTAAGGTTCAGTGGTTACGGGAGGGGGACCGCAACACGACTTATTTCCACAGCCGGGCCAACGAGCGACGTAAGAAAAATGAGATAAAAATGCTTCGTGATACAACATGGGTTCTCAAATCAGCGTCGGGTGAGATTGATTTAATTGCAGCTGAGTATTTTTCGTCTATCTTTGGGTCCACGAATCCCTCGGATGAAGCAATTGATGAGGTATTACGAGATGTCGGCGTCCGTGTCAGCCCTGACGTGAATGAACGCTTACTTCAGCAATACACAGCGGATGAGGTACGTAAAGCACTTAAGGATATGTACCCTTATAAGTCCCCCGACCCCGATGGTTTCTCTGTTTTCTTCTATCAAAAATTCTGGTCTATTGTGGGCGATGATGTGATTAGATTTGTTCTTGCTTTTTTGAATGATCGCTTGCTTGATCATGTGGTTAATTTTACTCATATTGTTCTTATTCCTAAATGTACTAACCCGGAGCTCATGACAAAATTTCGTCCTATAAGCTTAAGTAACGTTAGTTTCAAAGTTGCGTCCAAAGTTGTTGCTAACAGGTTGAAGCCTTTTATCGAGGATATCATCTCCCCTACTCAATCTGCTTTTGTCCCAGGGCGCCTCATTACGGACAATGTCCTTGTGGCGTTTGAGCTAAACCACTTTCTCAAAATTAAACGGACGAGGAATCAATGTTTCATGACACTCAAGTTGGACATGAGCAAGGCATATGATCGAGTCGAGTGGTCCTTCCTGGAAAAGGTAATGCTTAGGTTGGGGTTTGACCCTTATTTTGTTGACTTGATTATGATGGGAGTTAGATCAGTGTCATACTCTACGCTTATTAATGGTCGTGAATCTAGCATTTTTCCCCCGAAATGAGCATTAGACAGGGGGATCCTTTATCCCCATATCTGTTCTTACTTGTGTCTGAGGCTTTTTCAGCTATGATTACAAAATCCGAGGAGCGGGGTTTGCTACAGGTATTGGAAATTTGCCGAGGGGCTCCCCGGGTTTCGCATCTCCTTTTTGCCGATGACACGCTTCTCTTTTGTGAGGCGTCGAGGGAATCGGCGGTGGTTGTGTGTGACATACTGCAAAAATATGAGGCTGCTTCGGGGCAGAAGATAAATCTTGATAGTGCGGAGTGCATACCACTTGATAATGTCACAAGCATTAATCAAGACAAGAGGCGATGGGGAGACAAGCACAAGTGGTCATAAAGCTTATAAGAAACTTTGGAACGTTAGGTGCGCAAATAAAATAAAAGTATCCTTTTGGAGAGCATGTTTGGATATTCTTCCCACGAGATCAAATCTACGACGAAGGCATCTTTGTGAGCTCGACGTGTGCGTGGTCTGCCAAGCCACTGTGGAGGACTCTAGCCATACTTTATTCGGGTGCCCGGTGGCGCGACAAGCTTGGGCAGTTGTGCTCTTTTAGGAGTCTATCTTAATTAAAATGGATGAGCGTTTGGACGAGTGGTTTCTGCGAATCATTGGTGTGCTGGATAGGGATCGGGTGACATTGGCAATCACTTTGTGTTGGGCGTTATGGGGAAATAGAAACGAGATCCTTGCGGGTGAGCCTCCTCAAAGTCCAACGGACTTATCCCAGTTCTCAAACTCCTATAAGATACGGTGGGATGAGGCGAACTACGGTGCGCAACATTTAGCACCGGTGGGGAGATACTCACTGGACGCCACCAGCGAGTGGATGTCTCAAAATAAATTTTGATGGGGCCTGTTTTGCGGACGAAGGCGAGGTTGGGCTGGGAGTTGTTGTGCGTGATCACACATGGGCAGTATTGGCCACGACGGAGCGACGGTTCGCTGCTACATTAGCCCCGTCATGCGTTGAGGCGAACGCGGCAATTTGGGCAGTTTGGTTAGCAATAGGGATGGGTTTTTGGGCCTTATGTTGCGGCATTATTGATGTAATACGTTGGTTTCTTGGCGCGTTTTTTCGTTTGCGCAGTTTTAATAACATCTTGATGTTACTTCAAAAAAAAGTATATTCAAATAAATAAGTATTGTATTATTAACTATTAAAGATTTTTTTTTTGATATATAGGAGGGGGTAACCCCTAGAAACAAACATAAACAAAAAAATAAAATTCTTAACTAGTCAATAATATGACGAATACTTGTTCCTACCACAATGTTGTATAAAAGGTAAGTGGCGATGGGTATGGAGGATGATCGAGGATTTGAACCTCGTACGGATGAGAATGACTAATATGAGCAAGTTTGTCCGCTACAATGTTTGTTTCACGGTAATCATGTCGAACGGTACAAGATTGAAAGCTATCCATCAGTCTGTGACATGACTCAATCAAATTGTGTTGCGGATGGTTGTCATGTATTTGGTCAACAAGAAGGTGTACAAAAACTTTGGAGTCATGCAAGTGTGACATGAGGAATATTTTGTTGAAGAGCCACCAATAGGCCGTAATGAACTCCCCAAAGTTCTGCCGTAGTAATGCTTCCATGCCCAAGATTTGCTGTGAAACCAAATAATCAATGTATGTCGCAGTCACGAGCCACTCCTCCACACGATAAGAGACTGGGATTCCCAAGAGCACTTCCGTCAACATTTATTTTTATGATACCAGAATATGGGCGCATCCAACTGAGATTTCGTGAAATCTTATTTTTGGCGGGATGTTGGAGCATGTGAAGAGCCAAGCACTTGCATCATCTTCCGCTGATTCGAATCCAGTTGGTTGCACGGGAAGGGATGAGCTCCACGTTTTCGAAGATATTTTTGCAGCGCCAATTCCATATTTTCCAGTAGGCCGAGGCAAAAGTGTTAGTGCATGGCTGATCTTGGATGGAGACTACGTTCTTCTTATAAAGATTCTCACACAGCCAATCACGAAGTGATGTTTGAAAGAAGCGTTGGATGTCTCCCGTAGCAAGAAGATTACTCCAGATGGCATGACTTATCGGGTAATCACGAAGAATGTGTAGGAGGGATTCATTTCCATGGGAGCAACGAGGACATGATGCATCTTCTGTTAATTTTTTGAGAACTGAGAACTCGTTGTTCATTACTAGGAAGCAAACAAGCCATGCAAAGAAAAGATAAATTGAAGATACCTCAAATATATTTGAACAACAAGAAGTCAACAACCTTATGCTTAGACGATCTCACAAGCCTTTTTAATTGTATTTGGACAACAAGAAGTGAACAACCTTATGCTTAGAGACGATCTCACAAACCTTTTTAAATCATTACCATATGATTCGATGCGTTCAATATTATTTCAACTTCACATGTGTGTGAAAGCCACCTCATGATGACCTAAAACTGGATGATCCTAAGATTGAAGGAACGCCGCTGCCATTCCATGCTCACAACTGACACCACCTCTCACTACTAAGAGTATTGTGGAAACTTAGAAACACACGAAGGACAATTAATACTTTGTAATTCTTAAGTTTTTTTTCAAGATCTTGTTTTGAAAAGCAAAAAGGCAAAAAAATAACAAATGCAAAAGATGCACAAATATAATTACAAAATGTAAGCAAACAAGTTCCCAAAAAAACTCATGAAGCACAAGCATCATATATAACTTACTTAAAAAAACATCAACGTACTAAGATTATGCCCCCGACTTCCCTCTTGGAGTACATTGTGACTTTATTCTCTACATAGTCACCCTGCTGGTCACAACAAATATTTACAGTCTCTTACAATGTGAAATTATGAAAAGGGAAATCATACATCTTTCCATTAACTCAAGTACATTCTTTCTCATAAACATCAGTAGCATAATTCCAATTCATGACACTCCATATATTCGTCAGATAATCCACCTTCGCGTTTTTGTACTGCACATAGTAAAAGGCGTGCGTCATTTTAACACGTCCAAGAGCTAAGACACAAGAGTAATTACTTAATCCTAAACAATTGGGGAAATACAACTCTAGCGCGATGATCTCTTATGGTATTAACTGTTCAAGAACCTGGAAAAAGTACAAATTATATGAATTTATTGGCTTATTGCATTTTTTTACCTGCAGGTAGAAAGCATGCTCCCAGACATCTACGCCGAGCAGTGGAACCAATGTTGATCCTTTAGTCACAAGGGGATCCTACATCATATGCTTTTTTTGGTAAGCGCAGATCATAAAAAATGAATAGAAGGGGTACTCCAATTCAACCCTTTACAAAAATAATGAACCAATGTTGATCATAAGCTAACTCTATTAGCAAAGTTAAAATAGCAAAAATCACAAAATACGAGCCTCACAGATTTCTGGAGACTAGATCGAAGGAATAATCACGACTATGATAATTGACCTGATTCATAGTGGTGTCAACCATTAGCCTCTTGAATTCTTTATCCAAAGCTAGCCACTGCATGCAAGCAAATTTAAAACAGATATCATATATGTGGATATGCACTTTTGGGCAACTCTGCATTTTTTTTTAGCTGAATTAATTATAATTGTGTGATGATTTCAATGATATACCACCCATCCTGATCCTTGTAGGGCTGCTCCTTCTGTGTTGATCTTTTGTATCAAAGTTTCCAATGAACCAAACTGATTTTCAATCGCGTCGCCTAATGAACCCTTGGGTGGTTCACCACCTCCTTTCTGCCAACGTTAACTATTAATTATAAACAGGCTTTGTAATTCCAAGACTCAGCTAATTAACACAAATTCATAGTTGTGCTAATCACTACTAATTAAAGCAGTAATGGTTAAAATGTTAAAATTAAATATGGTATAACAAACAGGCGGCTTAACTATGAAATTTGAGTAAAACAATGCTTAGCTTGTTAATAAACAGGACATCTGGCAATACAGGATCGAAAGCTAGCATTTTGAATAGAAGATTAATAAGCTAATTGGAATTCATTTTAAGCTAATAATAATAATAATAATTCAGCCAAAAATCCTTGTTATTTCATCTATTACTATATATGTAAATTATACTCACATTAACAGGAGCCAGATTCTTCCAGAATATCGAGTGATTTATGTGACCTTGCAAAGAAAACAAAAACGAAAGAAACAATCACTTATATTTATGCATCATATTCACACACACACACACATATATATATATATATATATATAATTACGAGTAAATATAATTAAGAAAATAAAAGCATGTAACGTTAGATACCTCCACCGTTAAACGTGATGGCACTTTGCAGCTTGACAACTGGGGAGGCGTCGGGTTTTGACACGGCGTCGTGGAGCTGATGAAGGGCCTTGTTGTAATTAGTGACGTAGGTTTGGTGGTGCTTTTGGTGGTGCAGCTGCATAATCTCGCCGCTTATGGCTGGCTCCAGCGCACCGTAGTCGTAGGGAAGATCAGGGAGTGATAAAGTCTGCACGCCCCTCATCTTTCCGTAATTCAAATTTAGTCTCTTTTTTCCAAAGCTTTTGGCGTTGCGGAGGATCAGAGCCATTGAAGTACGTACTGCAGAGAGACTCTTGTTATATGTAGTAGATAAGTACTATGGCGTGCTTTATGACTTGAATGCAAATTTATAAGCGGTGGGATTTGTCTAGTAGTTCCACAAAACAAATTAATTAATGACGGTATCGTGTGATTTGAGGTACACGTAGTGACCTTTCATCAAGAAAAGGGAAGAAACCCAAAACCAAGAATTTTACCAATTGATACCATAGATTTTTATTAATTCGCCAGTATAGCTAATAATCAGGGTAGTGTCAAATACGATAGTGTCATATACAATATTATTTTTGTTAGAAAAAATATTTTGTAGCAATAACCGAATCGACACTCGCACCATATTAGATACATATACCACTACAAGAGAAACGGCCATTTCCGACGGCACAAAATCCGTCGAAAATGGTCGACGGTAAAGCTTCTGTAGGAAAAGCTTTTTCCGACGGCACAGTGCCGTCGGAAAAAGTCTTTTCCGACGGGTTCGTGCCGTCGGAAAAGCTGTCGGACATTTCCGACGGCACGATCTTTTCCGACGGCATCGTGCTGTCGGAAATAGTCATTTTCGACGGCATAGTACCGTCGGAAAAGACCATTTCCGACGGCACGATGCCGTCGGAAATACTATTTATATATTATTAAAAATTATTTCCGACGGCTCATTGTCGTCGGAAATAATAATCATAAATAATAATAAAAAATTACGGAAAAAACAATTTTTTGTTAATTATCATCTCAAATTTTGTCCGAATTTTTGGAAAAGGCTATAATTAAAACATATATATATATATAAACATTAATAATATATATAAATTATAAAAAATAAATTCTTTGGTACGAAAAACATAAATATAAACTAATTTGTAATATATATAGATTAATAAAAATAGTTTATTATGAAAGTATTAAGAATAATATATGATATGTGTAAGAAAACAAAATATATATATAAAGAAAATATAAGTAAGAAAAATAATTGAAGAAAAAATTGAGAGAAGAAATGTAGTTAGGGAGATATAATTTGGGTGTTTGTGTATGAATGAATGAATTTTAGGTGTAAACTTTGGGGGTATTTATAGATTTTGGAGGGGGAATGGTGCCATGTCAGCGATCCGCGTCAAAAAGGTTCTGGATACGCTCATTTCCGACGGCACCATGCTGTCGGAAAAGACCAAGACCCTTTTCCGACGGCACCATGCCGTCGGAAAAGACCCATTTCCGACGGCACCATGCCCTCGGAAAAGGTGACATTTTTTTTAATTAATAATTTTTTTTTGTACTTTTCCGACGGACTTCACCCGTCGGAAAAGATCATTTCCGGCGGCACTAGGCCGACGGACAGATCTTTTCCGACGGGTGAAGCCCGTCGGAACTTTTCCGACGGGCACCTGCCGTCGGAAAAGACTTTCGCTCATTTCCGACGGCCGATTCCGTCGGAGGCCGTCGGAAATGCGCGAATTTCTTATAGTGTACATTTATTTTATATTTGGTGAATTGCACCACTATTTATTTTTTAACAACAAGCATGTCGTATTATTTATTTAAATATATGACAGAGTAATGTTTAGGAACCGTAGAGTCGAGACTGGCAGGAAAACGGCAAATATGTACCAAAAATATCACACAAAACAAACATTTCAGACGGGGGGACAACAAGCCGAATTAGTCCCAAGATGAGACTCTAAGAGACAGTCTCGTAAGGCACGGCCGGAACCTCTACAGGCCAGCACATTCGCAGTGTTGTTCGCCTCGCGGTATATACAAGAGACGTTCAGCTGAGTGAAGCTGCTACGTCTCAAAGATTGTCAACATCTCGGTCGAGATCGTACGGTCCTACCTCTGGATCACGTTGCAAATTTATAAGTTTAGCAAACAAAAGCTGAAATGTAGAAAGTACACCCTGACGAATAGCATAGAGTTTAGCAATAGTGTTGGTAGTTGTTCCAACTACCTCCAAGAATGCGTTCACCACTGTACCTATAGAATCACGAAAGACTCCTACAATGCTGGTCGATCCGAGGTTACCCAGGGACGAGCCGTCACGATTAAGTTTAATAAAGCCAACCTAGGGCAGGCTTCAGGTTATTTGCATTGTGTTTGATTTGAGGCAGCGGGCAAGGAGGCTGTTACTCGGTAGTGCGCGAATCTAGGTCACGATGTACTGAATAGACCAGTGGTTTAGATGGGTTCTCGGCCAAATACGAGTCCGTTCTTAGCCTTCCATAGGGCCCAACAAACCACCAGTAATGTGGATGGGGTTGATGGCCTATGAAGGTAAGCGATGATGTTCGCCTCTAGATGTGTCGTGAACATGGGAGAAAAGAAATCCCAGACCTCGGAGAACAGAGGGCAGGATAAGAAGAGGTAGTTTGGTGTTATCGGATCAAAGTGACATAATGGGCGTAAGTCGTCGATAGGTAGGTGGCGGCGGCGCAAGACGCTCTTCGTGGCAAGGGTCACGTGACCCCATAGCCATGTTATGAATTTGAGGCAGAGGAGAAAGAGAATACGCCAAATACGAACTACAGGTTAGGTCGAGTGCAACGTTGGGCCCTCGTGCGAGGCAAGCCATGTGTAAGCGAACTTGAAGGTCAAGTTCACGTTCGGTTCTCAAACCCAACATACTTGGTCTGGCTTAGGTACAACAGAAATGGCAGTGCCCAAAATATGCGCGGAGATGTTTTAGAGATTGAATGACTCAACCGTAGAAAGGTCCTAGGTCTTGACGCGGCAATGCATGAGGGAGCCCACACTAAGGTGCGTCATGTGTGGTGGTACACAGGTATGTTGTCGCCAGTCTTGCATTAACTCAACCACATGCCACGCCAAAAGTCAATTGCAGATCTGTTTTTGACCACCCATCTGGCAGAGACGAGGGGTGTCGGGAAAACGTGGTTGATGGAGCACCATGTGAGATTGGCGTATGTTTTGACAACTCGATGGAGGGGTGGGTGGTATGGAAGTATTTGTGCCACATTAGCTAGTCCAAAAGTAGTCAGGGTATCGAACGAGATGCCATGCCAACTTTAAGGTGAAGTCGTCGTTAAGGTGATCGGGGTGGCGTAGTCCTAGACCATCGAGGTGTAGTGGCGTACATATGATCTACCAACACATTGTTGCCTTTACTCCTGGTATTTGGGTTTGTGTTCCAAAGGAAGGGTTTGGTCAGTTTAGTGATAGTGGGATAAGACTGCAGAAAATTTGAAGCTTACTCATTGTGTAGCCAGGGATAGACTTGACGGTGGATTGGAAAAAGTTCTTGCATCCCGCATACCAAAGATAGCGCGAGTACCACACCACGATACAATTAGTATTGCAGTTGATAAGGGGGTGAAGTAGTTGTGGCGCAGTCGACCCTACCAGCTGGGGATGCCAAGGTATTTGTCCAAAAAGTTCATGGCTTCTATATGAAGGGTGCATAAATGGATCCATGGTGCGAGGCCGAGATGTTAGGAGAGAATAGAACACAACACTTCTTATTGGTGACACCAAGGCTAGCAATGGCCCTGAAGAAGTCGAGGCAACAACCAAAGTGTGCCATCGTGATTCTGACATAAAACGAAGTAGTTGTCAGTAAAGCTGAGGAAAGAGAGTGGGGGACCACGACGGCTAGCTCTTAACGCGTGAAACAGGTCAGAGCTTGTAGCCCAAAAAAAGAGTTAACAGAAAGCTCCATGCTTAGGATGAAAATATAGGGGAAATCGAGTCTTCTTGGCAGATGCCTCTCGTCAGGCGCCAACCACTTGAACTTAAGCCATTAGCTGAAAGAATTAACTCCACTGTGGTAAATGTATTGCATAATCTAACGAACTATGTACGCTGGGAAGCCAAAATATGCCAGGGGAACTCCACAAATGGCCAATTAAAGTGGTCGTATGCCTGCGCTAGGTCTATCTACATTGCCAAAAGTTAACGACGATCGAAAGCTTTTTTCTTTATAACGTGTAGCAACTCTTGCGCTACAAAGACATTGTCGGTAATGCTATGTCAAAGACTGAAGGTGTTCTAGAAGACGAGGTCGTTCATCAGAGGCGTGGTCGAGCATCGATGATTTTGGAGATGATCTTATAGCTGACGTTGTAGAGGCTAATGGGTCGGTAATGTTAGGATTCCTGCGGATGGTCTTGTTTGAGCCCAGTGTTTTCAAAACCACTAGTCCAACCGGTATGATGTTAATTCCTTATAAATATAATGTATATATGTACAAAATATCAAACAAAAATGATGATAGTATTCATGCTGTATAAAAGGGGGAAATAATACAAGGGTCAAAACGCCCCTCCTGAGCCTACTGGAAATGAAAATAACTTTATAGATAGAATGGACGGGGCCGTGTTTCTTGTGAGTTTGCGAGAATTTTTTTCGAGGGTCCTTCTTTTTTGTGGGCTTAGGGTGGCCCTTTTATTGGCAGAGAGGAGCTTCTCGTTCCTCTAAGCTTCTTCGAATGGGGCATGCCAGGTAAACATGGAGATGGGTCCCATCATTTTCGTAGTGCATGTTTGTCCATCGTGGCCGCGGAGAATGCCGACACATGGCAAGTGTCAGGAGGTATGTGTCAAATTTTTATTGGGGTGTCCAATGATAGTTTATTATTAAAATAAGACAGGCTCTTCAAGGGTTGTCTTGTCAGCATCGTCTCTCTTCTTAATCAGGTGTACTAATGTGTACGAGGGAGATGTGTTTGCGGACGTGCGAGGAGGACGAAAAGCCGAAGGAGTGCCCCAATTCTCCTAGTGATCAGAGAATACAAGGGGAATTTAGAGCGCCGCGACTCTTCATCTACGTTCAATAATTTGGGATGCCTAGATTCTAGTCGGTTACGTCTCTTTGAGGTAGTGCGGCTTTTAGGATTCGACATGTCCCTCTACGTGCCTTTTCCTAAATCGACTGTTTTTCCCCTATATAAAGGGAGCTTAACCTTAATTTTCTACGTCATAAAAATTTTCGGCGATTAACTCTCCCATTCTTGTGAGTTTCTGAGCGATTTCTCCTTTTTTCCGTAACTTTTCTTCATTTTGTGAGAAGAACTTGTCTTTTGTTGTTCATACTGTTGTTGCACCTTCCTCTAAGGAGGCGAACATTGTTCCAATGGGCATAGGGGTTGCTCTAATTCGCATAAAGATTTTGCCTCAGGTTGCAGAAGGGACATTTGGTGGGATTACTCTTGTGGGCGGAGGACGGTATTTGGCGTCTTCTTCTAGAAGGAAAAAGGAAGAAGGTGATGGAAGTGGAACCTAAGCACGTTCTGGTGGATGACATCCCCTCGACCGCCTCTAACAAGTATGTGGGGGGATAAGCATAAGGAGTTTACTATTGATCCTTCAGTGGTCGAGGTTCTTATCCCTTTTCCTACAGAGCGAGCTAATAATCTGCCGGTTGGCTATGTAACCATCTATGCGGTGTAAGTTGAGACCGGATTACGAGCCCTAATTCACCCCTTATTTTGCGAGGTCTTTCGTGCGTGTGGGCTCTCTCGGTCTCCCCTAGTCATGTGAGGCCAAACATGTATTGTTGTTAGGCTTGCTTCGTGTTTGTGAGTCTGTTTTCGGCGGTGTATGGGGTAAGCCTTTCCCCCTACGGTCTTCTCTTCTATTACTTTACTACTAGAAACGTCAACTTTCGCTTCTAGGACAACACCTCCTCGTCTTTAGGGAATTTGAAGACTTGTTATTTTTATGTTCGTTCGACAAAGGCGGCTTGGAAAATTCCATATACACGGAAGCAGAAGCCTTTAGCGCAAGATTCGAACGTTTGGATGCTTTGGTAAGGGAGATGAATTCCGAGGGCTTTTTTGGCACTCTATATGATGCGACGAAGTTCATGGAGGGAGACACTTGGCTTCTTCTACGAGAAGAGCAACTTGTTGGTGGTGAGCACGTGGATCTGAATTCTTCCCCTAGTTTGACTCAAGCGCAATTTGTAAGGGTTTGTGACACTTTATTTTTTCTATCCCTCATTTATTTTTAGTGCGTTTGTACGCGGTTTCCTTTACGATTGTCGGGGTTTTTTATGTGCATGTATAGACGTTGAGTTGCTGAAATGGGGTAGTGTCGACGTATACTGAGGAGGTGGGTGAGGATGAGAATTGACCATCGATGGGATCTGGGCAAGTCGTGGAAGGTGGTGCGCCGGCGAAGGCCACATCAACCGGAAAAAAGAAGAAGAAAATGAAGGAGAATAGAGATATGAAGAGGAAAATGGTGTCATCTGAAGGTGGTCCTTCTATAGAGAGGAGCAAGGTATTGCTAGGATAGGTTCCTCGGCGAGGATCAAGGAGAGAGCAGCGAGATACAAGGGCCACTATAGAGATGGTCGTGCTGGGGGGCAGGAGTTTGCTCAAGCGCTGAAGTGCTCTTTAGAGGACAAGTTTTGTGAAGTGCCTTAGTCCAGCTTCTCGAGCAGTTTCCTTCAAGATGAGGATATTCCAGACATCTTTGCGAGTATCGCTAAAGGACCGTCGACTACATCGCCCATTCTTGCCCTAGTTTTTTTCAAAGCTGTCGAGGCAGTAGCAGAGGGTATAAATGCAGCTAAAGTCCATAAAACAGGTGCAATGGTCATTAGCAGTGGGGAATTGGAGGACGAGGGTGTTCCTTCTCTGGAGGCAGGTAGGTGTGTCTGGTGCAGGGGAAGGTTTTATTGGGGGCCAGGAGACTTCACATAGTCAGTATGTTCCCCCACATCCCCATGTTGCTTCGCTGTGAGTGGAGGAGATTCAGTGCTGCTCGGGGTTGCCTTAGGGACATGGATTACCAATTCAGAAACTCTAAAAGACATGGCAGTGTCTTATTTTAAAGACATTTTTACGGCTTCGTCTATTAGGAGCATGCACCTTCCAGGAACCTTTCCGCCACTTCTTGCTAATGATGCGTCCGCTCTTTGTCATGCCGTCACACTTCAGGAAGTCCGAGCAGCAGTATTTTCTATGGGCTCGTACAAAAGTCCCAAACCCGATGGCTTTCATCCGGTGTTCTTTCAAAAATTCTGGGACGTTCTCGGCGAGGACCTTCATAATCTCGTATCTAAAGCATTTGAAACAGGCTCATTTCCAACGATGCTCAATGAAACCCTTCTCCACCTCATTCCCAAGGTTGAAAACCCAGACTCTATCAAGCAATTTCGACCTATAGGATTATGCAACGTGTCCTATAAAATAATTACCAAAGTGCTTGCGTCTCGGCTCAAGCCCGTGCTCATGCGTGTTATAGGACCTGCCCAAAGCAGCTTCCTCTTAGGTCGTCAATGCAAAGATAATATTATTGTGGCCCAAGAACTACTCCATACTATGCGTAAAAAAATCTGGAAAGCATGGGCTCGTGACGATAAAAATCTATCTTGAGAAAGCCTTTGACCGCCTCTCTTGGTCTTTTATAGAGGGCACTCTCCGGCTTGCTGGTCTTCCTAAGAAACTTACAAATCTGATCATGTTCTGCATCACTACACCCTCCATACGTCTTATATGGAACGGGGAACTTACAGATGCTTTTCAGCCATCACGAGGAATTCGACAAGGAGACTCTATTTCTCCTTATATTTTTATTCTTTGCATTGAGCGTCTGGCTCTTCTCATTGGAGATAAGGTGCAAAACAAAGAGTGGACACCCTTTGCAGCCTCATGACGAGGGCCAAGAATTTCTCACCTGTTCTTTGCAGACGACCTACTTCTCTTCGGAAAAGCGAGCATCAAGAAAATGAAAATCATAATGGATTGCCTTGATCAATTCTCTGATGCATCTGATCAAAAAGTGAGCTTGAGCAAATCGGTTATTCTTTTTTCCCCAAATGTCACGACTTCCCTCCGCCACACTATCACGACTATGTCTGGTATTCCTCAAGCAACAATGCTAGGACGCTATCTTGGCATTCAGACTTGTGATGGTCGTATTTCTCGTAACTTGTTTGCTAACGTGGTGCAACGGGTTGAGAAACGAATGTTTTCGTGGCGCACCAAATTCTTTTCTCTGGCAGGAAGACACACACTCATCAAAGCGGTCTCCACCTCTATCCCGCTACATAATATGCAAACTTACAGATTCCCGAAACTTATTCACAATAAGCTCGATAAGATCAATCGGGACTTTCTCTAGGGTAGCTCGGATAGGAAAAGACGTATCCATCTTGTGAACTGGAAAACAGCATGCCTTCCTAAGGATAGAGGCGGCTTGGGAATACCCTGTATGGAAACTTTGAACAAATCCATTCTTATGAAACTTGCATGGGATTTGTTAAATAAAAAAGATACTCTCTGGGTACGTATTCTTCTGGAAAAATATACAATGGCGACATCTGGTCGGCGAGGAAATCCTCCTCATGCTCTCCTCTTTGGAGACAATTATTTGATAGCTTTGCTCAGCTACGACATGGGATTAAATGGGCTGTCCGAAATGGTCAAAATACGAGTTTTTGGGACGATTGGTGGACTGGAAACAAGGCTCTCATTCACTCAGCCATCCTCCCAATTCCAGACGACATCCGACACATGACTGTTGCCGAGCTCATTAGTGAAACCAACCAATGGTCATGGCATCGTTTTCAAAACCTTCTCCCGATGCGCCAAGTCGCAGAGATCGCTAGCATCAAAGTCAATAAATTTTGCAATATTTCTGACTTGCCTAGTTGGGGTTTCTCAGATGATGGAAAATTTTCTGTCAACTCGGCTTGTGAAATGATTGATGACATTGAGACGCCAAGATCATCTATATGGAGCCTGGCATGGAAATTGCGTACGAAACAACGCATAAGGACTTTTATATGGCTGGTCCTTCATAACAAATTGCTCACGAACGAACAACGTCTCCAACGCCACTTGACTGACAATGTTACATGCCCTCGCTGCCCTTGCGACAACGAATCACTTCTTCATATGCTTCGGGACTGTCCTACAAGTCGCTCCATATGGCTTGGCCTTCTCCCTCCAGAGGTGGTATACGACTTCTTCAATTGCCAACTCTACGACTGGACTCGAGAAAATCTTAGCAAAATCTTCCCTCTTTCGGGATACACAACACGATGGGCGACAGTTTTTGCTACGGCGTACTGGAAGATATGGACATGGCGATGCAAAACGGTTTTTGAAAATCAGAAACTCGATCCTACTCGAGCATGCGGCTGGATACGCCAACAAGCACAAGACAACACGACTGCATGGGCTAAGATTAAAACACTTCAACACCCAAGCCATACTAAAGTAATCAAAAGCCTAAGCTGGACACACCCCCAGCTTGGAGTTGTCAAAATCAATGTCGATGGAAGCGCAATTGGTAATCCGGGTAACATTGCATGTGGAGGAGTTGGGCGCAACGCCAACGGACAATGGCTCTTCGGGTTTGCAGCAAACTTAGGATTTGGCACAATCACAAATGCGGAACTTTGGGGTATTTTTCATGGCCTATCGGAAGCTCTTCGTCGGGATATTCACCATGTTGTTATCTTTTGTGACTCTCAAATTGTTGCCCGCTTGCTTAGTTCGCAACCACCTGATTCTCATCCTCTTAAAAACTTAGTTGCATCTTGCTTGGACCTGATCCACAGATTCGGATCATGCGATATCAAGCACGATTTCAGGGAAACCAACTTTGTTGCGGATCGACTGGCTCACCGTGGACACTCGCTTCCTTATGGAGTTGAAACTTATGATCAGCCTCCTGAGAATATCTCACATTACCTTCTCTTTGATGTAGTAGGCGGCATTAGCTATCGAACAGTTTCGGAATAGCTTACTTACCCCTGGGGTGACCCCCTCCCTTTGTACGCAAAAAAAAAAAGTATTCCCAGGGGTGTGTGTTATATTCGTGATTTGATACCGAGTCACGCTTTGGTAATACACATGACTGAGTTGTGGAGATGTTACCTAATCTCTTTTGCTCTCCAAACAGACTACGAGTCATTGAATATGGTTATAATAGGTGATGAAAGGGGAAGAAGACTGTGGAGATTCCTTTTTCTTTCTTTTTTCTATTTTGTTTTTCTTCCTATTTTCATATAACCGCCAAGTACCAAGTCGTTTGTGTTTTTCCTTTAGTTCTACATAAAAATTGTCTCCATGTCTTTAGAAGCTTTTGATGTGTTAGCTTAGTATACAAATGTTTGAAGAACAAAATGTCCACTAATTCATAATTTAAGAGTACAAAAAAGTTAATTTTGTATTGCAGGATAGAATAGTCAAATTGTCATATCTTGAAAATTAATCTTACTAGATCTCTTATTCAACCAAACACAAGATTTAAGTAACAATTGACCCCTTATTTAATCTGTCTAAATCTCACCTTAGTAACCATGCTGATTATCCGCAAAACAATAGGTAATTTTTTTTGTGATTGTCATAAATTATTTGATATATTATGTGGAAGTTATTCAAAAATCATAAATTACGAGTAGAAATAACACATCTAAATATAATGATGTTATTAGATAAAATACATGAATTGAATACATCTAAGCATAATGGTGTTAATAAATAAAACACATAAATTCAAATTCAATTTAATCAAAAACAACTTGCACATAATTATTTCAAACAAAAACATGTTATGTATGTACTTAACTATGATGTGACGGAAAGAGAAAAAAGTGTAATGTATCAATGAACTTGAGGGTAGTGAAGCCTACATTGTGAAAAAGTATGGTTAAACAACTTTTTTTGTTTTTGACAAAAATCACTTTTCGTTGTCTCAAAATAACTATCCAAACACATTTTTCGATGAACAATACTATTTTTAAAATTTCTAACGATTTGTTTCTAAAAAGCTATCCAAACAAAGTTCTAAACGGTCAAAGACATATTCAAACTTCTCTGAATTATTGTAGTATAGCATCAAGTAGAAATTGAACTCCAATTTTTGTGTGCTTCCATCAACAACAACAACCAAGCATGTAATCCCAATTAAATTGGGGTAGGCTATATAAACCATGAATGAATCACGTCGAGTCGTGAACATGAATTTTCTGCCTCCATATGTTTCGGTTGACGAGCATGTGTTCATTTAGATCTTTTAGCTTCATGCCGTTCCGTATGACCTCCATTCACGTCTTTTTCGGTCTCCCACGAGCTCTAGCCGTCTGTCCTAAGTCGAGATCTTCAACTCGTCGTAGCGGTGCATCTACGGGTCTGGGTTTAACATATCCAAACCATCTTAAACGGTTTTCTCGTATTTTCTCGTCGATGGCCGCTATAAACCCCTCGACGAATAAGGTGCTATCGGAATAATATCCCTCGGGACTTAAATGACTCGAATAAAGGGATTAAAACCCATCGAAGGTATTATCGGAATAATATCCCTCGGGACTTAAATGACTCGAATAATGTAATGATACTTATAGCTCCCAGAGCATCTGATATAAAAGGCACTACCAGTCTTAGATGACTATACGATGCCTAAATATCGCCGATGCTTTAGCAAGCTGACAAAGTATCGTAGAATAATGAGTATCGATGATTAGTATCACAACTAGTATCGTCATTAGTATTTTAACTCTGATGGATGAACTACCCAAAGAACACGATGGCAGATAAGGAATCCAAGTCACGATTATCCAAAAGACCTTTTATTCATAAAGACCAGGTGTCATTACAATACACCAATCAGCACGATGAACACTAGGTGTCGTTACAATACCAAGATGAATCAGCACGATGGGCACCAGATGTCGTTACAATACCAAGATGAATCAGCACGATGGGCACCAGATGTCGTTACAATACCAAGATGAATCAGCACGATGGGCACCATATGTCATTACAAGCCAAGATGTATCAGCACAATGGTCATCAGATGTCATAACAGTTCAAAATCTGCCAACTCGATAGATACCAGATGTCTTTGTATTAAACATGTATATTTTCTCTCAATAGGCTATAAATACCGGGATCCTGAAAAGGAAAAAGGGGGAGGCAAGTGAAAAGAAAAAACAGAAAAACATTTGAAAGAAAAAAGTTTCGATATTAACTAAGATTCATCGTTAGTGCTCAGGCAAGGTATTTTCCGATACTTACATATAATTTCTCCTGCTTGGGTTAACAAATGGCGCCGTCTGTGAAAAAGCGCCATGACATAATTGCCTTTGAGTAATGCTAACGAGGGAATCAAAAGAAACTATTTTGAGGTAAAAGAATGGAAGGTTCGGTCAATCGTGATAGGCAAACAGAGAACCACGAAGGTGAAAGTATACGTCAAGAATCTACTAAAAATCCCATGGGAAATCCTCTCCCCGCTCCAAATACAGATTATATCAATGTTCCGAGGTCGGTGTTTGAAGATTTGATGGAGGTAGTCCTAAGGAGAGCGATCACGTTCACCATCTACTACGTTCACAGAAGCTGGAACTGACAATGTTCCGAGAGATAATGTTAGCCCTAGAAAAGGGGCAGATGCAAGGTTATCAGTTGAAACCATCAGAGTAGCACCACGGAATAAGCCATCAATGTCAGGAACATCGGAGGACCACAAGGACTCTAGGCTAGAAGTTATCACATAACCCTCAGGACCCAGTCGGGTGTCGTTGAGCTCATGTCCCGAAGAAGATGAACTATCAGGATATTGAGAGATGATAGCTAAGGGACCCAGAGAGTTGGCGGAAAAGGGTCTTATGACAAATCGTTCCATCTCATCGCCTGTTAAAAGTTAGAGTCAGTACTATAGTAATAAACACATAAAAGACGAGAAAAATTATTGATACTTACGGAGAAAAGGATTAGAATGCAGAGGCATCGGAGGGAAATCTGGCTGTTGCACTCCATTTTGCAGGCCAACCATAACTAAGGCAGACGAGTTCGTTAGTAAGGA
The DNA here is from genome assembly GCA_948329865.1 of Linaria vulgaris. NCBI lineage: Eukaryota > Viridiplantae > Streptophyta > Magnoliopsida > Lamiales > Plantaginaceae > Linaria > Linaria vulgaris. The sequence goes on along the minus strand of OX415253.1, from coordinate 18,837,331 downwards.
GCAGATATCGTAACACCCAGAGAATAACCCTGTGGAAGATAGGTATGCCATCTCGCGGACGAAAACTTCGGGGCAAGGCAGAACATACCCTAAACCCCATCGTAGGGGTACATCCCACGTTTCAGCAGACAAATTCCTCGGCTGAATAAAAAAGTATCTTTTCTTCCAATCTACTGCGAAGGAGAGTCGCCTAGGCATAGAATTGAAGCTATTGCATTGGTCTCGGTGGATTAAACGAAAGAAATTAAGGCCGTTGGGACAAGGGCGAAGAATAAAAGTAGCACCTACCCGATAAGGGGTTATTGAAACATTCAACAAGTGACAACACAGTATGAAACCCACTAGATGATGCAGGGAATTGGGAGTCAATTGGTTGGGACAGATTTGCCAATACTTGAATAGTGATTGCAAGAAAGGATGAAAAAATATACGCAAACCACAACGAGCTTGTTCAGAATAAATCGTTAGATACCCCAGAGGGGGTTCGAAGGCTCCATGATGAGAACGAGGGATAATAATATTAAAGTCATCGGGGTTCAAATTATATTCATGCAGTAATTGAAACACTGATTCTTGAGCCTCTACACTTCGACAGGAACCAACCCTATTACCTCCTATCATGGCATTAACGTTTAAGGAAAAAGTACTGAAAATCGAAGAGGTGTCTGTCGGATCATATGGTTCCCTGCATAGAAAGGTTAGGCGCAAAGAATCAGTAATGGAAGAATGAGTACGAGGGGCAGGAATACGACTCATAATGGCATTATCCTGATATAAGGAGGACAAGCCCCCCATAATTCTTCTCCCTCGGGCAAAATCTGGAGAAGGTCCATGATTGTTATGATGGGTATCTTCATTGTTGAGTACAGGATGTGCGGAAGGTGGTGTCATAACTTGTATAACAAAAAGAGAGCAAAGGAAGATGACCAGAAAAGCTAAAGGACAAGAAAGTACTTTTTGAGGATGAAAAATACAATAAGATCTATTTATAGAATCCTCCCTGGACATCAAGTAATAAACGTGTCCAAATTGAATCAACACTTGTGCTAAACAAAGATTCATGCAGATGCTAAGGTTGACACATTAGGAAGAATATTCTCAATAGTGGGAGACATTCTCTGGACATTAAACGTGAACCGTAAGAGAGATGTCAGGTAAGTCGGATGCAGAATTTGCAGAGTTAGTTGAAGAAAGGAAAATATCATTCATTAAAATAGTCAAAACAACATTCATCAGATTACATGCTTACAAATAAAAAAGAAAAGAAGGGAAATATTCTTAAAAGGTTACAAATTAACTTTGCTCAAAATATCATGGAAGATTGGCATTGGTGGCCTCAGTGTCCATTGAGTCTTGATTTGTCTCCGCAGTAACACCTTCAATGTGTGCGGATGGAGTAGAAGAGACTCTGGGCATTGGAGGAAGTGCAGAAACAGGAGGAAGAGATGGAGAAGGAGATCGGGCCGTCGCTCGATGATAAGTGTTATATGCCTCATTCATTGTTGGAGACCTTGATAGTAGAGTCCGAGGGTTGAGGGATCTCCAGCTGTCTTCATGATGGAACAACTTGTCTTCGCGGCACTTGTTTATGCAGTTTAAGAAGCCAAGTAATAGATATCCCATCAAATACCCCTGTTGACGGGCTTGGAATTCTCCCTCACAAAACTTGAGGGTCTCCTCATTCACTAGCTGCACAGCACTGGACAACCTAGCTTGCATGTCCCCAGGAGAAATAAAACCAGCGGGAGGAGCAGGAGACTTCTTCAATTCCTCTTTCAGCATCTCAACTCTCTCATAAACCTTTGATAGTTCCGTCTTCAACGCCTTTTTCCTTGGCCTCCCATGAGGATTTCTCATCTCTCAGTGGAAAAAGTTCGTCCTCCAAGGCATCAATCTCTACCCTCTGTTGTGATACAGAGTTGGCTGTTTGTTGAAGCTTGTCCTCTAGAATCTTCTCTCTGGTTAGACTCTGAGCGCAACAGGTTCGGAGTTGACTTATCTCCTTCTGGGCATCGACAAGAGCTTGATTCCTCTTCTTTAAGTCCTCCATAGCAAATGTGGCGATGGCTTGCGCAACATCAATCTCTCGCCAGTTGGAAGGGATGATCTTGGGTACCTAAAAGAGTGATAGATAAGGGTGTTAGATAGCCGAAATAGATAGGAATATACGAAGAGGATGCTCACCATTTGTACCATCCACTCAGAACAGAAGCGAGCTATTCCCTCGCTGTGTTGCGATAGAGGAGTAGTGGCGTTCAAATATTGAGTTACCACTTCCAATGCGTTTTCCAACTCGGTTTGGTTAGGTTGAACGCTTGACTCTGCCTTCTCACCCGTAGTATGGATCAAATATGGGGAGCCTGTGGGAATGAAACGACTGGAAAAAGGCATCCCTTCCCGCTCCAAAGATGCCGTCGTAGCCATGGGATGGGAGTCAGTAGTGATGGCTGCCGAGATCCCCAGAGTGGGCACCCACACGCTTTTTGCTATCAATAAAGGAAGCATCTCGTCCAAAAGAGAGAGATCTACTGTGGAGAAAATAGAATCAGATGCTGGTTTTTCCGATAGAGGATCTTCTCCCGATAAAAGATCATCTATAGATAGCAAGTTATGACTCGAAGGAAATTCTGAGTCACTTGGCAAAGTCACATCTGCACATAACCATCATGAATGGATAAGAATGTGAGATGAAACAAAAAGGAAAAATGTAAATAATAATAGCTAACCTGCTTTTAAAAAGGCATCGTCCTCTATCACGATGGCTTTACCTTTATCTGAGAAGAAAAATAGTTAAATAAGGGCAACAGATGTACAGCTAAAAAGAGTAGAAAATAAGTACCAGTAGTAGAAGGTGCCTTCGTCGTTGGGGATGGAATTGGTGATGGAAGGTCAGTTGACGGATGCTCGTAGGATGCACCCTCAGTAACAGGCAAAGGACCGCGCAGAATAGGAGACGCCACTACGCCAACGCGGCCAGATTCAGAAGAGTGGGAAGATACTTCGTGGACATGAAGTTTGTTGAGAGACTCGGAGTGAGTATGTGGCTCCTCAATAACTCCAATAGGCAGAGACATTAAATCTGGAGCATCGGATCCAATTTTGATTACAAAGTCAACTGCATCCTTTTCCGAAGGCTTGGTTGATTCACCCTCTTTGGATTCCAAGTGATCATTTTCACTGGAGGCCTGTTGAGTATCATCAAACAAACCACTCGTGTCCTCTGAGGGTTTGCCTTTTATTCGCAGAGTTGTAGAGTGTGAGGTTGTAAGTTTGCTCGATGCTGACTTCTTCAGGAGAGATACTGCAGCAGGAAAACATCAATAGGTTAAGATGAATATAAAATCATGGTATAGGATATATATGAGGTGAGTAGCTTCATACCAAAAATAGGCAGCTCTTCGTCGGAGAGGGATAAGAATGGCTTATCTTCTGACTCAATGTCTATCGGAGAAATCTTGAATAGCCCAGCAACTTTATACAAGGTACGATAATATACAGATTTTGATAGCTCAGTAGCATCGAGGACGAAATCGAAGGAAAGGGAGGGGTCAATTTTATAGAGAGGGGCTTCGGGAGTTCCCCAAGAGTAAGGAAAGTCCCACTTACCTCGTTCCTCAGGCTTCACAAAAATGAACTTATCCTTCCAACTACTATATGAAAGGTTAGTACCTACGACTACCCTCTTAAATTTATCACGATAGGCGAAGAAGTAAAAAGGATGGCCAGCGGAAGATACACTCACTTTGAAAATTGAAAAGAATCTCCTCACAGTGCACTTTATACCCGTTGATAGACACCAAAAAACAAAGGCTGATAAAATGATAAAGCTATTAGGGGTTAATTGACTCAGATAAACCCCAAACGCTTTGAAAACCTCGCAGTAAAAGGGAGGGAAAAAAGAACGAAGACCGGCACGAACCTGAGCATAGTATAGGGTAAGATAGCCATCGGGAGGGTTATCACCCCTTTCGTCTTCGGAAGGGATCCGAGGGTTCAAATTCCGCGGAGACGCTTTAAATTCCTCGAACAAGGCTGATGCTTCTTCCTTGGAAGTCGTGCTTACCACGTTGTCCACCCTCTGGTATTTGCGGGGTTCCGACGTCGGAGCTGCCTTAGCAGTGTTCTTTTCACGCTTTGAAGCGCGGGGAGGTTCACCCTCTTGAGCAGTTGCATGCATCTTACCCTTCCTTTTGCGGTGGTAAGTTTCCGCCTTCGGAGGGTTTTCAGACACTACCTCTATCGCCGCCGCGGCGCTAATTCCTTCTAATGCCGTCGCCGCCGTCGGCTTTGGAAAGAAAGATAGTAGCTCTGAAGAAGAGGGGTTGGTAGCCATGGGATTCAGTTGAAAGAGTAGATAATTGATGAAAAAGAAGAAGACGGAGATGAATCGCAATGGAGGAGCAAAATGGCGGAAATTGGGAATCGTGCTCTGGAAGAAAGAGAGAAGAGAAGAAATTTGCTTGGTGAAAGTGAGAAAGAAAATGAACAGTTGCCCTATTAAAAGAAAATGGGTAAGAGAAGAGAAGTTATGAGGCGTCATTATTAGGCACGTTTTCCAAGGAAGAGACGTTACGCCTTCGCGACCCCTGAAGAGGAAAGCGTCGTTTCTCCTCCTAAAACTCGTTACAATAAATGCCCGATAGGAGTAAGAATTATCTACATTTTTAGTTTCTGATGATTAATGAATACACCAGGAACTGGGGGAACTGGTGTAAACCCCTCGAAGAATAAGGTGCTATCGGAATAATATCCCTCAGGACTTAAATGACTCGAATAATGTAACGATACTTATAGCTCCCAAAGCATCCGATATAAAAGGCACTATCAGTCTTAGATGACTATACGATGCCTAAAAATCGTCGATGCTTTAGCAAGCTGACAAAGTATCGTAGAATAATGAGTATCGATGATTAGTATCACAACTAGTATTGTCATTAATATTTTAACTCCGATGGATGAACTGCCCAAAGAACACGATGGCAGATAAGGAATCCAAGTCACGATTATCCAAAAGACCTTTTATTCATAAAGACCAGGTGTCATTACAATACACCAATCAGCACGATGAACACCAGGTGTCATTACAATACACCAATCAGCACGATGAACACCAGGTGTCGTTACAATACCAAGATGAATCAGCACGATGGGCACCAGATGTCGTTACAATACCAAAATGAATCAGCACGATGGGCACCAGATGTCATTACAAGCCAAGATGTATCAGCACAATGGTCACCAGATGTCATAACAGTTCAAAATCTGCCAACTCGATAGATACCAGATGTCTTTGTATTAAACATGTATATTTTCTCTCAATAGGCTATAAATACCGGGATCCTGAAAAGGAAAAAGGGGGAGGCAAGTGAAAAGAAAAAACAAAAAAACATTTGAAAGAAAAAAGTTTCGATATTAACTAAGATTCATCGTTACTGTTCAGGCAAGGTGTTTTTCGATACTTACATATAATTTCTCCTGCTTGGGTTAACAGCCGCCACACCCAATTTATGCCGAATAACTTCATTGCGGACCTTATCTCTCCGGGTGTTACCGCACATCCACCGAAGTATGCGCATCTCTGTAACATTCATTTTCTGTGCATGACTTTGCTTAATAGCCCAGCACTCGTTGCCATAAAACAAAACAGGTCCAATAGCCATACGATAGAACTTTCCTTTAAGGTTTAAAGAAAACTTACGATCGCACAGGATCCCTGTTGCACTCTTCCACTCTGTCCATCCAGCTTGGATGTGGTGGTTGACATCTCCGTCTAACTCTCCATCCATATGTAGTATGGAACCTAAATACCAAAAATACCTACTTCTCGATATCTCTTGGCCATCCAACTGAACCATGTCATTGTTGTTTTTTCGTTGTTTGCTAAACTTGCATTCAAGGTACTCTGTTTTTGTTCAACTTAGTCGAAATTCGTGCTTCTAATGTTTGTCTTCATCGTTCTAATTTAGCGTTAACTCTCATTCTTGTCTATACGATGAAGACGATATCGTCTGCAAACAACATACACCATGAGACTCGATCTTGGATGGTTTTGATGATTTCATCAATTACAATGGCAAACAAAAATGGGCTCAAAACTAACCCCTGATGTAAGTCAATTGTAATTAGGAAGGCGTCTGTTAAACCGCCACAAGTTCGGACATTTGTCACCACATTCTCATACATATCTTTTATTATGTTGATATATTTAATGGGTACCTCCTTTCTTCACCAAGGTCCACCATAGTACCTCTCGAGGTACTTTGTCATATGCCTTTTCGAAGTCGATAAAGATCATATGCAAATCTTTACTCTTTTCTCGAAAGCGTTCAATGAGCTGACGAATCAAATGGATGGCCTTTATGGTCGACCTTCCGAACATAATTCCAAATTGGTTCTCAAATATGGTAACAATTTTGTGTGCTTCCATATCAATAAGAAATCACTTTTATCTGGAATTAACTCCATATACATAAAAAGAATTCCGAATGGCATACACAAACAGCAAACTCACCAATCGTTAACTGAAAAGGAAGATATATATATATATATATATATATATATATATATATATATATGACGGACAAGACATAAGAAAAAGATGTATCAAACATAAATATCAGGTGGACCTAACGATCCCAATCTTAAGATTAAGTGTATAACCAGAAATTTACTTTTGCTTCACTGAGATTTTTGGCAGCTATACTAATGAGATAATACAATTTTTGCTCACCCCTACATAAAAGTGAATAATAACACAAAGAAAAATCCAGATAACACTAATCCCACAGTGATAGGATGAAACAAAAGAATTAGTTCATATACCTATTGAATTGGATTAAATGTCCTTAACAATAAGTTTCCCATTCAACAAAGGCTCGGATAGAATTCAGATGACTTCTTGAAACCTGCAAGATCTTCAATGACTTGCGCGGATGACATTTGTGCACCGGCATCTTTGAAGTCCGTGTTACAACCCCACAGGCGGATTGCAAGCCTCCGGCACTTTGGAGAAGGCTGCCTTAAATAAGTTTGATACCAATCGATAATGTCACTTTTTTTAATACCAATAAGTTCTTGTGCTTCCTTCTCAGACATGTCAAACATGTACCTGAAATCCAAAGAAGAGGGCGAGTAACGATGTATATAAGGTCCCTTTGAAGTTTCCCTTAGACATGCATTCTGTTCTTATGTCATGATACACCTATTCGATGACTACTTGCATCCAAGTCAATGAAGTATGAGAGATCCTTAAACCAAATCCAAGAAATCAAATTAAATTTGAACACTTTCAAGAAACAGAAAAATATGCAAATACCTCTTATCAACTATTTGACCCCAGAAGCGATTTGTTTCATATGAAAGAGATGGATCTTTCTCGAGGAGCTTTCCCATTAAACCATTTCTATAATTCTCAAAGGAATCGTGGTCAAGTCCAGTCTGCAGCACAATTGGAGTGTTCATAAGAACATAAAACATCTTTACGAGAAAAATAGTATGATTTTTTGTTTTGTTTACTAACCATGGAAGGAAATAGTCGATATCGATAAATACAATTGTTTAAATCATAAGCGAAGAGAAGTAGAACTAAGGTATAGTCTCAAGAGTTATGAGAATATGTACATAAATGTAACATACACACAACTGCAAGCTCTATCGACATTATGCAAAAATTAAGACCACCATACTTACCAACATTTCTTCTAAGCCATTTAGGAAATTGTCTATCCTCCCTTGTAAGTATACAGGGCTATATTCTGAAGATTGAACACGAAAACAAAATCCTAGAATCCGGTACGTTACTCGTGGGCTACAGTCAACTACATAACCAAGTTGCTCCTTTGTCCTGCATTTCAAAGCAAGAAATTATGCATGGGAAAATTTCACCTGCATGCAGTTGAGCGCATGAGGAGTATAAGCCTTCTTGGCAACTATTTCTTACAACTCTTTACTATTAGTTATCTGCTTATGTTCGTTCCCTACAAGCAAGGTGGTTCAAAACATTACTCATCAGAGACCAATATGGCCAGTCAAGTTGTAATATACCTCAGTTGATTAAACAGCGGTTCTTCCACAATTTCATCAAACAGGTCAGTTAGTGCTTTTAACTTGGTCAAATTTGTCCCTTCCTCCGGTTCAATCTGATAATAGAGCTGGCATAATAGAAAACAGAAAATATAAAGGACAACACTGGGAGTTCAGCAACAGGTATTAAAGCGCAATAGTATAGATTACCTCTATCACAGAGTTTGTTTCCAGCTTATTTTTTACTCTGACATCTCTAACAAGATCGGCACTCGAAGGAAGAGACATCACAAACTCTCTATGTCTCAACTCAATGGGAATAGGCTGTACAGGGAAATTACTTCTGAATATATTTGATATGGAAAGAGCTTCCTCTTCCAGCAAATTCCCATGGCAAAGACCCTCAATATATAACTTCACAAAGACAGATGCAAAAAAATCAGGCTGCTGTAGGTGTATAAAAGAAATCTATTGAGAATACAATCACGAAATCATGTCACATTAATGCTTTTAACTTTCTAACCAGAAATCTCCCTCAATTGCTTTCTTGTTAAAGCATAAACTCCGTAAGTAATTTTATAAGCACCCGGAGTTATATTAGAGGTGTTTCTCAATAGGTTTTAGATTCCCGTCCCTGTTCCCCTAGTGTTAGAATGTCTGCCATTTTAGTAACTATTTCTTAAACTGCAGGGGGCAGGAAAAAGGAAAAGAGTTACTCGAGTTCATGGAATGCTCTATGTTTGCTAAGACAGGTGGTATGAGTTCAAGCATATAAGCACAAAAACCAAAATAACTTCTTTACATCCGGAGTCCGACACACAGCCCGTGTTATAAAACAAGGGTCAATGCGATGCAGGTGCTCCTGGGTAGTAACATTCTTTTTGGAGTCTCTCTTTTACTGGAACTTCATTTTCATGTACGATGCTTGTAAGTTGTAACCTTCGATAAATACGAAAGTGTTTACCACCTAATTTTAGCAAACAAATCACCCTTGAATACCAAAGATCCTGACTAAGTTGTGAGACCAGAACAAAAACTACGTGAAGAATATGATATTTCCACCAAGACTCTAAATCAACAAAACAAATCTACTCGACTCCAGATAGAGTCTTTGATCTCGTGGTTCATTGACAAATTACATTTCTTCCCAACTCCCAAGTGTCGCTCATGAGAACTATTCAAGTCTGATTTCTCCTACCTATGATTTCATTTTTGAGGTAAAAGGTTTGAAACTAATAGACAACCTAAAATGGAATATTTATAGCCCAGTAGACTGAGAAAGCTTTCCTATGTCATACATGCTTTAATATGCAGATATCTTTTGCTTGCAGACTTGCAAATCAAATGGATAAGCATAGGTAAGAAAATATATCATTGAATAACAATATTATTGTAAATAGTTTCAGAAAAAAAATGTGAGACTTAATACCTCCATACTTAATACTTTTATGTACTTTCTTACTTAATACCTCCATTTCACCTAACACTCTTACCCAATGTTCTAAACTAAAGGTTAACCTTATCTATCATAAGTCAACTTTCACCAAAGAATGTCTTGGCACGTTACTCGGCGTACTTTGTGTCATCTTACATACCTAAGGGACCGACAAACCTTGATCGACGTGCAAATGTATTTCAGTAAATACCTGAAGATACACTTCACAACTTTATAGACCTTGACGTGTACTCATCCGTTATTGCGACCGCAACTTGGGCACTACCGCATACCCCTGCTACCCAATCGAACTCACCAAGAACTAGCACCTAAGGGCCCCAACTGGGATTGTTAGACATGAAGCAGGTGGTTGTCAATAATATATTTCTGCATAAGTATTCAATGTCCAGTTAATATAGAACAAACAAGCACAATCCTACTCCATTCAGCAGTCTAAGATAATCCAACTACACTAAGAATCTAAGAAAACCAAACTAAGCTAGGCACTCCAGTTCATAACTACATTAGAACTCTGATTCCTTATACACAATGGAAACTTGGTGCTAGGAGAATGTCACTTCAGCAAACTTGAGAAACATACGAAACAAAACAAGATTTGCGTATGAAGCTATCTTGTTGACCTGGATTGACCAGGGACTTAACAAAATAACCCTCTCTTCACAACCTATAAATAGAAGATCAAAATTATAACATGCAACGTGATTTCTAATCATCCCCAAGCTATAGAAATTGATTTCGGGTGCTTCTTAAAGGGCCTTAGTAGGGGCATTTAGTTAGCAAGGACAAGAGCACTTCACCCCAACCCACTCACACCAAAAAAACGAGTTTTCGCACTTTACACCCCCCCCCCCCCCCCCAACCACCACCACCAAAACAAAATCAAAATTAAGCACCTGGCCCCCTAACCATATATAATTTAGAGCACTTTGCCCCCCAACCAATCAACTTTTAGCCATATTTCTTGAAGAAAAAAATATTGATAACGTGTATTTTTCAATGTTATTATGTGTTAAACACATTTAAGAAAAGAACATGCACATTGTTTACTTTTTTATAACAAGTACCACATTAAAGCTAATATGATTACTTCTTTTTTCAATTTTCAAATAAAATATCCGAAATAACATTTTTTGTACTAAAGCAGTACTAAATAAGTTAAAGATAGATTTCAATCAAATATGAACGAAAATATTTTACTCAATGAAGTAACACATTCTATTTAAGCTTAGATAATGTCTAGAAACCAATTTTGTAACTCAATAAAATAAATACTTTACTCAAGTTCAATAAATTAGAATAAAACATTTTACTTAGCAAACTACTGTTTAAATTTAATTATCTCTAATAATTTGTCCATGTTTTCAGTTACATTGAGAAAAAACAATAATCATTTTATTCATCTATGTAATTTAAAAGATTATTATATTCAAAATAACCCTTTTCACCCAAAAATTGAATTGTATGTACCTTGCTTCGCCAAAATATATTTGTACGAAAATACAGAGATGCACATGATCATATTTGAGAAATACCGCTGAAAATAATTCAAGGGAAAGTGATCAATTTTAATTTCTGGGGGTTAAAGTGCCGAAAATCATTTTTTGGGGTGAAGTGCTCTTTTCCCTAAAGTAATATTATTAAACTTTCAAGACCAGAACTAAACAAATATACAGTCAGAACTCAAATACCCAAAATCTACGTGTCCAAAGTCCACCAAAATTAAAGGCTAAAAACACCCACAAAAGGCTTTTATGGAAATTGATCTAGAAATAAGGAACTCCAAACCCAAGAATAAAGATTCAAAGTACCAAATACCCAGACCTAAACTCCAATACCTTAGTTGACTGAGTCAACCCATAAATATCATGCAGTTGACTCGACTCAGTAACACCCGAAGAAATGAGCACGAAGTAGAAACCTCACTGGCAAGGAAGAGAACAACGAGTTACTTGTTCAGGAGGTAGAGTAGGTGGTGGCGTAGTCAACAGTGGCATCAAACAAAAATTGGCCAAAACACTTGAGCAAAGATGGCAAACTGTAGTTGACAGCAAACTAAAGTACCCATGAGTACATAAAAATGGAAATTGGGAGTGCTAATGTTGATACAGCTAACAGGATAGAAGTTGTCAACAGGTAACGAGGGAAGAGTAGAGTTTCTGGGCTGCCCACCGTGAACTAGAGGTGTCGCACCAGGTTCACCTTGCCTCGAACTACACAAAATAGAGATAGACGATTATGAATGACAGGAGCCGAACTAGAGGCACAAATGTAGAAGACGAGCAATATTGGAGCTCAGATTGTTGAAGACACAGCTATAATTCCACACGATTAGATTGTGAAATCATGGCAACCGACAGAGATGACCGCCATTACCTAAACTGGAAAGGTTGTGATGGTAACTGTGTTGACTAGGAGAAAACTTGAATGCGGTGACTGAATAACAACAAAAACAGGGGTCAACAAAACAAAGAGACTAATAAAATGGTGCCGATGCCACAGAGGCCAACAAAACAAAGAGACTAATAAAATGGTGCCGATGCCACAGGCAAAGGAGGTGGCGCGATGACGGCAATGTAAGTTGCTCATGTACTTAAAAAATCTATTAGAGAAACTATTACGTCTCTCGTACCATGTCAAATTTTAACTTCCAACTACTTATGTTCTATTATGGATGGCCTAATGATATACCTTATATCATAAGTCCACTTTGTGCCTTTCCATGTTACTCCTACAACCTCACCTACCACTTATCAACATGTCGATTACATACCTTTACACTTTCGACGTATTTAGGGACCTCAAGAACATCTATCAACCTTGTAACACATCACACTTGAATTCACTTCAAGACGTATTCCAAACTTAATTGACCCCGAGGTGCGCTTATCCCGCAACTGCACCTCAACATAGGTTTTCATGCACGTAATTAACTTCAACACTGGTACCTCTAGTCGTTGTGATCATTGTGAGATGGGACTTGTGATAATCATAAGACGTGGACTAATGGCAGTTCCATATGTGGAGAATGCTATATTAGCAAATTAGTATAAACTACAAAAACCAAGCCAAGATCCACGCCCATTGTACATCGGGTTGGCCTGAACTAACCCAGGAGCTTACTCAATGACCTAATCTCACATCCTCGCCAATAGAGCCAAGGTACGTGATTTCCACTCCATCCTAGGCTTAAGTAGTCAACTTCCACGTGCTTAAATTAAATTAAACACTGAACCATCTTAGTTTGGGCACCCACTCATCCAGCCTAATGTGCATTCAGAGGATGGCGGTAATATTGATGTGGCCAAAAGTGGATCCCACAAATCACCAAGCTGACGGCCAAAATCAAAATTGTGTAGGTCAATGCATCAGTAGGCCTTCTAGAAAAGGTATTGACATCAAATTCATATAGAACATAAAACAAACAAACTCAAATAAAACAAAGCGTATTTATGGATCTTATATAGATCTATATAACTATTATTGTGTGTGTGTCTATATATATATATATATATATATATATATATATACATTTGTTATGCACATGCATGAAAAACACGACTTTGTTTTATGATATGTTTTCATTAAAAATTAAATGACTTGAAGGCAACTAATCGGCTAAAGTCACTTATGCTTAACTAAAGAGACAAATGACCAGATTCAATAATAACAAGACTTTTCCCAATGAAGGCTGTCACTGCGTGTGGTTTAGCCTTGTCATGCCGAGTTCTTCATCCTAACCAAGTAGAGTTTTGACCTTCACTTTCCATTGTATCTCTAGGTGTATGAGGAAAAATCAATTCCTGCTCTAACTATACAACTCCATTTCAACATAAAATACTTCTTACACACTCACCTACGAGTACAATTTCATCCACGGGAGTATGTGCTAAGAAGTCTCAATGGATATTGTATAAATACACACTGAAAACGCGCATATAAAGACAAAAAGATGCCACGTGATGTCACTACAAGAACTAAATAAATCTCTTGAAGATATCTCGTGATTGTCGAAGCAGCTGAGGCACATCATCCACAACATCTATAAAAGTACCTCACACTCACAAAGAATAGGTATATAAACTATACAGCAAGCCTTCTCCAAATCACAAAAAGATCCGCCTCCTCCCAGTGTAGCCCATTATACTGTGTCTGATTGAAAAGTGGATATGGCATTTAACCGAGCTAGTGAAAGAATTGGACAGAAGTAGTTGATGCACATTAGTATGATATAAATCTAAGTGATCTTGAGTTGCAAAGTTCCAGTAATTTTTGTGCTGTTGATCGCCTAAATGCCTCATAACCATTATAGCATTATTACCACTTTATTCAAATTGTTTTATTACATAACTTTGTTTATGAATAATCACCTAATCAGACATTTCTAAAGCTCTTAAAGATGTGCTCCCAGAACAATCCATTTAGATCATTGTTTACCTCAACAACTTTACTGCTTACAGAACAAACACGCAAATGTAAGCTGTACAGTAATAAGTTCCGAAATACCTACAGGTTAAAGTTGTTTACTCTGAAACAAAACATTACTAACAGAAAAATATCTTTACTGATTTCCAACCTGGGAAAGAAGATCTGGCACAAAAGCCCTTAAATCTGCAGGGCACAAGTCATTTAGCAAGCATAACTTCTCCTCAACATCCCAGAAACTCTGACATAAAACTTGCAGTCTTAAGTAGGAAGCATGATTTAAAGGTTTCATGTTCGTGTTTCTCAAAGTTCTCTCCATGTCTTCTTTAACAACCTGTCAAAAAACAGATCATGAGCACATGGAAAGACCTAAAAACTTGAAGAAGCAACTCACCCTCAAGAGAGTTGTTGAAAGTTCACTCTTCTTTCTGAGAAGTGAAGGATGTGTGGGTCCTCTTAAATGCATACCAAATGAGGTGCTGACAGCTATAACTTAATTTAATGATTTGAAAAGAGTTATTTGCTTAAATTGCTAATCTTCCCGGAGGACCCGGACTACATTAGCTGTAGCTTCAATGTGATGAAAATGTATGCATGAATAAGAGCAGAAGAAAATTGTATGATTCAGTAGCGAAAAGGTAGGAGCCCAAAATTAGGCACAGTTTTAGAACAGAGCTTTCGGGAAATAAAAGGGAAAATAATAAAAATAGCACATCTGTTATAGTTACATATCATATAGTTAAAAAAAAAGTGAATATATTCTGATCAACTTTTTACTGAAGCATAACTCCACATCAATATATACTTTCTTTGAGAAGAGAACCACAGTACATACCATGAAGCGATCATCCTTTGGCGAAAATGAATTAGCTATTGCCAGAACTTTAGATAAAAGAACTGAAAGCTTGTCATTGAAACCATACAGCTTCAGCTCTAGTTTATCACCATATAGAGAAACAGAACTTTCTAATTTTGCCACACTGGCCTGCAAGAAAAGATACTTTTTTTAAGAGCATAAATACACAAGTACAGTCTCAGGACCACCGCACAAAATACAGACTAGAGAAGAAAAGTAAAAGAAAGAAAGTAACCTGATAAATAGTCTCGTTGAGCTCATCTTTTAGAAGCAATATAAACAATTCAGTCAACACAGCACTTCGTATGCTACTATATCCTCCTTTGAGTGTAATGCGGAAATAAGTATTAGCACGAGGAAATTTAAAAGTCTTATCAAGCTTGTACCACAACTTTATGTAAGATTCATCAAGTATACATCTGGGGTATGATGCATCAGCAAGTTGACAAGATACATGGTCGGCACGTATGGAAAAATCATGAGGAATGAATTCGTTCTTTGCGGGAAGATGTAAAGCTGAATCAATTTCTGGAGGATTCTCCCATAACTCCATCAGAGAAAATGGAATATCTTCCTCACAATATTGTGATCCAAACCATGGCTCAAGCTGTATATCTGCAATCCATACAAAGGAGGAAGACAGATTAACTTAGAGTGAACAATAATTATTAACAGACAAGCAGGATCAATATCAAAAAAAGCGCAAAGTATTTTTGAAAAGAAACTTCAAAACCGATCAACTATGGAACCATCAATTCATTCATGTGAACCAGAAACTGGGTCTATTACTAATCAGATGATTCAGTCTTCTATCTGCTGAGGAGCTGAACCATGACTATTAACCTTAAAATGACCAGCCACTTAGAAAAGGTGGCATTAGCACAAATTTCATTTCTTGACTAGTCAACCTGACATGACAAGTCATTACCAAGGACATTTTACATGCACAACTCTAAGCAAAGTATAAATTGGAATCGAGAAAACCAGCTTCAGAATGCTACTACATGCAGTGCTGGTGCTTTAGATTACTGAGTTACATCTATCTTTTTAGCCCTGCATATCCTTTTCCAGAAAGATCAGCACATTTCATTAGTTAAAAATAAAAAATAAAAAAGTAAAGTAAATCCACAATCATATTTAAATTGATCTGATTCTGTCTTCTTCCATTAAATTAGAGTCTTTTCTCCAAATAAAGCACTGTATAAAAACTTTGCCTTCAAAATTTTAAATATGCAAAACCAGTTTCGGCCCCTTGAATTTAGATGCCTAAAACTGCTATTTACTTAAGGTTTAGATATGAAAATCAATTTATGACAATGAGGAACAGGTTTCGTGGTACAACAGTCTGTTATGTAATTTCAACAATGGATCAATTCATAAAGTATGCAACCATTGCGGTTAAGAAGGCTACTATCATCTCAATGTTATTAGTACATATGATTTCTATATAGTCAACTTACCAACAAGACAAGCTTACTCAGCTATTTCATCAAGCATGCATACAGCCATCACGTCTTATCCATAGACAGAAAAACAACTTACAAACATGTTCAACCATCTTTTGACAAATTTAGCCGCTGGTTCTAAAGATGAGTGAAGTACGTGATTGCAAGGATAAAAGCACTGATGGAAATTTGGTGAATAAAATGTTACCATGTGATTTGTTAAATGACTTGGTTAATACGTCGACTCTCATGTTTCCAGGCCTGAAGAAACCCAGAACTTGTTTTATTTTCTCATCATCCCAGACTTTGTATGCATAGTCACCATAGATAACATGCTCTGGCGGATAAACAAGCAGATGCTCTGCAACAATAAATGTAAGTCAATCGACATGTCGTGATCTTGATATAAAGCAAATATGCCAAAAAATCCTATATAGAAAAACATAGGAAGAAATATATAGCTAACCCTCAATTTCAAAAATAGCTTTTAAATCTCAAATATATACCACAGACTCTACTAAAAAATTGTCGCAGAACACAAAAAACGAGCTGACTTAAGCAATTCTCAGGGCATGAACAAATGTGATGACGCTCAGATACATTGAAATTGCTAGATACCAGGGCAACATGCAAAATTTATTTAAATAAATATACATACTACATGTTATCTTTTATTAACTTCATAAATACAAATGAGTACAAAATTTGAAACAGATGGAAGTTCTGAGAGTAGAATGTTGTAGGAAACAATTAATACTAGACCAATGCATTTGTAATTTACCATTTTGCTGAAGAAATCATAGACCGTTTAATGGTCACACACTGTCATCTGATAAATAAACTAAATAAACACAATAGCATAGCAAAAAGAATAAGACGTTATTTAAATATTTATCATATTGTTCTCGCTGCTGCAAGCTGCGGTAAGAATACCGAGATGATACAAATGTGGAGAGGAGAAATACAATGAAAAGAATAATTTGAGGTAGACAGAAAACCATAGCTTAAACTGCTATTAACTTGAAAATCTTGTGATATGTTCTGTTTCTGGAACTTTTTTGAACCTCAGATGAGAGCCAGAAGAGTGGAGGAAGAGTACGCTAATACCTCTATATAAGAACAAGGGCGATGTCCAAAACTGTTCTAACTATCGTGGGATAAAGCTTATGCCTCATACCATGAAGCTATGGGAGAGGGTGATCGAACACCGATTGAGACAAATTGTTCCCATATCTGAGAACCAATTTGGATTTATGCCCGGAAGGTCGACCATAGAGGCCATCCATTTGATTCGTCAGCTCATTGAGCGCTTTCGAGAAAAGAGTAGAGATTTGCATATGGTCTTTATCGACTTAGAAAAGGCATATGACAAAGTACCTCGAGATGTATTATGGTGGACCTTGGTGAAGAAGGGGGTACCCATTAAATATATCAACATCATAAAAGATATGTATGAGAATGTGGTGACAAGTGTCCGAACTTGTGGCGGTTTAACAGACGCCTTTCCAATTACAATTGGCTTACATCAGGGGTCAGCTTTGAGCCCATTTTTGTTTGCCATTGTAATTGATGAAATCACCAGAGCCATCCAAGACCGAGTCCCATGGTGTATGTTGTTTGCAGACGATATTGTCCTCATCGATGAGACGAGAATGGGAGTTAACGCTAAATTAGAACGATGGAGACAAACATTAGAAGCACGAGGATTTCGACTAAGTCGAACAAAAACAGAGTACCTCGAATGCAAGTTTAGCAAACAACGAAGAAACAACGATGGCACGGTTCAGTTGGATGGCCAAGAGATACCGAGAAGTGCGCATTTTCGGTATTTAGGCTCCATACTGCAGATGGATGGAGAGTTAGATGGAGACGTCCACCACCGCATCCAAGCTGGATGGACAAAGTGGAAGAGTGCGACAGGGATTCTGTGCGATCGTAACTTTCCTTTAAAGCTTAAAGGAAAGTTCTATCGTACGGCTATTAGACCTGCTTTGCTTTATGGCTCCGAGTGATGGGCTATTAAGCAAAGTCATGCACAGAAAATGAACGTTACAGAGATGCGCATGCTTCGGTGGATGTGCGGTAACACTAGGAGAGATAGAGTGCGCAATGAAGATATTCGGCATAAATTGGGTGTGGCGGCCATTGACGAGAAAATGCGAGAAAATCGTTTAAGATGGTTTGGGCATGTTAAACGCAGACCCATAGATGCACCGGTACGACGAGTTGAAGATCTCGACTTAGGACAGACGGCTAGAGCTCGTGGGAGACCGAAAAAGACGTGGATGGAGGTCATACGGAACGACATGAAGCTAAAAGATCTAAATGAAGACATGCTCGTCAACCGAAACCTATGGAGGCAGAAGATTCATGTTCACGACTCGACGTGATTCATTCATGGTTCATATAGCCTACCCCAATTTAATTGGGATTACAGGCTTGGTTGTTGTTGTTGTTGTTGTAGATGAGAGCCATGTTGAAGTTCTATATTGACATTAACTTTATCCAATGTCCCCTCACGGGCGATGTTCTATAATTCATGAAAAATAGGGGATGTTGATGTGACTTGACCAAATAGTGATTCTCATCCTAATTCCGACCATTATATTTGGTAACATATCAATGTTAACATGAACTTGGCAAGTCAACTAATCCACATGAGCTAATCTCACTTGACCATAATGATGAGCGCTCCCATTGATGCTAAAATCATACACAAAACAAAAAAATAACAAAAACAAAAAAAACAGTAATAACATTTGTATTTGTAAACATTAGGATTTGAAGCAAACAGAAATAGCTTAGCGAACTATTAACTTATCGGGTAAAAAGCATCAAACCTCCCAACATATACCACATTTCACAACTTTCCACTGAAGGAAAAACAGAGCATGAACCTCCTCAAACTCCATTTTCACAACTTGCCCCTATAGAAGAAACAAAACATTATTCCCCCCTCTCCCTCTCCCACCTCCCCAACGTTTCAAATGATGTGCGTTCAAATTTCCAACAAAAAAAAATCACTGAAAAGTTTATTTTCGCCATAATATGATATGAATTGAAAATATAGGGCTCATCTCGTTTTAACCTCAATGTCAGTAAAGAATCATCTTTTCCATTCAACCTGTGTTATATATTTCTTACTACAAACCAACATTTCGATAAATATAATTTTAAATTTTAATTATCTGGGATTGAGATGTAATCGAACAGAAAAGAGGGCTCCATATTGGAATTTGGATTGACTCGAATGATAAACTTCATTTTTTCGCTTCATATTGAGATGATGTGCTTTGACCAAATAGGGGTTCTCATCCTAATCCCACCCATTAAAATTTGATAAGCATTAAAGTACCAATGTGAATATGAACTTGGCACAGTCAACTAACCCACATCAGTCAATTGAACTTGACCATAATGATGAGCCCTCTTATCGATACTAACACAATACACACAGAAAACAAGCAATAGAATTTGCAACCTGCTACTTGTAACTAAGAAAAGGATTGCCATGTGCTACTGGATGCTGGGGCAAACAAGAGTCCCACATCGGAAAGATGAGGGAGTTGATCTGGGTTTGGTTTATAGGATTGGAGACATCTCAATTGGTAACCATGAGGATTTGCGCCCAAAGTGGACAATAATATACTAATGTAGAGATTCCAATGCCTAACACTGGATTCTATATAAGCATGCGAAGTTGACTACAAATTTAATTATTAAAAAGATTAGAACTACTAGATGAAAATTACCAGCAAGCTCTGCGGCGTAATCATCTTGTGGTTGCTCCTCTGCAAATCTAAACTCCATATTTGCAATGTCCTGGAGTTCCTTAAATATCCACTCTTGAGGAGAGCCTTGACGCAACAGTTTGAGATATTGATAGACAAAGCCAATGATTTCAAAGATCTGCATCATTGATAGCATAAAGAAGCTGAGAATCAGCACTTTCAAAACTTGAAAAATGACAAAATTTGAGAAAGGTTGTATGAGGAGGATCATGAAAGTAAAAGGTCAAAATGAAAGGGAGCATCATTCAATAGGTTTACATTCAAAAAGAAATGTATCTGAAAAACACAGCAGAAGGGACAACGGGGGCTGACATAAAAACCACCTCAGGGGCTTACACAAAAGACTTCACACACAAGATTTAATGCATAAATTCTCACGTCCCCATGGTAAAGATGCATTTTCATAGCATAAGTGTGAGAAACCGGACACTGGAGAGTGGATTATACACTGATAAGCAACAACAGGTTTCAATAGTCCTGCACTAAATTTTGCATGTCCTAACATAATCATTGGGGAGCTGTATAACATAACTTATCCCTTTACCACAAAAATACTATAGAACCACATATTATCAGTTTCCCAGGGTGATCATCGGAAGAAACATAAATTTCTGACAGTTTTCACCTTTTTTTCATATTTATAGTTTTCTGCTTAAAAGAAAAACACTAGTGCGTCATAGATTGATGGCGTAAATTCAAGCAGTCTGCCAATGCTTTATCATTTAGAGTACAGACTTGACTGAGGGAGCTAAATTTAACAACTAATTGCAGCAATTTTCAAATGACAAGAATATGAAAGTAATACCTTTTCTAAGCCAGAGTCTGTGAGGTGCATAGACAAGCCAAAAATATAAGCTATTGAAGATCGGTACATCCCTTCATCACCAACACCAGCAGATACAGAAGTTACCAAGCCTCTAGCTTTTAAGAAGAAATGCAAACTTCCTTTGCCCTCTGAAAGCATATAAATAATCGCCTCATATCGGAACTTAAAGCCTCAAGCAAGAGAATACTAATAGGCCAAAGTGCTGTGTGCATTAAACCATGGGATAGGGATGAAGTAATATGTTTAAGCTGCAAACATAAACTTATACTTGTAGTCCCTGCCCACCCCAACCAAATATTCAAAATAACAGGTTAAGTGATCATGGGAAAGGAAGTAAAATGTTTATGCTGCAAATATGAACTCGCCAGTCTCTGCCCACCTCAGCCAAATATTAAACTTTACGTAAGAGTAGAAGAATGTATATTTAATTTACAACTCTTCCGAGTTATGCTATCCATATACGAAACTCTAACAAAATAATGCCATGAAAACACACATGCACACATACGAAAAAGTATAATTACTTGTACACCTGATCTATAGTTTCATTCATCCATAGCTAAACATTATCACTGGCCAGGACGCACAAATAAAGTACGAGACAAGAAAAGTTCAATACAATTCCGAACAGAAAAATGTGCCCACAAAGCATAAAAACCACAAACTAGATTAAGGCAATACAAGACCATACAGGCAGTTAGATCAGTACAGACTAAGTTTACAGAAAGAGATTTAGACTTAATAACCTCAGGGAGGTACAGGAAGGATATGTGTGCGTGTGTGTGTTCATATAAAGAAAATAGATCTTAGTGCGCCTGTCCTATTTCAAACGAAGTCAAAGGTTTGGTTGAAAAGGGTTATTCTTGGTATGGATCTAGCCTCATTTTCAATGTTGTTTAGTATTTCCAGGAATAAGATAAATGTATGATTGAGTTAATAGTTAGCTTTGAATGGATTTTGATAGGACTAGGTTATTCACCTCTTTGAGTCATATTATTTAAATTTCCAGTCATGATCTCTTGCCTCTTGGAGATGGCATAATGTGATCAAGCACCTAATTGAGCCTTGGAATTCAAGTACCATCTCTAGATTCATTTGAACTCTCTTCCTTTGGCTCCATTAATCTATTCATGTCAGCAGGTTAACCTTCATTATTTTACGACCTCTCTCGATTCAGCTTCAAATGCTAAATTTAAATAAATACTCCGCAGCATACTACGTACTGCTAAGTGAGGGTTTCACTGGCAGTACTATCAGGAACAGCTTAGAACATGATTTTTTTTTTTTTTGCTACTTCCATCTGCAATGTTTCATTATTAAACAATCATCACGATAAGCTGGGTTTGTCCTGCATTATAAAGATGCTAGCACCTCAATCGCATATAACTCTTCATAATGCATGGTTATTACTCTCAACATAGATGCATCCCCACCTTCCATCTTTCGGGTACACGAAAGAAGACTGACTAATAAATGTAACAACATGATTATACACATGAGATGCCTATCGTCAACTAATAAATGCATAGCAACACTGGTTCCACATCCAAAATGATGACCACAAACTCCTATGCACACCGGTAAGGCAGAAAGCTACCACAACCGATGTAGTCCCCAAACTTTGCATGCTATTGTAAATGCAATTAGACTGCCTTTGCGTAAACTTCTCCGAAATTCTGAACAGTTTATGGCCAGATATAGATCTTTGAAGCTCTAAACTTGGATGATGATAGTCTCTTTTTCGATCACTATTACTACATTACAACCTATGTGAAAACAACAGACTCATCTATTCTTATTACCTCGCTGTGGAAGAAATAAGCTTTGGACTGCACTCTTCTAATTGTAAATTACAGTTTAGCATGTCCACCTCCTCTTACATCTTCAATATGATTTTCTTTCTTAAAATGCATTGATCCAATATTTTGCTCTAAAAGCAGGGTATGCTTCCTTCTTCCCATTCCCCCTCCTATACTATTACTGGTTCTAAATCACTTCTTAGGTTTTGCCTTTCAACTTGAACCACACAGGAGCTTGCATATATTCGGCATCCAAGTAAAAACAGTTCTCAGTACATTCTTCCCAATGGTTGCACTTACAAACTCAACAATTCTATTTACAATGATCTCTAAGACAAAGACATTCTCAACCATCAACAGACAGGTGCATGGCCTACACAGGCACATATTCTTTTCAAGAAACATTACGGATCTCTCAGTCCTATAAAATTCTAATTTATCTCCATCAGTTGAAGTGACCCAACAAATGCAGAACTATTTATTAAATCATCGTGGCTGCTCTCAATCTGATAAAAAATGATAGCTAACTTTAATTAAAAAAGTTGCATAACATATAACATATTACACTTCATGCTTCTGGGCTAAAAGGAAGTGGCATTATAATGTTAATCCAGATTACGGAAAAGAAACAACGACGACAACCAAGCCTGTAATCCCAATAAATTGGAAAAGGCAGATTACGGAAATGATATAATTAAAGAGTAAGAAGCTTAATGTGACCGAGATTACCGAAAAATATCATTAAATCTATCAAGATGAACTAAACTCTGTAAAAATGAGAAATGCCACAAAACAAACAGACAGCATTTTATACATGCAACAGAACAGCCAGCAGTTCACCAATTCTAGTAAAAAGTGGAGCACGGAGAGCAAAAGGAACCATTCAACAATAAGTTAATAAGTGCAATGATAAACAACCCGCATGAATGCATATTAGAACACTTTCCTCGTCAGGAGGGCAGGACGAAAAAACAAAGGGAATGGCACCAAATATAAGAATTGACCCAGAAACATAAAAGAAGATCGTCATTTGGCACACTTCATGTGTTAAAAATAGCTTTAATCATAAAAACAAACTAAGATCATAAGATTGACTCATAAACAGAAAATCATCTTACCATGTCCAAGGAGATGAGCCAGATAATCTTCAGCCTTCTTCAAATAATCTTTTCGCATTGAAGGTAGTGTCCACGACAAATCAAGGACATGAACATCTTTAACTGCCTCTAACCGGTACACTTTACCGCTTTTCCAGATAGGCATGTCTAACCCAAAGTCTGGCTTAGCCAATTGCCCTTTCTTGACATCGCTAAATAATTCAAGGACCCAACTTTCAAGGACATCAAGAGCCTCTGTAGATATAAATTCCAACGGTTAAATCAAGGATGTAAGAATATTAGTCTTACTCGTCACTTAAGCAATTGGCCTTTCTTGACATTGCAACATAATTCAAGTACCAGACTGTCAAGCACCGTGGCAGCCACCATAAGTTTCATCACCACAAGTATGCAAGTGATTATTTTTAAACCTCTTCTTAAAAGTTCCATCAGTTTGTGCGACACATTCATTGCCAACAGAAAGTAACAATGGCATCAATATAATTTTTTCAAGAAAAAGTCTGGAAAAGTACAAATAGGTTATTCATTGTGTATGGTTCACATTCTTGCCATTTACAAAACTGTTCTTGATAGCACAATATTCCAACTATAAACCAAATCATGAAAGTAAGAAGAGATTACCCAAAGAATAAAATTAAACATGAAAAGCAACAGCACAGCTGACGGTTTATTAATCAACCAATGAGGAGTTTATATCATTGTCTTGTCCCTAACCTACTATTCTCCATGTCATCAAACCATAAATATCTCTTGTCTTTAATGCATGTCACTTAGGAATTTCAAGCAATACGGAATCACCATATAATTTGTTAATAAAATTAAATTAAAAGGGGTTAGCCCACAGATTTCAGCCAAGATGCTGTAGTTAGTTGTTCCGAAACAACATGCTATCAATGAATTAATGACTAACATGCCGCAGATTGGCCTGAATCTCCATGTGAGAACTAGCATAATGTTCAAACACAAACAAATATCACATAGCTCCTGGTAATTAAAAATGCTTCGAGCCCTTGAGGTTTTACTTCAAGTCAACATTGTGGAGAAAAAGAATAGTAAACCTTCAATCTCCAAAACATTTACTTAAGCAGATGTCCAAAAAGATTTTACGAACCTAAAACAATTGACTTGACTAAGTTGGTCTACTTGCAATAACAGTTGTTAACTGATTTTTTTACATCAGATTTTTTCACATTGATGTTATTTGTGGTTGGATTGTTTAGCTTACAGAAGTTTAGAGCTAACAACAATTATAAGGTCCCTGATATGACTTTATAGACCATATTCATGCTATTGTTTCAGTATATTAGTTTGAAATGCCGTTTGCCGTGTCTCATGTTGGGCTAAACAGCGCAGTTACAAAATTGAAAACATCAAACAATATATGAAAACACGCACATGCGTCACCCACAATCACAAACTTATCACATAAGAACATTATATTATATTCTCATAGTTCCAAAAATTATAAAATTTACATTTTAAACATAATATCACAACATACTTAGCTTCCATTCCACAAAAACTCCCAAAAAAACACCATTTCAACCCACAAACAATGTTCTCTCTTTTACAAACCACCACACCCTTCCCCAAACACTTTTAATGTCTACCACATACTTAAGGGCATCTTCCCAACACCCAAACAATTTGAAAATGCATCCAAGTGGGCCTTAAATCTCTATTCACAACTAACATACAATTCGCAACGTAACTCATAACAAAAACACCAAACAAACGCTTACCATCCATTCAATGAATTAATAATGGTGTACAAAATGCTTACCTCCACCTATAACAACTAGCTTCATTGATCCACCAAAATAATAGTCGTTATATAATTTCAAAATCTGGTCTCTTAAATTGATTCCTTTGTCAATAGCATCAGCCAAGCTCTTCTTATTTCCTAGAAAATGGGATCGGGTGAATTTAGCAGAAATATTATGCAGTATCAGACTTGTGCAGTAAGAAAGTAAATTATAAATTGAAAGTGTAAGCATACCCCAAAAGAACCGATTGAAAGGGTGACTTCGGGCAGAAGTATAGCACTGCAATTGTTGCATGCGGCAGGAATCATTTTGCAAAACCTGATTAAACTCTGCAGTCAAAAGTATATTAAAACTGAGTCAACGGTTAATATTATTTTGGACAAAAGGTGTAGGAAGATTTAGCAACCTGAATCCACAGCTAGTAACTCCCGCTCCATGGCTTCAGCTTTTACTAAAGGTGAGATAAAAAATTGAGCAAACCTGAAAACAAGAGCGAATAGACTCACTTGAGCTAGACAACCAAAGCTAAGAGAGAAAAGCAAAAGTGCTCACAGCTAAAAAAAATGTCACAACATGATAACTTTTACTACTGTAAATTAAATAGAAATCTGTTGCAGTTACAGTATATGATGAGAACTGATTTCTTAATCACACACAGTAACCGAATCGATAATGAATTCAAGATATGGAGTCACCAATTGGAATTCGGACTTATTATCAAGTCAAGCCAAAACAAGTCGACAAACCCAAGGTGATAGTGTTCTTAAGTGGTTGGCCTAGAGATGCCAATGAACACTCAGTTTTGATAATTAGGCTCTTCAATGAAGAGAAGGGTGTTACTGGGCGGGAGTTAGAAGAAAAGTTACATAGGATTATTGTCCATTTTCTTAAGTATATGGTTTTAAACCTTCGTCTGTTAAGCAACATCACTCAAAAGATGAGTGTAGTTGGCATATGCATATTATGCGAACGTGCCGTAACGCTAAAGGAGATAAATCAAATGAAGTTACACATAGGTGTAGCACCCACCCAAAAGAAGATGCAAGAAAACCCTTTACAATTGTTTGGCCATGCGAAACGAAGACTTACAAATGACCAACACGACCCACTGAAACTCTTGATTTAGGACAAAACAATCAAAAGGACACATATGGATGTCTTATGGAACGATATGATCAATAAAAGACATAATGTAGATGCTTTAGTACATATACGGTATACCCTGCAACCATCCTCTCCCCAATTAGTAGAGAATAAAAACTCGGATGTTAGTGCGATTATTACGCATAAAGAGAATTTAGGACAATGTAATTGCGTGTTAATGTACAATGATACATAATCAACCCAGAATCAACAGCTGCAATTCGAAGTCCCAAACTGATGTTTTGCATTTGTTCAAAACATGGAATAATCTATTTTCATTGAAAACTCAAGAAATAAACTTTAAGTTTGACGTGGCCACGACTGCATACAGGAATGAACATATTAAACACATTTTCGCCGTAATTTAATCCTACAGCAAAAGTTGAAAATTATAGGTAGGGTAAAAATCATATCTATGTTGTTCCAGTATTCGAGTTGGCTCGATTTCAAAGATGTGAAACAATAAAGCTACCTACTCCTATAGGGACAGAATGTAGTAAATTCGTATAACCAACAGAGAAGGAATCTTAGTTCTCTTTGCCGCAAGTGTCTCCAGTTTCAAGAAGTTCAAACTAATGGTGAATCTTTAGTGAACAGGAGGCAAAATAACTAATAATAATTCAAAAGGAAAACAAAGTTGATATTATCATTCAGCGTCAGCACTGTAATTATTAGCCTAAATGGATAACATGGCAAATAGTCAAAATATCAAGATAACTTTCACAAGATTAATGGCACAATAAGATATTGTAAATGTAAATGATATTGTTTCCAGTCTTCCTTCTTGATTTCTTCTTAGAGAGAGGAAATTGCTAAACAAGATTTTGGCATGTGTTTTCAGAAATAAATCAAACAAGAGAGAGAGAGAGAGAGGCCAACAATTAAGGGAGATTTTTTTTTTTTGAATAATTAAACGGTTACCAAAACATAATCTACACATCAATTAAGAGGGCTGGTCGAGCACTATTACCGTTCAGAACATAATCTACACATCAAGAAGAATGTGACAATAAAATATAAGAAGAAAGTTATAATAGCCTGTCACTGTGAGCAATAACCAAATAAATCCAAAAAGAAATACTTGAGCAAACAAATTAATAAAAATTCTTTCAACATTTCCAAAGCCTCAGGTATTCAACAAACATGTTTTCCAGCCTAGAGAAAGTAAGCAATCATTGCAATACAAAGAGGACTTTGTGGATGAAGGCGAGCAAATAACACATGGTTAAACTTATTCAGTTACCTTGTCAAAGCACCCTGAAGAAACTCCCTTTTTACTTCAAAATGGTAGCAGGTATGCTCTGTTTCAGTGTACGCATTTGATGACCCTCCATGCTTAGACAAGTAACTATCATACTAGAAGAAAAAGAGTTAATCTAACAAGCCAAATTTGCACTGAGCGAATCAAAAGATAATATACAGTTACATGTGTTAACACAAAGCATCTCTCATCACAAGAAGCTGTAATAACAGCTATACTAATAAGTTCAACAACAACAACAATCAAGCCTGAAATCTCAAATGACTGAGGTAGGCCATATGAACCAAAGTGAATCACGTCGAGTTGAACACATTTTAACAGCAATGCCTATAAGTTCAACAGATCATGAAATTTAAACCTCTTCCATAGCTATTCTACATGTTACGCGCATTTCAAAAGGGCCTAATGAAGCAAAATTTGGTTGCAGACCCTTGAAGTGGGTAATATACGTCATGAAAATGCTCGAGCATGAGATGTTTATTATCATGTGTTTTGAAGTAGCGTGTCACAAATAATGTTTTCCTACATTTCTCAAACGACTGCTCCTTTATGTCTTCTTAGTCCCATTTTGGTCCTGTAGGTTGTATTTTGCCCAGTTTCAGTCTTCTATTCGGTCAAATTTGGAATTTACTTAATTTTTTTCCGTCATAATCTTAAGAAGAGCTACACTTACAGCCCTGAAAATTAGAAGGCTTATATTTTCACCCTCAAACTTTTAAAATAGCTATTTTTACACCCTGAAATTTGGTATATTTACATTTAAACCACCTAAATTTTAGAGTAAAATCATTGTACCCATAAAATTTGGAATGATTACACTTATATCCCCTTACATTTTCATCCCTACAATTCTGTTCATGAGATTTTTTATGCTTCAGAACCACTTAAAAACAAATTATAAAATAAATCATCAACGAATCCCATACCACCTACAAATAATGAATATGTATATACTTTTGGATCGGGTACAATCTGCAGGACCAGTATTTACAAATTTCACCTCAATAGTCCAATATACTATCATTGGACATAGAGCTAATGATATTTTATCCCATTTATTTTGTAAAATATGCATATTACTCACGTGAAATACAAATAGGCAAATTACCTTCAAGTGTTCTGTTATGTAATTAATGGTATATTACTCCTATGTGATAAAAAGATATGGCAAATTCCCCCGTGTGTACATGTGGGGATATATTTGCAACGTATAAAAATGCACTGGAAGATAATGTGCCTATTTAACATAACACATAGGGTAGTTTACCTATTTAATATTCACATGTAGTAATGTACCAAAATTAACATAAAACATGAGTAATTTGCGATTTATAAGCTAATGCATCTATCGACAAAGGGGTTCTTGTGCCCCTTCAAAATATAACTTGAGTTTAACTGCTACAAAATGGATTATCACACAGCCATATGCCTGGATCCAGAGATATATATTCAAACCAAGGGACTTAGCTTTTCTGACACCTTTGTTATTCACTGGAAGTTAAACATTCCAGATATAATAATAATAATAATAATAATAATAATAATAATAATGATAATAATAATAATAATAGTAATAATAATAATAATAATAGAACATGTAAAACCACGAGAATGAAAGCGAATCCACACACCTCGTTCTCATCGGGGAAATCAGCACTCCCCATGAAAAGCATGTGCTCTGCAATAAGATGTATAACATAGACATGCTTAACATATCATATACTATGCCTCCTACAGGCAGGTCTGCATGAATATATATCTTCAGTAAACTCTTGCCATTTAGCGAACTCAGTCCATATGGACAAATTTATGCTTATTCAGCCCACTCTATTTTTTAAAAGGATTACTCCCATATCATGAGAAGAATCTTGGACAAGTTTTATGATTAAAGCACTGCAGGTAAAAGCATACATCTTATGAAGTCTAAGCATGATGCATCAACTTTGGGGGAAGATCACAGTTCCCAGTCAAAAAGATTCATGAGAAGATATTCCATGCATCGTGCACAAGAAACTTGTACAATATGTCCAGTGGGATTAAAAATGGTTATGAAACATGAACTTACAGAAACCATGTTCTCTAAAATAAGGAGAAATTGTCTCTTGATTAACAAAGAATCAACTTCTGAAATGTGTCTGATAATAACAACAACAGGAATCTACGATGTCACATACAACTCTGTTTGTCTTCATTCATATTCATGTAAAACCCCATATATCATTTATTCGCTTGTTTCAATTATGGAAAGAAATGAAGTCCAATACCTAGGAAATGTGCCAGGCCCTGTGCTTCATCAGGATCCACAAAACTTCCCATTCCTACGCATAATGCGGCGGCTGCCTATGCAGCAGATACCAGAACAAAAACATAAAGACCATTGGCAAAAGCATCTAGAATCATTTAGCTCAATAAAACAGCAGCAAAGTGTCTCTCACCTTCTTCTGTACCGAGCCTTTTAATTCCTTCACAGCTTCGTTTTCTTCATCGCAGTCGTCATCCTCTTCCTCGTCTTCATCTTCTTCTTCGTCTTCGCTGTTATTAGGTTTGGCGTCTCCGTCGGCGTATATCTCCGGATCGTGAACAAGCAATGCGCATAAGCCATTGGGAAGCTGTATGAATCTGTAGAGACGCCTGTCGGTGGGAGACTTCACAACGACGTCGGAGGAGGAGGGAAAGGTGGAGCCGCCGACCGCCATTGATTGGAGAGTGCAGCAGCTGAATTTGGGGAAAGATTTAATATTTACCTTTTTTCTAGTAGTGGCAGTAGAAGTAATGTATTTGTAGGGGAAGAAGGTGTGTTGGTAGTAGTAAAGCTTCTTCAAGGCTCTTTTAGGGTACGGAATTGGGCACCTGCATAACAACTCCATCCAATGCGCGGCTTCATTATTCTATTCTATTCTATGCATTTATTTTCATGTATTTTACTAAAGTTATTTTCATGACTCTAAACTTTGTTCCTTACTTCCTTTAATAAAATGATGATTGGCCTTTAAACATAAATAAATAAAACACTTCCTTTTAATTTTAAGTTAAGCTCTAAAACGTATTGGGCTTTCTAAGTTTTTTTTTTTTTCTAGAAATACGGAATCAAAGTGCCCTTAGACTACATCATCGAACTAAATGGAAAGAATAACATGAGGGGGATCTAGTAGAAAACTAAAATCTTCCTTCATGCCATAACCGAGCTTGGCAATTGCGTCGGCAAGGGAGTTCTTCTCGCGCGTAACCCCTCGGAGTTCTTGAGTCCAAGGCTTATGAAGCACAGTGTGACATTCCTCAATAGCGTCATGTGGATCTGCACGCGCACTCTTATTACCCGTGATCAGTTGAAATGCTTCGTAGGAGTCTGTTTCTATAATAATTTTCGATATGCGTTTGTCCCACGTAATCTCCAGCCCCTCCTTTATAGCATCGATTTTGGTTTTGAGAGTTGTGGGATAGCTCTTTTTGCCCATGAAGTCCCATAACCATTTGTCGTTCTCGCCCCTTAAACTCCACCAATCGTACCCGAATTGTTGTGGGTGTGGACATTTTCGTCAACATTCATCTTGACCCATCTCGGCCTTGGTTTCTCCCATTCTTTATTTGTTCTCGCTTCCTGACCGATACCAGCTCTAATGCGCTATTAAGCTCAATGCACATTTGTTTTATGTTATTAATAATAACATAATTTTTCTACCCTTTTGAAAACTCTTGCGTTCCTCGCCTTCCAAATGCACCACAAACTCGTGCTAAAGATCACGTTCCGAGGTATATCAGGCAAAAGGTTGTAGATTTTCTTGCGGCATCTGAGGTTACTATTAAACCAATTTGAGTCACGCACCTTATTAAATACGGACAGTAGAGAATTACTCAGTAAAGTCCTCCAGACTTTCGTAGCTGCACTTAAATAAAGAAGAATGTGAATCGCATGTTCCTCAGGATTACCGCACAGCTCGCACTCGGTCGAGGTCATGAGTTTTCTCTTTAATCGCATATGGTTTGACGCAATGTGGTTCTGCTGAGCCAACCAAACAAAGTATCTAATTTTATTGCTAGTTGGCGCTCTCCAAATCCATCCAAGCTTGTGAGGCAGATTTATCTCGTCAACTTGCGCACGGCATATAACTTTGTAAGCGCTTTGACACGAGAAAGCACCATTCGCCGAAGCACTCCACAAAATTATATCTTCCACATTTGTGAGTCTCGAATTCTTGCCTATAATGAGATTAGTCCAACTCACATGTATCACCATTTTGAAGACGTCGAACGCCGAGTCCCCGTTTTCGTCAATTACATCTCTAAAAGTGAGTGCTAAATCTTCTTCCTCAATAAATTCCATCCGCTCCCAAAGGCTCCCATTTCCCAACCAATTATCGAACCAAAAAAGAAGTTCTATCACCCTTACCAATTTTCCAATGAAAGAACGATTTTATTATTTGCAAACATCATATCAAGCCCTTCCATGTGATGTGGTCGCTCACCTTTGGAATATAATCAATAAGTCGCCCATCCTCAAGGTATTTTGCCCTTACTAAATCACTCCATTGAGATTGCTTCTCAATTAATAAGTTCCAAATATGTTTTGAAATGAGGGCTTGATACTAATTCACGCAATTCGAATCCCCAAACCACCTTCCTTTTTCCCACTCGTTGCCATCCGACTAAATGGAGTTTCCTTCGGTTCGGCTCACTCACCCAAATGAAATCTCTATTAAATCGGTCAAGGTGATCGCACACATTATCCGGAAGCCAACATGATTGCATCACATGAATCTAAACCGCTGTGGAGACCGTTTGGACTAAGGTTGATCTCCCCGCAAGGGAATGTGTTTTTCCCTTCCAGTCCAAATATCGAGATTGAAGCTTGAAAGTGCATGTATTCTAACAATGTTAGAAATTCAATGTTAGAGTAACATTGGCTGGCAGAATCCGTTTTACAATCGTGTTTTGAATATCTTAATTATTGTTTTTCCTTATTCACCTAACTAATCTAGTTCCACAGTTGTGATTGTCTTTGATTATTATTCAAGAAACAAATTCGTCATAGATTGGTCGCTCAAAGTTTCCATTATATGAAGTTTCCTTAATTAAGTTAACCGTTCAACTTAAAAGGAAATAAGTGTTCGAGTGCAACTAGAAAACATCCAAGTTGAGTCTTGATTTGAAGAAGGAGTCTTTCCTTAGTTGGTTTACTAATGAAGTAATTATTATTCAAGAAGGACTGCGAGAACAAGGAAAGGAGTTCGACAAGGGAACTAGAGAAATTACCAACCGTGTACAACACACCTTGAAGTCCAAGTCAAGAGCCTATATATAGGTGTGAAGTACATCAAGATAAACACAAGACAAGAGCTAATAAATCCGAGAGATTAATTTACAAGTTATTGAGTGTTGTTTTGCATTTTGCAAAGTTTGTGAGTTGTTCAATTAGTTATAGGTTTAGAATTAAGAAAGCAATTATTGTCTGCTTTGTTGAGTTCTAGCAATTCGAGAGTGAGGAGCTTGAGAGTTGTGAGAAACACCTTTTGTTAAACCCTTGTGGTATTTTGCCTACGCTCGGAAGTTAATATTAATATATTCACTTCTTAAATTCTGCGTTTGTTTACTTTTCTGCTGCACCATTATTTTGAACGTTGTTAAAATAACATTGAGAAATTAACAACGAACACGTATCAACCGATCCACAATTTCAATTGGTATCAGATCCAAGCACCAACTCCACCGGTGTTTAGCATTGATTCGACAAGATGGACAACACCAACTCCAATACCAGCAGATTACCAGTGTTGGAAAGACCAAACAATTATGCATACAAGAAGATCGGACTCAGGATCCACATCAAATCCATTAACCTGAGAGCATGGGAATCAGTTCTGGAAGTCTACCCCATTCCTTATTTTCCAAGAGATGGAGATGCTGATCTGGTACCTAAGCCCAAATGACAATGGACAGCCAATGAGATTGCTCTCTACAACTTCAATGAAAAGGCTCTCAATGCTATTTTTAGCTAATCATATGTTTAAACTTATTCAAACTTGCACTATAGCTAAATCTGCATGGGATATTCTTGAACTACATTGTGAGAGAGATGTGGCTGTGAGGGACTCTAAACAAAGGAAGTTGCTTTAAGATTTTGAAAAAATAGTGATGGGTGAAGATGAAAGCATTAATAGCTATTTTGAGAAGCTTCTTGATATTGCTAACCAGTGTCAAAACCTATGAGTTGTTATTTCTAATAAAATCATGGTTTACAAAGCCTTCAGATCCATGTCTACTAAATTCACTGTTGAAAGAATTGCTATGAATGAGTCTAGAGATCTTGCAAACATGGATTTTCAAACCTTAATGAACACTTTAAAAGAATTTGAACTAGAATTTCTGGGTAGGTCCAATAAACAACTCGCTTTAGCCTTACTTGGAACTAACACGTATATTGTATGAAGTGATGGTGATGAGTATGAATTGATCTCCTCTAACTATGGAAACATTACCAATAAATTTAGCAAATTAGGTTACAAAGATAAAGGCAAAAAAAAAAAGCAATCTGGTAATGCTAGTCCTGGTGCCTAAATTCATAAAGTACATGGAATCAAAGAGCACTCCTCAAGATGCTGAGAAATTGAAAGATGTTTAGTGCTATGAATGTAAAGGGTTTGGTCATTTTAAACATGAATGTGCTAACACCCTCCGAGCAAGAGGGGACTCTCATTGGGTTTGTGTAGATGATTTTGATGAAGCTGATTTCAACTCTGGATCAAGTGCTGATGAAAACTCAGAAGAAATCAACACTACTGCGCTCTACACTCAGATTAACTGGTTAAGAGAAGATTCCAGAAACTGCAATGGCTCACAATGTTACTTTGACATTGAGGAACCAACAACAGCACATGAGATCTTCTTTAGAATTGGGACAACAATGACTTAAAGGTTAATTCTGATATTTACTCTGATTCTGATAATACTAACTTTGATTGTTTTCATGGTTCAGTTGATCCGGATGACGAATACTACTTGGTTGGAGAACAGTCCCATGAGGAAATCATAAATGATCTTCATTCTACATTCATCAAACTTGCAAGAGAGAACATAATGCTCATCAAAAGTAATAAAGCTTTGAAATTTGATATTGAGTGTTTGAAGAACATGATGAAACTCTATGAAAGAGATATTGACAAAGCAGAAGCTAAGCTGAAGGAGGTAAAAGAAAAACTCAAGAAAGACAGTGAGATCATTGCAAAATGGAATTCAGGAACTTACAAACTTGATGAGGTACTGAATTTGGGTAATGCAGGTACAAATGGTCTAGGTTTTGTTGAGAAATCCTCCTCTTCTGATGTGAATTCTTCCTACTTTAAAACTAGCTTTGTCAAATAATCTTCAAAATTAAGTTCTGGTCCTGTCAACACAGCAAAAAGTAAACCTACCTTTATCTATCAACACTGTTTTCAACCAGGCCACATTAAGCCATTCTGTAAAAAATATTTGAAAGAAAGTGGTAAGAAAACAGCTTATGTGTCTAATGTTAAACCAACAATTATTTCTGATGTTAGTCCAACATTAGGTTCTAGACAGAAAGGTAGAACTTGGATTGAAAAGGTGAAATCCCCTAAGATCAAGATTGTGTGCAATGTTGTTTTCTCTGTTATTTACTCTAACCTTTCAGGTAAGTGGGTGGTACTTTGACAGTGGATGCTCAAGACACATGACAGGCAACAAAGAGAATCTTAAACAGATGATTTCCCTAAGTGTTGGAGCTGTCACATATAGGGGAGGCGCCAAAGGGAAAATCATTTGAAAAGGGATAATCAATGTTGAAGGATTTCCACCGTTCAAGGATGTTCTGTTGGTTGATGGGCTAAAAGCAAATTTATTAACATTAGTCAGCTTTGTGATGATGATCTGCTAGTTACTTTTGACAAAGTGTCTTGTGATGTTTATGATAATGGCAATGTCCTTGTTATGACAGGTACTAGATCCAAAGACAGCTGATATTTGGCTCAAGAAGAAGCAGAATGTTTCCATGCTAAGATAGATGAAGCTTCTATATGGCATAGGAAACTGGGACATGTGCACTACAGAAACTTGGAGAACTTACAGAAAGTTGATGTTGTAAGGTCTGCCTAAGCTAACCAGTCCAGGTACTGGTGATATTTCAGTTTCTGATGTTGGAGCAACATTGAAGACTGGGAATGTTATACCAACACTGGAACTTGAAGCTGGCACCACAGAGCAGGAGACAGAAACGGGTGTTAGACTAACACCAGCCAGACCGGATGTTAGACTAGCAGCAGAAGAATCTGACTCAGAAAATGAAGGTGGCACTGAACCTAGAAGAGATCCACATGCTAGGATTCAGAAAGACCATCCTACCTCTCAAGTAATAGGTGAGATCACTGAACGGGTTAGGACAAGCAACAAAGAGAGACTGAATTATAGAGATATGGTTAAACTGTGTATCTGTATGAACTTCACATGTACTGTTGTTAATGCTTCATGTTTTGTCTCTACCATAGAACCTAAAAATGTATCTGAAGCACTCCTAGATAACTTTTGGATTAATGCCATGCATGATGAACTATTACAGTTTACTAAAAACAATGTGTGGATCTTGGTACCTAGGCCACCTAATGTGAATGTAATAGGGACTAAATGGATATTTAAAAACAAAAGTAATGAGGATGGAGTAATTGTTAGGAACAAATCCAGGCTTGTTGCTCAGGGGTATACTCAGGTTGAAGGTATAGATTTTGATGAGACTTTGCTTCAGTAGCTAGGATAGAATCTATTAGGTTACTTCTAGCCATTGTCTGCTGTCTTAAGATAAAACTGTATCAGATGGATGTGAAGGGTGCTTTTCTAAATGGGCTGATTGATAAGGAAGTATATGTAGAACAACCTAAGGGATTCACTGACCCTAAGTTCCCCAATCATGTGTACAAGCTGAAGAAAGCTCTGCATGGTCTTAAACAGGCTCCTAGAGCATGGTATGAAAGACTTACTAAATTTCTCTTAAGTCTTGGTTTTGTTAGAGGTGATGGAGACAGAACACTATTTGTTTTAAAGAAAGATTCTGATATCTGTATAGCTCAAATTTATGCTGATGATATCGTGTTTGGTTCTACAAACAATTCTATTTTGGAAAAGTTTGTGGAATCTATGACAGGAACATTTGAGA
The DNA here is from genome assembly GCA_948329865.1 of Linaria vulgaris. Taxonomy (NCBI): domain Eukaryota; kingdom Viridiplantae; phylum Streptophyta; class Magnoliopsida; order Lamiales; family Plantaginaceae; genus Linaria; species Linaria vulgaris. Next base: position 18,800,269 of record OX415253.1, on the reverse strand, counting down.
TGAGTATGATAGGAGAATTAAATCTCTTTCTTGGTCTCCAAATAAAACAAACAAGTACATGCATATTCTTGAACCAGGAGAAGTATGCAAAGAATTTGGTGAAAAGGTTTGAACTTGCAGATTCAAAGCCTTGTAAGACTCCCATGTCTGCCTCAGTCAAGATCACCAGAGATGGGACTGGAACCAATGTTGATCCAACATTGTACAGATCAATGATAGGTAGTTTGCTTCACTTATCTGCCTATAGACCTGATATAATGTTCTATGTTTGTGTATGTGCAAGGTACCAGACATGTCTAAAGCAACCCCACTCGATTACTGTGAAGAGAATCCTTAGATACATATTTGGAACTTTGTCCCTCGACATTTGGTATTCATTTGACACTAACACTAACCTTGTGGGTTTTAGTGACTCAGACTGAGTAGGTGATGCTGATGATAGGAAGTCCACAAGTGGGGGATGTTTTAATCTGGGGAACAATTTGGTCTCATGGTATAGCAGAAAGCAAAAATGTGTGTCTCTATCCACTGCTGAATCTGAGTACATAGCAGCAGACAGATGTGTCACCGAGCTTGTGTGGCTCAAACACATGCTGCTGGATTATGGGTTGGATAGTGACACCTTACTTATGTTCTATGATAATCTTAGTGCTATTAGTATCTCTAAGAATTCTGTGCAACATTCTAGAACTAAGCACATAGACATAAGGCATCATTATCTGAGAAACATGGTTGAGGACAAGTTAATAGACATTGAACACATTGAGACAAACAATCAGCTTGCTGATATGTTCACTAAGCCTTTAGATTCTGAGAGGTTCTTCAGTTTGAGGAATTATCTTGGTATGTGCATTGTGTAAGAATGTCAGATCACCAGTATTGACATAACACCATTGTCTACCACTGGTTATTAGTTGTGGTGTGTCTGTAATTCTGTTAGTTCCTTGTTTGCATTCTTTCTTTCTTGCACATTACATCTTTGTTTGTCATCTTTTGGGTTGTGTGGTTAATCTATGTGAATGGCTGAATTGACTGGTGAACAGGTTCATATCAAAAAGGTTTGTAAAGTAAAAACTCTGTTGTTGGTCTGAGAATGTTAACCTAACACCTGGAGAAGCTGGGGTACACAAAGTTCACTACTTTGGTGTTATTCAGTTGTGACTTATCAATGTTAGGTTGGACAGAACATGAAGAGAAGTTGGGGTTCATGATGTTGATAGCTTCAGTGATATTCAGTTGTGCTTATTTGCATGTTTCTGTTATGTTTAGCCAAGGAAATGCATGATGGTGATCCTTTCTACTGGGATGTTTGAAGTTTTGACTGCCTCACATTCAGTAGCACTGATCAATTGGTGTTTCTCTAGTAAACAGGTTGGTCAACAAGTATACATGAGGAGTTGGGTTGATGGAGTATATGATAAGTGTATTGTCCTCATTCAATTCATTTGTACTTGCCTAATCTGTAGCTGATGGTTTAGTTGTTGGGGTGTGTGGAGTTCTGTGCTGCCCACATTCAGTGATGAAACTATCCTTTTTTTAACATTCTTCAGCTTTAGTTCAAAAAGAGTTTATGATAATAGTACAAGATTCAAAATTGATATGATAGATCTCAGTCAGTGCAGCTGTTTGTACTTGGTTACCATCTCCTAATGTTGATCTAACATTGTTGCATTCATTCATATTCTGTATATTTTTATTGTGTCGGTTTGGGATCAAAGGGAGTAGTAATCCTAATTCATTTGTTGAGGCACACATTTTGGGTGTCTATACTGCAGGTAAACACATTGTATTGTGATCTTTTGTGCTATGGGAATGAATTTTTCCATGGATATTCATGTCTACTATCTGTGTGTTTCTTCTGTCAGAAGTGTCACTTACTCATATTGATGATCTTAAACTGTGTCTTGTGGATTCATGTGCTTTGATGAAGTTTCAGATCTGTATTCAGTGCTATTAACTTACCAATGTTAGCCCAACATTGCAACACTGTGACTTATAAGTTTTCAATTTTGGAAACTACTCTGGTCACGTGTTAATCTAGCACTGACACGTGGGTAAGTATTGTGCGCGAGAAACTGTGTAAGTGGTCCGATTATTTTGGTAACATGTTACAACACCAGTATCACCACTCTCCATATTCAATTGCAATATATTTTGCCCTAGACTCTTCAATTCTTCATGCTCTCTAAATCAAAATTGTGCAATCAAAATTTCTGAACTCAAACTCTCTCTTCTATCTAAAATTACTCTAACAATGGCCCGCAAGTCTTCAATTGATGCCCTTGCAGATGCTACTGAGCAGATTGAGCAACCACGAAGGTACAATACCAGGCATGCATCTACTGAATCCGTCGTCGCCGCTACTCCAAAGAGGAAAATAACCTATCAACGACGCAAAGGAAAGAAATCAGCAAAGGGTAATGTTGGTTCAACATCAGACGTTGTTAAGAACACCTCCACTCCCACTAACACAGAAAACGAGGTAATAATGGTAAACCCTACTCAAACTTTACATGTTGAAGTTGATATTGAAGGGGATAATGAGGCCCATGTTGTTGCTATGGGTGAGTCTGAGGATGTTCATGAGGAGAATGTTGAGGTTGTGTCTGAGGTTGATGCTGAGGAGGGTGTGATTCTAGTGGAGAATACCTCTGATGCTGAGAACAATCAGGGTGAGGAGACTGTCGTTGGGTTGGATGCTACTGAGGGTATGCCTGTTGATCATTTTGATGAGGATAATGAGGGCACGAAAGAAGAAGAAGAAGAGATCCTTACTCTTGTTGCTCTAGCTACTGCTGCTAGAAAGAGGAAGGCTAAGCAAGTAGTAGTTGCTTCCGAGTCGGAAGAAGCTGAAGAAGAAGAAGATGAACAAGAAGAAGAGGAAAGGGAGGAAGATGAGGAGGATACTGAGGACTTAGAGGAACTTGTGGCTGAGGACCCTCCTGATGTTACTCCAACATCTGATAGTGAGGAGTACTGTGATGTCTTGAAGGGTGAGTATCCCAAGAAGCAGAAGAACAATGGGAGGCTTATCAAGCCAGGGTTATCCACAAGGAAAGGGAAATAGAAGAGGAAAGTTTTGAAGAGAACAGAATCTATGAGCTGCTAAAAGGAAGAGGTGTGATGGGGTCAGTGATGAACCACTCATCATATGTCTCTGATGTCATCAGAGAGTTCTATATGAACCTCTCTCAATGGGCGTGCCACCAGAATTCTCCCAAGTATGGAAAGGCTTGGGTTAGGAAGAATGTCTTCGACATTAGCCCCTCCATTATCAATGAAACATGGGGACTTCCTGATCCAAAAGAATCAGAAGATCCAAGCATGGATGAGATCATCACATATCTCACTGGTGGGCTGACCAAAAAATGAAATGACAGCTTTCCCAAAACAAGGCTGACTTCCCTGAGTGTTGTACTGCACAAATTTCTACCTACAATTGGCTTCCATCTTCCAACACAACAGTGATGACCAAGGAGTCTGCAAAGGCCAGAATGGTGTGCGATTGTATTCGTGATGTCTTTGAGGGGCTGTTGAATATCTGCGAGGTGAGATGTTAGTTTACCTCGACCTCCATTCTTAAGACCTTCAAACGGATTCGTGTAACTATTATTATATTCCTCCTCTTATTCAAAAGTTGCCAAGGTTTTAAAGGATTCTGCCGACCAATAGTAATTCCTTTAGACTTAGGAATTATTTTCTTTTTTTTCCTTTATTACCTTGTTTACTGTTAGTAAGTTTCCTTGGAGGTGGGATTCTATCACCATTAGATGTTTGGCCCTTTTTTGTTTCTGACCCAATGTGGAATTCCTTCCCTTGTAAAGTATTTAAACTTGTGTTCAGATCAACAATATTTTACCTTTTTCCTTCGACAAAATCACCTTACCATTCGTGTTCTGGTGCGCATCTCGTGCAGCCATTCCCCCCCCCCCCCTGATTTTTTCCTCTCAACATGGAGCCATTCACCCTACTCGTTATTTTGTGCCTTGTCCAACAGCCGTGATCTCGGGGATGGGTTTAATAAATTTGCCTTATCAGCCACATCCATAGGCTGCATATCAACGGTAATGTTTTGCTCAATTGATTTCTTACAACAAGATTGCGTCGAGTGATCGGTTCGCCCACAATTATAGCAAATATTGGAGATATTTTCATATTGAACTTGTTTGATTTTTCGCCAATATAAACTCCTCTTTCCAGTGGTGTTTTCGTATCAATCTAGACATAGAATCTAGCGAACTTACCTACGTGAAGCGGTATAGGTATTCCCATCTATCTTGATTAATTCCCCTATTTCTTCCGAGAGAGGAATAAGTACTGCTTCGTGAAGCATTTTAATCGGTATTTTCAGAACACGGACCCATGTAATGATGGATATTAGACTGCGGGAAGGATTGAAGAGGAGTAGGCATCGGGTGGAACCTAGAATTAAGTGGTGGTGTCTTAAGGAGTCTACCCAAAAGGCCTTCATGAGCGAGTAGTTCAAGAGGTAGATTGGAAGATTGACGACGATACAGATGCAACTTGGACCAAAATGGATTGTGGTATTAAGAAGGAAGCTAAAGACCTCTTAAGTGAATCCCGAGGTAGTATCTTGACAGGTAAATACACGTCACGGTGGAATGAAGAAGTAAAGATGGAAATAAAGGCCAAACGAGATTGCTATAGGGATTTGAAGAAGAACTATGATGGAGCAAGCTTTGAAAAGTATAAGCTAGCCAGGAAAGAAGCAAAGAAAGCTGTTCTACTAGCGCCAGAGGCTGTGTGCAAGGAAATTTATGAGAAGAGGGATAGCAAGGAGGCCGAGAAGGATATATACAAAATTGTTCGCATTAGAGAGATGAAGACTAGAGACCTAGGTGCAGTGAAATGCATCAAAGATGAAGGCCAGTATGTCTTGGTGCGTGAGAATCAGGTCAAAGCACGGTGGAGGGAGTACTTTGAGGGTCTGTTCAATGGAGGCCCCACCCAAGCAGTGGGTGACATCTCGCAGTCCCTTCAGGATCTGAACTGTTAGAAGGTCGAAAGTCAAAGATGCTTTGAAGCGGATGAAGACTCGAAAAGCTGTTGGCCCAGATGGTATCCCTATCGAGGCTTGGAGAAGCATAGGAGAGATAGGGTGACCTGGTTGACGGACCTCTTTAACAAACTATGGCGAACAAATAAAATACCTCTATATAAGAATACAGGCGATATCCAAAATTGTTCTAACTGTTGTGGGATAAAGCTTATGTGTCATACCATGAAGCTATGGGAGAGGGTGATCGAACACCGATTGAGACAAATTGTTCCCATATCTGAGAACCAATTTGGATTTATGCCCAGAAGGTCGACCATAGAGGCCATCCATTTGATTCGTCAGCTCATTGAACGCTTTCGAGAAAAAGAGTAAAGATTTGCGTATGGTCTTTATCGACTTAGAAAAGGCATATGCCAAAGTACCTCGAGAGGTATTATGGTGGACCCTGGAGAATAAGGGGGTACCCATTAAATATATCAACATCATAAAAGATATGTATGAGAATGTGGTGACAAGTGTCCGAACTTGTGGCGGTTTAACAGACGCCTTCCCAATTACAATTGACTTACATCAAGGGTCAGCTTTGAGCCCATTTTTGTTTGTCATTGTAATTGATGAAATCACCAGAACCATCCAAGACCGAGTCCCATGGTGTATGTTGTTTGTAGATGATATTGTCCTCATCGATGAGACAAGAATGAGAGTTAATGATATATTACAACGATGGAGACAGACATTAGAAGCACGAGGATTTCGACTAAGTCAAACAAAAACAGAGTACCTCGAATGCAAGTTTAGCAAACAACGATGGTAGGGTTCAGTTGGATGTCCAAGAGATACCGAGAAGTACGCATTTTCGATATTTAGGCTCCATACTACAGATGGATGGAGAGTTAGATGGAGATGTCAACCACCGCATCCAAGCTGGATGGACAAAGTGGAAGAGTGTAACAGGGATCATGTGCGATTGTAACTTTCCTTTAAAGCTTAAAGAAAAGTTCTATTTTACGACTATTAGACATGCTTTGCTTTATGGCTCCGAGTGCTGGGCTATTAAGCAAAGTCATGCACAAAAAATGAACGTTACAGAGATTCGCATGCTTCGGTGGATGTGCGGTAACACCATGAGAGATAAGGTGCGCAATGAAGATATTCAGCATAAATTAGGTGTGGCGACCATCGACGAGAAAATGCGAGAAAACCGTTTAAGATGGTTTGGACATGTTAAACACACACTCATAGATGCACCGGTACGACGAGTTGAAGATCTCGACTTAGGACAGACGACTAAAGCTCGTGGGAGACCGAAAAAGACGTGGATGGAGGTAATATGGAACGACATGAAGCTAAAAGATCTAAATAAAGACATGCTCGTCAATCGAAACATATGGGGGCATAAGATTCATGTTCACGACTCGACGTGATTCATTCATGGTTCATATAGCCTACCCCAATTTAATCGGGATTACATGCTTGGTTGTTGTTGTTGTTGAGCCCATGTAATGATGGAATCACTATTAACATCGTCCGTTTGGAATTCCGATGTCCATGTACGAATATAGAGAAAACTATCGACTAATTGCCATGGTCCTTGAGCAAGGATTCTTTCCCGTTGGGCATTCGAAATTCCTTTCACGCAGTACCAACCTTTCCCTAGATCGACCAACTCACTGCCCTCCGTGAGGTGCCACATTATGCTCAGCTTGTTAACCAAAGTTGGATAGAACCACAGACGTCCTAACACTTTAATTATCATCTCATTCTTCCACCCATTGAATAAGGATTGTTTTAGCTCATCCGAGAGTTTGATGGTCTGGTACGGTCTAATGTCCGTCGAGGGGAGAACCCTAGCCTTACCTTGAATGGTTGTATTTATTACTTCATCCACTCTGACATCCTCGGGTCGTACTTTGTTGGCATACGTCATTCTAGGGTTTGGATTATTTGCGTCAATAACCGGGTCTTGGGCATTGTTGCTTCTCATTGTGTTGAACGTGTATACATTTATTTGTCTTTTTAGGGATCGAGTTTCCTCTTCCATTGCTAGTGCATGCGAGTGGGAAGGATCGTTACGATTGGGAGGTGGGTCTGGAGATAGAGTCTTTGGTGGTTTCATGACGATTGCATGTCGACGATTGAGAGCTAGATTCGTCGCCACTAGAGTCGCCTTTCTAGGGTTTTCTTAAGCCGCTCCTAAATTATTTTCAAGATGGGCTTTGAAGTTACTACTTATCATTTAGGGAGTTTCGCAAGAGCTTATGAAAGTTCCTTCTTCTTACCTTTTATTTAAAGTAACTTAAGGTTGCGTTTGACTTAAAGCTATGAGTGTTTGCATTTTTTTTAAAGTAACTTAAAGCATATAAAGTTAGTTTTGTGTTGTTTGCAATAACTAGAGGGAGGTAGCTTTTGAACCTTAATTAAAATACAATAATATTTAATTGTTATTATTTAAATTATAAAAATATTAATCTTTCACTCACATTTGCACGATCATGAGGTGTATAGTTTTATATTAAAAACCAAAATAATTTTAATCCTAATATAATGTTTTTAAAATATATGTTTATTACATTACAATAAACAAGTTGTTGAGTATAATCACATCACGCATATATCTTCTAGAGATAATAACTATATCTAAAAGATGTGAATATAATAGTGTCGTACATATTATTGTTAAGTAAATTTTTAAGACTTTTTTCTGATATTTTCATTATTGTTTCTTCTTTAATTGCTTTTTGTTAATTAATTTTTTACTCTAAAAATATTAAATTATGGAGAAGAAGATCGTGTTGATAAGAAATGAGAGAAATTATGGAATTTATTTGAGGGTAAAATTAGATATTTAGAGAAATTTAAGGATTGATAAGTCTAAATAAGATATTTACCAAAATTTGTGGGAGAAGTTCCTTATGGAAGCACCTCATGACATGATTGTGGGCTAACCCTTTCTTGGGGAGAAGATCTTCTATTCCACTCTTGTGCGCCACTTTGTATTGCACTTTTTAATTATAGCATTTAATTAATTATTTTTTTAATAAATTCTAAGCTAATTTACTCTATGTATTTGTGTTAATTTACTCTCTCTTATCAACGTACCCCCCCACCCCATCCAACCCACCATTAAAATTGCAAAGTGTACTTCTTTATTTGTTTTTTTTTCTATTTATCTTTTTTTAAAATTTTATATTTTATTTGAGGTAATTTACTTTATATATTTGTGCCCCATTTTCCTCAATTGTTGCAAAAATTGATTTGTTTTTTAACTTTAACATACTTTAAAGTTGATGTATATATCACTAATATAATACATAAAATATAAATCAAAAAATATATTTAAGACTCTTTCGAAAACTCGTATTTAAAATTTAAAATCGTAAGTAAAGTTTCACGAGTTATTTAAATGAGGAAGATAATTCACAAAGAAAACAAGGAAATGAGAAATAGATTGACACAATCTTACAAATATGATTGGTATAATTAAGGAGTAACAAAAAGACACGATAAATCAGTATTATCTTATTAAAAAATTATCTTCAATAAACTTTGACTAAAAGTGTAAACTAGAAAAACTCAAAAAATTATTTTAGCAACAACATTTACTGCTTCGGCGGTATTACTAGCTTATATTTAAGTCCATGACGCATAAGTTTTGAATGATTGAATTCATATTCACAAATTATTTCTTGGGCTAATTGTGGATTGTGATTAACTATTTGTATAAATTCAAAGAGTTAATAAAATATGTTAGAATAAGTTATACTTCTTTGCAATACAATGTGCCTTATATGTGTATCTCCGATGGAATCTGGTACTAGTGATAATAATTAGATGTGTCGTTGCCTTATCTAGTACTTTAAATATGTAAGATCGTGTAAATCTAATTATTTTTTTCTTAATTTTTTAAAATTATATTCCTCGTTTAAATAATTTGTAAAAACTAAATTTGGAGTTTAAATTTTAAATACGAATTTTTGAAAGATTCTTAAATATATATTTTGATTTCTATTTCATTTATTGTACTAGTAATACATATCTCAATAGTAAAGTATGTTAAAGTTAGATTTTTTTTTTGCAACAATAGAGGAAAAGGGAGCATAAATATACAAAGTAAATTATCTCACGTAAAATATAAAATTAAAATGAAAGATAAATATAAAAAAAGCAAATAAACTAATTTGCAATTTTACTGGTGGGTTGGAGAGAGCGGGGGTTTAGATTATAAGAGAGAGTAAATTAGCACAAATACATAGAGTAAATTAGCTCAAGTAAAATATAAAATAAAAAAGAAAGATAAATCGAAAGAAAAAAAAGTTACAAATTCTAGTGATGGGTTGGAGAGAGATGGGGTTACATGTTGATAAGAGAGTGGAGTGAGGAGAATTTATTAAAGAATTTTAATAAATTAGATGCTATAATTAGAGTGGTATATAAAATGGCACACAAGAGTGGAGTAGAAGATCATCTCTCTTTTTTTTTTTGACTTTTTTTAAGAGAATGAGAAACAAAAACATCAATTAGAAACACTCATTAAATGCTTTCAAGTGACTTAAAGCCCATAAGAAACTTATAAAAGCTCTTGCAAAAACCCCCTTAGTAGTTCGTATTAACTTAATGGTAAGTTGTAACTGAAGTAGAGAAATGCAAAAAATGTCTTCTAATTGTTACGTTTATTCACTTTTGTCTTATAAGTTTTCTGGCCGAAAAATTAGGATAACATGGTCAATCGAACGGAGACCGAGCTTTTCGCCTATATAGACGTCATATGGATTAAATTGTAAGCCATATCATTAGATAAAAAAATTGAAAAAATAATTACATGGAAGTCAAATTACTAATATATATATATATATATATATTAAATAAAATTATCTTAATTTCATAAAAAATATTAAATCTCAAAAAAAACATTGGTAACATGAGATTTGATTTTGTTTTTGATAATTCTAATTAACAAAAAATATTAAAAATTGATAATATCATAACTTAAACATTAAAAAAGAAAACGAAAAAAATAACACTTCATTCAACAAAAAAATAGTAATATGAGGAGTATTTAAAGATGGTTATGCATTTGTTATTCAATACATACAAGAATAATAAGTAGATCTTAGGCAATACTATAAGATAAATCTTAATTTTGCTTTAGGAATAAAAATTACCTTTTCTTGAGTTTTATTATATTAAGATGAAATGGTATTTTTACTATTTTATATCAAGTCAAATTTAGAAATGAGTTTGGGTGCAATGTGCAACTTAGATAATAACCATGGGAGTTCTGCTAATAGAAAGAACAGATGGGGTTGTTGCGAATCAGAGACAACATAAGAATGGTTCTTTTCATTTTTACTGTAATTAAAAAAAATTATATATATATATATATATATATGACATGGCGTGCAATTTGACTCATGTAGCAACCACATAGGCAAAACGTTTGGTCTCGGTCATATTGGGCATAAACTAAGTCAAATTTGAAAAGATATTGTTTCTACTTTCCGGCCCGAAAATTTATTTACTAAAAGTGACTAATCGCAACAATTAGAGGCATGTTCGCCATAAAAAAATAGAAAACTTATAGCAAAGACATGCAGAGAACTTCAAGTGGTTCTTAGTGTCGACCTATCCAAGGGATCAAACTCAAACAGAAAAATTCACTTAAAGAGGAGGATATAATGCAATTATTCGAGACAAAAATCTAATTAATAATGTGTGTGTAGGCCTGTCACGGGTCATGTAGGACCTGAACCCAGACCCGGTACTTTTGTATGCGGGTCTCGACCGAACACGAAAAGTTCAACCGAACCCGAAGTATTTAAATGTTGCGGGTCCACTAAGACCTGCGATTCATTTATCAAGCCCGACCCGGACCCGATTTCTTTTAAAGCAAGAAAAAAAATGTCCCATTTTAAATCAAAACTTGATACGTTCAGTTCTGCCCTAAAATCTGAATTCTAATCACCTGAACCTAATTCTTAATCGAATAATCCCCTAAATCCCTAATTCCTAAATTTCTAATCCCCTAAATTCTAATTCCTAAACTCTTAATTCATGACTCAAATTTTACTGATCCCGCTGAAATAATCGGAATGCACTGGTCTATTGACATTTGACACCTCATTCTTTTCTCTAATAGAGTATCACACTATCAGGTGTGTTAATGGAGTCATCCAGTATTTTAACAGATTTTGTTGGGTTCAATTTCCAGTTTTAATCACTTGAATCTTGAATTTGAGGCTCGATTTTGATATTTAGATTCTACAAATTCTATTAACTTGCTCTTGATTTTGTATGTTGTATGAATTAGGCATTTTAGTTCTTTGTAATTTCAATAGTGACACCTTTTAATATGACACCTTTCATTTTGATATATAATGTGTGATAATATACCCGCCAAAGTCCTCACTTATCATCCGAGCGCCCCTTAAAGTCCTGCTCGAACCAAGGAACTAAACGATACCGAGAGGACGATGTTGACCAAACATCTTCGTGGAACTTACCCAAACTTGAAGATAAGGACCAAGACACATGCCAACTTCCCATAAGGCGCCTCCAGCCCCCGGCAACGCATCTGTCAACCCTTAAGCCACGTGGAAACATATATACACCAATTAACTCTGAAAGAACCCACCATGCAACGTGGTTAATCTCCATTCACAGTAACTAAAATATGAGGGCCTCCCACGCCCCTATAAAAGGAGCCATAGTGTCACAAGATTGAGGAAGCCACCTCGGATAGATGGGATATATGATACAGACTCTAACCCCCTGTAAATCATCCATTTATAAGAACACGAGGTCCGTTTCGACCATGTGAGATCCTCATTATCGAGGACCATATAAAAGATATAATTGTTTTCCACCTAGAAAACACCATATTTAAATAATACACTAGCATGCAAGAGAATGAGTATCATCAAATGGCGTCGTCTGTGGAAACGAATGTGATTCCTTGAGAATGGTCCCTGAATACGAGGAAGGCAACGGTCGAACTACCTTCACATACTTATCCAAAGAAAGTAGGCTATCTCGCTGCTAAAGTTGAACTAACCCTGCAAGGATCAAATGCGCCCTTCTTTTGTACAAAAGGTCATCGTGATTGGGCAAAAAGGCGGGGATTGCCCGGACCATGAGAAACGTAAGACTCACCTTCGAAAAATCAAGTACGCGCCTACGCGTTTGGAAAAATATCTCGAAAGGAAAAATAAATAGTTAACCCAAGACCAAAAAAGTAATCTCCTAACATTATGGAAACTAACCCTGTCTCTAAAGCCTACAGTCATGAAGAGGCTAAACATGTCGCCCACATAAAGACTTGATGCGTGTGTAAGTTGCTTTTGTGTTCTCAATTGGATTTATACACACAAATCACAAGTATGCGAGTCAAGTAATAATAAAATGGTAAGTAAATATAACTGATCAAGTATCGAATCCCTTGGGAGTAGATATTTGTACTTTAGCAATTATGTTGTTGAACGCTAAATGATTTCTGCTTTGCGTTGCTGTTGTTTATGAATGAAGGCTGAGAAATAGTAATTAACTAAAAACCTAAACTAGAATACAAAATTCAGATTGACTATTAATTAACTAAGGATTGCAGATGAGATTAATTACCTCGAACTAAACTAACTAAGACATAATGTAATTATTGATTAGTTGCTATCTAAAGTTGTATGACCGATTAAGTAAAAGGTATCTAAGAGATGAATCTCATTAATCTCGGATATGTGTATTTCATAAACAATATACCAATGACTCCTATGCAAGTCTCTTTCAGTTGATGATTGTTTTGTTTACGCGTCGACGTGATAAATTAGCCACCTTTTGTATGTAATAAAGAATCCCCTAATCCCTAATGATGTTAGGCCGTTAAGCACATTTCCCTCACCAGAAGTTCACCATGTAATATGATTCATACATTGTTTTAGAAGTATATTAGAGTTATCAGCTACGATCCAGATCCCACGAAACACGTTAATGTCGAAGGTATAGAGACTTATCTGCCTGATCTACTATGCTATATGTTGCATTAACAATCTCCCATGCATAATTCAACGTAGTACAAGGTTGTTCAACATCACTACTCTAATTCATAGAAACACGTGTGCTAAACACACCAAGCAACATAAGCAACAAATAATATCCAATAAAACAAATTCATCAATAAACTTAATCAAAATATAGGTTCAAGGTGCATCTATATGAGGTTAACTACATCCTCCCTCAAATACTGATAGGATTTAGCCACTCATAGTCATATTCAAATCACAACAATTCATCATAAAAGTATTCAATAAGGAAAACAAAAGATTAAACACTTGATCTCCTTGCTGCTTCCCTCTACTCTGATTGCTGACTCATTTTGTTCACCTTTCTCATTTAACAATGATTATAGTGCCATGAACGGTATAACTTCTGCTTCCTTTAACCCTAGAATACTTTTGTAAGTGTTTGTAGGCTCTTGTAAGCTATATTTTGTGTTGTGGTCGCCCCTTGTATTTATAGGAGTGTTCTGATGCCCTAATTTCGTGAGCAACCGTAACCTAATTAGACAGAATGATCGTTTAATTCTCGTCAGGCGCGATCATGCCACATCGCGCGCCACATGCACGATCACGGTTCATCGCACCTCCTAGTCGCGCCACCTTCTGTTTCTATAGTTTTTCTCCTGTAATGCGGCTCTTGCTCGCGTTGCATTCGGTTTCCTCACGATAGAGGCAATATTGGTAAGGTCATAGCACTACGACCTCTTTATCACTAAATAGGGCCGAAATCCTCCAAATAAGCATCGTTTTGTTCCGACTCGACTCAAACTACCAAAATAATGAAAAAAAATACTAAAATAAGTAAATTTGCCACAAATATTATGCAAAATTGTAAGAAATCAGGTATTGCAATTACTATAATAATTCACTCATTAAGATGCACGGACAGTCCAGAGGGAGTCCTTTCCACCTATGCCCAATAAAGGTTAGGCCCTCCCTAGAAAAGTCACGGTTACAGGCATCGGAGAAACACAACCTAAAAGGAAGACACCGCCTAGAGAAGCTCCGATCTATCCGTTACGAACACGAGGAGAACCTCTCCCACAATCTAGGGTAACATCCCCTAATCCATTAGGCGCACATGACCTTTGATGAAAAGGATCATGAAGACACAAATTTTGAGGGATTTAAGCATGATAAGATGCATCCTTATCATTGCTAGTGAAAAGGCTGACCTCTGCGGCCAGAATCGATGACTCGGTAGTAAGCCTAAAGCCTACTAATGGAGGATAGAAAAAACAACCACAACAACGAGATATGTGAAGGCTCCTAATCCACCTATTCTACCTTCCTAGTAAAAACCTGCCTAAAAAATCCCCCCAAGCTAGCTTCATGACCAAGAAAAGTAACCACATGGAGAGCTCCTCATACCATGAGCAATGCTCCCAACTAACCCAAAACAGATGTAAACAAAGACACAAGCCAACTTAGTAAGGTCCAATGACCCATCCCCGGGGAGTATATACAAAAGCATTTGGAAATGCAAAGTACATCGACACAACACAAGGAAGAATATAAACAAGCCACATAAAAAGCCATGCGAGGTTATAATTTTATTCACACATCAGCTTCCCAAAAGATACACTCTTAACCGGCTGCTACCAAGCAAAATGCGGCTCGAACTATACATCATTCATTACTTTACAAATAGTACCCTCGCTCAAAACCCGTTTTACATATTTTACATCTATACACATGCCCAGAAAACAACTAAACTGCAAAATAAGTCTTGATTTAGCTGAGCCCGCTCTTATCTACTCACAAACTGGGGGTTTACCCTCTCGAACAGCGGCCGAAAGTTCTTCGAAGTTGGAGGTCATGTCAGTCAGATCCTTCATTGACACCATATGAACTGCAAACGGAGAGACTTCTATTCCAGAAGGACCAGAACGACCAGATCTAAAACCCAGAGGGAAAACATGAGTCAAGGTCTTTTCCTTCGGAAGGTCTATAACAAGACGAGGCACCACTAGATCTGATGGGAACCCCGACAAAGATTGCACAACTTTTTAACAAATCTTATAACCCATCAACAGGAACTCCCGCGCCTCTTCTCTTACAAAAACCTCCATGCGGCCGACCACATCCACTAGAACATCTTGCGCACGGGCCTTGACTAATTTCTCGCCAAACACACGACCTAGATCCATCAGGTGATGTTGATATCTGTCTCCTTCAGCCCGCGTTTTCGAAAAGAGTTCTTTGGTTTGGCTCAGCCAAAGTAGCAAGCTTTCCATCAACTACTTTGGGTCATCCACCTACTCCCGTCATAGTGTCAAGCCAAGGCAAAACACAGTACCTCTACTTCCGCCTCCCTCTGTTCTAGATGACCAAGATTTTCCCCTAGCGCCAACTCCAAGTCTAGGCACCTTTCTCTATGGGTCGTCGTGTCTAGAGGAGGTGCCTTTAATCTATCACCCATGACATCCACCAAAAGCAACAATTGCTAAGCCAAAAACACGGTTAATTTTTTTTTTTTTTTATAGAAAAGAGGGATAGCTAAGGTAAAACAAAGGTGAGCCTCTAGCTTACGACCCCCTTGCGCAACTACAACTTACCTCACAAACATTCTTGCTGAAAATCTCTTGCAAAACGTGAAAGGCAAATGGATGCAGAAACTCCATATCACTATCATTTCAAAGACCCCGTAGATACAATTAACAATACTCTAAACTCCCCGACACCCCTGCAAACAACGAGAGGCTCTCGACCGACACGCTCGCCAAAGAAGGGGGTACCGAATTAGGCACTCGGGAACCCGATGGATAACAAGGATGACTAGACCCCTCTCTTGATAACTGTGAAGGCCGCCCAGTCGAGCCGAAAAGATCCAAACCTAGAGAAAAGTCTCTCAGAGAATCAAAGCAACCTTCAACCAGAGGGCTGGAGAAGGGAGCAAAAAAACTAGTAAGCTAGGCTCGCTCGAAGACTCTCCACTCGTCATCTCATCATCATGTCCCTGCAAAAGGAACCATACACGCTTCTGGGAAAGGCTCTCGGGTATGCACCGCCATCTCAGTCCTGAGATGGCGGTGCATACCTGAGAAAATCAGAATTGAATCCCTACTAAAACTAAAGAAAAAAGAACACGCTTGGAACCACTTATGAAACACATGATTGATATGAAGATATTCTCAGGGAAACTCTAAGCAACCATGCTATGATCATTGCAATGGGAAAGTCTAACATGGAAATCGCGTCATAACGACCATAATACAAACCCTCTCTCTCCAACTCCCGACGCGCCTGCTCCATAACAGAAGGCAACACTCAAGAGAAGCTCAACCCCTATTTGGTATGGACCCTTGCTCGGTAATCGGAAAACCACTAGGAGCCAGAAAAAAGAACTCCCTCTTCCAAGGCTCGTTAAACCTATCGTATGCCTGACTTCTAGGAACATAGGGGAACCAACAGGTCGTAAATAAGAGAACATAAGGTCTAAAGGTACTACGCAAGGAAAGAGCCGCCGTGAAATGACGATGAGAACAATCTATGTTCAGCAAGGTACAACAAACAAAACATCCAACCACATAGTGAAAACGGAAGGGAGCATCTGACTCAGACATACGCAATAATCGAAATAACTCATGTACTGCTAGATGGAAAAACCCATCTAAGTCCACAATTAACTTGCTCATTAAAGACAGTCAGGTGCCCCTCCGGGGGGGGGGGGGGTCATAAACTCGTTGTTTGGCTAAAGGCACCACCATGTAAAACCAAGAAGGATCTAAAGCTACCCTTTTAACAAGCGATGCACCGAATCGCTCGTAGCCAAACTAGATAAGGACCTAATCCTACCAACACCCACTATCGAGCCAGGTTCAAAGTAACTTAATATCATCTATGTGAAGGGGGACCGTAAGGCTCTCTTCTCGAAAAAACTGCCCGCACACTATCTCTCGCCCAACTAACAACAGAAGTAGAAGAAACATCCTCACCACCCTTCAGGGGCCTCTCTCAGACCAACCTATGTTCACTACGATCCTAACGCATTTTGGTCGTATAGGCTATTCAAGCGGCCCTCTAACAGCGAGATCGCTCTGCCACTCCACGATATAACAACGAGGCCCCCTACCGCGCCTTGGAGGGGAAAATAAATTTGTTTTGATCGGCTTTTACACTAAATGAGGGATTCATTCCATGAAGACTAGAAGTTCATGTCAAACCTGACTTCAAAAATGAATGATCCAAAACCTCAGAATGTAAGTCATCTATAAGTCTTACAAGAAATCACAAACGTATGAAACCGCAATAAACGTGCTTGAAAAATGGAAAGAAAAAAAAGTAAGTACAAATGAACAGTTGAGTGGTAAGAACTATTGGAAACTCAACCCCTATTTATATGGAACCCTTGGCTCCCGCCTAAAAAACGTTTAGCGACCACCTTATCCATTCGATGTGGGGGTACTATTGAGTTATAAAGAAAGACGACGTGTCAGGGTAGACAAACGGCCGCAACAGGTCTTCAATGCTCTTAAGGGGTGAATGATGACATAACAATCCAACTCACATTCCCTTCGAGGCAATCAGATAATTCACATAAGTAACCGCTGAACTTCGCAAATTGCCAAAAGCCATGTGGACTTGGAAGACATCCACCTCCGAGGAATTTCTACGAAGGACTTTATACGAGGATCCATTCTTCACTTTGATGCAGCTCCGATGCAGCTCCCAACGATTACTCTAACGCAACCCTGAAGCCCATTGATAAGAGAATTAATATAGTGAATTAAGTACCTGCTTTCTTGGGCTTTTGTACAATCTTTGTGGCAATTTCACTTGTTTTAGTATTTTTTCATTGTATTTGCAGTTTGAGTTGAGTCGGAGCAAAATGGTGTTTATTTAGAGGATTTTAGCACTTTTTGATAACAAAGGGGAGTAGTGCTACGACGCTACCAACCACACTACTAAAGGGACCAGAAAATAGAATGTAGGGCATGCAAGAGCATGATCGTGCAAATAAGCTGGAGAGACAAAATGGCACGTAATCGGTGTCTCATAGCGCTCCAGGCACGCGATTAGGACAAAAAGTTGGCCAAAGCAGAAACACTAAAACGAAGTCCAAAGCAAAACAACGCTATAAAAAGAGGCTACGTTAGCAGATAGGGTACTGTTTCAAAAGGAAAAAAAACCACTTACAAACATTTACAAGAGCATTCTAGGATTAGAAGAGCATAAATTATATCGTTCGTAGCACTACAATCATAGTTGAAGGAGAAAGGTGAACGAGAGGAGCCAGCAATCAGAGTAGATGAAAGCAACATGGAAATCAGGAGTTTACTCTTTTCTTTTCGTTATTTAAATGATCATGAATTTTTGTGATTTGCATATGACTGTAAGTAGCTAATCTTCTCAGTATCTGAGAGAGGATGTACTTAATCTCATATGGATGCACCTTGAACCTATGTTTTGATTATGTTTATTGATGACTTAGTTTTGTTGGACATTATTTGTTGCTTATATTACTTGGTTTATTTTGATGCACACGTTCTATGAGGCAGAGTAATGACATTGAACAACCTTGTATTGTGTTGATTATGCATAGGATATTGTTAACACAATACTAGCATAGTAGATCAGGGAGATAAATCTTTAGACCTTCGACGTTAGCGTGTTCGTGGAATCTAAATCGTAGTTGGTAACTCTAATTCACTTCTAAAACACTGTATAGATCCTATGACATGGTGAACTTCAGGTGAGGGGAAAGTGCTTAACGACCTAACATCACTAGGGATTAGAGAGTTCTTTAGTATATCAAAATGTGGCTAATTTGCTGCATCAACCTGGAAACAAAACAATCATCAATAGATAGCGTCTTGCATATGAGTCATTGGTATTTTCTCTATAAAGTACATGCATTCAAAATGAATGAAATCCATCTCTTAGATACCTTTAACTTAATTTGTTTCACTACTTTAGATAGCAATCAATCAATCAATTGAATTTTTATTTTAGTTAGTTAGCTTAGTTTTAGTTATTTTATAGATCTTTCCAATTGCAATCTTTAGTTAATCTTACTTTAAGCATTTTAGTTTATATCTTCAGTTGTCAGTTAGTTAATTTACTGTTCTCTGTCTTTATGTATTTCTTCAACGGTAAAAGCAGAAAAAAAAAAGAAATTCAATTTGTTGAGTGTGCAACAATATAATTGCTAAAGTACAAATATATAACTCTCTTGGGATTCGATACTTGGGTAGTAACTATGCTTTTTATTTTATTATTACTTGACTCGTATACTTGTGATAGAGTGTGTATTGAGATAAAATCAGAACACATACAAAATATGCATCACCCACGATTACCAGCTCAAACGCCAACTTTCGCAACTGCCACGACAAACTGAGGAACCTTTTGATTTAACGATCAGGTTCTTAACCATGCCACACCCAGCCACACAGAACACCATCTCTTTAACAAAAAAAAGGACACCGGCTCTAAAGGAGATTCACGACTCCAATAGAACCCACCACTCGAAGTGACCACTTTGTCCTAGAACAAGTTCAAGGGGAACCACGATCCCCGCGAATGACACTTATGAATGGGTATCGCGACCCTGGAGTGATACAAGTACAAATTTTTAATTCATGAACTGATCAAACACAACATTACTGTGCAGTAGATTCTGGAGCTTTGAATGTGACTGCACAATTTTTGTATGGTGGAAATGTTACTGCAGAGGGTACACTCAACAATTATGAAGCAACTAAGGCTGTTGTAGATTATTTGGGGACAACCCATATTAGCTTTGATGGGATTCACATGCTATGTTCAGCTCTTGGATTTCTGGTTGTGAAGGTTGTTTATATGAAGCATCAATCTGGTTGTATGCTTCTTCAGAAAGATAATGATATCATAACACAATTTTTTACTAGTCAGAAAACTAGATCAATGGTCTTTTTTATAGACTGTGAAGGCAAGGTAGAAAAATGACAACAATCAAGGTTTTAAGGTGGTGATCTTGGAGTGTCTTGTGATGAGGATGAATTGGTAGGAGATGAAGCTGACAATGCGGAGGGGGTTGAGGAACTCGCAAATGACAATGAGGCAGGGGATGAAGACAGAGATCTTGAGTACTGTAGTGACAGTCCATATGGTATGGAAGAAGATAAGGAAACGAGGACATATGTAAATGAGAATGTTGTTGATAATTTATATGCAGAAGCCACAATGAGAAATGGTGGTAAACAAGATGGTAGGAAAGGAAATGAAATAACAGGAGAAACTGGTGATAGAAGTGGTAGAAAGAAAAAGGGCAAGGTTGTTACCAAGAATAAAGGAAAGAAAACAAGAGGGAATAATAGTGACAGTGATGTTGCTACAGACAAAGTAATGGGTTAGACAAGCGTAATACTGTCGGGGTTGAGGCAAATGCAAATGAGGCTGATTATGAGACATTATCAGATGAAGGGTTGGAGAATTTGGTGTTGTCGGAGTATGAGTTTGATAGTGAACTTGGCTTAGATGTAGAACAACAAGAAAAGATAGGGGACCTATTTGATGTGAAGCATATTTTTAACCCCAAACTAACTCTGGGCATGCGGTTTACATCCAAAAATATATTGAAAGATGTCATCCAATCAGATGCTATCAATGAACAAAGGTGGGTGTAGGTTTTCAGAAATGGCAGAACAAGACTATACGCAAAGTGTAATGATCCTAGATGCAAATGGAGATTGAATGCAAGGAAGGTGACAAGTAAAGAATCAACTTTCAGAATTGACAAGTTCAAGTTCAATCATGGTTGTCCAGAAAATAGAAAATCTAGGAATATGAAGTCAAGGTGGCCGGCAAAGAAGTACATACATGTATGACAGTATGACCCTAAAGAAGTGTGAAGGGTTTCTCCATATATTGTGGTAGAGAGTTGGGTGTTGATTTTTCCATTAACCAGAGATACAAAGCCAAATTAACTGCACTAGCTGAACTGAATGGAAACTTAACAAAACAATATGCTGCATTGCGGGATTTCAAAGGAGATGTTGAGAGATCAAATCCTGGATCCACTATGCTACTTTAAGCAAATAATCAAACATGAGAGAATAAGTTTAACATAATCTATATATGTTTGAGTTCTCTGAGGCAGGGTTTTCTCTATGGATGTATAAGAATAATTGGTGTTGATGGTGCACATTTGAAGAGACCACACAAGGGTATTGTGTTGACAACAGTTGGCGTTGATGCCAACACCAACATATACCATTTTGCTTGGGTAGTAGTGGACAAGGAGGATGGTAAGAATTGTGAATGGTTTGTAAGTGTTCTCAAGTTAGCCTTGCACATAAACAGGAATGACATGTGGACCTTCATGTCTGATAAACAGAAGGGTTTGTTGCAAGCTATTGAAAATGTTTTTCCTGGGTCTAATCACAAATTATATATGAGCACCTACATGGGAATTTCAAGAGAGCTAGTTTCACTAGAGATGCCTTAAAGGATGCTCTCTGGAAGACTCCTAGGGCTACTACTGTCAATTTGAATGGACTAAAAAAAAATGAAAGAACTGAAAGTGATAAGCCCACAGGAGTGGAAGTGGTTATAAGAAAAATCGTGCATTGGAGTAGATCACATTTTGATCCAAAACTGAAATGTGACATATTACTCAATAATGGTTGTGAGGCTTTTAACTCATGCATATCGGATGCAAGGAGTATGCCCATTCTTTCACTGCTTGAATGGATCATCGAGTACTTGATGACAAGACATCAAAAAACCAGAGACAGGGCAAATGCCAGATGGAAGGATGAGTGGTGTCCAAAGATAAGGAAGATAGTAGCACATTTTCAACAAATGCATGCCAGACATTGCAGGCTAGTTAAGTCAGGTGACCAACACTACTTTATAATGTGCTTTACTAGAGATTCATTTGTTATGGGCATGTGTGAAAGGACTTGTGGATTTAGGAAGTGGGACATCAGTGCGATACCTCGTATCCATGCAGTCAGTGCCATAACAACACAGGGTCTTGATGCTTTAGCTTCATTCATCACTCTTATAATGTTGAGTGTTATTTGGAATACTACAACAGAGCTATTCTGCCAATCAATGGTAAAATGAGTGGAAGAAGATGAATTCTATACCAATAACCCCACCCAATAAAGGAAGAGCAGTTGGTAGACCTGAGCTAGTTAGGGGGAAGAACTTAGCGAGCAACCAATAAAGAGCTAGAGGAAATGCAGAGGCAAACTTGTGGTTGTGTCAACTAATGAGCCAAGTAGGTTGAATAGAAAACAAAGGACAGTAAGGTGTAAGTATTGTAAGGTGTTGGGCCACAACAAGATATGTTGTTTTATTAGGAAGTCAGATAAAGCATGTAAGGCAGATGAGGCAGCTGCAGAAGAGAACCATGAGCAAGTTGAAATTTGTGATATAGAAGAGGAGGAACAAATCATAGATGTTGATGAGCAACCACAGAAATAATATGCTGATGACTTGGATGAGTTTCTATTTGGTAGCCTGATGGATGTGGAGGTGATGGTTTTGAATGTGGAAATAATGATGTTGAGTATATGCCACTACCAGTTGAGGTAGAAGACGAACTTGAGAATGAAGCTACTGAGGATAATGGGATTACAATAATCAATGAGAATGCTGAAGATAATGGGATTATAGTGGATAATGGGAATGCTGAAGATAATGGGGTTGCAAGGGATGAGGATATTGCTGTGCCAATTGACAATATTGGTAATGAGGATAAAAATGAAAATGCAGAGATGGGGCAAACTAAAATTGTTGTCAATGGCTCACAACCTAAGATGATGCAGATAAAACTCATGCAAAAATGAACAAGGACCCCTTTCAACTAAGACCAAGAAGAAAAAGAGATCACATATGAGTTATGGTGTTAATTATATTCGGGTGTGTTTGGTTTTGATACTACTTAACTTGAGTTGTTACTAAAAGTCAAACTTTTACTCGAATAATTTAATAACTGCTTTTTAAAAATTAGTTTGGTTCGGAAGACGGAATTTGATACTAGTTTGTATATGGCCTTAATAAATGGCTTGGTTCATTATATAGTCTTTACTCTACTACTAACTGATGCGAACTTTTTATTTTGCCCCTTTAGAGTCTCTCAAAATTCTATAATGTATATATATATATATTACTATAATGTATAATGTATATATTTATAATTTATCTTTGAATATAATTATAACGTACATGCCTATTATGTGTTATGTATATAATTTATAATTTGTAATGTTTATAATTATAATGTATAATGTATATAATTATAATGTGTCTACATATATAATTATAATGTATGGATATAATTATAATTTATGATGTTTATAATTATAATGTGTCTCCATATAATTATAATGCATGGTATATAATTAAATGTACATATAATGTATATAATTATAACTTACATGCATATAATGTGTAATGTATATAACTAAACGGTATAATTATATTATATATATAATTTAAGTAAATAATTATAATGTGTCTACATATATAATTATAATATATAATTATAAAATATATTTATATTTAAGTATATAATTGTAATGTATAATGTATATAATTATAACATGACTCTGTATATAATTATAATGTATGGTATATACTTAAATGTACATATAATGTATATAATCATAACATACATGCCCATAATTTGTAATGTATATGCCTATGATGTATATTCGTATTTAATTATAATGTACATGCCTATAACTTGTGATGTATGATGTACATGACTATAATTATAATGAATATAATATAGTATATAATTATAATTTATACAGTATAATATATAATTATAATGTATATACTAGCATAGGATTATAATGTATAATTAAAAAACGAGGGTAAATGAGTTATTTCCATGCAAACAGTTTAGTAACAAAAAGTGAGATTATATAATCATAGGAGGGGGTAGAGATTGTAATAGTGGATATTAGCTGCTTCAGTAGAAGGCTTTTAAGGCCCGAAAAAATTATCGCTCGAACCATCCGGGTTAGTAAGTCAAATAAGACACCCACTTTCACTTAATCTTCCGAACCAAAAACCCTCTTCTAGTATTGAACTATTATTAATCATACATTATAGTTTTTAACTTCTACATTATTTATAAAAGCATGCACATGTATATGAATCTAGATTTGAGCAAAGAAAAAGATGAAACACATATAATTGGAATCTAGTGCCGACAACAGAATTAAGGTGATATTTTTGTTTTGACTTCAATGATAGTTATTTCTTGTTCATGGTTTTAAGATTTGTGTTATTAAGTATATTATTTCTACATTGTTGTGTAGATGAAAGACAAGAATTGGTGCAAGACTGTGACAATGTCATTTAGTCCTACAGTGAAGTTGCCTTAAAAGCTGCCCCTAGTTTTGCCCCTAAGCTGATCCCTGAACAACAGAATAACTGCAGTCCGTGGGAAAGCTCCTTGTCAAGAAAGTTGGGAGGATTACCACTCGCAGGGGTAGCATATTACTTCAGGTTAATAGGGTGAGAAATGTAACCTCAAAGAAGAAATAGTCATTCTGCATTTGCATTCTGCCCTATTCTGATTTCAGAGACATGTATATGCCTGGATGTACACTTATATCATGTTTCTTTAGGGTTGTCTCTTATTTTAAGTTTAGTTGTGGCCTTGTATTTTGGAGCTTAAGACATTGGTGGTGTCCAGTTGGTCACAAGTTATGGACATGTTTTTTGTAACTTATGAGAGGTGATTGTTCCTCTCAATGAAGTTTATGTCATATGTTTATGGTATATTGTTATATTCTGTTTCTATGGTATAATGTGGTTGTTGGTCATTTTATATTTGTTTATATTTTTATTATGAGATCAATGTACTAATTGTTACATCTATATCGTATGTCTAATTTCAGTTGCATGAGTTACTTCTTTTGGGTATGAGGAGAAGCAAAGTTGCAAAATACATAGGTGGTGTTTGCAAACTCTTAAAAAAAGTCAAAATCAGCTTTTAACTTAAATTAAACAGTTTAGGGTGTTTGCAAATATAGCTTCTCCGGTTTGAAAACTTTTTTTAAGCCAAAAACTCCCACAATCTTAAAGTTGCTATGGACCTGCTTCCAGCTTATGGTAGCAATTATTAAATTAATTAAAATATTTATGTACAATTATACCCTTTATCTTTTATTAACCAATAATATTCATATTTCTAACAATAAATTAAGAAATACAATTCGAGCATTTGCTTTTACACACAAGATTTTATTTTTTATCGTATTCAATTTTTATTTTTTTTATCATATGCGTGAGTTATTTCTCTTGTGAACTTTGTTTTCCTTGAAAATTTTGACTATTTAACGTCGAAACCTCTTATGTGGTTAAATATTACGTCATATTGCTGAAAATTAAAAAATATCAATCTACTAAAATTAATAATTTTATTGTGTAATCCCTATAACCATATCTATAAAGATTTTTTCTTCATTAGTAAATATGACTATGTTGTGATTGATTTATTTTTTTACTTTATTAGATGTTACGGTAATACATTTAAATACTGAAATGTATATGCTATGGGTATTGTAGTCATTTTATTGAAAAATCAGCTAAATCACTTTTTATTTTGCAAACACTCTACTATAAAAAGAGCAACTTTTAGCTAGTTTATCAAACACTTCCAGCTTACGACTTGAAGTTAATTTTAGAGCTTAAACTTAAATTATAAACTTCTGCTTTTTGAGAAGAGTATGTCTAATTGCAGTTGCATGAGTTACTTCTTTTGGGTATGAGGAGAAGCAAAGTTGCAAAATACATAATACACATTAATAATACGACAAATCACTTTATTTATTAAATTAATTACCAATATTTGACATTTGTGGCTGTCCCAATTCTATAAACAAGTTCACCAAAACCAAATACATAACGAAAACAAATCAGTCAATATCCTCCAATGCTATCATCCCACCTAGTTCAACCTCATTAGGATCCTTCAAGTCTATAATCTTAGGTGGTACACCCTCGACCGGTTCCTCCCCGTCAGAAACAACAATAGCATCATCAACAATGTCGTTACTTTCCTCCCAAAATCGATCATATCTTAGTTCATCAAATACGCAGTAGAACAGAGCAGCTTCTAGCAATCCATGAATGCGAAAAAACAGACCTAACCCCGACTCCTAAATATAACAAGATTCTAAATGAGCCACAACCTACCATACTTTCAAAAAAAACATAGTACTCAGTATTTGACGTTATTACCTTCTTCATGTATTTCTTATACTTGGAACTATGGTAACTTCATAGTTAGGACTCGTACATCGCACGCCTGGAATGGATCGAAACTTGCGGAATAGTTGCAACTTAAGCCGCATCTTCACAACATTTTTCTGCAATTAAAAGAACTTGAAGTCGGTGCCCTAAACCTTCTCTAAACCAGGTATAGCAAGCTTCAGTCCCCGAGTCAAGGCTGGTAGTTCATGAATTTCGCGTCTTCTTGCATAATTGCACAAAAATTCCAGCAAATATTTTTCTCCGTTATCTCCAAAAGAGTCCATAAAAAGGATGTTCACCTTAATGCTAGTAGGAAGTAGGAACAATCATTGATAATACACAGGAAAAATTTAACTAATTAGGATTCCAACTACCCAGCCACAATTAAAACATTAAAATACATTAGCAAATTCAAAATTAGAATCCATCAATGTAACAACAAAATACCATTAATAACTGAAATACCACAATACATAATAAGAGTCTTACAACACACTCAAAACTCAACCAACTTGTTCGAAACTCAACCAACTTGTTCGAATACTGGGAAATGACATAATTACTTAAACGTCAACCCATACGAAGCCGCATTACATTCTTGAATATAACATGAGATGTAAAACAATTAGAATCACAACGAAAACTATGAGAAGCAGCCATGTAATAACACAACAAATTATAGCGGCCTTAGTTGCATTCATATTGGCGAAGTAGTCGACAAATGGACTGATTTACTCAACTCCAACAATCATTTTTCCAACAGTAGGTGTAGTCGATACTCGGCTAATTGGGGATACGGGTTCGTTGCTTCCTGAACACTCCTCACCACCACGATATGATTGTTTTCTCGTATTAGAACCATCGTTCATTTCGTTAGCCAAATGAAGCAATTGGGATGACGAACCCGTAATGGGCAAATATAGTAAAGCCTACCGGGGCACAATGCTGTATTGCTAGCCCGAAAATATAACCTCGTCCCATGCCCACATTCACATAGAATTTGGTATGGGTGAAGAATCCACATTACATACCATAACATTCAAACTCTAACAAAAACCAACCATTCTTCTGAATCAAACATAAAACTCGAAAGTATTGTCTTATTAACCCCTAATTTCACATTAGAGTGTGGATTTATATAGCTGGGTAAGTTCATTTTTTTCCCCACTCAATGATTAACATCAAACGCCACAAATTGTAGCAATCAAAAGAAAAACAGTAGCATTTAAGGACGTGAATCGAAAGAGATGCAAAACTTAAGGGAGAAACTTACCTTCGAACTACCGGAGGAGATGAACCGCTCGTGAGAGGAAGTGACGGGACGCCTGTTGGGGAGATGAACCGCTCGTGAGAGGGAAGTGACGGGACGCCTGTTGGGGTTGATGGTGTAGGTATATAATAAGGAAATTGAACCCCCTTTTTTTTTTTAAACGTGTCATCCACGTGGATCCCAGGTGGTAGAATGGAGTCAAATTTCGTGAGGAGATTATAGAGTCAACAGGTGCCACGTAGGAGTTTCACGTTGAAATTAAGCATTCCGATAGAAGGAGGACCAAAATCGAGTCAATGTGACAAATTAAGTGATCAAAATGGAGGCTTGACGAGTTGTTGTACCGAAATTGAAAGGTCACCAAATTATGGGACAATCATTTTGCGGTAAAATCAATATTATTAAGTATAAATTACAAATGAGTTGCCAAATAAATGAAAATGTCCGCCGAGTTCTTTAGTGTAATAATGTAGAAAAGCAAAAAGAATTTGTTCACTCTGAAAGAAAAGAGCGGGAATAGAGTGAAAGCCCTAGACTAGAGCGATGATGGATATGGATGCAGATATCTCGAATTGGATTTTGGAGTTCCTCCTGAAACAACCCCTCGAAGACCGTACAGTTGATGCTCTGCTTCGAATTCTGCCTCTCCCTTCCAACAATCATCATCTCCCCAAATTTATTTTGCTAAAGTGCCTCGACTCTCAACTCTCTAGCATTTCTGAGACCGCCCTCGGATTATTGGAGCAGCTGGAGGAAATCGAATTTAGTCGAGGGGTCCAAATTGTATCGGACTCCATGAAGCACGCCTACTGTGCCATCGCTGTGGAATGCACGGTAAAGCACTTGGTCAATGGTAGTAGTACGTTCGAGTTCTTTGATGCAGTCGAGAAAGTGTGGAGGAGGAGAATTGGGAGAATGGAGGTGTTTTCGGGGAAGGTGGGAGGACTGTGTTCCGAAGAGCTATGGACTTGGAGGGATGAGATCGAGGCAGCCGTCAGTCAAGATAATGTTTGCCAGTCCCTGTTAAACAAGAGTGCGTCCCTTAATGCACTTGAGGCAGTTAGTATTTACCTGAAAGAAGAGAGGGACAAGATTGGCCCTTCATTACTCGAGGTGGCCGCGGAGAGACTAACTGACGACGTCCTCATGCAAGAAATGCTGGGGGTGGGCGATGTTGATCCACTCCATGGAAAAGGTTTGTTGTTACTGTATCTTAAATGTCAAAGAAATGAAGAGTCAGTATTTTGGTGGCTGTATTGTTTAGTATTTACGCCTGATCAAAGGAAGGTGCTTTCATATATAGTAGTGATCGAGATTTTTCAGTCTCACTTGTCCTGTTGTTGAGAATCTGAAAACTTGGAAAGTTTTGTTGAGATACTGTATCATGCCACATTGTACCTAATAATTGCTACTTTGCTTCAGCCCCTTCCCACCCATCAACACCTGTTGCCACTGGAGCCCTCAACGAGCCAACTACTGCACTTCACCACCTCCAAGATCAAGTTCTCGATGTTCATGAAATGCCCACTGGGCCATCGCATACGAATCGCAATTTACTAAGCAGCTCAGAAGTTAATAAAGTTCTAGAAGCCCTTGAGTTAAGTTCAAGAGAGCTCCAGGCGGTTGTGAAGGATCCCCTTCCTGATGCTCTGCGTGTGGCAGAAGCAATGTCTTGTATGGAGAGAAACGCTAGAACCAGTTTGATGGAACGGAACAATACTGCCCACACTTATGAGGTCATTACCAACTGTTTCCATTAATTTTTATGATGTAAATATATACGAATAAGGATTATAAAAGGCCTTGTCTTCTTGTTCATAGCCAGTTGCTGAGTAATGAACTCTAAATTCTATTGTCTTCCATTACGTTTTTGGTATGTTTGGCAAGCTCCTTTCAATTCAAAAATGGACCCAAGCATGTTTTAATAAATTAAAAAACTTGGACTTATATTATGTACAACTGCAAAGGTAAGTCACTAATGGAATAGTAGGTTGCAGAAAGCAGAAATTTCTACCAGCTTTTAGCATGGACTGTCACGTGTACTGTTGAAATCATAATCTGCCCCGTTTTTACTTCTCGTGTTGAAATGTAAGGCGTAGTACATCGGGTTCTTTAATCCTACTGTAACTTTCATGTGATATATGGTTTTGTTGGATCTGGGACAATATTTATTGATCCACCAGCTAATCCACACAAATTCTTTTCAGTTTAGATGCAAATATGCCTTTTATGCATGTGGGGGTTCTTTACATGTTCTTCATTACTCAACTCTTTTTGTTCTTGCCTACCTTAATATATTATAATCAGGTGATGTAGTTTAATGCAATTCTGTGAATGTATGCAGTGGGAAGAATCGATAGATAGCTCACTAGAAGATGCTGGAAAGGGTACGCTTCAGTTATCTAGCCCGAAGGACATACACGTATCTCCACTAGACAAGTATGAGATCAAAAATTTAAAGGGGAGAAGGAGAAAACGGAAATGGAGTGTTATTGAAGAAGACACTTTGAGGACTGGAGTAGAAACGTATGTGCTGTTTTTAGATTTGCCTATCGAAGCACATAAGTTGATGCATTATATTATTCTTCCTTCTGCGATTGTAGAATTCTCGTTGTTGTCAGTTGAGTTTCATAGGAATAGACATCCTTTGCCTCAGTTTTTCCATACTATCTCTAAGAGCTTTTTTTTTTCCGCCCTAATCATCTTTCTCTTTTGTTGGCCTGCAACTTGGTTACTATCATATCTTGCAGTATTTATATATAAATGCCTTTATGCTGATATAAGTTATCTTCCTGAAAGGTATGGAAGAGGAAATTGGAAAGTCATTTTAAATGCCTACAGGGACGTATTTGAAGATAGGACTGAGGCAAGTAAAATTATACATCTTCATTTGTTTTAGTTGTTTTGTTTTTTACTGAATATTGTTATTCTTAGGTTGACTTGAAGGATAAATGGAGAAACTTGACACGCTACTGAGGACTCGAGAAAACTTGATATAAAGGTATGGCTTCCGCTGCAGGACATAAGACACCTTTTCATGTGTTCCACAAAAGATGGGCTGTTAAAAAAAAAGATGGGCTGTAAATTGTCACAATACACCTTTTCATGTGTTCCACAAAAGATGGGCTGTAAATTGTCACAATACACTTCTCTCTTGAGAAAGATAGATGTTAATTATGATTTAATTTTGTTTAAGATTGCTCTCCAACATGAGATGTTTCTAATATTTCGTTATGTTAGGCCAGGAGAAGAGAACTATAGATATAAACTTGATTCAGGTTTTGCTTGTTGCTAGATTTTTGTAAGATTTTCCTTTCCATTCGCAGCTGTTGCTTGTCTTTGGATTTGTGTTCGCATGAGCAAACCATTGTAAAAGATTTTCTAACATCTATAGATCTCCTTGACATGTAGGCGTCACATTCCCTTTTAATCTCTACTTAAAGGTTTATGGTGCCTTAAAATTGTTCTATTCAAGTTGCTGCTTCCATAAAAGTTTTGCTAAAAAAAAGTTAGAATCAATACTAGTAATTACCAAAATATTTCAACTAATTAAGATATTAATAAGTTGGACTGGTGATTAAGATATATGTATTGGGTGGGACTGGGGGATGTAGACTGGAGACTGGACACTTTTCACCAGTTTCAGTCTCGGCCATCATCATCTTTGTACTAAAAAAGGAAGAGGTGTCAGCAAGATGATGCTGCGTCTCCAGCTCAAATGCAAATACAGTAATTATGGTGTAACTACAAGGACTTCGTTTGTTCCGGAGAGTATTAAGAAACAGCTTCTTTTCATATATTTACCCCTGTAGAAGAGGTAGCTGCTGAATAGCTTGTGCATTAAAGTGGTTGTTTTAGTTATGGTTTCTGGTCGTGTGAAGCTGGGCATAAAAGCAAGTAATTTTTTTTTTTTAAAACCTATGCTTGTCTTTATGGATTAAAAATTTATCAGGTTAAAATACTGATTACAGTTTGGTTTATTTGGTGACCTTTTCTTCCAGGGCTGCTTTTTGATCTGGTTGGTGATGTTATGACCCTGAAGCCTGGATGTGATATGTTTACGTTTTATGCAGGATAATGTAAGTTGAGATTTGGATGCCTGGATTTCTCTAATTGTGAATTCTTGATGGCTAAACAATGTCAGATTCTGGTAATGTGGTTAGAAGAAAGTCTGGCTGTTTCATGTTGTCCAAACTGCTGGTACACCATTCATGCACGTGATGCAAATTTGTGTTAGTTTGGTTTATTTTATATATCTCACAATGTCATGAAGGAATTTGGTGTTGTTTCGGTTGTGAATAGTTTAAGTCAAATGTATTATCCAGCCCAAATATATCATGAGTGGTGTTCTAGTATTGGATGCATATACTTCTAAAGCTGTTCTCAGTTTGCAGTATTCTGTATCTTTTGTGCTATGTGAAACCGAGGCCCAATCCAGTTATGGTTTACTAAAAGGTTTTTGGCACATCACTTCCCCTTAATGTGAATGTGCAATAGAGGCGAATTACTCTAAAAAAATAAATAGGCATATTATCTCCAGCCCCCTATAATCTTAAAATGGTGTATATACCTCCTTATGTAAGGAGGTGCATCTTTCTTGCCAAAAATTGTGAGTGAAATTAATGTTCTTGTTAAAAGTTTTCCTTAAAAACATTTTTTTTTATTATCTTGACTTTAAATTACAAAAATTATATATATTAAACTAACTTTCTAAATGAATAATAAAAATATTCAAATAATAGAATTTGACAATGTACAAGTTATAAAAATACATGAAAAATTCAATAGGAGGGTTGTGTGCACTAATTTCAAGATTACATGGAGATAATTTGCTGGTTTTAAGATTACATGGGATAATGTGTCTATTTTATATATTACATGTGGTAATTTGCAATGTTTCAGTTTCATGCTACAAATCCAATATGAAGGGTTAGGGCTTGTTACCATCTCATTTCATTTTTGCTCAAATGGTGCACGAAAGAACATTGGAAATTTGGTGCAATTTTATTTGCTTATGCCATCAGTACATCACTTGGGAATTATGTGTCAGCATTGTGACGAATTGCATCGATCTGTGCCGAGCATGAAATGCCTCCACAAATTACTGTCTTTCAAAGAAATAGTTGAAATGAATGAGAAGTGACATCCTTTTTTCTTTGTTCTTCTTTCGATGGTCTTATGCTCTTGTTGCATTGTGAGACTTTGGAAAAAGCTAGAGTATCTTACAAAAAAAGCTTATTTAATTTGGCTCCGTCTGTTTTCCTGAAAAATGGGAGAAAAGGAAAGAAAAAAAAGAGAGAGAAAACAAGGTTTTTCAAGAAATTCTTTAGGGAAAGCAAAAAGATTTCCTTTATTTTTTGAAAATTTTGCAAAATTGGTCCTCTATAGTAATCACTTTTTAAAATTAGTCCTTTAAAGAAAAAAAGTCATTTTTGGTCCTTTATAGTGTCTTGCTTGGTTTTTTTGCGGTGAAAAGACGAATTTGCTCTTAATTTTGGCATGTGATGTGCACACCAATTCAGTTTTTTTACTTTCAATTTGACCTGCAATCTTTTAAGTCATTATATTTGCACCCCCAAATTTAATAATATCTATATTTAATATTTTTTTTAAAAAACTCTATTACTATTTTCCAAATTTGAAGTGTTAGGGCTTGTTTTATAATTTTATTTATCTAATAAATATAAATTACTAAATATTAACAACAAAATACAAAAAGAATTTTAAATATCTAATAAATCAAAATTTCTTTATTTCTTAGGTATAATAATTCATCTATACATCTAAATTAACAAAAATATATCATATGTATTTCTTAGTTTTATGATAAAACTTAATATTTAATATAATCAAAATAAAAGTTGCTATATCTTTTTCTCAATTAAAAAAGGCAACTAATTTTACTAAATATTATACTTAGTTAAAAAAGTGATGATATAATGAGTTTAACCTTAGAAGATTTTTATAAAAAAGAAATGAAGAAGAGAAACAAAAAAAGAAAAGAAATGGTACACTCACCCCTGCACCACCTCCCACCATCCCATCGCTCTGCACCAACCCACCACCTCCCACCACGCACCCATCGCTCTGCACCAACCCACCACTTCCCCACCACGCAACACTTCTCGACACGGGAGTGCTTAGGGCTTCGACTAACGAGTTAGAGGCGCCAACGTTGATAGAGAGCTTGCGGTGTCCAAAGATGGAGTTGAGGAAGAGAGAGGCCATGGATCGAAAGTTGGCGGTGGAGAAGTCGGAATCAGGGTAATGATAAGAACTCAGATTAATCCTTATTCGAGAAAGGACTAGAAACTCCAATTTAAGAAAATAAATACTTAATATTTGATTGAATGAAATCTGAATTACAATTCTAGAATTAAATAGAAGAGAACCAACGTAGCGGCCACTACTCATGCCACAATAATAGGCCACCAAACATTATCTAGGACATAATCAAACTAGTCAACTATATTTAAAATAACTGAATTACAATGCAATTAAATAAATAACAACTTGGGCCACTTAAATAATATAATCCTTGCTTCATCCGAATGTGCCGTTCGTTTATTGGGCCCGTATCACTCCTCCCCACTTGAGGAAAGGCCTGGTCCGCTAGGCCATTTTCAGCTCCTTGATTAACACTTAGGGTTTGTGCAGCCTTCTGTGAGCCGTCCAAATTAGGGTAGAGAGCGATCAACGGCTCAAAATCCTCCCAAGTATTATCAGCATTTGCATCATTTGACCAACTAACCAAAACTTGGACAACATTCCTTTCACTTAACCAAATACTCTTTTGTCCAAAATAGACGTCGGGTGAAGAATCACGTCGCCATCTTCGTTCGTCGTCGGAATCGTCGGAGTCACCACCGTTGGGTCGCCGTGGAACGGGCGGAGCAAGGAGGCGTGGAAAATGGGGTGGATCCGTGAAGGCGCATGGAGATCTAGCTCGAACGAAACCTCTCCGATGCATCGGAGTATGCGGAACGGCCCAAAAAACCGTCGATTGAGCTTGTTGTGAGGCTGATCCTTCGCAGTGGTTTGTCGGTACGCTCTCAACTTGACTAGAACTAGATCTCCGATGTTAAATGCATGATCCTTTCGGTGTTTGTCGGCCTGGTGTTTCATTTTTTGTTGGCTTAAGTGCAAAATATCTTTTAATACTTGCAAAATCCGAGCATGTGTTGTTAAAGTCGAGTCGATTGAAGCATGTGTTGATTGTCCTTGCGTGTAGACTGGTATAGAGTGAGGTTTGAATGGCGTCATTTTGATACTCGAATGATTGGAAGAGTTATACCAAAATTGAGCTAGTGGTAGATATCGAGCCCATGTTTTTGGCTCATCTGTGCAAAAGCATCGTAAATAGCCTTCGTCTGTTCTGTTGACAACTTCACTTTGGTCATATGTTTGAGGATGGGACGCACTGCTAAATTTCAGCGTTGTACCTACCTGTGAAAATAGCTCTTGCCAAAAGTTACTGATAAACAAAGGATCTCGATCCGACACTATCATTTTTGGTAAGCCATGTATGATGTAAATTTCAGTGATGAAAACAGAGGCCAATAGTGCTGCATTAAAACGAGAGGGTAGGGAAATGAACCTGGCGAACTTAGTCAGGCGATCCACGATGATCCAAATCGTAGTTTTACCGTTTGAATTTGGCAAACTTGTAATGAAATCCATTGTTAGATCTTCCCATGTATTTTCTGGTATTGGCAGTGGTGTTAGTAAACTGTATGGTTTGGTTTTGTCATTGGATACTTGATTTGTTGACAAACCGTGCAGCTTCTAACATATTCTTTCACTTGAATTTTCATGCGAGGCCAATAAAATGTTGCTGTGAGTCGGGCCAGAGTTGATTTTGCACGAGAATGTCCGCCCGCGGGTGAATTGTGGAATTCAACCATCAGTTTGTGCCTTAGTTCTGCAAAGTCGGGGATGTACAAGCGTCCCTTACAATATATTAGTCCATTCAGAACTGAATAAGCAATCAACTTTGGATCAGATTTAACCATATTCATAATTTTCAGGCCCTTTGGATCAGATTCATGGAAGGTGCGGATTTGATCGACCCATGGAGCTTCCGCAACAGTTAACGCTGCAAACTCAGGTAAAGTAATACGAGACAATGCGTCAACAACTTTATTATCTTTACCAAGTTTATAGATTACCTCGTACTGAAATCCAATTAATCTTGAGATCCACTTTTGCTGTTCAGAAGTATGGATGGCTTGCTCAAGGATGTGCCTCAAACTTTGTTGGTCAGTGAAGATACGAAAAGAGCGGCCCAGAAAATAATGCCGCCACTTTTTCACCGCTTCAGTCACCGCAAAGAGCTCTCGATTGTAAGCTGATTGGGTTTGCATGCAGGGTGATAGCTTGCGACTAAACTATTGGATGGTCATTTTGGGACAATACTGCGCCTATAGCAACTACTAATGCGTCTGTTGTAAGGTCGAACTGTTTTGTAAAATTGGGTAGAACTAAAACAGAAACATATGTCATAATTTCCTTAAGCTTGTTGAAAGCCGACTGGACGGCGTCATCCCATGTAAACATCTAATTTTTTAGTAAATTTATGAGAGGAGCGGCGAGGGAGGCGTATTGACGCACAAAGCATTGATAGTAGCCAGTGAGACCCCAAAACCCACGCAATTCGGTTATGGTTTTCGGACTTTGCCACACCACAATAGCTTGAATTTTATCAGGATCAACCTGAACTCCATTCTCAGATATAATGTGCCCCAAATAATTAACAGTAGATGTCGCAAAAATACACTTTCCCATCTTAGCATAAAAGATTAGTTGCTAATAACTCAAAAACCAATCTTAAATTCTCTTCATGCTCAACCATGTCACGACTATAAATTAATATGTCGTCAAAGAAGACAAGAACAAATTTTCGCAAGTACCTTCTAAAAAGATCATTCATCGCTGATTGAAAGGTAGACGGTGCGTTAGTTAGCCTAAAGGGCATAGCCAATAACTCGTAGTGTCCATCGCAGGTTCTGAATGCAGTTTTGTGAACATCATCCGATACCATTCGAATCTGGTGGTATCCCGACCGTAAATCCAGCTTCGTAAAAATTTTAGTACCCTGTAATTCATCTGACAACTCATCAACTGTTGGAATTGGAAATTAATCTCGAACAGTGATTGCATTCAGTGCCCAAAAATCAACACAAAATCTCCATGTTCCGTCCTTCTTCCTAACCAGTAAAACTGGAGAAGAATATGGACTACTGCTGGGTCTGATGATACCTTCCAACATTTATGCAATCATTTCTATCATAACTATCTTTTGATAATGTGGATACCTATAAGGTTTCACATTGACAGGCTGGGAATCTGGCAAAAGATGTATATGATGATCATGTGCTCTATTAGGTGGTAATGCTACATGTGCAAATCCTCTAGTACAGAAGTGGTTTTTGTGAACAGTTCAGCCCTCTGTTCTTCATTTGAGATTGGATGAAGAGAGACAGAGTGCAACAATAAGACTGACCTTGTGCGAATCAACCTTTCCAATTGTTTGGGTTCTACAGACTTAATCTTTAGTTCGCCACATAATTGAAGTATTTTGCCTTAATACATAAACACCATTCGGTGCACGGAAAAATTTGCCACTATGTCACCTAACGTTTGCAATCACTGTATCCCTAACACCATATTTGCTCCCTGAATTGGGAGAATTAGCATCGAAATATTAAAATCAGGTGAGTTCAGAGTTACCTTAACGTCATGACATTCACAATTGCATTTTATACTTTGTCCATTCCCCACCATAACCGAAATTTCTAACCGCACAATGATTGGCAATTCCAACAATTTTGCAATTCGTGGTTGCATAATGTTGTGTGTACTTCCTATATCCATTAAAACCGATATTTCCTTACCTTTGATCTTGCCTGTCACTCTAAGGTTTACCCAAAAACGCAGCTAGTGAGAGGTGGAAACGTGCCTCTGATTGGCTTGATTTCTGTAAAAATCTGGCTGGAGGTAAAGGTAGAGCACCTAACTCCTCATCTTCAATGTCAAAATCCAAATCAGCTTCATTAATTTCAAATTTTGAATCATCTTCATCGTTTGTGATGAGTGTGAGAAATTGATCAGCTTTGCACCGATGGCCTGGGCCATACTTTTCCCCACAATTAAAACACAGACCTTTAGCCCTTCTTGCTTGCATTTCAGCCTGATTCAACATGCGAACATGTAAAGGATTTTGCAGCACGCGGAGTAGCCAATGCCAACATGTTGTTTTGCACTATGCTGTTGGTATTTGTGTTCCCAATTCTTTGTTGATATTGACGATTGCGAGCACTATTAAGCTTGCGTTCAATTGCTTTTGCTAAACCAATGGCTTGGGGCAGCGCTGTTGGTTTAAGAATGGCCAAATCTTGTTGTATGTCCCATCGTAAACCTGATATAAAACAATTAAGAATGGCCTCGGGGCTCAAACCTGTCACACAATTGCATATATCTTCAAATTCAGCCTAAACAATCAGTCACCGAACCAGTTTGCTTCAATTTAAATAGCGCCGCCTGCTGATTTTTGTAACTTGAAGGACCGAATCAAAGAGATAGATCTATTTCAAATGCTTCCCAAGTGTGAAGCTGAAAATTGTTATGCATCCATTTATACCAACTACGAGCACGCCCAACCATGCGAACGACAGCCATTCCCAATCGCTGTTCTGGTGGAATATTATAATTGGTAAAATATAATTCAGCTTGAAAAAGCCAATCCAAGGGTTCACTGCCATCAAAAATAGGTAATTCAAGTTTTGATAGTTTAGGAAATTGAAAAAGTGGATTTGTTGTGGTGTTGGCTTGATTTAGGTTGGTGGGGCTGTCAACATGATAATGTAGTTGGGAAGATTGAGCATGGTGAGAAGCACTAGAAACATATGGGCCCTTATTTTCCTGCGTTTTTTGAAGAAACGAACGAATTTCAGCCAAAGCCAAATTCACATTTTCTGATTGTTGCTGATTTTCACGTCGAATCGCAGCCATTTGTTCATTTTGTTCCCTATTTTGAAGTCGTACTTCAGCTAGTTCACCTTGGAGTGAACGTATTGACTCCGCCATTTGCACTGATTCTTCAATATTTTGTGGTTTTGGAGGCATAGTTTTTCTGCTTGAAAGCACCAATGATAAGAACTCAGATTAATCCTTATTCGAGAAAGGATTAGAAACTCCAATTTAAGAAAATAAATACTTAATATTTGATTGAATACAATCTGAATTACAATTCTAGAATTAAATAGAAGAGAACCAACGCAGTGGCCACTACTCATGCCAGAATAATAGGCCACTAAACATTATCTAGGACTGAATTAAACTATTCAGTCAACTATAATTAAAATAACTAAATTACAATGCAATTAAATAAATAGTTAAGAAATAACAACTTGGGCCACTTAAATAATATAATCCTTAAGTCTGCTGGGGACCTGCTTCATTCGAAAGGGCCGTTTGTTTATTGGGCCCGTATCAGGGGTGGTGCGTGGTGCATGGTGGGGTAGGTGCAAGGGTGGGGTGGTGTGGTGCGTGGTGGCGTGGTGCAGGGTGGGTGGTGGTACAGGGGTGGGGGTACCTTTTTCTCTCTCTCTCTCTCCCCCCTCTCTCTCTTTAATATTTTTTTTATAAAAAGCTCTTCAAATTAACTTATTCTAATATAATTTCTTTTAACTAGTATAATATATAGTAAAATGGGTTACATTTTAAAATTGATTAAAAGATATATCAAAAGTATATATTTTTTAATTTTGAAGGTAATATTAAATATTAAGATTACCTTAAAACTAAAAAATGCATATGGTATATTTTTTGTTAATTTAGATGTACAAATAAATTATTATACCTCATAAATGAAGAAATTTTTGATTTATTAGATATTTAATTTTTATTTTTATTTTGTAGGTAATATTTAGTAATTTAAGTTTATTAGATATTTTAAAATAAAATTATAAAACAAGCCATAACATTTCAAATTTGGAAAATAATAATAGGGATTTCTTTTTAATTTGGTGATTATCTCTAATTTAAAGAAGTCGAAAAATAATAATAGAACTTTTTTAAAATTTTAAATATAGTTATTACTAGATTTGGGGGTGCAAATATAATAACGCAAAAGATTGGAGGTCAAATTAAAAGTAAAAAAACTGAATTGGAAGTCACGTGCACAATGCACAGCACATGCCAAAATTAAGCGTAAAAGGACCAAACTAGACACTATAAAGGACAAAAAACGACAATTTTTTCTTTAGAGGACAAACTTTACGAAATTCCCTTATTTTCCAGTGTTTGACTCATATTGATTTCTCGGAAGAATTTGTATGATGTGTAAATACTATTTGTATCTATTATTAATCTAAATGTTTAAAAATTAGGAAAACAACACTGACACCCCTGAACTATTGGCTCGCGAGCACTTACACCCCAACCTTTTATTTCAAGCACTAACACCCCCAACCTTAATTTTTGAATGTTTTGTACCTCCCGCGACACCCCCCACACGTGAGAAAAGGTATATTCCACATAATCTTGGTCTCCTCATGCATGTGTCGTCCAAGACTAAGGGCAAAATCGATAATTCAAGGCTGTAAGTGCTCGCGAGCCAATAGTTCAGGGGTGTAAGTGTCCCTAGTGTTTGATGACACGTGCACGCAGAGCCAAAGATTACGTAGAATATTCCCTTTCTCACGTGTGGGGGGTGTCGCGGGGGGTACAAAACTTTTCAAAAATTAAGCTTGGGTGTGTTAGTGCTTCAAAAAAAAAGTTCAAGGGGGTAAGTGCTCGCGAGCAAAAAGTTTAGGGAGGAGGGGGGTAAGTGTCGTTTTCCCTAAAAATTATAATAACTCTTTGTACTTTGAAATATGTATAAAAAACAATAACCAAAAAAATTCAATAAAACTACTTAAGATTTTTATCTTTGAAATTCTCCTTAAAACTACTTTATGTAAATTCAATAAAACTACTTTATGTAAATTATCAACAACTTGCGTAATTTTATCTTATAAATACTTGTTTTGTGACTAAACCAAGTTTATCTATAAATCAAACATACTTTTAAGAATAAATTACAAGTAATAAGATATAAGAAATTCTAATTAGGATGAACATGTATTATATATAATATATTTTAAAACACTTTCGCAACATGATTTGAGATTAAACACAATTTTA
The DNA here is from genome assembly GCA_948329865.1 of Linaria vulgaris. NCBI lineage: Eukaryota > Viridiplantae > Streptophyta > Magnoliopsida > Lamiales > Plantaginaceae > Linaria > Linaria vulgaris. The sequence goes on along the minus strand of OX415253.1, from coordinate 18,759,543 downwards.
AGAAATCAAGAAAAACAACCCACAAATCAAATAGCAATGCATAAAAAATTCAAATTAAAGAATATAATAGCTAAAAAAAACAAAAAAAAAAAATTTACGCACCTTGTGTAGACGAAGAAGATTGATAAGTATAAGAAGATATATTTACGTTATAAAGAGACTGATGATGTAATACCATCCGACCCTACGGGGAGGGAAAATTTGGGACATTGAACATGTGAGTTTTGTTCAGAACGCTGATCCCGAGCTGAGAGAAGAGAGCGATGCCTTTATTGATATTCACGAGAGTGGGTAGGTTACAAGAGGTGGAAACTCAGTCGGGGAGGAGAGAGCTATTACGAGGATAACCTTGGGATTACAAGTAGGGCTATTCTTCTAGCAACTAAGTTCTGAATGTCGTACTAAAGTCTATGTGTGAGAGTGAGCGAAGGTGAGACTAAAGCCGAAAAAGGCGTAAGTGGGAGTGAGTGAAAGTGTTGTCTCTAACTTAGTTAGTTGTTGTGAGAGTGCTAACAAACCTCTATTTATAGAACATTCATGGGGTTTTTGACCAACCACTATGAGTCTTCTGCTGGAAGTAGTGGCCTCGATCTGGTCGGCCAATTAGGTGAGTTTCCTTCTATGCCAATGGGCGTTTCTAATGGGGGGTAGCCTATGACGAGGCTTCTTCTGTACCAATGTGGGGCGTCGGCTGGGGGAGCCTATCAGGTGAAATTCTTTGCCTCCCGTAGGTGTTGTAGGCGTTCTAAACCAATGGGTATTGTCGCCTTCAGGTCCATTATTTCGTCTTCTGCGGAGGATTAACCAATTGGACTTGGTCTTCTCCTTATTTATGGCGAGTGGTTGGGGGTTGGGGAATAAATTCGTTACTAAGTCCCTCTTTGTAGCCTATCGTTGCTTCTCCCAGTCTCTAGTTCGTTGACGTTGCTGCTCTCTTTGTTGCTGCCAAGAGGTGAGAACAGAACACTAGTAAATATTTTATAAGCGTTGGTAACTCGTAACAAGAGTTCATCGGAAGTTTTGTTCTAGCCGGTTCAAAGATATAGATAAGCCCGATAGAGATCACGGCCAGGGAAGGGTCGTAGGCTATAATAATAAGAAGACTTCTTGAGGTTGAAGCAGTGTTTATTTTAGTGAGACTCGGGGGCCGAGTGTCTTAGGAGGGTACTGCTAGGCTAGCATGGGCATGTATGATTCCAAAGGTCGTGATTCCATGGAGGGGAGGGTGTAATGATGGGTATCTACAGAGAGGGGAAAAGTCTTAACTCGTTGAATCCCAACTGCGTCTCGTATATGTTCCCCTTACGGGTGGAGTCATAGAGCATTACCGTGAGATGGATTCTTGCTGACACTACTCGTTGGGAGAGGATCGGGAGAGGCCCAAGAGGAATGATCCGATACCTTCCTTCTGGTGTGGTCGATAGTAATGTTTCAAGTATCTTATTTGCTATTTCTTGATTTCTCTCGTTACTCTCTGAATCGTCCTCTCGTTGGAGGAAATAATTATATTTTATGATATGCAACATTAGAAGTCCCTCCCCCCAATTCTAAGTGCGATTCGTAAAACACTCGGAACTAGAGTGCTCTGTCACATGTTTTATGGTCTAGGGTTTTATGTTGGCCACATGGATCTTCGTTGTCCACGCGTCTGAAGGCGGCGATTGCTATTTCCATGGCTATAAATAGAGGACTCGATTCTTTTGTCTTCATTCACTTTTATCAGATTTTTCTTTCCCTCTCTTTTCTTCTTCCACAATTTTCAAAGCTTTCTTTTTTGAAACAATGGCGTGTGGAGACCAGCCTGGTGATTTGGGTATTCCAATGGTGGAGCAGGAAAATTCTCCGTCCATAGATGAGGATCAGACCCATGTGGTTCCTCCTACGGTGGTGGAAGCGGCTGGCTCTTATCGCCATCACTGTGCTCAGAACGACGCTTCTGAATCGTGGTGGCTCCATCGTTTAGGGTTTCGACTGAGGGGGTGTCAAGTACTATGCAGTCTACAGGGGAGGTTAACGTCGAGTTCACCCATTATGGGATTGATGCTTCCTATGTGGATGTCCAGATTCCGAGGGAGGACGAGATGTGTACCTCTCCACGTGACAAATACTTAACCGTGTATTATCTGCAATTGAAGGCAGGGTTGAGGTCATTGCTGCCCCCTTTTTCTTGCGAGGTTCTTAAGGTGTGTGGTTTGTGCCCGAGTCAACTGGCTCCTAACTGGTACAAGGCAGGGTTGTGGTCGTTGCTGCTCCCATTGTTTTGCGAGGTTCTTAAGGTGTGTGGTTTGTGCTCAAGTCAATTGGCTTCTAACTGGTACACCACATTGGACGCTTTCGTGTTCATCTACTTGGCGTACCTTCACTCTTGTACGATGGCTCGTTTTTTTGGAGCCTTCGACTTGTCCAAGTCATTGGGGAGCTCAATCTTCTATACCTTCATGATGCGGAAGGGGACATATTGCATTCTGCACAAGCTCACTGGGTCTCATAGTAGTTGGAAGGATAAGTTCTTCTTTGCCCGACCCCGGGATGAGAAGGTTAAGTGGAATGTTCACCTCATGTGGAACGAGGAGCCATTCATCCCCGACACATACGATGTGGAGAATAAGATGAACCAACTGATCAACAAGAGCTTTTTCTACTAGGGGTTCGACTGCCAGAAGGGGGATACTTCTATGTCCCGGTATAAGGCGTGCAAGTTGGACGACTTAATACTGTAGGCCTTTTTTCTTGACCCGTATAATACTTTTCTCTTCTCCCTTTGCTTAGTCCCCCCTTTTGTCGGTGCTATTTTATCTATTTTTTTTTCGCGTGGCTTTAAATTTGTAGGGGAGACCATGGGCGTGCTGAGGTATATGGCCCCCATTCCTCAGCGGATGATGCACGTAAGAAGAATGACAAGAAGATTCAGCAACCCGTGGTTCGACCTCTTTGGCAACGTCAGGAACTGCACACAATGCCTTCTAGGGCAGAGCAAATGCATTGTCTGGGGGAAACTTCTGAGAGCGCAGGGCCAACAAAGGGACAAGGCATTAGCTCTTTGACTCGTCCTGAGATGGGGGACCAACCGAAAGTGTCCTCCAAGGGAGTGGCTATCGTGGTGACCAACGATTCGGAGGAGAATAGAGAGTCTCCAACACTGCGGGTAGGGAGTCATGGTATATCCAGGTCTACCCCTCGGGGTCACGGTAATATTTATAGCGAGTTGCTAGTATTCGAGGAACTGCCAGTAGCCCAAGGAATGGGTGGAGGAGCGACTTGGTTAGGGGAATTCATGTCTTCTGAGGAGGAGGAGGATATCGAAAGGGGATCAGCCGATACACTTCCTCCTAAGGGTTCGGAGGTGATCCGGGTGTCTTCTCCCTCTCCGAAGACGAGGACGAGTTTGAAAGGAGTGGTCGTTCCCCCCTCCCAGAGAAGCATGTCACTCTGCTGAGCTTTGACCCATTCTTCCAATCAAGAGGCCAGGCCGCCGGTTCCTGTTTCTGCCCCGACCACGTGGGGTTCAATGGTGCCCTCGTCACTTCGTCTTTTTTTGGATGAAATTCCTAGGATTAGCTCAAGGGCACCCGCGTTGTTTGATCACGTGGTGACTCCGACAGCCTTTTCTCCCGTGTCTTACTACAACCCGAAGGTTTTGTGGGACATGCCGTGCATCTCGTCTGCTTTGGTATATAATTTAATTTCCCTACTACTTCTTTATTTCTATCCCACTATTTTCGCCGTGCTAACTCATATCAAGTGGGACGTTTAGGTACCTCTAGCGGTGAAGGGGCTCACAACTTCTCGTGAGGAGGCATGCCGCCTAAGAGTTTCTCTCAGAGTGCGATAAGATGAGGTGAAGAAGGTCAACCATGCCTGTATTGCCCGTTGCTCTAAGCTGGCAAGTGGGATGGATTATCCGGGACTCCGCATCAATGAGCTAAACTTTCGAAAGAGTCGTTGAAGGCTCGGGTGGCTGAGCTGGAGAAGGAGGGAGAGACTGCCCATGTAAAAGAGGCTGAATTGGCCTGAGAGCTGGAGAAGTCCCAGCAGGTGGAAGGGTCGTTGCGTGAGCAGGTGTCCGCAATCGTGCTAGAGACTGATGAGATATTAGCTTCCTAAAAGGCCATCTTATATGAGGAGTTTTTGGGCGCCTCAGAGTGTATGCCTCATGTGTCAACTTACGGGGATTATCCTTGAAGAAGAGGATGGGTACCAACAACTAGACACAACTCTATCCCTTGTGCATTCGAGTGTGTCGACTTCCCCTACCCTCTTAGTCTTAGGTAGATAGGGGTGGAATTTTTTGGTGGCCATGGTGCCTTTATTTTGTAACCCAAGGGGTTGTATAAGAAGTCCCCCCTGATTTAATCAATACGTAAGAACCTGGTTGCCCTTTTGACGACTTGTTGTGTTCTACTTTAAATTCTTTTTGTTTTCTATCTTTATTCCCCATTGTGGGCTTTCCGAGTCCAAGTATGGTTCACCCAAGACAATCTCATGGTTACAAGGACCACCACACTGGAGCGATTTTTTTTTTAGTGTGTGCAACTTTTGTTTCACTTTGTTTCGAGCGTCCTGCCTTTATTAAGAGCGTTTTGCCTTCCTTCACAGGCCGTGCCTTGTCATGACGTGAATTCAAAACTTGATCAACACCCTTCTATTGGTGTCTTTCGGGAATCGACGTCATTGATGGGTGCAGTTGAGATAATTAATAACGTCGATTCTTTTCCCTTATCACGTCACCTAGCGTTCTAGCTAGCTGGTGATTCGCGGGAGCGACAGTTTTGGGGAGTTGTAAGTGGGAAATTAAAGGGTCCCATCCACGTTCAAATTTTTGAGCAGGGAATCCAAAACGACTTCTCTCTTCTATATAAATAGCGGGCTCAACGCCTTTCTTCTTCACAATCACACAAGCCTTCTATGCGATCTTTCTTTCTGCACCTTCTCTTTTACTCTTCCAACTGCTTTTGTTATTCTTGCTATAGTCCTTCTACTTACCACCGCCATTATGGTTTCTCAAGCTACTTCTAACCATTCCAGCAACGATAACTACGCAACACTACTCCACCGCAGTCGAGCTGCCAATCTGCTGATTTAGGTGATTCGTCTATTTCTCAGTGAACTCGTCAGAGACAAGCTATGCTGTCTCCTACACCGTTGACCGTTCCTATTGCCATGTCCAGCGGCAGGGCTGCTGGTGGTTTTGGTGGAGCTGTTGCTTTAACTATGGCCGATCGAATCTAAGTGGTTTTTCTGAATCAACCCCCTTACACCCATTCGAGGGATGGATCGATTTACTTTCAAGGTACACTGAGCCTTCAAGTATGGTGAGAAAGGGTCGTGTGGGTTCCACCATCAACCTAGAGATACCAAAAGGCGCTTGGGCTGTTATAAAGTCAGTCAATGTTTCCGAGGCTGACATCCAGGTGTTGATTCCAACTAGAGACCAATGTGCGAATGATCCTCTAGAGAAATACATAACTATCTACTCGGAGCAAGTGCGTTGTGGTTTCTGATGCCTTTTCAATTTCACCATGAACGACTTTTTTGCCTATTGACAAATATGTCTGAGCCAGTTGACACCTTCTTCGTACCGAAACTTGGTGGTATTCATTTTGTGCTGCCATATTCTAAACGTTCTCTGTACTCCCCATGCGGTGGCATGGGCTTTTGTTCTTCGAGCGGCTTCTGCCGGATCCCATTTCTTCAATTTTTCCCACCAGGACAACAAGCACCCGTTCCTGGTGGCAACACAAGGCTCTGATTGGTGCAACTACAACTAGCGTCAGAGGTATTTTTACATAACTCCTCGGGGGGCACCGATATCCCAATGAGGTGTTCCCACGAGTGGGGACTTGACTACGTGGTTCCCTAGGGAGAGGCACCAGATTGGCTTCTTTAACAGCCTGTACGACGTGTCATCGCTGTTGAACACTCTGTTGGCCCTAATGATGGCTGGTCCGCAAAGGAGGGCCGAGACTTGGGATCTTTCCTCGGCTCTACTTTACCTGAACCTAACTTTCAAGAAGTTTCCTAGACTTCTTTTTTTGTTCCTCTTTTTGTCAGGTGTTTGCATGAGGGTTTCTAAACCCTTCACTATCTGGACAGGAGAGAAGATGGAGCATCATGCTCAAAATCCATTTCACGAGGTTTACTTTGCTGAGATTCCCAACGAGGATGCCATGGATGTGGACTCTCGCATCGTGGGCACTCAACCTAGCTTCAAAGGTGCCTCTCCTCCTGCCAAAACATTATCACCAACCGTGGACGACGAGGTGTTGGCCTAGGTGATGTAGGCTCAGTAGTATAGCGGTCTCAGTACAACTGACCCGTTCCCAATACCAACTGCGGGTGGCGGGTCTAAGGCCATTCTGAAAGGGGGTTGCAGATGAGAGCACGTTCAAGGATACTCGAAAGAGGTTTAGCAGTGAGGAACCACCCGTGGTTACCCAAAAGATCGCCTGGGTGAGGAACCATCAGGCACACTCAGTGGATCTAGTCGGCGTGTACCCCAATCACTTTTCTCTGTGGAGGATGTCGAACCTGTCTATATGAAAATTTCATTGAGAGGCTGGTGAAAAATGCAGATCATGACACTCTGGGGGGGGGGGGGGGGGGTATATCGGATGAGGGTTTGTGGTATAAGTTCTGCAAGCACCTTCGTAAGGTAACCCTACAACACAATCTTCGCTCGACGCTTTCTCTCTTCAGCGTTCATGTGCTAATATTGAGGCTTTTTTTATTTTTATTTTAGCTAGCTGTGGTTGGGGATGCTTTGGGGGTGTACCGGTCTAGCCCCTCGATAATTGGTGCCCTGACTCGTGGATGCAACATTTTGTGCACGTCCTTAAGGACCAACATGAGCGAGTCTGCTCAGGTAGAGGCTTGGATGGCATGCCAGGCTAGGGAGAAGAGTCATCGTAAGGAGATGGATGAACTGAAGTATGTCATGGGGAGAGAGATTGCGAAGGTAGTCCGTATGACGGAGAAGTTGAAGCGGTCAACTCAGAGGGTTTTTGACACCGAGAAAGAGATTTACAGGTTGGCCTAGATCTAGATGGGTGATGCTGTCGCATGAAGGACATGGAGGTGGAACACGGGGCCAACCTGACTACTGCTCGGCTTGAGGTACTTCAGAGCATGCAAGGTTCTATTGGGAGAGCCGAGGCCCTTCGCAAGGATTTTCGTGACATGGTGAGAGTGGGATTTAAGCAGGTTATGACGGCTGTGAAGGCTCTACATGGGTTTCCTCCCAATTTGGTCCTTCCAGAGCTGAAGTTTCTATCAGTGCCCAATCGATCTTCCCAGTATACTCTTCGCCCCCAAGAGACTCCTGTTGGGGATCCGCCCATCGTAACAATGCTGGACCATACTGACATGTTGGAGGAGGAACGCTAGAAGACTCTATTTGATGACATAGCTCCCACCTCGTGAGAGCTATTCTCTTCCACCATACTCTCGGTGCATTGGGTCTCCATGAAAGATTCACTTTGATCGAGACCTACCAAATTAGTGGCGGTATTCTTGTTGCATGTGCCAACCTTTCCTCTCGTCGTATTCGTGACGTCTTTGAGAGGCAGTGGAAAAGCTGTTGACATGTTTCAAAGCCCGACTCCACTACCCACCCCACTATGAGGCACCCGTGACGAAAGCGTATTCTCACGTTGTCATCTTGTCCCGCCAACTGATCTACCCACAACTTTCCTTATTTGCTGAAAAAGAAAAATCGTTTTCACCCTCTGCCAGAAAAGAAAAAAGGGTTGGAATTATAACTTAGGTTTTACTTAGTTACTTCCTTATTTCCTTTCTGAAGTATCCTAATTGATGTGGACTTCTATTTCCCATCACCACTCTTCCTAGTCTTATTCAAACTTTTAGGCAATACTCTCTTTCCTTCTTTTGTATTCAGCCGACTTAGAGGAATTACCTTCTCTATGTGGTGCCTAACGACTCGTCCCCATATGGACCTTCCTCAAATTCTCTCCTGACCGCCGTTCCCTGCGCTGTACGCCTTCCTTACCTTTTCCTTTGTTGTCAAGGTTTCTTACCTCCATATTTAGTGGCCCATTCTTCCTTCGGGGGACAACCATCCAATCTCTAAATTTATTTTTATCAAACTTCTTCAAGAGCCACTATACCAGTTTCAGATTATTCTTAATCGGTGCACTCTCCGACAACAAAGGCGCCACATTCTCAGTTAACTTTGTCTTCTCACACTTATCTGCTGAGTGTCCAACATGTCCGCAAGAATAGCATAGGGAGGGAAAATTTTCGTACATGACGTGATATATACATCCCCTAATACGGGTACCTCTTTCAAGTGGTTTGTTTGTTGGCACTTGGACGCAAAATCGTGCAAATCTCCATCGGGATGCCGTGAACGTGTTACCATCATTCTTTATAGGTCCCATATACACTTTGCTATTGCGTTAATAATTGTGGGGTGGAAAAGTTCCACTGGGAGATGCATCACACGTACCCACGTTATGGCTTGCTCAATTTTGTCGCTGTCCAACAAGAATTCGGCGACCATTTCCTTATAGATAAAAACTGCCCGCTAGTTGCCAAGGTCCTTGCGTTAAGATCACGTCTCTTTGAATTGGTGCGATCCCCCTTAAACAGTAGTCACCGCATCCAAGGTCCACTAATTCTCTTCCTTCAGTCATTTTCCACACGATGTTTAATCTATTCACCAAATTCGGGTAGAACCAAAGCTTCCCAGGAACCTTGATCACGACCAAATCTTTTCATTGACCATTCAAGGTTGATTCCAGTTTATCTGATGATTCAAGCAAGTTAAAACGGTCCCCCGTTAATGGAGGGATAACCCTAATGTTTCCAACGCCGTCTTCCATTCGCGCATCATCAATTCACACATCCTAAGGTTGAACTTTGTTCGCATAGGACATTTTGTTCAGTGTTGTATTCGGGATTGCAATTTTGGTTGCGTGGGTGTTAGCAGTCACGCCTCAATTTTGTATGCACTCACGCCTCAATTTTGTATGTAACTGCTAACCGGCGAAAAGATATCTAACATATTCTACTAATCTTTTGCCTCATGATATCGCTGAAATAACAAATGTTGTTGCATAGCCATTTTTTAAACATATCTTATTTGCCCGTGCTAATGCGGTGTTGGAAATTGAGTATATCTCCAAAAATTATATATCGAATAAACTCATAAATATTAACATATAAAAACAAGAGGAATCTGCTAAATTGATTCGAATCTTGAAGTAAACGTCTTAAGATCTGCTAGGCTATAGCTTCAAATCAAGCACTAATCTCCCAATGTAAAACATCCATTATCGGGAAAAGCCTCATGAGCAGAAAACTTAGTCATATCGAATCAAAAGTTTTGTGCAGAGTGAGATTGTCGGATCGTGGATTGACACAACAATTTTGAGAGTTAAGCTGGCGTTGCCTTAACTCTATTGTGATTTTCTTGATTAGAGTAATATGCATCGGAATTTAAAACACGAGAAGATATAATTTTCAGAAGTTTTCAATATTATTAAAAACTTCCTAGCCTTAGGCGAAATAACCAATAAATATTTTAACAAAACGTTCCTCACAACAATTCACTCACGCTCTTTGTTGATCGGACTCAATGAAGTAGACAAGCACGAACTACTTAACTTCTAAGAACTAGACTTAAAGTAGTTGATACAAAAACTTCGCAAAAGCAAGACGAAGACAATACAAAGAATTAATCTCTCGGATTATTTAGAACTATTGTCTTGTAATCATCTTGATGAACTTCACACCTATATATAGGTTTTTTGAAACTTGCACTCCAAGGTGTGTTGTTCACAGTTTTGATAACTCTTGTTGTTTCCTTGTTGAATTGGACTTCCTTGTAAACTCGGTCTCTTTCTTGAATAAGTGTTTCCTTTATTACAGATCTAATAAGGCAACACACCTTCTTCAATTCGGAGTAATCCTGGAAAGAATCCAAGTTGCAGTGGAACTCCAATTTGTTTTCTTCTTTGCAAACCGTATTGAGTTGACTATTCAACTTAACTTGAATTATGGAAACTTCAAGTAAGGAATCTTCCAAAGCTCTTCCTTATGATTAAGATACCTTCCTAGACATAAACATAAACAACTAAAATCGTGGAACTTGATTAATAGGTGAATAAAGGAAAAACTCAAATTTAGCAGTTAAATAACAGTTCTCGCACAGACTCTCTGGTTTCAATGTTATCCTCAATGTTGTCCCAACATAGCATAATATTGATTCCAGAATACCTTGCACTTTCACAGAGCTCCATAGAAAGTGCTATGTGTACAGTTTTTTTTTTTTTTTTTTTTTTTGGCATTTTTTCGTTGTGCCAACGGAAGAATCAATAAAGGCATGATTGATATGTACTTGAACTACAATTTTAAGTATCCAAATTTTGAATTTTGTTTAAATTAATATCTAAACCTTCATAAAGAGAATAATTTTGCCTTTTCCAGCAGAACAAGGGAGGTAAGGCATCGCAAAGTGGATTAAAGATGATCCTGAAAAGTCCTTATTCACTATACCAGTTCACGTTCTCAGCACCATCTCTTAAGTTATACTAGAAACTTTGACACACGTTGGACTGCGTGTAAACTATATGAATTATCAAAGAAATGTTAATGTAACACATGCTTTAATATAGTTTATAAAATTGATGCAAATAATAAGGAAACTAAGCATACATTAAAATTTACGTAAGAATTAGATTTGCTAAATATGTGGAGAAGTTTTAGGAGTGGTGGTAGTTACTTATTTTAATTTCTTATTTTTAATTGTTAAAAAGTCAAAGCAAGGGTATATTTAAAAACTCAAGATTTGTATCCTTTTGTGAGTGAGAGGACTTTACTTTTAATATAATAATAGATATTATACTAGGCACGGGCACGTTACATCGTAATTTGATTAATTTAATATTAGTTTAATTTAACTCTCAACCAATTTAAGTATTTATTTAAAAATACATATATAGTTCTAGATTGAAACTTAAACAAGATCATCTTACATGTTTTGTGTATGCAAACTAAATAATAACACTGAGAATTTTTCACTAACACTGGGGTTTTTTCCAATTAGAAGCAATATAGGAGTAGCTTTTTCTGTTAACCCAATGAAAACTCAAAGAAGTAAATTGGAAAAAATTGGGTCGGAAGAGAAGAAAAATGGCCAAGCAATTGGCCTAGTGAGAGATGTAAAATAAGCAAAAAAATCGGCAAAATTGAGAACTTGGAGACTATTGTGCAATATATTTAAAATTATAACTTCTAAAATTTCTAGGACCTTTGTCTAATTGTTAAAGGTTTTTGGTGTATTTGAAAAATTCGTGAAGTTTTTTGTGGGTACTTTTGCATGAAAAAAAATGCTTTTAAGTGTAAAATAAGTAAAATATAAATTACACATTTGTTAGGGCTCTTAACAATTACGAACCTTTGTTTTAACAAAATTAGTGGGGCCTTTGTACAATTGTTAAATTTTTTGGTGTATTTGAGGAATTTATGAGATTTTATGGGTACTTTTCTGATATATGGAGAGAGAGGAGAGAGAATAGAAGGACAAGTGGTTAGCTAGTACAATTGGCTGTTTATATATATGTTTTTTTTAATTTATGTGTCCTAAATTTAACTGAATTTGATTTTAAAGGTAAAATAGCAAAATAAAAATTGGATTTGTTGGAGCCTTCAATAATTATAAACTTTTGAATTCTTGTGCAGTTTAGAAATTAAATTTACAATTACAACTTTGAAAATTTGTGGGCCTTTGTTCAATAGTTAAAGTTTTTTCGTGTATTTAAGAAATTCGTAAAGTTTTGAGGCTTTTTTTTTTTGCAATTTATAGAGGACCAAGATGAAAATAGCAAATAATATAGGACAAAGAACAAATAAAATGAAGCAGATCTAAAAAAACCTACTCCAGTAAAAAAGAGAGGACAAAAGTTATATGAAAAAATTGGAGCATGGAGAACTCCAATATTATTAATAATAGTAGAAGTAGAAGTAGATTGACGTAGGGGGTGTTTGCAAGAGCTTTTAAAAGTTCCTTACGGACTTTAAGTATGAGTGTTTGCAATTGGTGCTTTTGCTTCTCATTCTCTTAAAAAAAGTCAAAAAAAAGAAGAAGCCCAAAAGCATGTCAAGATGTGCTTTCATAAGGAGCTTCTCCTTATCAACGTGATCTTCTTTTCCATAATTTTATATTTTTAGAGTAAATAAATAATTAACAAAAAATAATTAAAGAAAAAATTATAATGAAAAAGAACAGATTTTTTTTTTTAAAAATGATTTACTTAACAACAACATGTACGACATAATTATATAACATCTTTTAGATATAATTATTATTTCTAGAAGATATATGCGTGATGTAATTATACTAAATAACTTGTATATTGTTATGTTATACACACACACACACACGCACGCACACACACACACACACACACACACACATATATATATATATATGTATTGATTACACTATATTATAATTTAAATTATTTATTTTTTAATATATAATTAGCCCCTTGGTGCATTTTTGACCATTTTTGGCCATCTTTTGGCCGGAATATTCCCCCCTACCCGACTCATATGTGTTGTAATGGATGTATTTTAGTTGTTGATGACAAAAAGTAGGAAAAAAAAATACCTCGAACGGGGAGTATTTCGACCAAAAATGGTCGGGAACGTGATTTGCCCCTTCAGTATATTTTGGCCATTTTTGGCCGGAATATTCCCCCTACCTGACTCATATGTGTTGTACTAGATGTATTTTAGTTGTTGATGACAAAAAGTAGGGGAAAAACACCTTGAACGGTGAGTATTTCGACCAAAAATGCACTAAGGGGGCAAATCGCACAAAAGTGCATAGTTCAGGGGGGAAAGTGATGATAAAATTTGTTTAAGGGGCAAGTCGCAAAAACGTGTATAGTTCAGGGGGTTTGATGCTTTTATCCATATTTTTAATTAAGGTTCAAAAGCTGCTTCTATCTAGTTATTGCAAACACCCCAAGACTAGCTTTATCTACTTTAAGTTACTTTTAAAGAAGATTTGCAAACACTCATAGCTTTTAGTCAAACACAACTTTAAGTAACTTTAAGTGGAAGCTAAGAAGAATGGGCTTTTATAAGCTCTTGCAAACACCCCCGTAATAATCTGAATAGTTTTTCAGGATCCGATTTTTACTCTCAGTTTTTTTTTTTTGTTTGTAATGCTTTTCTGATACTATTTTTTTCTAAAACTTCAAAATCGACACTTTTCACTTTCTTTTAGAAATTTTCTAAACATGTTGCCTACATGATAGGGAAGGTCGGTGTACTGATAATCACACATGCAATCAAGGGCTGACCCATTTGGACGAGCGGCGGATTCTCAGTGCATTACTCTTTCTCGTTCTAAACTAATTGTTTGGAAGACCCTGAGTTATTTCTTTCCGTTACAACCACCTCTATTTTGTTAAAAGCTAGCGATAATGTCAAAGTAACAATTGTTGCTTCCAAAGCGGCTACAAGTTTTCACTTCATAAAAAAATGCCATTTTATAGCCGAGCAAGCAACTTAACATCATGAGACGCAACTCAAGTGTCACAACTAATACGTAGGCAAAAAGTCCGATCAGAGTCCGGCTAGGCATAGACTGAGTGAAATTTGCGGCCTAATTTTCTGGCACAATAACTTTCTAAGCGCAACAATTATTGGGAATGTTGTCAATTTCAACCCAATTAAGATTAAAGTTACAAGTTTCAAAGTCAAGAGATAAGAACGAATAAATAATTGATTTTTTTTTTCAGATGATGTTTTGCGATTGTGCAACATTTCTTCTCAATATTTTAACAATCGAAGATGTCTCCCTCGATCTTTGTCTTGAAATTTGGGAGTTTCTAAATTTTATTTCGTAAGAGAGTTGTGAATTGTCTATTTTGTACACCCATTAACTAGCCACATGTTGTTAATTAGGGTGGTGTTAGAGAAGATGTAGCAGGATTTGTATAAGAGGATCTAAACCGCAAAGGGAGAACTACCCAAACAACTCTAGTGTTTATGAGGTGATTATAGGCGTTTTGAATCTTCTCCTACAAAACTGTGTTACATCTCCTACTACATCATTTGGATGATTGCCATGTGGACACAATTTAAAATTCCTTAATTTCATGTTTGTCATGAATTAAGAAATTTGTAGATGACATCTTAATCTTTCCAAACTTAAACATATTTAATTACTTCCAAATAAATATTTTATTTTCCTAATTATTGCTAATTTTCTTCTAATTTAAGGTACGCATAAGATAAGCAAACAATATTATATTTATGCATCTCAAAAGAATATTTATACCTCCAAGACAATACAGTGAATTTATAGAAAAACAGAATTCAAATTAATTGTTTTTGAAGAGCATATTATATGGAGTATATATATATATATAAATTATTAAAATATATGGAGTATAAATTGAGGTTGATATTTTTTCACGTAAGCAGATTTTTGTTTATGAGTAACAGATTAATTAATTAGTAGCAAACATAAACGAGGTTTGATTATAGTAACTATAATAACTAGATTTGTATAATTTGAAATTTAGAAATTCAAATTTTAAAATCTCTATGTGTATGTCTCGTTACTTATTAATATATTCTTTTGAGGTTTCTCGAATAATAAAGAATATATGGTTATTTTATGTGTACTCTAATTTAGTTTGAATAAAAAATATAATTGATTCTTAACAAAACACAAAGCCACAAATCCCTTATGCATGTGTGCTACGATAATTAGTTTAAATTCTTCTTTACTTTAAAAGTCTCTTCCAATTAGTAGAGAATTAGCAAAAATTAGGAAAATAAAATATTTTTTTGGAAGTAATTAAATATGTTTAAGTTTGAAAAGATTAAGGTGCCACTTATAGTTCTTTTAATTCAAAACAAACATGGACTTAAGAAATATTAAATTGTGTTCACATGACAATCATCCAAATGATGTAAGAGAATATATAGTACAATTTTGTAGGAGAGGATCCAAAGCCGATTATAGGAACACCCCCTCATGTAAAATTACACAAACACCTATCGTGGCTAATACTTTTAAATATCTATAAATAATAAATTTGATTGAACATAAATGTATGCCACTCATTTATTATGCACAAAATTGCTTAAATAGTAAAAAATAAGCATAATTGATATTAATTAAAAAACTAAATAAAAAACAAAGGATATCTGCGAGTTTTTTTTTATCTAATAATTTAGATCCTTAGCACGGTCAATAATTTTAAAGTTTTTTATATAACAAGTATTTATGTAATTATTTGTACATGTGGAGGCGTGCTTGTAATTACCTATATTCTAGGGCAGTTTTTCTAATTCTCCATACCATAAATTAATCATAACAGACCTTCTTTTAAGGATGTAAAATGCCAAAGTACTCACAATGTAAAATAATCATTGCATGTTATTAAAGTTTAGTAATATCAGTATTAGTTCAGCAATAAAATAAGAGACCGTTTTCCAGCAATGACAGATAAAGCTTGGTGACAAAGAAAAAAAACTCAAATTTTATCAGGTGTAAACTTACCAAAATTTCAGAAAACTATAGAGTAATGCTTACCATAACATTAATTGGATCCAACAGATAACTAATTTTAAACTAAGTAACTAACTAAGTATACATGTTGCAAATCTAGGTACATTTAATATTTACTAAAGAAGAAAAAACCTTCTTATCCCTCCATACAATTTTCTTGCTATAAAATGGCAGTGTCCAAGTTAAACTTCAACATCCTCTAAAATATCTTTCCTCTAGTAGCTATTCAAAATATCAACCATGGATAACAAAATAAGCACATTCTCTATAGAAAAACTTGAGACACTAAAGTCTTTCATCTTGCTCATAACAACAGTTTTTTTAGCCGCTTTTGTTTTTTACAAACAGTTGAGCTTCACAAAAAGAAAGAATGGCTCACTCCCACCAGGTCCAAAGCCATTGCCACTCGTCGGATCCTTATTCACAATGTTAAGGAATAGACCAACATTTCGATGGATACACCATCTTATGGACAAAATGAACACTGACATTGCATGCATAAACATTGCTGGTGTTTATTTGATTCCTGTTAGATCGCCTGAAATTGCTCGAGAGTTTTTAAAAAAGCAAGATGCCATTTTTGCGTCGAGACCTGATTGTATGTCTGGTCGGTTGTCGAGCAACGGGTACCTAACTGCTGCCCTTTCACCGCTCGGCAATCAATGGAAGAAAATGAGGAGAGTTCTCGCAATAGAAGTGCTTTCGCAAGCAAAACATCGTTGGTTGCATGGTAAAAGGAATGAAGAAGCTGACCACCTTGTTCGTTATATTTTCAATCAATGCCAAGACTCAACGAAAAATGGTTTGATAAATGTTAGAATTGCCGCACAGCATTACTGTGGAAATGTGATTAGGAGGCTGACTTTCAATAAGAGGTTCTTTGGGAAAGGAATGAAAGACGGAGGCCCCGGTTTGGAAGAAGAAGAGCATGTGGCCGGGTTATTCACGATCCTAAATTACTTGTATGGATTTGGCATTGCTGATTTTATTCCCTCGTTGGAGGTATTTGATTTGGATGGTTATAAAAGAGTTCTGAGAAATGCATATCAGAGTGTAACCAAGTATCAAAATCCGGAGATTGAAGAACGGATTCTAATGTGGAAAAATGGGCTGAAAGTAAAGGAAGATGACATTCTAGATGTGCTCATCAATCTTAAGGACTCCAACAACAATCCATTGTTAACAGTTGAAGAGATCAAAGCACAAATCACGGTAAGTACCATGCTGATCATAAAACTAACAAGAGTTAACTTTGGCGCATAATTTGGCTCAATCAAAGATGATATATTGAAATGTCCTAATTAATTGAATATCTCATTTAGTAATTATATTTTATATGAAATTAACAGGAAATCATGATAGCAACGGTGGATAATCCATCAAATGCAGTTGAACGGGCTGTTGCAGAAATGATTAATCAACCTTGTTTACTCCTTAAAGCCCAAAGAGAATTAGACGAGGTGGTCGGAAGAGACAGATTGGTACAAGAATCCGACTTATCTAAACTGAATTATGTGAAGGCTTGTGCGAGAGAAGCATTCAGGTTGCATCCTATAGCACCTTTCAATGTTCCTCACGTGTCTACGAGTGATGCAATTGTTTCAAACTACTTCATACCGAAAGGTAGTCATGTGCTATTGAGTCGTCCAGGGCTAGGTCGAAACCCTAATGTTTGGAACCAGCCGTTCAAGTACATGCCTGAGAGGCACATCTACGACGATGACACTGAAGTTGTGCTCACGGATTCTGAACTTTGTATGTTGTCCTTTAGCACTGGGAGGCGGGGATGCGCCGGTGTTTTGCTTGGCTCCACGATGACGACAATGTTATTGGCTAGGCTTCTTCAAGGGTTCACATGGAATGTGCCAGATGATGAGCCAAATATTGATTTGGTTGAGTCGAAACATGATTTGATGCTTGCAAAGCCACTACTTGCAGTTGCGACCCCGAGATTGAGCACTAATGTGTACCAACAACTTCTGAATTAGTCTATTTATTTTGTTAGTTATTATTTTGGACATCCATGGGAATCATGAGTACTAGGTTAGGCATGAAAGACAACTTAAGGTTTTGTGATTTATTGGTCTTGTACGCATGTAATGAATTATTATATAATGAATATTCCTGGAGAATTGCATTTTCTATCCATTATCTATGCGGATTTCACTTTTTAAATGACCTATAACTTTGAAAAATAGCAAAAATACCAACTTTATTGGCCTCAAGTGCCACCTCAGCTTAATAATGTTTTTATGCGTGTGTTTGTATTATGTGGCGGCCACACGACAATGGCACACGGGCATAATAATTTGTAAAGGCATTTTTTTTTTTGCAAATTTTATTTTAAAGTTTTAATAAATTTAACTAATACAAATCTTATCTTAAGAAGTATAAGACAAATACAGAAATGATTACTAAAATATATATTTCAATTTTAAGACAAATTTAGTTTATTATGCATTATCTAGATTATTTAATGTTTCCACTTTTATGTTTTTTCTAAGCCACAATTTCGTCCCATCCACGTGAGAACGAAAAGTTTCGTTCCCACGCCACGTAGGGACAAAACTTTTTGTTCGTAGCCTCCAGAAAGAACCAGAAATTTCGCGAATATGCATTTCCATTTTATAAGTCGGGTACAAATTCTCTTTAAATACCCTATTTTAATCCCATTCATGTTATTGTTCCAAAAAGAAGCTCCAGAATTTATGGTCATAAAAGGTGAATTGAAAGCACTCGAAGGCCCACACTTTCGGTTTGCAACTTGTTTCGTCAACGTGGAATATGCTCTCGTCCAAAATAGAAATAACTGGTCCCAACCGCTATAAACTGCCTATAACCGCTATAACTGCCATGGATGGCAATGTCTCGGACATGGACGCCAATGGCCTGCCGCCGCCACCGCCGCCAAATTTGCATGATAATCCTATTTACGTCTTCTCTTCTTCCAAAGGAAAAGATGAAAATTGACTCCAGAAGAGATCTCGACATTCTTTTGATTGTGCTGATCACATGCCACCATCTCATGCAGTCAATATTGAAAATGTCAATGGGAAGTTCGGACAAACTTCATATGCTAACATGGTTATGCAGCGTCCTCTTAGACAAGATGTCAAAATTGATGATTCAAAGACTACTGAGGAACGAAAATTCATTAATATCATTGAAGCAAACGCTAAAATTCCATTTAAGCAAGTCCATATTACTCAGGAGCTTAAAGAACGTATGCATCGCCAATGGGAGGATGCTATAATTATTAAGATAACAGGAAAGCCGTGGTACTATAAGGCCCTACACATAAGACTTGACTTGATGTGGAAACTTCACAATGAGTTTGAACTCGTTGATTTGAGAAGAGGATGCTATGTGATGAAATGGCTGATTTCAAGCAAGAGAGACATGATCTTATCAGAAGGACCATAGCAACTTGCTGGTGGATTTCTCTCAATCAGAAAATGGTGTCCCAACTTTAGAGTAGACACTGATGTCATAAACTGTTCCATTTCTTGGTTAGAATCCTGAATCTCCTAGTTGAATATCTAAGGGAAGCCATGATCCAATCCATTGCTTCATGCATTGGTGAACCTATCAGGATTGATGGCAATAATTTCAATGCAACTAGGGGTAATTTTGCTAGGTCATGTGTTCAAGTTTACACTGATAAACCTCTTGAACTTGGACTTTGGATTGATAATAAAGTGTATCAGGTGGTTTATGAGAACTTTTCCTCCCTGTGTTATACATGTGGTAGAGTAGGTCACTCTAAAAATGCACGCAGTCATCAGAACTAGGAGACTAATGCAATGGGAAGAGAAGAGACATAATTCAATGGCTTTCAGAACACTACTGCTGAAAATAAGGAAGCTTGGCTAACTGATAAGGCAAAGAATAAGGAATATGGAAGTTGGATGCTCGTGAGTAAGAAAAATAAGAATCCATCTATGTCTAAATCCTCTCAGGAGAAGAGTCATCCATTGAGACAACATACAACTAAGCCAACTAACTCTAGTAATGTGAGTAATGGTAATTTAACTTCTAATGGTAATAACTCTCAGAGTAGTTAGGGTAATGTATCTGGCATAATACTACCATCCTCTCTTAACCCTCAATTGAGAACTGGAGCGATTGTTGCAAAACGTGCAACGGTTACAGAAGTCAAGAGGAAACCAAAAGTCACAAATTTACTCAAAAAGAAAGACTTCAGCATTCCAAAAGACAGTAATCCTTTTGCTGTTCTAGACTCCGATTTCCCTTTAATCACTGCTGCTAAAGAGATCATTAGCAACTCTAACCAGAAACCATCACCTATCAATGGCGGACATGTTGGACGAGTGTGATTGGATTCCCCCTGGGCTTTTCACACCTTCTACAGTCAGTTTCAGGCTCCAATAATAACAGAGGACATTGGAGTCCTGGACAGGTTGGTGCTGGTAACAACCATTCCTCCAACTCAATGGGAGGTCCTATTCAGGTTCACATGGAAGAACATCTGAACCTGAACCACATTGGGTGGGAGAGGATAGAGCTTACCAACTGGGAGATGAACAGACATAGAACGCTCATGTTGGAGACCATGAGACAGTTGTTGGGGGATATGGACAGGGATTCCTATTGAGAATCATGTCCATCCAACTCATCTATATAATCCAGAAATGAAGGTAGTGACCTGGAATTGCCAAGGGGCAGGAGATGAGGACTTTAAAAGAAACTTCAGGGAGTTGGTAAGAGTCCATCATCCCAATGTTGTTTTCATTCTAGAAACTACAGTTCATGAGGCTCATGCATGGGATATAGTTCCTTACTTAGGATATAACAACTATCAAATTGCTTCATCATTTGGCCAGATTGGTGGCCTGTGGATGTTATGGAATGATTATGAAGTTGATGTTGAAATCACTGATGTTGTTGATCAAGCTATTTTTGCTATTATTAAACCTGCTATTGGAAACAATTGGAAGCTTACAGGGGTTTACGCTCAGCCCAGAAAGACTGCTAAGATCAGAATCTTTGATGACTTAGCAACCTCAGCAACTAACAATCCAATTCCATGGTTGGTCACATGGGATTTTAATGAAATCTTATTTGCTCATGAGAAGAGAGGAGGTAATACTAGAGCTCTGAGTAGATTACAGTTCTTCAGGAAGGTTTTAGAGAAATGTAACCTTCAAGATCTTGGATTTATTGGTCCCAAGTTTACATGGACCAACAAGAGGGAAGATGAAGTCCTGATTCAATCAAGACTTGATAGAGCTCTGGCTAATCAGAAATGGCTTGATATGTTCCCTGATTATATTGTTGAGAATCTGCCAAGAACACATTCTGACCACCACCTGTTGGTATTTGGTGCAATGGCAATGGGAAATTCCTGGGGGAGAAGCCTTTTAGATTTGAAGAAATGTGGTTTACCAATCCTGAGTGTCAACCAATTCTTCAGGGAATCTGGAATGAACATAACTCTCTCTTGGAAGGTATCAAGGAGGCTCCTAAAGTAATGATTCCTTGGAATCAAAATCACTTTGGGAACATACTCAAAATGAAGAAAATCCTGAAAGCAAGATTGGGGGGTGGGGGGGGGGGGGGGGATTCAGAAATCCCTTAGCTTCAGACCTCAACCTCATTTATGCAATCTTGAAGAGGAGTTGATGAAAGAGTATAATCTGATCCTCAAGCAAGAAGAAATATTCTGGCTTCAAAAATCAAGGATCAACTGGATTAGAGAAGGTGAGAGAAACACCAAATTCTTTCACAAGTCTACCTTGGTGAAAAGGAAAAGAAATAAAATGTTGGAATTGAAAATTGAAGGTATCTGGGAGAAAGAGGAACATGTTCTTCAAGAACATCCCAGATAGTATTACTTGAAGCTCTTCTCTGGCTCATCACCTCCCTCTTAAGAGAGAGAGTTCTTCCAATATCTGCATACCAAATAGTTCTGCAACATGATGATATTGAAAACCTCAGTAGTCCCTTGTTTGCTAAGGAAATTAGACAAGCTCTCTTCTCAATGCACCCTCTGAAGTCTGAAAGCTCCTGGACCAGATGGCCTGAATGCTAGCTTCTATCAGAGGAACTGAGAATGGTTAGAACACTATTTGGTTAGCTTTGTCCAGGATGCTTTCATCTCCAGTCATTTTGATGCAAGTATCTGTAAAGCTTTTCTGTGCCTCATTCCTAAAGTTCAGCATCCAGAGGGGATCCATTAGTTTAGACCAATTGCTTTGTGCAATGTGGTTTACAAACTTATCACAAAATGTGTCACATCAAGATTGAGAAACTTCATGCCTAATCTTGTGGCTCCTACCCAATCCAGTTTCATAAAGGGGAGATATACTCATGACAACATCGTTGTTGTACAAGAAATTCTTCACTCTCTCAGGAAGAGGAAAAACAATAAGGTTGGAAGAATGATAATGAAACTATATTTGGAAAAGGCTTATGACAAGGTAAGCTGGTCTTTCCTTGAAAACACTCTTGAAGCTTTCAACTTTCCTACCACTCTCATTAATCTCATAATGTACTATGTGAGGAATGCTTCTACCAGTATAATGTGGAATGGATCTCCCCTGGAGCCTTTCCAGCATAAGTGTGGTCTAAGGCAGGGAGATCCATTATCTCCTTAATTATTTGTCTTATGTGTGGAGAGGTTATCATACCTCATCAATGAGGAAGTGGTGAAGGGCAACTGGAACCCTATTACCCCATGCAGGCAGGGTCCTAGGTTGTCTCACTTGTTTTTTGCTGATGATTTAATCATTATGGGGAACGCTACCATAGGAACTACTAATGCAATAAAAAGAGTGCTGGACCTCTTTTGTGAATCTTCTGGACTTAGGCTCAGTCATCAAAAATGCAAGATCCTCTTTTCAAAGACACATGGTGCCAATATAAAGAGACATATCAGTGATGTCTTGGGCTTTGGACAAATAAGAAATCTTGGGAAATATTTGGGAGTTAAGCTGATACATGGTAGAATCAGTAGGGAGGATTATGATGATACTTTTAATATAGTTCTGGGTAAATTTGACTCTTGGAAAAGCAAACTGCTTTTTTTAGCAGGGAGAAAAACATTAATCAGTTCTGTCTCCTCAGCCATGGCTTGTTAGCCCATGAAATCCTCTAATCTCCCAGAGCATATCTGTGGTCTAGTGACTTTAATCAGAGGAAATTACATCTGATCAACTGGAGGAGTGTACTCAAACCCAAGAAAGAGGGTGTCCTTGGGCTAGAAATGCAAGAACCTCTAATTAATCTCTTCTTGGAAAGTTGTCATGGAAGGTATTAAAAGCAGAAGAATCTTATCTCGTTTAGTTTGATCAAAGCTAAATACTTAAAAGGCAGAACTATTTCTCAATGCCCCTCTCAATTATCAGATAGTCCTGCCTGGAAAGGAGTTCTCAAAGTTTTTAATCTCATGAAGGACCATATTAGATGGAAGGTGGAGAAGGGAGACCATATCTCTTTCTGGTTTGATAACTGAAGGGGATCAGGCAGCCTCAATGGTGAGAATATCAATATTCATAAACTGAAAAAAATCTGAAGCTTAATGAAGTTCTGAGTTAGGATGGTCATTGGCTTTTTGACAACCTGATCACCCACATCCCTCAACATATTCTTCAGTCTATTCAGTAGAGTCATATCACCCTCTCATATCAGGAAGATAGAGTTCTATGGGCGGGCACTTCCAATGGTGTCTATCCGCTTACAAATTATTTCACTCAAGAAACTTTACTCCAGAGGGTAGACCAAATAATGTGAGCTGGATTTGGAACGTAGAAATCAGTAACAAACTCCAACATTTTCTATGGCTACTGTGGCAAGAAAGACTAGCAACCAATGTACGTAGATTTAGATGCAATTCTGCTATGACTGCCATGTGCACTATGTGTAACTATCCTGAAGGAACATGTATACATTTATTGAGGCACTACAAATCTGCTAGATATATCTGGCTGCACATTATCCACCATGAGGACCTGATCAGATTTGATAGCATGCCTGATGATCAGTGGATCAAGAATAATTTGCTGAATGTGGACTTCATGAACTCTTTGAGGACTGACTCCCACTGGAAATGGATCTTCATTGCTACTATTTGGGTCTGCTGGAAACAAAGAAATGCCAGAGTATTCCACAGGAAAGACATTAATATCCAAGGAAGGATTTACCAAATAAAACATCTCAGCATGGATCTCTATCTAGGCAGAAGAAAGAAGAGACAATCCATGCATACCAAGAAATGGATGAAACCTCAAGCTGGTTGGTTTAAATTAAACACTGATGCTAGTGTCCAGGGACATGTGAACATGGGTACTGGTGCTGGTTTACTTAGAGATGATCAATGAGGGTGGTGCTGGGGATTCTCATTTCCTATTCCTACACCAACTCCAGATGAAGCTGAGCTGAGAGCCATTTCCATGGGACTTGCACTAGCCTTGGAGAGAAGATTGATATGAAAACTGATTTTTATGTCATTTATTAACTCATTACTGGAGTGGTGGAACCAGTTGCTGATCTCCAGAGTCTTGTCAGTGATTGCAAGAGGAACCTCCATAAGCCATGGAACTACATTGTCAAATGGATTTCAAGGAGTGCTAACTTAGTTGCTAATGCATTATCAATGTTTCAAGGTGTTAGTCTTGATGTGGAACTCTTTTGGGAGTTTCCTCCATCTCCTAGCATTAGTAGTTTATTAGATAAAGAAATTATGTAATTGTTCTTGTTTTCCTTATTTTATCAAAGAAAAAAAAAACCCATTCATCTCAACACCATTTCATATTTCATCTCCTTAATCTACAAATTCTTCCCCTTATTCTCTCCATCTTTTCGTAAAATATTCTATAAATACTAACAATTATTTTTTCACATTACAAATCATATTTTTATAATTTTACATTTCATTATTTAGAAGTTACTTTTAAGATATTTATGTATACGTAAGTACATAATTTAATAAATTATTTTATTTATAAACAAACACTTTTTAATAAACATATTAATATATAACATTAAATTATTAATACAATACAAAATTTATGAAAATACCTTAATTGCGCTTATAAAATACCCTAAAGTTTTAAATATTTTGAATGTGGCGGATTACTGACACTTTGTTTTTTTTGTTTAACTTTTGAAAAGATTGGCAACAAAATACTTCATTCCCAATTTTATAAAATGTGAAAAAAACATTTTATTCCCATGCCAGTTTCTAAAATGCGGACAAGATAATTTATTCCAATCTCTAAACCTATAGGAGCTCGCCACGTGAGCAGTACAGGATCGTATGGCCCACATAGTGGAAACGAAATATTTTGTTCCCATGCTGGAAGGCTCCAAATCCTCTACTCCACTCCCCTCCTCCACTCCTATTCTTATGACATGTGTCATTTTTTTCATTTTTATAGTATTCTACTACTACAAGTGCACGTGACTCTTAGTTGTCCACAATTCTAATTAAAAGAAAATCTAAACTGCATTTGCAAGTTATTCTCACTCCCCCTCACCGTGATACAAATATTTTCATTTCCTTGAGATTTATTTTATGAACTACATAGTGTAAAATATTAATGCATTTGTATTTATGGAATAAAAATATACGGTTCAGAATTAAACTTAACATCGTGTTGATTAAAAAAAAAAAAACTAACAAGAATAATAAAATATATAGCACATCTTGAAAAATTTATTTTTCAATAGATTTATTCTGAAAATTTTAAAATATTGATTTAAAAAAAAAGAGAAAAAAACTGAATTTGCAAGTTATTTCTCACTCCCCATTACGTCACAAAAATATTTTCCATTTCTTTGAGATTTATTTTATGAACTACATAGTGTAAAACATTAATGCATTTGTATTTATGGAGTAGAAAGATACTGTTCAGAATTTAACTTTCAATATCGTGTTGATTAATAATAATAATAAAAAAAAACTAACAAGAATAATAAAATATATAGCACATCTTGAAAAAATCCATTTATTCTTTAATAAATTTCTTTTGGAAAGCTGAAAATATTGATTTTGGTTTTCAAGAGTAACCCAAACTATTAAAATTATTTCCGTTTTGCAATATATTGGTAGCTGCAAGAAAATCTTTTGCAAAAATATTAATTTGAATTTAATGGCATAAGTAACATTTAATTTTCAATACTTTATCTTGTTAAGGTAGAAATAAGCATCAAGAAAATATTATAGTTTCATTTTCTTTTTTGAATAATTATCATTATTCTTGCGAATTATTGGAACCTTTCTACGTAAATCAATGTTGTATGGAGAACTATTTTCATGATGTTATCAAATGCATATTATGAACCTGTATGTTTCTTATTAATTTGATAAACTTAGTACCCTAGTCATAAAACTATGAAGGATTTGTATTGATGGTAGATAATAATTTTGAACACCAAATCAATATTTTAAAATTTTCAAAATAAATCTATTGAAAAATAAAGGAATTTTTCAAGATGTGCTATATATTTTATTATTCTTGTTAGTTTTTTTTTTTGAATCAACACGATGTTAAAAGTTTAATTCTGAACAGTATATTTTTATTCCATAAATACAAATGCATCAATATTTTACACTATGTAGTTCATAAAATAAATCTCAAGGAAATGAAAAATATTTTTATCACGGTGAGGGGGAGTGAGAATAACTTGCAAATGCAGTTTAGATTTTCTTTTAATTAGAATTGTGGACAACTAAAAGTCACGTGCACTTGTAGTAGTAGAATACTATAAAAATGAAAAAAATGACACATGTCATAAGAATAGGAGTGGAGGAGGAAGTGGAGGAGGGGAGTGGAGTAGAGGATTTGGAGCCATGCTGGAAGGCAATATTTTGTTTCCTTTGTTTGTAAAACAGTTGTTTTCCTTTTTAGTGGGAACGAAATTGTTTTCGGTTCCCACTCTTATTCAAAACGAGATTTTTTATTTCACATAAATGGCAAGCACACTTCTGAGATAAAAATTTTGGGAACTGAATATTTTGCATCTGATAGCCAAATGTGAACGGAATTAATTTGCGTGGCCTATCTTGTAGTGTTATATGATTTAGAATGAAGACTAAGTATTATTTAACTATAAAAGAGAGAAAACATATTTTTTAGGTTCAGACCTACAAATGATAAATTTTATAAAAAATAGAGTAAGCTATGTTGATGTATTACTAGCCATATGCCTACAAAAGATACTAGAAACTATGTTGTACAGACACTTCAAAACATCAGCCGTGTTCGTGTCCGTATCCGACACGTAGCCAACATCAATACTTGTTTGACGTTCCTCCAACACGTGTATGTGGCTTATCTATATGAAAATAAATAAAATTAATTCCCTCATTCCCACACGTGTTGGACCCTAAGAAGGCCGTCTCCGCCATGATTTAGACATATCCCAGAGAAACATATAAAACTTATTTGAAGGAAAAAGATTATAAATTGATAATTAAAATATAAAAAAGTGAGAAAATAAATTTTAAAACTTAAATAACTAAGAGAAAGACATAATCATATATTATTTTTAATTACAGTATTCTATAACTCTTGATTGTTATTTATTTCAGTGTGTATTCGTGTTTGACATTGATACTTGAACTTAAGTGAACGTCTTATTTAGACTTTGTTTTGGTTAATAAATGGTGAATGATAAGTGGTGATTTTATTTAAATATATAAATATGTTATGAAATTTTACATGGGTTTACAAATATTGATATAATTTTTAGTAAAATTTAATATAATTTTAAATATAAAAATACAGTTGTGTTCTGACCATGTTGGATTTTTTTAAAAATCTGTGTCGCCGTGTCCGCTTCCATGTCCTGCTGTGTCTATGAATCATAGACTGGAAATAATGGGAAGAAGCGTAATTAGTTTGGATAAAATACGATTAGCATGGGTAATATATACCTCATTCTTGGAAAAGAAAATAAAACTTGCATAACCGATTGCTCATTGCAAACAAAATTACTAGCAGCCACCTATTGTATGTCTGTATGCTAAGAATGATGCGGAGTATCTTAGTCTGCTTACTTGGACACTCCACATCAGACCGAGAATCTCCACGTGAACTCCTTAAATGCAGATTCCTCGGCTTTGTTCGAAAAACCAGCACTCCAACAAGAAACGTGAACTAAGCCGGTGGCCCCGGCGAAGGCACTCCGATGCTTAAGTCAGAAAACTTGAACTTTGAAAGTCTAGAGAGAGAAAGCTCTAGCTTAGAGAGAGAAAGTAAAAGTGGAAAATAATATACCTTTCAACATTTGAGGGGGGTATTTATAGATATTTTCATGGGCCATGGATGGGCCTGGGCCATAGATGGGCTTGGTCCATAGAAAATGGGCCTTTACATGATCATCTAACCTTGGGGTCTTCGATCTCCCACCTTTAAGTCTATTATTTCATCTCGAACCTCCCACCGTGGGGTCTCTGATGTCCCATCGCCCTATCTCGAGGTCTTTGACGCTGTTGACACGTGGTATGTCTAAAAATGCCAAGTGTCATGTACCAAAATATGGTACATCATTAATCCCCCCATGTTGTAAAATACTCTACAACAACAATGAGAAATCTCTTTTGTGACTTTGCAGGAGGTAAAGGGCCTACGATGTCAATCGCCCATTGATCAAATGGATAAGCAATGTTGATTGTTTGCAGAGGCTGAGCGGGTATATGATGGGTATTAGCATGTTTCTGACAACTAACACATGTGTTAGCCATCTTTGTGGCGTCCTTTACCACTGTCGGCCAATAAAACCCTTGACGGATAATCTTTTGAGCAAGAGAGCGTCCGCCAGAATGATTTCCGCAACAGCCTCCATGAATATCGTTCATTACACAAGTAGCTTGAGAAGGAGTCAGACATTTTAGTAGTGGACTGGCATATGATCTTTTTTAAAGTTCACCATCCAACATCGTGAAATAGTTTGCTCTATACTTCAGTCTTCTTTTGGCATTTTCTGATTCAGGAAGCTTTCCATCCCTGAGATAGTCAATCAATTCGTCCTTCCAAGACTCTTCTTGTTCCACTGGGAGTACAAACTGAACTGGATTACTCTTTAACTCTGTTTTGATAGCTGGTTGATCCGAAATGAGCAAAGTGATTCTTCTTTCGTACGACACTTCGGCCGTACTTGCAAACTTTGATAGAGCGTCAACTCGAACATTTTCACCCCTAGGAATCTGATTTAGAGTAAATGAACGGAAGGTTGCAGCTTGTTCTTTCAACTTCTCAAGATACTTTATCATAGTCAATTCCTTAGCCTCATAGGAACCTACGTACTGATTTGCCACCAATTGTGAATCAGTATAGATGATCAAATTTTTGGCCTTCACAGCCTTAGCCATGGTCATTCCAGTCAAGATTGCTTCATACTCCGCCACATTGTTTGATACCTGGAAATTGAGGCTAATGGCATACTCAAACTCTAAGCCGTTGCTTGAACGAAGATAAACTCCAATTCCTCCTCTTGATGACATTGAAGATCCATCTACATGCAATGTCCAAACAACGGTTGAAGGTTCAACAGAAAGAACTGCTATCTCGTCTTCTGATGATGAGGCTTGGCTTGTAGACTCGACGATGAATTAGCTAAGACTTGGGCCTTAATAGCTGACCTAGGTTGAAAATCAATCTCATATTCTCCCAGTTCAATCGCCCACTTGACTAATCTTCCTGGAATGTTGGGTTTTGCCAATACTTCCTTTAATGGTTTGTCAGTTAACACCACAACTCGACGGGTTCGAAAATATGGCCTTAGCTTCTTTGTCGAGTTCACGACAGCTAAGGCATATCGCTCAATCTCCATATGGTTGAGCTCAACTCCCTTCAGAACTCTACTAATGTAATAGACGGGTAGATGTTTTTGCCCCTCAGCTCGTGTCAGTACAGAACTGATGGCGGTTACTGATACGACCAAGTACAGATAAATAGTCTCACCATCTTCTTGCTTTGCTAGCAAAGGTGGGGATGCTAAATATATCTTTAATTCCTTGAAAGCTTCTGTGCATTCCTCCGTCCAATTGAAATTTTAGCTTTCTTTAGGACCTTGAAAGAAGGTTGACTTTCTTCTACTGATCTTGCGATGAATCTTGCAAGTGTAGTCACTTTTCTGACCAGAATGTTGAACATCCTACAAAGACTTACGTGGCGAGAGCTCTTGGATGACCTTAAGTTTTTCTGGGTCAACCTCTATCCCTTGATCATTAACCACATAGCCTAGAAACTTCCCGGCTTTAACTCCAAAAGTGCATTTCTTTGGGTTAAGTTTTAACCGGTAATGTATCATCATAATCTTGAAAGCTTCACTTAAGTTCTTCACATGTTCTTCTTCCTTAACACTCTTCACTAGGATATCATCGATATATACTTCCATCATTTTTCCCGATTTGATCATAGAACATGCGAGTAACAAGTCTTTGGAAGGTGGCACCAGCATTCTTCAAGCCAAAAGGCGTAACTTTATAGAAAAAGACTCCTCTATCAGTAATGAAAGCCGTCTTTAACATGTCAATCTATGCTATGAAGATCTGATGGAAACCTTGAGATGCATCCATCATGCTCAAAAGTGCGCACCCTGCTGTAGAGTCCACTAGAATGTCAATGCACAGAAGTGGATATGGATCCCAAGGACAATGCTTATTAAGATCCGTGAAATCAACACAAAGCCTCCAACTTCCTGTGGACTTTTTAACCATCACCACATTGCTGAGCCATTCAGAGAAGCGAACTTCAAAAATATGATTGATCTTGAGCATTTTGCAAACCTCCTCTTCGACGCCTTTGCTCTTTTCCTTTATGATGTTACGTTTCTTCTGTCTCACTAGCTTTTCTTGAGGATCAACATTGAGACGATGGACTATTACCTTTGGACTTATTCCGACGAGGTCTAAGTCAGACCATGCAAAGACCTCTGTGTTCTATCTAAGGCATCTGATTAATTGGATTTCTAGACCCGATGACAGTTGGGATCCAACTCTGATGGTCCGCTCCTTGTCTCCAGAGAAAATCTGTACTTCCTTGAAATCACTGGCAGGTTCAACCTTTCTTTCTTCAAATGTATTACGCTTATTCTTTGGCTCATCATTCTCGAGGTCCATAAAGGGTTGCTCAGTAGTAATCTTGCGTCTATGACCCACAACCTCCTCGATCCTTGCAACTTTGTATGGTTTTCTATCCAAAGAGTTTGTATAGCATTCCCATGCTACCCTCTGATTTCCAAGAACTTTGCCAACTCTCCCAAGGTTGGAAACTTGAACTTTTGATGGAATGTAGAAGCTATTGCTCTGAATCGATTCAAACCTGGTCGACCCAAGATGACATTGTACGTGAATGGTACATCCACCACCAGAAAATCTAAACAAATTGTCTTTCGACAAGGATTCAATCCGAGCGATGTTGGTAGACAAATAGTTCCCAAAGGAATCACTTCTGCTCCTCCAAATCCAAATAATGGGGTTCTAACATGACTCAGATTCTCGTTACTCAACTCCATTCCCTTCAAAGTATCAAGAAAAATGATATTGGCTGAGCGTCCATTATATGTGAGTACTCTTTTCATAGTAAAATTTGCGATTTCCAAAGTAACAACTAAAGGACAATCCAACTGATCATTGCTCCAACTTAGAGGAGGTAAACCCTCTAGATCTGAGTCATCAAAGCTTATATTTTGCGTAGAAGGGTCTATTAGTCCAATAAACCTTGGCACTATGCCATGATTTGATGTTGCAGACTTCGGACCTTCTCCCTCCGTGAATTCATTGAATCACTGTCGGCTAGGCCACTATTAATCATATTGATGACTCCTCTTGTTGGCATATTGTCTCTACGATTTCTATCATTCCTCCCACGAAAATATTCTATCTACCTATCATCACGCCTAACTATGCACCTATCACTCCTCCTTGGGGACTGTGTTCTTGCACGTGCTCTGTTATCAAGCCTCTCTCTTGTTGGTTCGGTATTGTGTTGATAGGATCGCACAAAATCCAACAAATATCCATTTCTTACTAACATTTCAAACTCATCTTGGAGGTCATAACAATCTCCAGTGTCGTGACCACTCTGTTGATGGTAGTGGCAAAACTTAGAAGATCTCTTTGTTACATTAGTTTCTTTAATCTTTCGCGCCTCTTTGATTGGAACACCCTTTGTTAAGGCAATAGAAAGAATGTGTCTTCTGGTTCCACTCAAAGGAGTATAGTTGTTGTATGCCCTTCTCCGAGGTGATCGATGGCGCTGGTCTGATTGAGAACCATCTCTATCATTTCCAAGGTTCCTTCCTTGCTTTGATTGATCTCGTGTGTCGCGGATGGGTTTAGAGATCCCCAATGCATTTGATGTTTTAATTTTGGACATTTCCTCCTCAGCCATATGCTCCTCGGCTAAATCCAACATCCCATCCCATGTTCTTGGATGTTTTCGCACTAACTCGGTAGCGAAAGCTGCATTGTGAAGGTTAGTGTACAATACTGATTGCAAAAAGTTTGTCGGAGGAGTTTCCACCGTCAAAAGTTCATCGCTGAATCTTGCCATAAAACTTTGTAAAGTTTCACTCTCGCCTTGAACTATAGAGTAAAGGTGGTTAGCGGGCATCCAACCTCTACTCGCCTTGAATCTTGCCATACCCATGTTTGAATTTTTGACATAATTCTTCATATGATGTTATGGATCTGATTGGGAGGCATGTGAACCAATCTAAAACAATGCCTGAAAGTGTTGTCACGAACATCTTGGCATACATACTATCATTGTGACCATACACTGCCATCGTGTTATCAAAGGCAATTATATGCTCTGAGTCGCCACGACCATCATACTTGGCCATATCTGGGATTGGGTTCTTACGATCAGCGACCTCATCCGCAATCTCATCATAAAATGGGGAATCCTTCCTCAGACGAATTGGTGCGTCATTGACTCTCCTGGCTTCTTTTAGCCTTCTGGTGATTGCATCCCTCTGTATGGACAGATTTCTGATCTCAACCCTTGACATTGTTGGAGCATTCTCACCACTATGTCTATCTATACCTTGGCGGTGACGAGCTTGACTCGAAACCTCCTGAGATGCAGCATTATTTGCTTCAATTAGTCCCGAGCGAACTGGAGACCGAACAACACGGTTAGGATCCAAGGACCCTTGAGGTCGGGCTACATGGACCTGTACTGGTCCTTCAGGAATTGCTCGCGAAGATTCTGCGTTAACATTTCCACCCATGGTCTCTTGAAGTGCCAGGACAATCTGAGCAAGTTGCTCAGGTGAGAGTAGCCCAGTTAGTTTTCCCGGTTGGGGGGATTGCAGGATTAGTTGGAGGATTTGTTCCTTGTCTTCCATCTTGTGGTTTTTGTCTTCCAACTGGTGGTTCTTGTCTTCCATCTTGGGGTGCTTGAACTGTTGCTGTTGGTTTTAATCCTTCATCGGTTCTCCTTGTTTCATTCATGGTCTTGATTCAAAAGTGTGCTAGTGTTTCCCACAAACGGCGCCACTGATGCGGGATATCTTTGTCTGCTTACTTGGACACTCCATGTCAGACCGAGAATCTCCACGTGAACTCCTTAAATGCAGATTTCTTGGCTTCGTTCAGAAAACCTGCACTCCAACAAGACACGTGAACTAAGCCGGTGGCCCCGGTGAAGGCACTCCGATTCTTAAGTCAGAAAACTTAGACTTTCAAAGTCTAGAGAGAGAAAGCTCTAGCTTAGAGAGAGAAAGTGAAAGTGGAAAATAAGGTACCTTTCAACATTTGAGAGGGGGTATTTATAGATATTTTCATGGGCCATGGATGGGCTTGGGCCATAGATGTGCTTGGTCCATAGAAAATGGGCCTTTACATGATCATCTACCTTGGGGTCTTCGATTATTATGTCTATTATTTCATCTCGAACCTCCCACCGTGGGGTCTTTGATCTCCCATTGCCCTATCTCGAGGTCTTTGACCAGCGTATGTTGACATGTGGTATGTCTAAAAACGGCAAATGCTATGTACCAAAATATAGTACATCATTAATCCCCCCACTTCGTAAAATACTCTACTGCAACAATGAAAAATCTCTTTTGTGCCTTTGCGGGAGGAAAAGGGCCTACGATGTCAATCCCCCATTGATCAAATGGATAAGCAATGTCGATTGTTTGCAGAGGCTGCGGGTATATGATGGGTATTAGCATGTTTCTCACAACTAACACATGTGTTAGCCATCTTGGTGGCGTCCTTTGGAGGTTTGATAAAGATAAATCGCTGTTTCCACTTTTTTCCATGAAAAATGTTTACTAGCTCCAAAAATCGACGATGGTTTTTGGGTTTGAAGAAGTAAAAACCTTTTTCGCCGTTTTGATTAGATGTAGAGACCGAAAAAAGGTCAACAAACTCAGCAAACGTACACGGTTCATCATACGCTTTCATAACAATAATGAAGGACAACAAGGTGCATATGGCGTTGGGAGAGATTTGGCCTAAGGACAACCCCAAAAAAGAGATTATTTCACAAAACGGTGCGATAAGCGAAAACCGAAGGCTAACTCGAAAAGAAGCTAAGTGGACTGTTATACAATTCATAGGAGGCCGATTCATCCTATCATTATGGCTAGGAATAACAATTTCGTATTGATGCGAAATATGATATTCAGATCTAATGTTTTCTTTCCCCCAACCAATTTGTGGGATGATTTCATTATATGGCAATTTTGAGGATAAAGTGTCTCCTAAAGAATCGTCTATTAAGTTATTACTGTGACTCTAAGATCCATTTTCAAGTTTGAAATTTGACCCAGATCATGATTCTATATATTTCGACATATTCAAGATCTTGAAAAATTACAAGATTACTATGTTTTGAACGGGGAGGGGTTGGGAAACTCGTATGCTCGAATGATGGGAATATATATATCGTTTTGGAGTCCCTCCACTCTACGAAAGCCCGAATTTTCCTTTGCTCGTCTAGCCACAACTTTACAACCTGTATCAATAAAGATGGAAATCAGAATTTAATAAACAAGAAAAACTCAAGGATACAATATACTATCGGTTTATCGAGGCGGATGGATGGAATCACATTTTGATTAATAGATGACAGTTTTTGGAAATAATTGTATAACAGAACATATTTATACAGTACATATGAAGGCTGGCGATATGTTCAAGTCATGGATGGAGAAGACAACCAATTTTTTTTTTTTTTTTTTTTTATGAAACAGAACATAACGAGACAATGAATTAAATCACATTTTTGAGAAGACAACAAAATTTCCAAAGAACTGATAATTTCAGGAAACGAAACGGTAAAGAGACTATGAATTAATGCTACTTCACCGTAATTCGTTTGTCACCGCTGGATTGTTGTCGCCGGAGTTTTGTTGATGGATAACTCGAACTACACCTCTGCTACTCACTAAAGAGAGTTAATATTTTTTGTTGATGAATGCTAATGAACAAGATG
Organism: Linaria vulgaris; assembly: GCA_948329865.1. Lineage (NCBI taxonomy): Eukaryota > Viridiplantae > Streptophyta > Magnoliopsida > Lamiales > Plantaginaceae > Linaria > Linaria vulgaris. The sequence goes on along the minus strand of OX415253.1, from coordinate 18,724,566 downwards.
CAGGAATTTATAGGACAAGTTTTGTAACCATTTAAGGATATTTCTTTAAGGAAGGCAAGAATTCTGTGACCGACGAAAATTCCGTTAATCAAATCCCAACAATTACAGAATTGGGTAGTAAGCAAAATCTGCATAATTGGGTAGTTTTGGAAAGTTTATGTGAAAGCTTGATGACGCTCTGAAACTTCGCAAATCAAACTTGGTTGACTGAAAATTCAAATCTTAATTTCGGGAGTTTGTTAACTGATCCAAATCATAAGGTCGACGAGTGGAAGATTACGTGAAAAAAGGATGCAGATTGAGAGGATAAATAAGGAAGACGGGATGGAAAAAATTTTGCACTGAAATTTGGCAAATTTTGGAGTGTTCAGTGATTACAGATTTGATTTATTTTTTGATAAATTACTCACTGTTCGAAACGTTCACAAGCTTGAAGAAAAGGGAAGAAATTATCCTATGTGCTAGTCCACATGCACCTATTAAATTAGTCCCACTTAAAATAAGGAGTATTTTACAATTTCCTTTTCTTTCCACACCTTTACCGTGCACATGAAGAGGGATTTTGCAAATAGACCCCTTGTGTAGTAATTACAAAAGGAGCCCGTGCATGTAAAAGAGATTCCGGACCAGCCCCAACTATTTCAATTAATTACAAAGAAGCCACACAAAATATCATTAATTAGAAGAAAACTCCCAAAGGTTTCTTAATATTACAAGAATCCGTTTAAAAGGCCAAGACGACTCACATATGCGAGTGTCAAACCACTACAAGAATGATAGTTTTTAGCTTGGTCACTTAGCAAGCGAAAAATCCAAAGGCATGAGTTGTAAGTGAAAAATCGCTGACAAGGCAAGGAATCCGTAGCAAAAGTCCAGCTTCTACAATTGTAAGCGAAAAGCTTGTTGGAAATTATTTTGCAATGAAAAATTCGCTAGCTAACACAAATATGCCACATCAGCACACATTTGCTTCCAAATAATTGCTAGCTGGCATTACATTGTTATTTAAAGAAAAAAACAAAGAAAAGAGGTTAAAAAATAAAAATACATACTACCCAACTACAATTCTCTAAATAAGATTTTCTAATTAGAAAAGACAAATAAAAATGGGCCAATTAAATCAAGAACTTTAAATGGCATTATTAATTTCTGCTATTTAAAATTGAGTAAGAAAATTTTGTAAGATAATTACTGTAATTAAATTAGCCATATATAAAACTTTAATTAGAAATGGAGTAATTATATTTTGAGTAATTAAAATTACCATAAAAATTGACATTAAATAAATATATAAATTTCATTAGAATAATAGAAAACAAAAAAGGAAAAGTTTAACTCCACGTGCGTTGATTTCGGTAGCTAACTCCACCTCAGCATTTTAGCTAGCGTTTTTTCGCTAGCTAATTTGTTATTTTTTTTTTAAATGTTCATATGAATAACAGTAACAGAACGCATTAAACTACTTATGTTAAAAATAACACATAACTGCCTGCTGCTACTTAAGAAAAAAAAACAGAACTGCTTAACCAAAAAAAAGTGAAAATTGGAAATCGACAATCAACATTCAATCGCATTACGCACCAAATCAATTGGAAATAGATTCCACAAAATTAACAACAAAATCCACAACAATATAACAACAAACATCCAAAATAACACAATTTCAACAACACAAATGTTGTTGACCATCTCACCACACCAACTAACACCCATACTAAATATTCAAACCAACTAGATCACCACCTAGTTATAGAGTACATATTGCAATATGTTAGACAAAAAAAGGATCATAGCCTTAATATTCAGTTCAACTAGAACAACGCCTAGCTAAAGACTACATATTGCAGTATGTATACCAAAAAAAGGAGCATAGCATATGTAAAGGAAGTTCAGCTAGCTCACTGAAGGTGCGCGGTATTTTCAGTCCTCAAACCAGTTGGTATCATGTGCCTGTGAACCATCTTGTGACCCACCAATGCCCCCTGAACCACCACTGCCCCCTCTGAAGTCTGAACCACCAGTCCCTGAACCATGTAGACCTCCTGAACCACCAGTCCCTGAACCATGTAGACCTCCTGAACCACCAACATCCTCTGCCTCCCGATAATGTTCAGGCAGCGGCAAATCCAACTTCGTATAGATCGCCTCATATCAGCTTTCTGTCGCTCCTCAATGTCTTTAATATGCTTGTTCTGTGCGGCAATTTGGGCCTGCTGTGCGGCATTCTGCAACTGCAGCTGAACAATATATGTTGCGGCTTTTTGAACAGCCTCCTTTGATCCCCCTAATTTAATGAACTTTGGATACTTTCTGATTTGTTTAAATCCCACAAGCTCGGGATCCCCACATGTAGAGAAGCCGGGAACAAATCCCTTCTTCCCTCCTCCCGAAGCTAGTAGCCACTGCTTCATATTGATCGGTTCCCATTTTTCCGGGTCAGGCCCGAGATCTTCGACGCACAACTCCAAGTACTTCAACTAAGACCAAACAAAGAAATAATATGTATTAGAAGGGAATATTAATTAACTTTTTAACAATTCGACAAATCCTTAAACCATAAACCATTAGTCCACCAAAAACCATAAACCATCAGTCTACCAAAAACCATAAAAACTTCAGCAAGTCTCATACAAATCCTTCAGCAAAACTTCAGCAACCATAAACCATTATAAGTAAATATGTTTTCCTAATTCAGTGCTGAGCAAATATATTTTCCTGATTCGGTGCTGAGTATAATTCATAATTCAGCAAAAAGTATATGAGCACTATAACTTACAAGTTAAAATCAAAAAGTGTGTAAGCAACACTATTTTCTAATTCAGCAAATTCAACAAATCTCAACATGTAATGGACTGGACCTCTAATCTTTGCTTCCCATGGGAGGTGAATAGCCAAATGTTCCATAGAATCAAAAAACGCAGGAGGAAATATTTTCTCCAATTTGCACATAGTAAGGACAATCGAACTCTCTAACTCTTCCATTTTTTGTCTACTTATGCCACGAGCACATAAAGCCCTGAAGAAAAGACTAACCTCAACTAAAGGTTCCCAAACGAAGTCGGGCAGAAAGTCACGAAATGCAATTGGGATCAACCTTTGCATGAACACGTGACAATCATGGCTTTTCATTCCTGTTATTCGAATCTGGGGCATCTGAACACAACGAGCTAAATTTGACACAAAACCATCAGGAAACTTAATTTCTTTAAGCCAATTACAAACCGTTATCTTTTGATCCTTGCTCAAACAGTATCTGGCCTTTCTTTTAGTCGTATCATCCTCCCCGGCGTATAACGTAGAACGGTTCGTGTACAATGCCAAATCCTTTCTAGCTTTCAAATTATCATTTGTTTTTTCAGGGTCGTCCATGACGGTGTTTTTGATGTTATCAAAGAAGTTCTTCTCGCAATGCATTACGTCGAGGTTGTGACGAATCATATTCGCCTCCCAATAGGGAAGCTTCCAAAATATACTCAGTCGTTGCCAATTGTGATACCTACCTACTCCCTGGACAACTTTATTTGTTTTACCAAAAGGAATATTAGGGAGGGTACTCACGTGGTTCCACATTTCTGGACCCAATCTCCGATGCAACGGCATATCGGTTTCAATATGGTCTTTGGTAAAATCTGTAGTATTCCATCTCCATTCATGATCGGGGGGAGAAATCGACGATGACAATCGAACCAAGAGTGTTTCTTTCCATTTGGTAGCCAAAAGGACTTTGTGTTCTCCATGCAATATGGACAAGCAAACTTACCCTGGGTACTCCACTGCGAAAGCATACCATAAGCTGGAAAATCACTAATGGTCCACATCACATGAGCACGCATAAGAAAAGTATCTTTGCGATAACTGTCATATGTAGGTACTCCCAGTTCCCACAATGTCTTTAGTTCATCAATTAGCGGTCGTAACAACACGTCGATGTTCTTTCCAGGACTCGATGGACCCGAAATCAATAAACTTAGAAATATATACTCTTGCCTCATGCACATACCTGGCGGAAGATTATAGGGGGTAACGAAAACTGGCCAACACGAATAACTGTTAGAAGAATTTCCCCACGGACAGAAACCATCGGTGCAAAGTCCAAGTCTGACATTTCTTGCCTCATTGGCGTAATCGGGATACGTGTCGTCAAAGGTATTCCACGCTTCACCGGCAGCAGGGTGTATCATTGTATCGTTATCCCCTCGACATTTTAAATGCCATGTCATGTGTTCAGCGGTGGTGCGAGACATGTACAACCTTTGCAATCGGGGGGTGACTGGGAAGTACCACAATCTCTTTCGAGGGATGCGTTTGGCACGACGACGACTAGTACTAGACCGCTCCTTCCATCTTGGTGTTTCACATGTGGGACAAGTTGTGTAAGCATCACTTTCATATTGACCGTAATAGAGAAAGCAATTATTTGTACACACATCCAATTTTATGCATTCCATCCCTAGATCTTTTAGCAGTCGCTTACAACGGTAAAAAGTATCTGGGATTTTGTGGCGATCCTCATGACTTAACAAACTTCTGGAATTGTCTAGCGCATCATCACAACTACTTTCGGTCCAATTGTGCTTAATCTTACTTGACATGAATTTGGCGACCCATTCTAATACAGTCATCTCAATTCCATCATGAATCTTTTCCTCCGCTTTCTGTAACAATTCAAAAAATGCTCTTGCCTGATCGGTTGGCTCATGAGTTGGCGTTATATCGTTATGGGCATTTGCAAGTTGCCCCCCAAAAGCATCGTCAACCAAGTCTCTCAAACGACAACCGTTATTGGGACCGGTGCCGTACAAATTTTCAAACTGCCCCTGATTAACATTACCAGATGACTGCCCAACGTCGTATAGATTCGACTCCGTATTACTACCATACGTAGTCTCACCATGACAAAACCATATGTAATAATGTGGAACAAACCCCTTACTGTATAGGTGACATCTAATCTGGTCGAGTTCTATAAACTTGCTGTTACGACACTTTGCGCAAGGACATCGAGCCATTCCCCGATCAACAAGACTAGGTTGATCGAATACATACTGGAGAAAACCTTCAACACCCCATAAAAATGTACTATTTATATTTCCATCACTAATCCTATCATACATCCAACTCCGATTTGCGTTGTTGTACATTTTTAATCTACAAATATAACAACAAACACCACCGAATTTCACTATAAAGTACGTTAATTAACCTATAAACTCACAAATTAACAAAACAATGCAAGAAAAAATAAAATGTACGCAAAACATACCTCTTCTAATCGAGATTGTTGGGGAAGAACAATGCCAATGTATGGTTTTTTGGATGAATTGCGCAAATGAGGGAGGTTCCTTTGGGAAAAGAGAAAGAAAAATGTAGATCTCAAATATCAAACGAGGAAGAAAAGAATAATTGCATAGAAAAAATATTTATCAAGCGAAAATTTGCTAGCAAACGCGCTTGCTGGATGTTGCTTCAGAAATTCTCCTAGCTAAATGCTGACTGGACTACTTTGCTGAGCCTTATGCGCTAGCAAATGACCACGTCACCGATCCGCACCACATTTGTGCTTCTTCTTTGACAAGTCAGCCATCCGCGTGACATGGCAAGCGAAAAAATGCTAGCTAATTTCGTAGCTGGTTTCGGTCTGCTCCTATATAAGCATTCATTCCCACCTTATTCATCAAAAACACCCAACGTTTCATTCTACCCATCTAAATTCTTACTCCACATTCTCATTAAACACTTTCATTTTATTACACTTTATTGGTTTTAACTTTGATTCATCTTTTATTACACTTTATTGATTTTAACTTTTATTCTTCTTTTGCTACAATACTTTTTTCTATTTTGATTCATATTTTGCTAGAATTTCATTTTTAACCATTGATTCATTTTTTTTATCTTTTGATTGCCCTTTAATTCATTTCTTTATTTTTTAGACTTTGATTCATCTTTTTTTACACTTGTTTATTTAAACATTGATTATTTTTGTGCTACAATTTTTTTTACCACTTTGATTCATCTTTTATTACACTTTATTGATTTTAACTTTTATTCTTCTTTTGCTACAATACTTTTTTTCTATTTTGATTCATATTTTGCTAGAATTTCATTTTTAACCATTGATTCATTTTTTTTTATCTTTTGATTGCCCTTTAATTCATCTTTTGATTGCCCTTTAATTCATCTTTTGCTATACTTTATAATTGTTGTAAGTTTGTACATAATACAAACTTATTCTTTTCGCTAGGCTTTATAATTGTATTTGTAATTAATTTTATGTTTAATGCATAATTGTTACCTTTATAATATAGTTTATATAATGTAATAGTGAATATAATTTCTATATAATCTTTTCTAATTGTGGATATTGTTAATTTTCTAATATAGTATATACGTAATACAAGTATGATTAATTAATAAATGTTTTGTTACCTCTTAATTAATAAATTGGCGCATTATTTGCGCCAATTATTTTTTTAAAATTATTCTGGAAAATCAGCTAGCGAAAATTCGCTAGCTGATACGTGGATTTTTTTTTTATTTTGCCGCGTTATGTTCGTATAATTTTTCAAAATTTTGGTATGTCTACATAGTTAGCAAGCAAAATTTTGCTAGCTGGATTTGTATAAATACTATACAGGTATCAATTTACAACAATACGTTGACTAAATCTCCAGCGAAAATTCGCTAGCAAATTTACACGTAGGATAACTAGCAAGCGTAATTTCGGTAGCAAACTTCCGCGTGGCATACCTTCTGAGAAATAATTCGGTTTACACGTGTACATTGGCTAGCAATTTTTCCGTAGCTATTATGAAGTTTCGCTAGCCGACGTGTCAGGATATCTGCTACTCAAAATTCGCTAGCTAATGCGCTTACGTGGATTGTAGCAATTTAATCGCTCGCTGATTATTAGCTTGGGCACCTATTGCTGGGGAACGTGGCAACTTAATTTTTGGTAGCTGATTTTGTAATCAGCTAGCGAATTTTGAGTTTTGCTACTGATTTTGACCAAGCTATATATCAACATTCTTGTAGTGAACGTACAAAGACTCGATGTTTCTAAAGTATTGAAAACTTGACATATTCAAAATTTAAGAAAGCTTAGCTTTTCCAAAGCTCAAGTTGTGAAGACACAGCTTTTTCAAAGCTCAAACATCGAAGACATAGACATAGCTTTTCTAAAGCTCACGAAGCTTAGCTTTTCTAAAGCTCAAGCACGAAGACTTAGCTTTTCTAAAGCTCAAGCACGAAAACTTAGCTTCTCTAAAGCTTAAGAAGCTTAGCTTTTCTAAAGCTCAAACACGAAAAATTAGCTTTTCTAAAGCTCAAGAAAGCTTAGTTTTTCTAAAACTCAAGCATTGAAGACCTAGCTTTTCCAAAGCACAATAAATCTTAGCTTTTCCAAAACTCAAGCAGAAGACTTGGATTTTTCAAAGCTCAAAGATTGAAAGTTTAGCCTTCTTCAAAGAAATAAAACTCTAGCAGCAAAAATGAACACTCGACTAATCACTTGACTTACTTCGCAGTGCATTCTCCTTTTGATAACACACTACGAAGTGTGGGAATTAATGATGTACCATATTTTGGTACATGACATTTGATATTTTTAGACATACCACGTGTCAACATACGCTGGTCAAAAACCTCGAGATAAGGCGATGGAAGATCAGAGACCCCACGGTGGGAGGTTCGAGATGAAATAATAGACTCAAAAGGTGGGAGATCAAAGACCCCAAGGTAGATGATCATGTAAAGACCTATTTTCTATGGACCAAGCCCATCTATGGCCCAAGCACATCCATGACCTATGAAAATATCTATAAATATCCCATCTCAAATGTTGAAAGGTACCTTATTTTCCACGTTCACTTTCTCTCTCTAAGCTAAAGCTTTCTCTCTCTAGACTTTCAAAGTCTAAGTTTTCTGACTTAAGCATCGGAGTGCCTTCGCCGGGGCCACCGACTTAGTTCACGTGTCTTGTTGGAGTGCATGTTTTTTGAACGAAGTCGAGGAATCTGCATTTAAGGAGTTCACGTAAAGATTCTCGGTCTGACCTGGAGTGTCCAAGTAAGCAGACGAATATACCCCGCATCAAAGGACATTATTTTCCTTTTTTTCTATTATGTTCAAATTCTGTTTTTACTTCTTTTGTTGCATGGTTATTTCGCTCATCTCACTCAAATAAAGTAATTAAGGCGTTTATCAATAATTCTTTTGAAAAAATTATAACTAGAGAGAATGTATTGGTGAACAACTAATTACGGAAAAGCACAAGTTCTGTTGTTATCTATATTTCTGTTGTGCCCCAGCAAGCTTCACAACAGAGCGCACCAACCGAACTGAAAGATGCTTCATGGATTTTAGACCATGTTAGGATAGTTTTTTAGAACCTGATTTTCACTATCAGAAACCGTACGTTTTCTTTTTTGTTTAGAAATGTACAACCACTATTATTTGAATTAATCAAAAGAGTAATTAAATTTATTTCTCTCTAGATTTGAATGCCAGTTGAAAAAAATAAAATGAAATGAGTTATCAGTCTGATAACTCTCTATATAAGATATAGGGATCTCACGAAAACAAAAACCACAAATCTTCAGGCCACCGATTGCCCTCCCGTCGGAACAAATTTTCTAGGAAAATGAGCAGGGTAAGCCTACTGAATTATGATTATACATTAGTTAATATAAAAATGTATTATTATTATTATTATTATTATTATTATTATTATTATTATCCTTATCCTTATCCTTATCCTTATCCTTATCCTTATCCTTATTATTATTATTATTATTATTATTATTATTATTATTATTATTATTATTATTATTATTATTATGTTTTAGAGTGTAGTTGGTTTTATGTTAGTGGATAGTTAATTAGAGTTAGTGGATAATGGTCAAGTTTGTGGACCACTTAGTCATCTTTTGTTATTATATATATGTAATAGGATTGTAATTTAAGGTATCAATGAATGAAGAATATTTGTAGTATTGTTAAATCTTTTCTCATCTTTATTTCTTAGGAGATCCGTCCGTTCTCAAATTAGGATTTAATATTGGTGCTTTCATTGATTTGAATTCTATTACATCTCGTAATGGATTTTCAAGCAAAGCAAATTATGTTGTCTAAAATGCTTGAAATTTTAGTATGACAGGAAACACGGATGGGGAAATTTTATGAAGAATGGCGAATTAAGATGGAAAATAATTTTTCCAAGTAGCCACTGCCACAACTCCAGCCACAACCCTCGTCTATACGGCTTTCATCACCAACACTATTACCATTGTCTACATCTATCCCAACTCCAACCACAACCCTCGTCTATACGGCTTCCATCACCTCCTTCCCAACACTTGGGCCGACTTGCACGATTCAGGTATAATGCTAAGCAACATAAGGATATAAGTTCTATACGGGCAACAAAACCACGCATCGTCAAGGTTCCTTCTTCACGACTCCGCCCACCAGCCGATGCTTCTTTGTTTTGTTCACCAAGGCTGACTTTGACAAGATGCCAATCTTTTTTTTTCATTTGTGGAGTGCGATGACACATGCTTGCAGTCAACGAAAACTAGAGACGAGAGTGACATTCTAAGAGCCAGAATAAACATACAACACGTCTCGGAGCGAAGAGAAACTTTGGAGCCTATGAATGCTGGGTCAGAGAAGTTTGAATCTTGCGAATATGCATTTAATTGGTTACCTCTCCGTAAGACGAGGAAAAAAGCAAAAGAGAAAAACGGCGTTTGCTGTAAAAAGAAAAGAAAAGAAAACTCATTCACACAAAGAATCTCTCTTTTCATTCTCAACCTTCGGAAGAGGGGTGGCACTGACATAATTCATGATGCGCAATGAAAAGCATACATGTGATTGTGAAGCTTTCTCGTGTGATATCTCCACTCCTCATATCTCACTAATTTCCCTACTTTTGCATACTAATGAAGAAGCCGTGAGTGATGAGACGATTGTTGAGGAGTCAGATATTAGCCAAAAGTATCTTGAGGACTCCAACAACAAAAGAAATGATCATGGCGCGTCTTCATAAAAAAGAAAAAACCAAAGAAAGAAGGAAAAAAAGAAGGAAAAATCCGAACGCAATTTGCGTTCCCGTGATGGTACGTCTTCCTCCCCGTCTCATTGATGTTATTTGTTTGTTGGAACATGCGTGGGGTTGGAAGGCGTAATAATGGAGATAATGTTGAGAATATGGTCCTTCGCCATAGGCCTAAGGTCATTGCCCTTCTTGAACCGAAAGCTAGATTTGATGCTCATAAATTCCGTAAAAAGTTCCATTACAAGTCGGCTTTCCCTAACTCCAACAACAAGATTTGGGTTTTTGGGGATAGTGATATGGATATTGAGGTTCTAGAGGATCATGAACAATTCCTACACTGTGTCATTTCGTCTAATATCCCCCCTCATCCGATATTATGCACCTTTGTCTATGCCGCTCAATCTCGGGTCCTTCGTTGGTCAGTTTGGGATGGGTTGAGAAGAAGTGATGAGCAAAAGTCGTGGTTGGTGGTTGGTGACTTTAATGTTGTTCTTAAGGAGGAGGAAAAAAGGGGCATTGTCCCTCCTAATGTTGGTGAGATGGACGACTTCCATGAATGTATTGATGACTGCGATTTGCAAGATACCGGCTATGAAGGAAACCCCTTCACTTGGGCTAACAATGGCATATGCACTCGTATTGATCGTGCTGTCATCAACTATGATTGGAGCTTGTCATTTGCTAGCACTCGTATTGTCCATGGGTCACGGTTACATTCGGATCATACCCCCATTTTTGTTCATTTTGAGCGAGATCTCTCTCGTAAGTCGAGACCTTTTCGCTTCCAAAATATGTGGATCAAGCACAAGGACTTCCATTCGAAGGTGGCGGATTGTTTCGGTCAACCAACTACTTGTGTGGGGCTATTTAAGCTTGGAGCGAAACTTATTCGATTAAGGAAGGAGCTTAAGGGTTGGAATAGGGACGCCTTCAGAAATATTTTTCGTAACATCAAGGATAAGGAAGAATGTCTCAAGCAAGCCGAAATCCTTCATGATCAAAATCCAACTCCTACATTTCGGTCCTTGGTGAACAAATACGCCGAATTTGTGCCGACTCGCATTATGAAAGCGGAATATTGGAAACAACGAGCTAGATGCAAATGGGCCATTGAAGGGGAACGCAATACAAGGCTATTTCAAGCTATGGCGAAGAAGAAACAAGCTAGGGCTAATATATTCCGTACTCATGAGGATGGAGTGTTAGTGGAAGACCCGAAGGAGATTGGCAACTCGGCCGTAAGGTACTATGCACACCTTCTTGCTTCTCATATTGATATTCCGGCATGCCATAATCTTAATTTTATCCCACCCTTATTTCGGACTATGACAACACTTGACTATGCCGCCATCGGATCTTGAAGAAGTTAAAGATGTTGTTTTTGGGTTAAGCCATGATAGTGTGGCGGGCCGGATGGTTTCAATGCTCATTTCTACCAATCGTGTTGGGATAATATTAAGAAGGATATTCTTGAGGCGGTGTTGGATTTCTTCCGTGGTACCTCCTTCCCTCGCATTTTCAAGGCTACCAATATTGTGCTTATTCCAAAGAAGAAAGACCCGACGGAATGGAAGGAGTATAGACCGATTAGTCTGTGTAACGTGAGCTATAAGATTATCTCTAAGCTCCTCAACGACCGATTAGCCTCTTTCTTACCCACCATTGTCTCTCTCAATCAAAGTGGATTTGTCAAAGGCCGGTTAATTGGAGATAACATCCTCCATGCTCAAGAGTTGGCTACGAACCTCAATAGTCATAGAAACAAGTATAATGTAGTGGTGAAGCTTGACATGGGGGTTCTTGTACCAATGCCTCATAAAGTTCGGGTTCTCTCGAAGGTGGATTTGGCTCATCAAGAATTGTGTCGAGAATTGCTACTTCACCGTTCTTGTTAATGGAGAAAGCAATGGTTTCTTCGAGTCCAAGCATGGAGTTCGCCAAGGTGATCCCATTTCTCCCGCTCTTTTTATTATTGCTGCTGAGTTCTTATCTAGAGGGTTGAACCAACTTTATGAAAGGAATCAAGATCTCTATCTCAATTCTGGGGGTGGTATTAATGTGTCACATTTGGCCTATGCGGACGATTGCATTATATTTGCAAAGGGGACGGTGGATAATATGGCTAAGATTATGGATTTCTTACATCTTTACGAAATGGTCTCGGGTCAACTTATCAATGTGGCCAAGAGTTGCTTCATCCCATCGCCTCACGTTAATGGTTCGCATGCTCATGCTATTCACGATCTCACCGGCTTTGAGAAAGGTGAGTTCCCCATGACTTATCTTGGTGCTCCTATCATTAGGGGTCGCATGAAATACTCTTACTTCTCTAATTGGCTTGACCAAATCCGTGGCGTTATAAGCGGTTGGGAGTTGAAGTTCCTTAATTTTGGTGGGCGTCTTACCCTTATCAAAAGTATCCTATGCTCTATACCGGTCTATCTTTGTCAAGTTCTCGAACCTCCGGCCAGTGTTCTTGATGATTTGGAGAGGTTATTTGCTCGGTTTCTTTGGGGCTCCATCGAGGAAAGAAGAAGATTACATTGGAGAAGTTGGGACAGAATTTGCAAACCATTTGCAATGGGAGGTCTTAATATCTCATCACTTGCTTGCTTAGTTGAAGCATTTGGTCTCAAGCTTTGGTGGAGGTTTAGGTTGCAAGACTCTTTGTGGGCGCAATACATGATGACGAGGTATACGATACGTGAGCCGATCTTTAGTAGCAAACCTTGGGAGTCTAGAGGATGGAAAATATTGATTAAGTCGGCCCCTAAAGCTCAACCGCATATCTTTTGGAATATCAAGAACGGTACTTCACTTTTTTGGGTAGATCATTGGTTGAAAGGCGGCCTACTCCAACCCCGTGATGGCACTCATGTTACATCCCATTCTCGGATTTGTGATTTTTGGTTGGACGGTGAATGGGATATTGTGAAGCTTGATGAGGTGTTGGATGATGATGAAGTCATGAGGGTTATGGGCAATCCCACTTGGCAAGAGGGTAGAGATGTACCGCTTTGGAAGCTCGACGCTAACGGTCTTTTCTTTACTAAATCCGCCCGACATTCCATTTCCGAACCTTATGATCCATTCGGTATATATAGATTCCTTTGGTACAATCTCCTCCTCCCAAATATATCTTTTTTTGCTTGGCGTTATGTGCAAAACCTCCTTCCTACGGATCAAAAGATTGCAAAACGCATGGAGATTGTCTCTCAATGCAATTGTTGTCGGAGTGTTAAAACTACGAATCACGTCTTTTGGTCAAGCCGTCTTGCTCAAGAGGTATGGTCGTATTTTTTTCGCACTTTCCATATTAAGCAACCCATTTTTATTTCTTGGAAAAATTTAATTGCTTATTGGATAAATGCGAGACATCACACCCACCCGGTCACATTCACATTCTTGTTCCTATCTTTGTTTTGTGGTACATTTGGACGGCACGGAACGCGGCTCGGCATGATGGTGTCCCTATGGATGCTAAGGTTATTATTCATAAGGTTGTTCGTCATATTCTTTATTTATTCACCATCAAACCGTGTTGTGAGAAATTATGTCAAGGCTCCAAACATGTGGTGGAGTTGTGGGGGATTAAGCTCACAAGAACCCATCCCAAACCCCCTATTGTGGTTATGTGGACGAAGCTGAGAGAGGGTCGTTGGAAGCTTAATACGGATGGAAGCTCAAAGGGTAATCCTGGATTGGCTGGAGGTGGAGAGGTTCTTCACGACTATTTAAGTAATTGTGCTTGGGTTTATCATGTTGGTTTGGAGCCAATGACCAATGTGGAAGCGGAGCTTTTAGCTATCCATCAAGGCCTCAAATATTGCCATACTCTTGGATTACATGATGTGGATATTGAAACGGATGCTCTTATTACCATCCCTATTGTGAACGCTAGGAAGGGAGGCCCGTGGAAGATTATTCAACAAGTCGAGGAGATTCACACTCTCTTGGTTTTGGTTAATAGTTCCATACACCACATCTATAGAGAAGGCAACCAAGTAGCGGATCAACTTGCTAATGAAGCGTGCACCCTCCGAATTAATGGCCGGTATCCGAGCAATTTGGCGAGTCAAAAGGTTCGGGTGCTACTTGCAAATGACAAGCATGGTTGGACTTCTCTTCGCAATCCCAAGGCTAATTTATGAAGATTGGAGAAGCTAACAAAGGACAAGTTCGAAGACTAGATTGGAGGATCCTACTTGATAGGTTTGGATGGAAAAATATTCGTAATAAGCCGTATGTTATTGTTTATTTTTCTAGGTTATTTTATTTTACGAGGTATCCACTTTTGAGATATGCTCTTTTTTGTAATAGTGATAGTATCTCTTGTTTCGCTCGAAATTGTCTATGCCTCCCTATGTGGGAGAGGGTGCTTGGATTGCATAGTCCCTCTTTGGGTGTGACTTCTAAGTATATTACTCTCACGGGCGGTATACACAATTTTGGGGAAACGCGCTTATCTCAGAAATGTTTTGGTCTCCCTATGTGGGAGAGGGTACTTGGATTGCACACTTCGTCTTTGGGTGTGACTTCTAGATATCTTTCTCTCACGGGCGATCATTACATTTGCGGAAAAGCGCCCCTTAGTTTTGATGACACTTACCTAGCCATTTCGGCTAAGTACTCGGGGTGCTCATATAAACCCCCGTAGATGCTTGATTTTCCTTGGTTTGACCGTGTGCTTGGGTACGTCACTCGGTCTTATACGTAGTACCCCCTCTTTTTCTTTTTATAAAACTTTCTTTCCATGTGATTGTGAAGCTTAAGACCTGAATTCAATTGTGATGGGCAGATGTTGTGGGCTGCGAATCATATAATTTGTCCTATGCATAATTAGGGCCTTGAGGACAAGGCCCTTGTTAAAGGGTAAGGAATTGATACGGGCCTACTCAATTAATATTATATATTAGTTAATATAAAAATGTATTATTATTATTATTATTATTATTATTATTATTATTATGTTTTAGACGTGTGGTTGGTTTTATGTTAGTGAATGGTTAATTAGAGTTAGTGGATAGTGGTAAAGTTAGTGGATCACTTAGTCATCTTTTGTTATTATATATATATGTAATAGGATTATAATTTAAGGTAACAATGAATGCAGAATATTTTTAATATTGTTAAATCTCTTCTCATCTTTATTTCTTAAATTTTTATTTCTTAGGAGATCAATAATTTCTCGAATTAGGACTCTAACAGGTGAGACATCAATTGAGTTTCTGTACCACATTTGACTACGAATGGTAGAGTTGTGGGTCATGGGGTATGAACGAAGAAGATGCTCTTTTAAAACTAATTTAGTTAGTATGTAATAGTGATTGATCATATAAAAACTGTATATATTATAAGCTAGTATTCTTTCGATAATTACTTTATAACGGTTAAATTGATAATATATCATTAGAGAGTGTTATGTTAAGATAAATTTTACAATAATGTTATTATAGGAATTATTTTTCATATGAATGTTATTTTACCAATTCGCTATCTCATGGTCAAACTAGTATAAAAGTTTCAATTATTTCTTTTCAGACCATTAGTCATATTTTTCTTTGTTTTTATTTAGATATTATTTTTGGTTAGTTGTATTGATAATAGGAAACTATTTTAGCAACATATCAATTTTGTTATACAATTTTAAATTATTAAAATATTCAGAACTAAATTTGACAATTTATACAAAAAACTTGGTGTCACTACAAGAAAAACCGCCATTTCCGACGGCCTCCGACCGAATCGGCCGCCGGAAATGGGTAAAGACCTTTTCCAACGGTACTTGGCCGTCGGAAAAGGTCTTTTCCGACGGCTTAACCCCGTCGGAAACTTTCCGATGGCTTAACCGTCGGAAAAAAAAACAAATAAAAAAAATTCGGCTTTTTTCGACGGCACTTGGCCGTCGGGAAAGGTCTTTTCTGATGGCCAAGTGTCGTCGGAAATGTTCTTTTCCAACGGCACATGTCCGTCGGAAAAGAAAAAAAATAAAAGAGGTCCCACTCTTTTCCGTCGGCCAAGTGCCGACGGAAATGACGTTGGACCGGCACCTTTTCCAAAAGGTGCCGGTAAAGTTTAAAAAAAAATAAAATAAAAAAATTCTCTATAAATAGGTATCAAGGGAAATCTTTTTTATTCATCACAATCACACTTCATCATCAAAATCACTCTTCAAATATATATTTTTTTTAAAAATCGTCATTTTTATAAATGGCCGATAAAAATAATCGCGACAAGTTTATCGATAAAGGAAAAGCGAAACAGAAAAAAGTCAAAAAATATATTTCCAATGTAGGGTTACCGAAAACTCTGGGGATGCTCAATCTTGCTAGCGTTTTAAAATCTCGGCGTGGTGGCAACGTTGAAACAACTAGTCCCGACGAAGTTACCCAACACGTTGAGGAACCTCCGCCACAAACTCAGCACACTCCGACTGCTTCCCAACAACGCCCAACTACAATTCGGACCCAGGCCCCTACTCCGGCGGATGCACAACCACAACGCCCCACTACCACTCGGAACCGAGTCTCTGCTCCCCGCCTAAGGGACCCAGATCCAGTCTTGCCGCCTGAAATTACTCCTCCACGTTCAATCTTTCCGCATGGCTTGATGGATGAAGTTCCACAAGCCAACAATGAAGAAGATTTGTCGGGATTGCAACCCTCGCCAGCATCTGTTCCTTCTGAATTTGCTTCTACTAGCCTTAGGCCGCCTAGTGGACGGGGGAAGGGTCGAGCTGCTTCAGACACCGACCGAGAGAGACGCAAAATTGGGGTGGATGACAATTTCGTCTTTGATCCAAATTTATGTGACGAGCTTACGGGAAAAATAAAGCAATCAATTGGCTTTACGATAAAGTCCTTGGTGATCGAACCGGCGATACATTACTCTCAATTATCTGCGGCACAAAAACAAAAATTTATAACCTACTTCAGGGTATCTTATTTTAACTTATTTTAACACATTTCACATTATTTATGTATATTATAATTTTGTCCTTATACTTATATGTTATTATATTTCGAAGAGTATATACAAATGGGATGATGCGGAAACGCCTAAAATCACAAAGGCATTCCATCGGTGGCACAATCCACATGGAAGGAATCCATATACGAGTGCAAAAATCTATACAAGAACCGAGATAAAGACCCCGAATGGTACCAAAAGACTTGGCTACCTCGAGGCTTCGAGTCTTCGTACTGTGATCATTGGGAGATGGAAAGGACGATTGAACTCGCAGAAAAAGCAAAGCAGAATCGAGAATCCAATAAGACAAAGAGCGTCGATGGTAAGGGTTCCTTAGCTATGTACCATGGTGGATCTGTGAGTACACATGAGAGGAGGTATGAAACGGTATGATACGTTACGATTTCCTTATTTGCAAAATATATTTTGTGATATTGAGTTACTCTTTACCATTAATATTGTTTTAAAAAAATTTTGTTATAGGATGGTACTCCGCATGTGCTATGCTTCGACCAACAATACGTGGTGGACCACGCAGTAGCGGATCCGGATGGACGAATAATCTGTTGGGTAAGTTATCTTAAACATGTATATGATGGTTTTGTGCCTATATCTTTTTCATTTATTTACTTTGAACATTGTAAGAATGTTATTTTGAAGCGCTCTAGGATAATTATGGTCCCCAAGAGGAATGGTCGCTTCATTTTGACATAGATATCGGGGCCATTGCAGATAAGAATGGCACACATAGGAGGATTCGAGGCAAAAATAGGCACAGTACCCTCGCAGATTATGGTAAATCGCAGGGCGCAAATCCGAACCCTGCTGAGGCGATAAGAACTGCTAAAGCGGTCAAGGTGGCTACTGCTGGGTTGCATGAAATTGTTGTGGGGTTGGAAAAAGAAATTGACGATGTGCGATCGGAAGAGGCGAGGGGCCTGAGCGAGAGGAGAGGGAGAGTGAGCAAATTCGTGAGCGAGAAGAGTGGGAGCGTCGTTATCAATGGAACAACCACCCAAACAACTATAATTCAAGCCCCTTTCCTCCATATCAGTTTTATGGAACGCAAAGCCAGTCGTATGATTATTGGCAACAAAACCAGACATAACATGGTCAAGCTTCGTCGTGGTAGCAAGGCAACCAGGGAACAAGCTCATCGTGGCAGCAAGGAAACCAGGGTACAAACACGTTGTGGCAGCAAGAAAACCTGGGTACTAACACGTCGTGGCAGCAATGCAATCAGGATACTAACACGACTTGGCAGCAAGGAAACCAGGGTACAAACACGTCATGGCAGCAAGGAAATCAGGGTACTAACACGTCGTGGCAACCCAATTCGTGGCACAATAACGCAATGAGTCAGCCACGTACGTGGAACTAACATAACGCCAACACGAACAATTCATGGCAGAAAGCCACAATGCCCACCAACAGTGTTCGTAGTGATTTGGACTACTTGCTGCGGTCTAATAATGATACCCAATTCTCACGTCCGAATGATGCTCGACATGCTAGCGTTAGTGGGGATCGTCCAAGTTCCTCCATAAGGTCTCCATTGTATACTGTAGTGCCTCATGTTACACAAGACAACTCTACTTTAGCCGATTTAGCGAGTCTGCCTCTCCCTGATACTGACTACACAACCTGTGGATGGTTTGATCCTTAAGTGTTGTATGTTTAAATTACGAGTTGGTAAGAGGTTTTTTTAATTACCAGTTATGTTGATTGTAATAAAATTACGTATTTTAAGTAATGTTCTGTAATTCGATGATATAAATATCGATTTCATTTTATCATAATTTTAATCGTAATTTTTTTACCGTAATAGATGCGATTTATCTCTTACTAGACTTAACCAATATTAAGACATGAATACTTAATATGTGTTTAAAAAATTAAAAAGTTGCAACAAATACAATATTGAACTCGAGTACATTGGTATCAATTGTTATCGTCCATGTCGTCTTCAACCAACTCGTACACGTCATCTTCCAATTGTCCTTCAATGTTAAAGTTGTTCAAATCTGCGCACAAGTTAAGTCCGGGTGACTCATCATCTTGAAAGAGTTCTTCGGCTTCTTCTTCCTCTTGCATTGACGACATGTGGACTATGTTCCTTGCACGAATAGGGAAAACTGCCCACGATCCTTTCCTCCGCGACACATGTTGTGCTGGATATAGAGTGTAGTACACTTGGAGAGCCTGATTTGAAAATATGAATGGTTCATTGGTAGTGAGAGAACGCGTAGGATTGATATCAACCATTCTGTACACCGGGTGTATTGCCGTACCAAGACGAGTAATATCGTACCACACACATCTAAAAAATACAATTGATTGGACCATATCGTTTTCGCCACACCAGATAACCTCAATGATGTCCTCTAGCGTCCCGTATAAATCTGTGCCCTCGACCCCAACGCCGCTGCCCTTTACATAAACCCCACTGCAATTTGTTTCTTTGCCCTCATTGAACGAGTCTGCATGGAATCTAAACTCGTTCACTTTGTAACCTGCGTACCCTTTTATTAGTGTGCTTGCCCCTAAGGCGAGGGCATACAAACGTTGATCTACTTCGTACTTTCCAGAGCAAATAGTTTCTTTAAACCATGGCACGAACTTAGCTCTCTTCTTTCTTTGAATTTGTTGTTGAGTAAGACCGCCGCAAAACAAGTCCTCAAACAACCTATCATACGGGCGTAACATAGTTCTCATCAAAGTGTTAAATACATAATCGAGATATGTAAAAATATTAATTGTTATATACATACGTGAACCAACCGTCAACTTCTGGACAATTCATCAGCGTGTAAAGCTCAACTAGCATCAGCTCCTCAGAAGTAAGATGCCGTTGTTTTTTATCTGGATTTAGACCTTTCCCTCTTCGATGGAAAATAGAAAGATGCCCTGTGAAATCACCACATAATTTAGCCTCATTTTGACTGAGCCTGTTGTATCTCGTTTCAACACTTTTTTCGAAATAGCGTGAACATAAATGGGTGCTCTCGGGCAATATATAAGATGTTGCAATTGAACCTTCAACGCGAGCTTTGTTCAACACAGATTTCTTAAACCCAAGAATTTGCCTATAAACCAACAAGTAATTCAATAATAGTTTGACATAAATATATGACAAATAATTTTGGAAATATAAAATGGTTTACCTCTCAAACGGGTACATCCAACGATATTGAACCGGTCCACCAATTTGCAAATTGTTATCACGATAGATTCCTCCAATGATGCCATGTCCGAGGCTTTAATCTCTGTGGCGCATAATTCTCGAAAGAAGATACTAATCTCTACAAGGGCCCCCATATCGGATCGGGCAGCAAACCACGAAATGCAATAGGTATTAACCTTTGCATAAAAACGTGACAATCGTGACTCTTCATCCTAATCAACCTCAATTGTTGTCTTTGCACACAACGTTGAATATTTGAAGCATACCCATCCGGAAATCGCAAACCAACCAACCACTTACATACTAGTTTCTTTTGAGCCCCATCAAGACAATACTTGGCCTTTGGCTTTACCGTTTTACCATCAGCGAGATCGGTGACAAAAAGCTCTTCCCGAGTGGTCAACTCCGCTAAAACTCTCATATATTTTAAGTTGTCTTTTGTCTTACCTGGTTCGTCCATCACTGTGTTCTTGATGTTGTCGAAGAAGTTCTTCTCACAGTGCATCTCGTCCAGATTGTGACGGATCAGGTTCGTACTCCAATGGGGTAATTCCCAGAAGATGCTCTTGTACGACCAATTGTGTTCTACCCCATATCCTACTATTTTTGGTGAGTCTGGATTCGTTGACCTTGGTGGTAGTTGTTCAACAATTGATGCCATTTGAGCACCGGTCCTCTGTTGTGCAGGCCCATCGTATTTTGTGTTTCTATTGAATCCCGTCACGTCATGGCGGAATTCATGGCCCTCTGGTAAGAAACGACGATGGCACCCCCACCACGTAGGTTTGTTACCGTGGGGTAACGGGAAGGACTTTGTGTTCTCCATGCAATAAGGGCACGATAACTTTCTATGTGTGCTCCATTGTGACAACATCCCGTACGCTTGAAAATCAATAATAGTCCACATTAATGCAACCCTCAACTGGAAATTCTGACTCCTGAATCTGTCGTAAGCATGAACACCATCGTGCCACAAAATCTTCAACTCGTAGATTAGGGGGCGAAGCAAAACGTTAATGTTTTGTCCTGGGCTACGCGGACCCGATATGATCAAGCTCAAGAAAATAAACTCCTCTGGCATGCAAAGATCTGGAGGAAGGTTATAAGGAGTCACGAACACGAGCCAACATGAGTATTGGGATCCGAACTTTCCAAACGGTGTGAAACCGTCCGTGCAAAGACCTAGACGAATGTTTCATGGCTCGGCAGCAAATTCAGGGTGTGTCCTGTCGAAATGTTTCCACACTTCCCCTGATGCTAGGTGAATCATAACATCGTTCAAAGACCTACACTTTAAGTGCCACGACATGTGCTCAACAGTTGTTGGAGTCATGAAGAGTCGTTTAAGCCGTGGGGCCAACGGGGAGTACCATAATTTTTTCTTTGCCCCTGGCTTCTTTCTTCCTACAGTTTCATACCTATCTTCCCCACATTCAGGACACACTATGTAATCGGCAGATGCAAATTCCCCGTAGAACAAGAAACAACTGTTATCACAAACATCGATTGTTTCGTATCCTAACCCCAAACCCTTCATCAACTTCTCGGCAGCATTCAAATCTGCGGGCAAACAATGGCTATCTTCTGGCCCTAAACACTCGCGTGATAATTTGTAAAACTTTGCACACTCAGCTCTGCTAGAGTTATGCTCTAGCTTGGTAGTAAAAAACTCAGACACCCACTCCAAAACAGACATGTTTTCCGGGCAGCGCAACTTAATTTCAGACCATTTCACCAATTCCAAAAATCGTTTTGCTTCGGTGTTACGCTCCTCATCGCAATCGACATTTTGAAATTGGCATCGGTAATCATCAACTAAAGCTCCAAAAAAATTGTCGTCTTGAATAACTATCAGATCGTTTCTAACTGCGTGAGTTGACGACGGCGCCCCTAAGAGGCTATTATGGTCGTTATAATTTTTCCCGTGAAACACCCATACACGATACCCCTCTACAAAACCCCATCGATGCAGGTGAGCAGCTACTTCGTCAGGTTTCAAATATTTTCTATTGGTGCACTTTCTACACGGACATTTTAGATTTCGACTATCATCTAGATAACGTTCCTGAGCTAACGCAAACTGCAAAAAATTGAATACACCTTCGGCAAATCTTTCTTTCACTCGACCCTTCTCGGCCAAACGATCGTACATCCAATTTCTATCTTCATTTTGATACATTATTATCTATAAAATTAATAGTTTTTACAATTATCAATACGACAAAATTACATTTCGAGACTACAATTAAAAGAGATTGTAAGTATATATATAAACGCGTACGTACCTCTTGTAGAAAGTAACTCCGCAAACAACGCTCGAAAGAATCTGTAACACCCGCCTTGTTGCTATTCTTCAATTTGCAAACAAAAATAACTTAAGTTAATTAGATTATTAACATATATATAACATAAAATGTATAAAAATATTACGTAAAATAATAATTAAATATGAATACGAACCTTAATTTTTTAAACGAAAAGATTGTGACTTGAAATTATAAACCGATATCGACTATTTATAGCCAATCCGGACGACATAAACGGCCAGAAAAGGGTCTTTTCCGACGGCATGGTGCCGTCAGAAAAGACCATTTCTGGGTGAATTTTCACCTGGATCGGTGACGTGGCACCATTCTCCCTCCCAAATCTATAAATACCCTCAAATTTAACACCTAAAATTCATTCATTCATACAAAAACACTCAATTATATCTCCCTATAACTACATTTCTTCTCCCAATTCTTTCTTCAAATATTTTTCTTACTTATATTTTCTTTATATTTTTTATTTTATTATATATATTTTGTTTTCTTACATTATTATCATTCTTAATTTCACATATATATTATTACATTCATAATAACCCATTTTTATTTATCTATATATATTACAAATTAATTTATATTTTTGTTTTTTCGTAATAAATAATTCATTTGTTTTTATTTTATTAACTATATATGCAACAAAAACTATTTTTATTGCTTTTTCCATATATTCGGACGAAATTGAGAGAAAATTTAACAAAAAAAAATAGTTTTTTTCGTTAAAAACAGTATTTTTATTTTTATTTTTATGAATAATATTTACGACGGCATATTGCCGTCGAAAATAACATTTAAATATATTTAAATATTATTTCCAACGGCAATATGCCATCGGAAATGATTTTTTAATAATTGTTTTTAAATAATTGAATACGTATTAAAAAAAAGAAATACGTATTTTTTTTAAAAAATACGGTATAATTAAAAATAAAGATTTTTAAAATACAAAAAGAGCCCTTTTCTGACGGTATGGCATCGACGGCATCATACCGTCGGAAAAGACCCTCAATAATTCCGACGGCACTTGGCCGTCGGAAAAGAGCTTTTCCGACGGCACTTGGCCGTCGGAAAAGAGCTTTTCCGACGGCATTTGGCCGACGGAAAAGCTCTTTTCCGACTAGACTTTTTCCGTCGGTCTTTTTCGACGGGTAATGCCGTCGGAAAAGAGCTTTTTCGACGGGAAATAAGCCTTTTCCGACGGTTTTCGTGCCGTAGGAAAAACGTCTTTTCTCTTGTTGTGTGTAGTAATTTCGTGTATCCAATCCGTTGCTGTCTTTTCTTTCTCTTTATAAAAACACATTTTAAATATATTTGGGATCGCAAAACGGATAGAGGTGAAACTTTGAGCCATTATGCTCTGCAAGTTTAGAATTAGAGCTCTAGGGTCATTGTGAGCATAATATAGAAATATACAGCTTGCATATTAGTTTTTTTTTTAATAGATTACTTGCATATTAGTTACTCTCGGCTGAATTGAAGAATAATTGATCATAGGCACACAAAACAAAAACACTCTGCTATGTCTTATTTTAAATTGTACGACATTTGTAATTTGTTTGTAAAGTTTATATAATATGGGAATTTGATCTATATATAAGTTCTATTTATTTTTTAATATTCATTATACTTATAATGTTTGAACATATGAGTTCAGATCATTTTGATATATGTAGAGCAAAATTCTCCACACAGAGCAAAATTTCATCATCACTATTATACCCTTATTCAAGTAAATTGTTTTATTCAATTTCCTTTGTTGCATGTCATTAATTAATTAGTAGAATTCTTAGGGAATGGTTGAATAAAAAAAAGATTATGTTATATATTAATGATATAGATTCACTGATTCTCTTTCCTTAAAAATGAATAAGAAAATCATATTACTATGTATTTTTACAATATATAAATATCTTTCTATTTTAGTACAAGATCGTAACTAATATACAAATATAAGAGATTACAGAAATAACATTTGACCTAGTACAAAATATGCTAATCTATTACACGGATGGGATTAGCTTTGTCTGGAACACCTAAGACGACGCTTGGCTGTTTATGTTAAATGTCGACACCTTGTTGATGTCGAATAAACCTGATGTTGGGAATGATGCAGATCTAATATAATGATGGATGTCGAACTCAGCAAATATCGGAGATGAGTTCCATGTCGAATGTGACCTTATATCAGATAGAATGATATGTCGAAGAGTGGATCGATATGGAATAAGGGTATTCGATATGCTGTGTGAATAGTGAATATAATATTAATTAACCTAACCTTGAATTGCGGAGCGAACTTCATATAGATACCGAAGGTGGAGTCCATTTTCGGGATTTGCGGTGAACTCTGTACCATATATATTCGATATGCGGACAAATATTCAACATAAAACAGGGATATAGGGCATAAATCCCCGATATGCATTGGACTTGGGCCAACAATTGATTTGGGCAGCCCCATACAATATTTACCTATATCATGTAGTCCCCCAGTTTATTAGGTATCATTGTAAATGATAATGTTTAAACTAAAATAAATTGTGGTGCCGGTACCTCATGTCCCCCAAGTTTATATGCAGAGATTGTAATGTTCTCTCAATTTAATATTTTGAATCATGGGTCCCGTAATATGAAATTGGCAGACGAAGGGAAACGCGTTTAAACTATGCGTAACGTTCGCACCTTTATGTGGGAGACCCATGCAAATATTCATTAAATTGATTTCGTTGAGTACATTAAGTTGTAGAAAAAAGGAATTTTTATAAAAAATCGTAATTTGTTTATTGAATTAGGAAATTATATCGAATATGGGCATCAATATCAAATTGGGGATATCGATATCGAATTGGGATCACCGATATTGAATACAATGTTGATATCAAATTGGGGACACCACTATCGAATACGGTGTCGATATCAGATTGGAGACCTTTTGGCGTGGTAGACGAACCGTCTGCATCAAATGCAAACTCAATCTTTCCTCCACTATAAGTATGAGGAGAGAGGATAGAGAAGTCATTTGTACTTTAGCGAGATCGTTCCTTTTTCGCCAATGATATGTCTAAATCTTCTTCTATGTCGGATATGTCATTTCAACATTGAACTTTCGATATGGAAATTGGATATCGAAAATCTTGGGTCGGCTTCTGAGGGGGCTGCCACTGTTCATGAGGATGAACGTGCATGCATTAATGGGAGTCTGTTGCACCCATTGGGATATGTGTCGGTGTCCTAAAGTGACAACGAGATATGGGACCCGAGGATCTAGTAGGTGACTCATAAGGGCACGATGAGGAGGGCGATGACTCAAACGAGTAGTCTGAAGAAGAGAATGACTATGGTTTGGTCGGGGTAGGTGAGGGAAAATAGTATAGGACGCGAGAGGGGTACCAAGATATGGTATCTAGCGTGCCTCATAAACCAAACACTACTATGATAATTATGAGATCAGATTCCAAGAGAAGGATGAAAGGATACATACCCCTCCGGCGGGGCATATCATTGTGAATGCCAAGCACTTTATCAATGGCTTGAGGTTCCCAGTTCATCCTTTTATCAGTACGTTGCTGAGTAGTATATGTGGCTGTCTAGTGCAGTTGTTGCC
The DNA here is from genome assembly GCA_948329865.1 of Linaria vulgaris. Taxonomy (NCBI): domain Eukaryota; kingdom Viridiplantae; phylum Streptophyta; class Magnoliopsida; order Lamiales; family Plantaginaceae; genus Linaria; species Linaria vulgaris. The sequence goes on along the minus strand of OX415253.1, from coordinate 18,698,428 downwards.
AAACTCTTTTGGGGCTCTGGTAGCATTCATTATGGTGATGAAAACTCTTAATGCCCAATGTGGCGTTAATTTGTTCTAGAAGTTGTTCTCCGTGATCAGCAATAGGACTGGGAGAAAATAGTTTTATTTTATGAGAGCAAACGTTGGTCACAAGTTTTTGACTGCCACCTAATCTAGCTATGGGGCCTGGGCAAAAGAGCAATTCTTCTACGTTAAAGAAAGAACACCAAGAGAGTTTAGTTGTTTGCCCAAGGTTTGGTCACGGTCTAAGAGATGTGGTATTCCTGTAGGTGTTGGGGCTCCGACTTGGGAAGAGGATTTTTTTGAGGAATTTAGTCAAGTACAATTTTGACCACACATTGTTGGTCAAAGATGATGTATTGAGCGCTGGTGGCTTAGTGCCCAAGCCTTATAGCGGGCCACATAGCTTGGATATATTTTTCATTACGTGTTTCTTCGTAGCTTATTTGTAAGCATGTCTTTGTATTGCTCTCATGTGCCAAGAGTCTGATTTACTATTGTGTTTTCTCGCAACCACTCTTGTGATGGGTCGCTAAGAGAAGATGCCACAATATACTACTGGGAGGTGAGCATCTAGCGCTGCAACTGGCAGCGGTGCTGATGGCTCAGACCACGTTGTGCTTAAGACTGGGGGGCAGACCTGTCACCGTACTCAAGCAAGAGAGGCCGATGACTCTCAAGGCAATCGGGAAACAAGTCCGCAAAACCAGTGTGAAGGTCATGAGGATTCTCTCCTTGGTGATGCGGGAGCAAGTTCCTACAACCCTCATGCCACACCTGCTCATTGTGGCACATGTTCGGGCTTAACGGGGCAGAAAAGGCAATTTCATAGGGGACCCTTCACCCCACGCGCATCTGGCCGCGCTACTCCAGGTCCCATCATTAATGTTGCTTCCTATGAGTTTAGCGAGAGCTAAGCCATCCATGCTATGGGAACAATATTTCCTACTCTCGCGAGAACTCCACTGATAGGGGAGCATGGTCGAGGATGCATCGTACGCCAAAGCATTCAAGTTTTCCAGGCCGTAAGTGATAAGTTTCCCACCAGTTTGCACCTTCAATTAGTATGGTCATACATGTACCCTTCTCTAAACGATCGTGCAACACATGAATTTACCTAAGTTGGCAAGTGTTTAGAGGCAAGCATGACTGTGGCGAATAATGCCGAGGTTGATAAGGCCAAGGCAGTGGCGCGATTGGCGAACATCATAGATATGATGGCGAATTTTGACCCCACTAGTCTGCCAATTAATTCGCTGCCTCTTTCAAGCAAAGAATTCAAAATTGAAGACCAACCTCGAACAAGATAAGAAAGATGTCTTAGCCGAGAAGAAAGGCAAGGAAACTGCCGAGATTCAAGTGGAAGAAATGAAGGCTGGGATTTTGCGCCTGCAATAGGAGCTCACCGAGGCCACTAAGGCCCTACGGTTCGTGGTATATTTCTCAGTTTTAGAGTCTCCACCCTTTTAGAGTAACGGTCTATTTTGGTTCTTAATATTTTTTATTTTTTCACGTAGGACCCATCGCCAAAAATGAAGGTGCGTATTGCGACGCAATTTATGTTGAGCAATACATACAATGATATACATGCGAGGCGTGGCTACCAAGATCATGGAATTCAAGGAGGCAATCGTGGGGCAGATTGAGAGGTTGAAGGGATTTCGTGAGGGGTTTGATACGACCCAATTGGATGCCATGCTCGACCGTGATGAGAAACCTCTTGATGACATAGACCCTGATGAGGATTTTGAGCCTAATGTCTTTGCGGAGCTCTTGCAAAAGGAAAGCCTTGTGATGATTAACATGAAGGGAGCCTTCGTAACTGAATTAAATGGTTGTCGTGGCGCTGCATCGCCTTTTTTGCTATTTTTGACCCTGATAATGGGTAATTTTTGGTATCTTGGCATTGCTGTTATTATTTCAAATATCTTTCTTATTGGATGGTTTATTGTCTTTTCTTGCTGTTTGAGGAATTATCAGTGCTGTGTGATTTTATCGTTCTTCTCTATACTTTGTAGGATATTAGATAAGTTTCACCTATTGAGGTATATTTCAGTCGTATCCCCTGAAATATGATATATGTTTACTCGTTAAGGCATTTTCTACGGTATCTTGTAGGATAAGAGATCACTTCGTTTGTTAAGGCATATTGTTTTTGCCATACCCCGTAGGATAGGAAATCCTTTATCCGTTACGATGTATTTCTGCCGTACCCGTAGAATAGGAGATGCTTTACTTGTCAAGGTATATTTTTTCCGTACCTCATCGGATAGGCGATACTTTACCCGTTATGGTATATTTCTATGTATCCCGCAGGATAGGATATACTTTACCCGTGCAGGTGTATTTATGCCGTACCCCGTAAGATAAGAGATACTTTACCCGTTAAGGTATATTCTACTGTACCCCGTAAGATAGGAGATACTTTAATCGTTAAGGTATATTTCAGCCGTACCTCGTATGATAGTAAATACTTTAGCCTTTAAGGTATATTTCTCCCGTACCCCATAGGATAGGAGATACTTTATCTGTTAAGGTATATTTCTGTTGTACCCCATAGGATAGGAGATACTTTACCCGTTAAGGTATATTTCTGCCGTACCCAGTAGGATAGGTTTGTTCCTGCAATCACATTGTTAATACGGAAGATATATATATATATATATACACACATATATATATATATTATTTATATATAAATATTAAGAATAGATAATGGCCGAGAAACCGGGTAGATTCTGGTTTGACTACGTATCCCGTGGTAAGGGAATCAGGCCAACGTAGTCGCCCCTATTTTAGTTACATTCCAGCCCATATAGGGCAATTTAGGTAAACTGAAATTGTTCAAACATAAAATCAAAATGAATAAATTTATAACAACTACCACTCCCAACCGACTACTCCACCATTTCTTAAGCCTCATGAGCAACGGCCTCTGGTTCACATTCTCCATTGATCCCGGGAAGCTTACGCAACCCGATGTAGCAGAGCCATGCTTCTTTGTGATTTCTCATGATTTCATTGACTCCTCCACGGGTAGGGAACTTCATTTTCTGGTGGTATGTTGATACCACTGCACATATTGCATTTAGAGTTGGGTGCTCGATGATTACATTATAGGTGAACGGTTAGTCAACAATCACATACTCACCATTCAAAGTCCTCCTACACAGTTTCACACCAAATGACGTTGGTAGTTTGACCTGTCCTAATGGAAAGATCTCGGGTCCCCTAAAGCCCATCAGTGGGGTATTGACATTTTCAATCACATTATGGGCCAATGCCATTTTCTCTAAAGCATGGGCGAATATTATGTTCGTTGAGCTTCTGTTATCAATCAAGATTTTTCATACCCCACAATTAGCAATATCTAATTTGACAACCAGTGGGCAATTGAGTTTACCTACGTGAATAGCTTGCGAAGTTAGCTGCACCAGGTTCCTATTTGTAAATGTGACATCTTCCTCGGGTAGCTCCTCTAGCTCGAGTAATGTGATGAATCCCACATACCTATCGTCCTACATCTCCTATGTGATGTTTTTATGTCCATTGGAAGAAACCCGTTGGACCTCCATTCATCATCGTGATCATTCCCCTTGTTGGTGCATTGGCAACTACGTGTCCACATCTGCTTGGTGCCTCAATAGCCTTGTGCTTATCCTTTCACGGTAAACCGGGATCTTTCCCTGATTTCCATCTCTTAGAGTCCTTCAAATGGCAAACGTATGCTATCAATTTTCTTCACGGATGAGCCTCTCGATCTCATCCTTTAAGTCCTTGCAATATTATGTGTTGTGCCTTGCTTGGCGATGGTACTCATATTACTTCCTTAAATATTTAGTCCCTTGGGGTCTCCCTCCATTTCATAGGTTGATTAAGCCATCCTTTCCTTTGAGCCACGACAAATACAATCAAAATATCCCTATTCATGGGGGTATATCTCCTGGGGGATTTGTCTCTGCCGCGATCATTCCGATCCCTGTTCCACCTTTCTTTTCCTTTAGGGTGCTTCTGCATCTGGTGTGGTGCTTTTGCTTTGTGGACATCATCTTGTCGTGGAAGATGGTTTGATATGCCAATGCATTAATCTGATCTATAGTCATAGGGTTTTCCTTGAAAACATCGACCGCGAACCTTTTGTGTTTCGTTGAGTTGAAGAGGATGAGAGCCACTTGATCCTCTTTGGGCTAATCTACCATCAACAAATCCTCATTAAATATTTTCATGAAGTCCCCAAGACGTTCTTTCTCATCCTGTTTGATTGGGTTCAAGGGGTTCAGGTTGATATACATCCTCTTTTGGCTTGATAATTAACTCCCAAATCTCTTTCTCAATTGTTCATAGCTTGCTATTGATCCCATGGGAATCCTTGTGAACCGATCTAGTGTCGCGCCAGATAAAGTAGTAGCAAATATGCGTACCTACACATTATCAGAAAACCTATGTAGAGTTAGTATTCCATCTACATAGAAGGGATGTTCACGCGGGTTGCTTTTCCCATCATATGTCTTAAGTTGTAGAATCTTCTCGCCCCTATCCAGTGCCTCAGCCTCGATTTCATCACAAAAGGTGTCAGTCTTTGGTGAATCGAGTCTTGTACAAGTCTACGGTGTACTTCCTCCTTCTCCTAGTTCAACTGTTCCACCCCTTGTTATCTCCTTCATTTCTGCCCTTGGGTTGGCGATCCTCTCTCCGAGCCTAGTGAAGCTGGACGATCCCTCATGACTTCAGCTTCACCTTCTCTGTGTTGACCCTAGTCCTACCGGTCGGTCCTCTCATCCTAGATTCTTTCGGGCAAAGTGGCAAAGTCCTAATATCAGGCATCTTTTGATGTGACAGGGCGGCAACGAGGGTCGTGGTCCCCGTTGCTTGAACAGTATCCTTGATTAGAGCGATCAATTTTGGTGGTAGAACAGCGGGCACCGTAGGCGCGGGAGCCAGTGTTGGTGCCCAAAGGGGCGGGTAGCACCTGTGTTCACTGCTCCACACTCGGGTCAGGTAGTCCTTGGAGTGTTTTCCGCAATCGATTTTTCCATCGTTGCCCTCTGAGATTGCGACCTAGTCCTTCGTTGCATCCTTGCGTCTTTGTCTCGGAAAGTGGTGTTCTCGCAAACGATGTCAATATTTTAGTATAAGAGAGATTACGAAAATAGCTTTTGACCTAGTACAAAATATGCTAATCTATTACACGGATGAAATTAACTTTGTCCGCAACACCTAAGAAGATGCTTGGCTGCCTCTGTTAGATGTCGAATGCTCTAGGAATGTCGAAACCTTGTTGATGTCGAACGCGTATGTGTATGTCAAGAATGATGTGAATCTCGAATATAATTATGGAAGTCGAACTCAACTGATATTGGAGATGAGCTCCATGTCGAATGTGACTGTATATCAGATAGAATGATATGTCGAAGAGTGGATCGATATCGAATAAGGGTATTCGATATGCTATGTGAACAGTAAATATAATATTAATTAACCTAACCTTGATTGCGGACCGCCATATATATAGATATGGAAGGTGGAGTCCGTTTCCGAGAATTGCGGCGAGCTCTGTACCATATTGAATATTTATATTTGATATACGAACAAATATTCGACATAGAACTGGGATATCGGGTGTCAATCACCAATATGCATTGGACTTGGGCCAGCAATTGACCTGGGCTGGCCTGTACAATCTTTATCTATATCACTTTCATTTATAAATAATTTTATAAATTTTTTTTTGAAAAAGAACCATTATATGTCGTTGATTTTTCCACTATAGTTTCTTAATGATCAGAGACTTGGAAACTAGTTTAGATGCAGATTTATTTTTCTTTTATCTTTTTTGGTGACATTTTCTCAAACAATTTATTTTCTACGGACTTTTTTTCAAGACAAACGTACATTGCACCGATTGATTAAAAAGTTTTGCATAAATGCAAGAAAGATAGACATATGTCTACGTAAAATAACTCATAATATATATATATATATATATATATATATATATATATATATATATAAAACGTTCCAAAATCCAGGCCATAAAATATAATGAAGAGCTCATATGTAGTAACCTGCTTGGAAATTCCAACTTTTTTTTTAATTTTTTTCCCAAGAAACAATACTTTTAAAATGTATAGTTTTTATGAAATAAACCATTATTCTAAATTACCGAAGTTACTTGTTGTGTTAAATTTTTCAAACAAAAAACCTTTCGATACGATTAATTCCATTGCTAAGAAAAAATTATTTATGAATTATGATCAATAAGTTTGTTAATTTAGAGTATTAAAAATCAATATTAGAAACAAAAATGATTATACTAAATTCAATTAAAATGAATGAATAGTACCCCATAAGAAAAAAAGGAAGAAGAATAATGAATAATCCATGTAATTCGAGAAAAAGATTTTGCAAATGCCTGATATGTGCATGCATCTAATTGTGCAATGTTTCTTCTTAAATGGAGATTGTTAATTTAAAAAGTGATGTGAATTATTCTTATGAATTAGGAAAGAATGGAGTAATTAATAGATATCATAACTTTTTAGCAAAGGGTAATATCGAAAAACTATATAAACTGTTCTGTATATATCATTTTCTTAATATTAGTGGAGGACGGCTTGAATATGGTCATATTCATATCATACATCTTCCTCTCTAATTGCCTCCAATTACATCAAAAGATACAATTTGTTTGCGTTACCGGTATGGGACTCCCTTCAGGAGTTTATTCGTAATTCTTATTTAAAGTTTTACACAAAATGTCCCAATTTAAGGGTTGGTTAGCAAAAATGAACAGTTCATCTGTCGCGAGAAGCCGCGTAGGTTCGATATCAACCATTCCATACTTCGGGTGTACAGTTGTACCGCGGCTGCTAATATCATACCAATCACATTTAAAAAATACAATTGATTGGGCCCTATCTCCGCCACCGCACCATAAAACCTCAACGATTTCCTTGATCGTCCCGTAAAAATTTGTTCCTTCAATCCCATCACCACTGCCCTTCACGTACACGCCACTACAGTTTCCGACATTTCCTTGGTTAAACGAATCAGTACGAAATCTAAATCCGTTCACTATGTAGCCCCCGTATGATGTTGTAAGTGCACTTGCTCCAGAGGCAAGGGGGTAGATACGTTCATCGACCAAGTACTCTCCTGATTTAACAGTTTCTTTAAACCACGACACGAACATTGTAGTTTTCTTTCTTTGTGTCTGTCGTGGAGTAAGATCTCCACAATGTAGGTCCTCGAACAACCTGTAATCATTTGGAACCGTGTTTCAATCCATGAGTCAAAATATTAAATATAATTAAGCCATATTTAACAATAATATAGTTTGAAAGTTACGTGACCCATCCGTCGACTTCCGAACAATTCATCAACGTGTAAAGCTCAATTTGGTTCAACTCCTCTGGAGAAATATACCGCTGGTTCTTATCTGGATTGAGTCCTCTGCCTCTTCTATGGAAAATCGGCAGAGCACCAGAGAAATCACCACGTAATTCAGCTTCATTTCTGCTAAGCCTGTTGTACCTTGTTTCAACACTATTGCCGAAATAGCGCGAGGTAAAATATGTGACTTCTGCCATTAGATAAGCATTCGCAATTGAACCTTCAACACGAGCTTTGTTCAAAACTGATTTCTTCAACCCGTTCATTTGCCTACAAGAAAATCCATGTATATAACTTCAGAATCGATACGAATAATGCCAATACGTATTGAAATATATAAGGAATGAAATAAATAATGCCAATACCTCTCGAAAGGGTACATCCAACGATACTGAACCGGTCCACCAACTTTGGCCTCATATGGAAGATGTATCGTCAAGTGCTCCATAGAATCGAAAAAGCCTGGTGGAAATATCTTCTCTAATTTGCATATTGTGACCACGATAGATTCCTCTAACAACGCCATGTCCGATCTCCTAATCTCTGTGGCGCACAATGCTCTGAAGAAGATACTTATCTCTACTAGGGTACCCCATATCGGATCAGGGATAAAATCACGGAAGGCAATAGGTATTAACCTTTGCATAAACACGTGACAATCGTGACTCTTCATCCCAATCAACTTTAATTGTTGTTGTTGCACACAACGCTGAATATTTGAAGCATAGCCATCCGGAAATCGCAAACATGACAACCACTGACATAATAGTTTCTTTTGCGATCGATCAAGGCAATACTTGGCTTTCGGCTTGTAGGTTTTATTATCATCGGTATCGACAACAAAAAGCTCGACCCGAGTGGTCAACAATTCTAAGTCACTCCTAGCTTTTAAGTTGTCTTTACTCTTAACTGGGTCGTCCATCACCGTGTTCTTTATGTTGTCGAAAAAGTTCTTCTCGCAATGCATCACATCAAGATTGTGACGTATCAGGTTCGTACTCCAATAGGGTAATTCCCAAAAGATACTTTTGTGGGTCCAATTGTGCTCTGTTCCTTTTCCTGGCATTATCGGTGCATCTGGCGCTGTAGACCTTCCTGGTAGTTGTGCAACAATTGCTGCCATTTCTGCGCCTGTCCTACGCGGTAGAGGCCCATCAAATTCTGTATGTCCATTGAATCCCATCATGTCGTGCCGAAATTCATGTCCCACTGGTAAGAAACAACGATGACATCCCCACCACGTTGCTTTCCTACCATACTGCAAAGGGAACGCCTTCGTGTTCTCCATGCAATACGGGCACGATAACTTTCCATGTGTGCTCCACTGAGACAACATCCCGTAGGCGGGGAAATCACTAATAGTCCACATCAATGCAGCCCTCAACTGAAAATTCTGCTCCCTGAATCTATCGTAAGTACGAACGCCATCATGCCACAAAACCTTCAACTCGTCAATCAGAGGGCGTAGCAAAACGTTAATGTTTTGTCCTGGACTACTCGGGGTCGTTTCTAACTTCGTGCCTCGACGATGACGCCCCTTGGCTATTATGCGTTACAAAATTTTCCCCATGGAATATCCATACACGGTACCCTTCTACAAAACCCCATCGATAAAGGTGAGCTGCCACTTTGCCAGGGTCCAAGTATTTCCTATTGCTGCATTTTCTACATGGACATCTAGGATTTTGATCACCATCTAGATAACGCTCTTGATCTAATGCAAATGCCAAAAACTGGTATACACCTTCCCCGAACGTTTCATTCACTCGACCCGTCTCACTCAAACGATCATACATCCAATCTCTATCTCCGTTTGGATTCATTATATATTGTCTATAAATTTTTTAAATTATAACGATTAGCACAACGACGTCTCTACATTTAGGGGTTACGATCAATATTTATAATCGTACGACTAGAACAAAAAATAAGAGCTCGAAACTATACACGTACCTCTTGTAGCACGTAAAAAATTTCTGAAACTGCTCCTTCGATCTATGGCACCGGTCTCCAAGATGACTCGTACATTTTCCTTAAGTCGCAAATAAAAAGAAAGATAAATTAGATAAACATAATTAACGTACGCTTATAAAAAAAATAATTATTACATAAAAATTAAAATGAGTACGTTTACGAACCTTATTTTGAAACCGAATGAATTGTGAGACTAACTCGTTCGAATTATATATAGGCCTTCGGGAAGGGGGGTTGTTGCCACGTCAGCGATCCGTGTGAATTATCACACGGATCGCTGACGTGGCGAGATCTGATCCGTGTGATCAAATCACACGAATCAGATCTATACCGTCGGCTCTAAGCTATCTATAAATACCCCTTATTCTATATCTATAAATATCTATAAATACCCCTTATTCTACCCACTTAATTCATTCATTCTTCCCATTCTCCAAAAACTATCTACTTTCTCTCCCAAAAATTCTAAATAACTAACAAAAATGTATCCATATATATTCACTAACTTATAATTAGAGTTTATTATTTGTTTTATTATTTTATTTCTACTTATGTTTTATTCATTATCTAACTAATAATAATTATAAAAAACTTATATTATCAAGATTTTATTTTAAATACGAAATTTTATTTATTATAATTAATAATTTAAAAAAATTGCTCGAAAATGTGAATGTTATTATTTAAATCGATTTCTTTTAAATTAAATCGCTAAATAAACATAAAAAAATCATAAATCAATTATTAAAACGATTTCTTTTAAGTCAATTATTTTAAATTGTTTTTTTAAATCATTTTTTAAATTGATTTTTTTTTTTTTAATATTTTTAAACCCTTTTCCGTCGGCTTTAAGCCGACGGAAAAGCCCTATACCGTCGGCTTTAAATCATTTTAAATTGTTTTTTTAAATTATTTTTTTAAATTTTTTAATTTTTTTTTATTATTTTTTTAATATTTTAAAACCCTTTTCCGTCGGCTTTAAGCCGACGGAATAGGGCATTTTCGTCGGCTTTAAGCCGACGGAAAAGGGAACTATACCGTCGGCTTAAAGCCGACGGAAAAAAACACCTTTTTTGTCGGCTTAAAGCCGACGGTATAGGAAAAAGGCTTTTCCGTCGGCTTTAAGCCGACGGAAAAGCCCTATTCCGTCGGTAAAAGTCCGACGGAAAAGCTTTTTACTTACGAGCTTTTTTCCGTCGGCTTTTACCGACGGCTTTTGCCGACGGAAATAACCATTTCCGTCGGAAAAGGGGCCTTTACCGACTGTTTTTGAGCCGTCGGTAAGGCGATTTCTGTTGTAGTGGTATGACGTTCGAGCTATATCTCCGTGGGAACTTTAGACTTGACTTTGCGGTAGCAAAGTGTATGTCTGTTACATTACTCAGTATATGATCCCTTCTAATCCTTAGGAGTATGACGTTCGAGCTATATCTCCGTGGGAACTTTAGACTTTCTCAGATGCCTGTCTTGATACATTATTCCAGGCGTGGAAAAGATCCCCACCTTGTTTCTCACACTCCCATTTTTTTATTAGATCAGATGATCAATACATCTATTTCATTTTTAAAGTTGTACGATAAACCATATTTACTTCATACTCCAATCCTTACATTCTTCCTCAAATTCATCATTGTGTTTGAATATTCAACATTCGTGCTTTTTCGGGAATGACTCACTATATCACGATTCATATGTGCCATTCATCTGGAAATCCTACTACGATAACCTGAGCACCATTTGATATCGTTTTTTATTGGACGAATTATTAGTTATGCCCTGTAAGTTACCCCTGTTTTTGAAAATGCCCGTTATGTTACCAATTATATAAACATGCCCCGTAACTATGCGTTTTTTTGTAGAAAATGCCATTTGGGTGCCACATGTGTATTTCGGCCTACGTGGCATCCACCGTGGCTGCCACATGTGTTTTTTTTGTCTATGTGGCTGCCACATGTAATATGTTTAAAATAAAAATATATTTATATCCATAATATATATAAATATATATAAAAACTATATCTTTATGTATTAAAATATATCAAATATATATAACTATATAAAAAAAGGTAAAAAAAATCATAAATATCATTTATATCTATAATGTACATAAATATATAAAAAAAGTATATCTTTATGTATTAAAATATATCAAATATATATAACTATATAAAAAAAATCTTGTTTTTTTGTGAAATTAAAAAAAAACTTTTTTTTTTACTAAAATTAAAAAATAAAAACACACCCACCGGACCCCCCCCCCCACCCCCGCTCCCCCCCTCCCACACCAGTCAAACACCCCCGCTCCCCCCCTCCCACACCTGTCAATTGACGCCCCACCACTGCAACCGGCGAGTTGCAGCGGGTAGGGGGGTGTTGGACTGGTGTGGGGGGGTGGGGGAGCGGGGGGGGGGGGGGGGGGTGTGTTTTTTTTTTTTTTTTATTTCAGTAAAAAAAAAGTTTTTTTTTTATTTCACAATAAAACAAGATTTTTTTTATTTCAGTAAAAAAAACTTTTTAAAATTTAAATAATAGAAAATTATATTTATGATTTTTTACCTTTTTTATATACTTAAATATATATATTTGATATATTTTAATACATAAAGATATACTTTTTTTTATATATTTATATATATTATAGATATAAATGACATTTATGATTATTTTTTACCTTTTTTTTATATAGTTATATATATATTTGATATATTTTAATACATAAAGATATAGTTTTTATATATATTTATATATATTATGGATATAAATATTTTTTTAAAACATATTACATGTGGCAGCCACATAGACAAAAAAAACACATGTGGCAGCCACGGTGGATGCCACGTAGGCCGAAATACAATGTGGCACCCAAAGGACATTTTCTACAAAAAAAGGCATAGTTATGGGGCATTTTTGTATAATTGGTAACATAACGGGCATTTTCAAAAAAAGGGGTAACTTACAGGGCATAAATAATAATTCGTCCTTTTTTATTCTTATTAAACTTGATTATTCTAATAATGACTCATGTTGGATTATTCCATTGGATCCGAGAAAATTCTTTTATTCAATTTACTTTGTCTATGTTATTTATTTCTATATTGATTGTTGAACTCATGACTATGAAGAGAGTAGGGGAGTAACTCTGATTTATGAATATGTTTATTTGTTTTGCTTGATGTGTGTTTGATGATCTTACATGTCTACATTGAATTGTTACTTATGCTGAGTACCTTGTCTTACTCTCGCTGGGAATAACGGAAGCACTCAATTAAGGGTCGCTCGGAATGTAGATGCTAAGTTTATATATATATTTATATATATATATATATATATATATATTGAATTTATGACTTTTTTGTGCTAACACAACTGATGCGCAACCCCTTGATCACGTAAGATCAATCTTAATTATGTACGTTTTGTTAACACGATTTAAATGAGTTAATTGGGTTGCAGATTTGATATCTCTTCTATATACATATATATATATATATATATATATATATATATATATATATATATATAATTTGTGACTTTTTTGTGCTAACACAACTAATGCGCAACCCCTTAATCACACTAGATCAATCTAAATTATGTACGTTTTGTAAACACGATTCAAATGAGTTAATTGGGTTGCAGATTTGATATCTCTTCTAAAATAACTAAGAACTGGGCTGATCCGTTAACACAGTAAGTTATTAGAGACTCATATATTTATTGTTGGAATAACTTTTGCTATATATTACAGATCTATTAGTCATGCAAACATCAAATTATCATCAAGCTCTGTAAGTAAATATAGGTAGTTTGTCTATGAACTACAATGGTTAAGTCATTATGAAACTTGACCTCCAAACAATCTTTACAATTACTATTTACAACTACAACCATTCAATCAATCAATCAAACAATTGTGCTTTAGTTTAGTTTTAGTTAGTTTAATTGCTTTTCACTTGCTTTCACTAGTTTACTTGTTTTAATTATTTCCTGCATTCAAACCACAATTCTGATTTACTATTTCCCTGCATCATAGATAGATTTCCACAACACTCTAGATTAGTTATTCTTTGCATTCTTGGTATAAAAACCATTCACCGCATTCATAGCATTCACAAGCATTCACCACATCCTGTAAACACAAGACAAAAGATCGTGACAACCATTAGTATCTTGTATTTAAGTGATTCATACATTAATCTACCCTTCTATTGAGATACAATACTTGGTTCATAACTCTATTTAACATTATATTATTATTACTTAATTTATGCACTTGCGATACGAGGGACTTAGGTGTAATATTTGATTGTTCACTGATATTCTTTGAGAGTTACATCGAGGTTACATCCACTAATCATTCCCATCAAGTTTTTGGCGCCATTTCTGGGAAGTAACTATATTTTTTTGTGTGAACCATCAAGCTTACTTGTTGAGGCATTAATAAAATTTTGTTATTCGCAGTTAAGGAGCAAGCATGGAGTCATTCGGTGATCTTCTTCCCACGCTTCTCAACAATGAAAACATGGAATGATTGAACACCTATTTTGGTGAAAATCTACATATCAATGGATTTGTAGATCGGTGTATACTCGAAGTTATCGATTTAAAGACCGAAGGAGGCAAGAATCTGCGAGAAATTATGCAGAAAAAATACGGCCTAAAACTTTTCAGGCTAATTGAGGATAAGCAATTTAGCGGAGGCTTAGAAGAAGACCCCGATCTACACGTAAAAGTACTCACTGAAACATGCAACAAATTTTGGTGGAGTGACATCGACATAGATACATGTGGTTCCCCGTTTCACTCAAAGGAGCATTGAGAGCTTGGTACGATTTAATCCATAACAAAAGATCCTACTCGTGGGACAGCTTGAGGGTGACATGAGAAAACTCTCGAACAATATGATAGAGAAGCAATTGTGGACACGTGGGAAAGATATCAGACCATTATGATGGCTTTTGCACAATGTAACTTGGAGGAAGAAATACTACTGAAGAAGTTTTACTATGGGCTTGAATTTGAGAACAAAATGTTCATAGATTCAATCATTACTAAAGGGTGCTTGAAGATACTGTCACATGAGATGCATATTCTGATGAAAATGAGTTTGCATGGAGCAAATGAAATGGAAGCTGAACATCATGATGGATATATTGGTGGACCTAAAAAACCAAAGAATATCAGTTTCAAATACCAATGGGAGAAGAGTTTTGTTGGATTTCAAACTATTGGAGAGGGAACTTATAGCTTCAGCATGGCGGCGATATCATATGGTTTCTCGACTATGCCCTCCCAATACTTTTACAACTTCTCGCCACATTACCGCATTCTATTATAGCTTAAATCCGATTAGTAAGAACATCATAGATAAGATGGTAAAAGGGGGCGACTTTTTGGGCATGTCACATGTGAAGTGTCAGATTCTGCTATATACTATAACACGTTTTGAAGACACCCCTTTCCAACTAGATACTAGGCTTACCACTAAAGAGAAAGTGAACAAAGGAGCAAAGAAGAGGAAAGACCAAGGTGCAAAAGGTGCACCCGATGACCCTTGATTCATCACCAAAATTGTCGAGCTAACCAACATTAAACTAAGTGTTGTGTGGGAGGCAACGCACGATAGTAAGGTTGATTTTTCAGTCTTGCATTTAGTTCAATTTTTTTGTTATTCCGTTTTGAGACATATGTAGCATAAAATTTTCAATTTGTCTTTGAGCTAACCATTGAATAGGAAACCAGAAGAAAGTGAAAGAAGATATAAGTAGAGAGATGGACAAGTCACAAGCAAGAAGACAATTGACAAAAGTAAGGAACAGGTTTCTCAGTACGAAAGGTAATAGGAGACATGCAGAATTCAGAATCTACGTAATTTGGTTGATCAATCTCTATCTTTACATTTCCTAGCATACATATACTCTCGTTATGATTAAATTCTATTGATATATGAATTAATCCCGTTGTGATTATAATTATTATGGAGAGTTGTGAAGCTTAAATCAAACTTCCAAAATTTTTTAAGAACTCTTTTATATTTAAGTCTAGTCACTTTTATAATTCTACCAACAACAATGGAGAAACTTAGAATGACACAACGAAGTCACAATTTGAGAGAATTTACATCAAGTAAGTGCTATGAGAAGTATATCCAGTTTTTGAATAGTAATTTTGTAGACGACCAAGCTTTTGCAGTCCCGAGGATTTGAAATAAATCAACTTGGAGCAAGTAGCACTAAACCTGGGGATCGTTAATGACAACCTAGTACGTGAGTTCTATGCCCATTATGATAATAAGGAATCATCAACTATCATCCCATCTCATGAGGTCCATTTCACTTCACAAAGAATCAACGAACAATACGATCTGAAGAAGAAATCCATGGAGATGTGGGGTGCCTATCGGAACATGTCAAAAAAGGCCACATCAGAACAGCTTACCACAAGCAAGATAGCATTTCAATTCAATCGATATGGCATGCTTGAAGATGATTATGGATTACTTAAAGCTTTTTTCAAAGAGCTTTATTTGTTCGTAAGTTCACAATTTCTACCACTGTTGATGGTCAACAGTGGAAAAATTTCATTGGAACAAGCAAAAATTAGGATGAGCATTAAACGAGGAGATACTCCTAACATTGAGG
This sequence comes from Linaria vulgaris, assembly GCA_948329865.1. Classification (NCBI taxonomy): domain Eukaryota; kingdom Viridiplantae; phylum Streptophyta; class Magnoliopsida; order Lamiales; family Plantaginaceae; genus Linaria; species Linaria vulgaris. Next base: position 18,682,403 of record OX415253.1, on the reverse strand, counting down.
AAATCATAATCTACTGGGGATCACATTGCATATGGTCCCCCATACTTGACGTACTTTGGAGCACTTATCACTATATTTTGTATCAAAGAAGGTTGTCCAAAACTTAATACAAACATTCATCATCAAAATACATATCCTATAAATCACATTTTGAGGCAAGCGATCGAAATGATGTTCCTCACTAATGAGTCAATAATAATTGAGTCAATTGAAGAATTTTGTCACAAATGCACAAGAAACTGAAGACATTTCATGTGCAACTACAAGAAGTGAAAGATCGCTTGGAGCAATCGAATGTTGAGTTAGTGCATCAGTTGGAAGAAATCAAGGAGCAATTCTAGAACAACAACACCCACCATTGAAGGGAGTTGAGAAAAATCGAGGAGAGCATGACAGATGAAAAAACGTAGTACCACCATTAGTCTGACGAGTGTCCTTTGAACTCGATCATGAGAGTCCTCTCATCTATGCTTTAATTATTTCTATTTTATGCAATGAGGACTTCACATGATTTTAAGTTACGGGGTGGGAGCGACGCTTTTTTGTTATGCTTATATGTTATATATTTATCGTAGAGTATGTTTTAAAGTCTAGTTTTTTTTTTAGGATCGAGTCATTAGAATGAAATTTGAAGAATGCAAGCATGAATAAGTTGGGACCAACGATGATATTTGCCTAATATAGTATGAATTTAAAATGAAAGAATACACGAATACCTTTGGTACATCTTGTTTAATATTGTCAAAAGCATGTTTTAGTTTCATATATACCTTTCAATCTGTTGTTGTGTATAATTGTGAAAAGAATGTTGTTTATTTGTGAGAAAATAGTAATTAAGCATGTGATTATTACACTTGAGCAAATTGCTTGAATATTACTTGAGATAATGGGAGATTGTAATGTGTTGAGGAAATAAGCCATATTTTCTATAAATATGAGTTTTAGCCTTTCAAGCTAAGAGCCCTTTATGATAAATGAATATATACTGAACTCCACTGAAGTCTTTTCTTTGAGCCTTTATTTCTGAAGCCTACTTACCTACCCTGAGCCGAAAGAAAAATTTATATCCTACCCATTTCTAGAGACGAATATAGTGAATAGAAAGAGGAATGTGCTAGGAGCTCAAAAAGAAAGAGGAATGTGCTAGGAGCTCAAAACAAAAGCATGAGTAAAAAAGAAAATATTAAAAAGAAAAGGAGGATGAACATACTAGAGAGGACAAACAATCTGTTGCAAAATCTTTAAGTTCGGGGGTGCATCTCAAAAAATCATGTAGTATAGGATAGTTTGATTCTTGCGTAAAATTAGCCTAAAATGTGTGGCCAATGAAGAAGGCACAAACAAGGAAGGAAAAACAATAAATGAATGGTTCACTACATACATGTCTAGAACTCATATATGACTTTTTCCATTATAACCCACACCCGAGCCTAACATTACAAGACAACAAAGTCTTAAATAATCCTTAACATATGAAATCTACTTGAATCAATGGTAATATGAGAGTGAAGAGTTAAATTTGGAGTGCTTATATGTTATGAGCTATGATTGTATAAGTTTGCACCATGAAAATAACTCTTATGCATAAACAATAGTATCACACACTATTAGAGCACATTAGCTTGATTTGACGATGATTTTATTAAATTTGACGTGCTTGTGTTCATCTATCCTGTCTCATCTCTTATTCTGATCATATGTTGCATTTTGAGAATTCCCGCTTATAAATGTTGATATGTTGATGATTGAATTCTAATTTAGATTGAGTCAAGCTAGGGAGCTTGCTTGAGTACAAGCAAAGGTTTAAGTTTGGGGGTATTTGATGAGCGTTTATTTAGCATGATTTTTGTATCCGTTTCCTTACGCTTTTGTATAATTCTTATTGCATATTTACCTTTTTAGTGTCATTTCATGATCTTCTAGGATTTTATCGAGTTTAGACAAAACAAAGCTAAAAGAGGTCAAATTGGATGTTTTTGGAGACAAACGAGTCGAGACACTACTTCGAGACTTTTAAGCGCTATGGAAGCACATGGCACTGGAAATACCGAATGTAACGCGAGGAAAAGAATAATATCAAGAGACCACAAGCAAAAACAAGAGTGGCGCGACTGAGGTGCGATGGCACAATGATTGCGCTTGTGGGGCGCGGTTAGGGAACAATATGCCTTGATCGCGCCTGACTTGGAGTGAACGGTCATTCTGTCTAATTAAGTTACGGCTGCTCATAAGACTAGGGAATCAAGACTCTCCTATAGCTAAAGTGGACCACCAACACAGAAAAGAGAGCAAAAGAGATAAACTTACAAGAGTCCACAGAAACACTATGAGATTGTGTTTTTGAGAGAAAACGCCATCAAAGTCTTGTTCTAGTTTAATTGAATCATTGTTTGAGAGAAAATAGTTTGTAAATGAGAAGATAGCATAAGGTAGTCAAGAAGATAGTCCGGTAACGAAGTTCTACCAGATTCGAGAAGCTTTTCCTATTATCTTTACTTTGTCTATATTATTTATTTCTTTATTGATTGTTGATATCATGAATATGAATAGCTAACCTACTCGTTGTATAGAGTAGGAGAGTAGATCTGATTTATGAATATATTTATTTATTTTGCTTGATGTGTGTTTGATGATCTTGCATATTTAGATTGAATAGTTACTTATGTTGTGTCAATGGTCTTACTCTCACTGGGAATAACAGAAGCACTCAGTTAAGGCCCGCCCTAAGTGTAGATGCTAAGTTAGATATATATATATATATATATATATATATATATATATATATATATATACGCGATTTACGAATTTGGTGTGCTAACGCAACTGATGCGGAACTCCTAGATCACACTAGATCAATCTTAATTATATAAGTTTTGTTAACACGATTTAGATGAGTTAATTGGATTGCAGATTTGATATCTCGTCTAAAACAACAGACAACTGGGCTGATCCGTTAACATGGTAGATTATTAGAGACTTATAGATCTATGCTTGGGATAACTCCTGCTATAGATCACATATCCAATAGGCATGCAAACATAAACTTTTATCAAACACTGTAAGTAAATATAGATAGTTTGTCTATGAAGTACAATGGTTAAGTCATTGTGAAATCCAACCTCTAAACAATCTTTCCAATTACTGTTTATAACCACAACCATTCAATCACTCAATCAATTATTCTTTAGTTTAGTATAGTTAGTTTAATTGATTTTTACTTGCTTTCACTAGTTTAATTGTTTTAAATGTTTCCTGCTTTCAAACCAAAATCCTGATTTACTGTTTTCCTACATCATAGATAGATTTTTGCTGCACTCTAGATTTGTTATTCTTTGAATTCTTAGTATAGAAATCATTCACCACATTCATAGCATTAATAAGAATTCACCACATCCTGCAGACACATGAGAAAAGATCGTGACAACCGTTAGTGTCTTGCATTTAAGTGATTCATACATTAATGTACCAGTCTCTTGGAATGTCATATTTGGTTTGTAACTATACTTATCATTTTATATATACTTGATTCGTGCATTTGCGATACGAGGGCAATAGGTGTAACCTTTGATTGTTTATTGATATTCTTTGAGATTTGCATCTAGGTTATATCGACTAATCATTCCCATCACTCGCCCAAGTCTGGTTCTCAAGGATTCCTCCTCTCTTAATACATACCTCTGATTAGGTGAGAACACTGTTTAAGTCACTGTTTGCCACGCAGAACCGAATTCAGTTAACATGAGAATATATTAATACTCTCATCCAAGAAAATGACGAATCAACCAAAGATTACATCTGACGATTTATTATCGGAATGATGCAAGTTGAAACGCCCTATGCTCAAAGCGTGGCAAATATACTATTCAACCACTTGAAAAATAGGTTATTAGCTAATGAGCTTCTGAGGCAGAAACCAAAGACTTTTGAGAAGATAAATTTGATAGCCCAATGTGATATGGAATTAGAGGAGTGAAACAAAATGAGTAACGTCCGTAATGACAACACTTAGTTAAAATAGAACGACTCCCATCTTATTGTCAAAAATGACAAATGTAGTTCTAAGCACATAAGATCTCATCCGAAAGAAAAACTCTCGATTACTACAAGCATGTGTGATATCTACAACGTAGCTAAAAAGCAGAACCTCCTCAATACTCCAAGAAAGGTCTGAGAAATGGATGAAACTCGTAAATCAAAATTCTATTGCAAGTACCATGAGCAATATGGTCATGATACATCCAAATGCCATGCCGTGTATGCTGAAATAGAGCATTTGATAAAAGAAGGAGACCTAGCAGAATATCAGAATATGTGAAGTGTAATAAGTAGTTTGATAATCGAAACTGGCGATCTAATTCCAATTTCGATACTCCATCTTTGTCTGAGAGAGGAAAAAGCAAATAAGCCCCTTCCGTAAGGGATGATACTGACAACATGCCCGTGAAGGGAGTTATCCACATGATTGCAGGACTCCCCATCAAAGAATGGGTGAGATAGAATTTGAATAAACAAATGGCATTACTAGAGCAAGATGTTACTGCAGCTCGGGCCTAACTCTATGAGTTCTGTGCGATCTGACATTAGAAATTCCCAGTCTTTGAATGCTACAAGGAAGAGGGACCGAGTCACCTCCGCAATTTTACTTTTAAAGTAAAACTCCACATCAACGACACCAGTCAAAAGAATATGAATTCTATAGTTCAACGTTCTTCGCTAAGAAAGATGTTGTCGAGCATGCCGCTCAAGCAACCCTATGGTTCATGAGGCATGGAGGTTATATGATAGCCAGAATTTTGAAACCAAACGACGTTGCTATGATCTATGGAGGCCCTACGAGTGGAGATTTCAGTAAGGCGCGCAAGAGGATTTTGTGCGAATTGGCACAAGATAATTATCAACGTATATCTTATGCAGTTACTACGATTGAGACTATCGAGGACACACTTACCTTTGATAAGGCTAACAAATATAAGCTTGATCTCCAAGTCATGGAAGCGGGGAGTTTAAATTGCCCGCTAGTGGTAAGTTTAGACATCACCAACTATAACATTAAGAAAATATTGATTGACTATGTAAGCTCGGTAAACGTCATCTCTTTAAATGTGCTGTGACGCCCTGCCTTATAACGATATTTTTTCTTCTAAATTTATAGTTTAGATAGCAGTGGCTAATTATTTTTTTCAATAAAAGTACAGTCACTTAGATGTTTCAACTAAAATATTTATTAATCATTTATGATATAAAAAAATGCTATATTTGACAACATCATATTAATTCATTGAAATTATCATAAAATTTCTATCTTATTTGTTAAAACTATTTACCACATCCATCTGACATACAATTGAAGTTATATCAAAGTGGGGTTGAGTACCATACGTTATATACCTTAAATCTTTGAGAACTATATTCCATATGTTACAAAGTAATTAATACAACTTGAAAACTTATACTAATTCATGTATATTTGATATATCATAAGTACCTTCAGTGTACATCTCTTAACCCACTTGGATATATTTGACTCACCCCTTTTGTGTATAACAAGACACGTAGCAAATGAATTGAGAAATCATCAAATAGTCTGACCTTACAACCCTCATTCCTTCACTATCCCCATCTTTCATAATATCAACACGCGCACAGACTAGAGTTTTGGACCAAGTGAGATGGTTTATGATTAAGGATGATGGCTTTGAAACGGCAGACGCGCGCGACAATGTTGAGTTAAGAGCTCCTTGTTTATTTCTTTACACACTACAAGAAAATGGGGTCATCCGTGACCGCCACCTCGTGACCGCCGGGCGGTCGCCACCATCCGTGACCGCTCGGCGGTCGCGGATGACTGCCGTGACTGCTGAGCGGTCGCGGATGCCTCCCTGCCATCCGCGACCGCTGGGCGGTCGCGAATGAGGAGCATCCGCGACCGCCCGACGGTCACGGATGCAGGGAGGCATCCGCGACCGCCCAGCGGTCGCGGAATCCTCCGTGACCGTTGAGCGGTCATGAAAGACCCGTCATTCGTGACCGCCCAGCGGTCGCGAACTCTTTCGTGACCGCCGAGCGGTCGCGACATGCTTCGTGACCGCTGGGCGGGCACGAAAGAGGAGTCATTCGTGACCGCCGGGCGGTCACGAATAATATTCATAAAAAAAAATTGATTTTATGGATTCATCTTGATGTGTTTATGATTTTTAACAATAAGTCTCATTACTACATGTGAATTGAAGTAATAAATTAGTACAACATTAGTAATTAACATATTAAAATAGCGAATTAGATGTGATTAGGCGAGTTGTGAACGAATAACCTACTTTATGTTCTACAACTAATTCATCACATACACCAAGTTGTTTTAGATGTAATGTGTCATTTTGTGATAAAATCTATTTTAATTTACTTAGTAGTAACTATTTTATCAATTTAACAAACATCGAACCTTAATTAAACAAACGAAAATCAAAATTATCGAATGAGACTCTTACGTGACCGCTGGGCGGTCACGAAAGAGGGTCATTCGTGACCGCCCAGCGGTCACGAAGTAGGTTCATGACCGCTGGGCGGTCACGAAGAAGGTTTGTGACCGCTGGGCGGTCACGAAAGAGGGGTCATTCGTGACCGCCCGGCGGTCAGGAATAATATTCATAAAAAAAATTTGATTTTATGGATTCATCTTGATGTGTTTATGATTTTTAACAATAAGTCTCATTACTACATGTGAATTGAAGTAATAAATTAGTACAACATTAGTAATTAACATATTAAAATAGCGAATTAGACGTGATTAGGCGAGTTATGAACGAATAACCTATTTTATGTTCTACAACTAATTCATCACATACACCAAGTTGTTTTAGATGTAATGTGTCATTTTGTGATAAAATCTATTTTAATTTACTTAGTAGTAACTATTTTATCAATTTAACAAACATCGAACCTTAATTAAACAAACGAAAATCAAAATTATCGAATGAGACTCTATTGTGACCGCTGGGCGGTCACGAAAGAGGGTTATTCGTGACCGTTGGGCGGTCACGAAAGATGGTCATTCGTGACCGCCCAGCGGTCACGAAGTAGGTTCGTGACCGCGGGGTCATTCGTGACTGCCCGGCGGTCACGAATAATATTCATAAAAAAAAATTTGATTTTATGGATTCATCTTGATGTGTTTATGATTTTTAACAATAAGTCTCATTACTACATGTGAATTGAAGTAATAAATTAGTACAACATTAGTAATTAACATATTAAAATAGCGAATTAGATGTGATTAGGCGAGTTATGAACGAATAACCTATTTTATGTTCTACAACTAATTCATCACATACACCAAGTTGTTTTAGATGTAATGTGTCATTTTGTGATAAAATCTATTTTAATTTACTTAATAGTAACTATTTTATCAATTTAACAAACATCGAACCTTAATTAAACAAACGAAAATCAAAATTATCGAATGAGACTCTTTCGTGACCGCTGGGCGGTCACGAAAGAGGGTTATTCGTGACCGCTGGGCGGTCACGAAAGAGGGTCATCCGTGACCGCCAGGCGGTCGCGGTTTTGTCCGCGATCGCCGAGCCGTCGCGGATGACCCCGGGGTCATCCGTGACCGCCAGGCGGTCGCGGTATTGCCCGCAACCGCCGAGCCGTCGCCGATGACCCCGAGGTCATCCGTGACCGCCCAACGGTTGCGGATGACTTCCGCGACCGCTCCGCGACCGCTGGGCGGTCACGGATGACCCCGGGGTCATCCTCGACGGCTCGGCGGTCGCGGATGACTACCGTGACCGCTGGGCGGTCGCGGATGACCGCCGTGACCGCTCAGCGGTCACGGATGACCTCCACGACCGAGGTCATCCGCGACCGGAAATGGGTCATTCGCGACCGCCCGGGCGGTCGCGAATGACCCTTTTTTCTTGTAGTGACATCCTTAAAATTGGAAGAATATAAAGATTAATAAATTTAACTCTTTAGTTGAACTAAAGATTTTAGTTTAGGTCTAGGATGCACGGATACTCAAAAAAAGTGCTCGGTCAGCTCTGGATACGTATCGGACACGGATACACATCGTATACGTCTGAGATACGTATCCGATACGCCAGCTGGAGTATCCTAATTTAAAATTAATTAAAAAATATGGATACGAGTATCGGATACTCTCTTGAAGAGTATCGGATACGTATCGGATACTCTCTTGAAGAGTATCAGATACGTATCGGGGTCAATTTATAATTTTCTCAAATATATAGTTGTCTAACATAATAAACTTACAATTAAAATACTAAATTACAATTTCCGTCGAAATATACTTGGGAAGCCGTATTACCTTCATCATTTTGACCCAAAAAAAATGAGGGGTGCGAAAATTGCGAATGGGTGATCTACATGTCTAATTCATCTTTAAATTCTTTAACTTTTGATGTTGACCATGTTTAATGTATTTAACATTTAACCGTTAGTATTTTGAGGTTTTGAACTTATATAAATTGCCTATGGTTATTATGAATTTTTTATATATGTTTATATTTTTTTGTGTTTAAATTTGTTTTGCAAGTGATTACATATATATCATTTGACTTTTTTTAGTTATATATTTATATAATTATTATTTATTAATATAAAATATTCGAAGCATCCTACACGTATCGTATCATGTAAATTTTAAAAAAAATCGTATCCACGTATCCGTATCCTACAGATACAGATTGTTGTATTCGTATCCGTGGAACCTTGGTTTGGGTTAATGAAACTCTCTCTCTTTATATAGGCTCACGGAACTAATAAACAGTATGTTGGTGAAGAAGACAGAGGGTAATTCGAATTGAATTCTCTTGACTACTACAATTGATCTTTAAATGGAAATTGTGAATTAATTTAGATATAAAATGGACACTAATTATATTTGCCATGTGATCAGCTGTAACGGTGATGGTGGAGAAGTAGCTCTTTCATTTTGTTTGACATTGTTACGGGTTGAATTCTGATTTTATCTAAGAGCACGACTATTTACGACCGTTCGAAAACTATATACTCCACTATACTAACAGGAACCAATTGGAAATTTGACGTGGACCTATTCTAAATCTTTAAATTAAAATATTATTAATAAGATAAGGATTATTATGAATTTAATAAGTCAATCAGTTAAGTGATAGGTAAATCTAGAGTTGTCAAGTACTTTGAGATATAAGTTAATGTGCTAACTTATTTAAATTCAACCAGGACTTGTAGATGGTTTGGGCTGGTGGGCGTCTCGACATCATGGTGACCAGTAGTTAAGTGGAGATTCGTGAGCTCATGAAAAAATATGAGATTAAAATTATATATTTTCTCGCTGGAATGGAAATTATACGTATTATTCGCGGAAGTATTTTATCTTGAAAATTATGAATACATGATGTTTACAAAGCTGTTTACAAATGTTAGTATGTGATTGAAGGAATGGTCAAGTACTTGTTTACAAAATCATGAAATTGCTGTTAATATTAAAAAAATCATATTATCGCAGTGTATTGAATCCCTTGAGGATTACTTATCTATGTACTCAGCGTCCTGTTTTGAAAGCATGGCAATATTGTACTTGAATTAGTTTCATGATTGATCATTTTTTAAGCCACTTTGATGGTTAAATTGTTGCCACTTGATGGTTATTATCTGGGCCCTGACATGGATATGTGAAATTCTCCTGGATAGCATCGGGCTATCAGTGTAGCTTTTACAGTTTAGAGCAGCTTTGAGCAAACTTTATTACACCTTTGGACGAGACATCTCAGCGGGGTGAATCAGAGTTGAGGCGCGTACCTGGTCACATCCTCGTCGTTTTTCGGGTCACTCCTGGATGGGAAGTATAAGGAAAGAAGATACAAGGATGGACTGTTATGACATTATTGACCTAATAAGTTTTATGATTTCGCATGAAAACTATAAACTTCTTTGAAATGAATTCTTGTACAATCTTGTTTTTCGAAAATATATTTTATAGAAAATCCTCATGCATTGAATCTCACTGAGTCCTTTTGACTCATAAAGATATTTTCATGTTTTCATTCCAGATTTACAAGGGGAAAGCTTAGCCCTCATTTTATGGGATAAGCCTAGTCGAATATCAGTAGAAGGTAACTCACAACTGAAGAAATTGAAATGCGACTTTTGGACATTAGCTTTTGCTCTATGTTATTTTGGGTTAGCTACAGCTTTCAAAAGAGAAGTGAGGTGTTCTCTAATGAATTTTGTAGAGATAGCGCTTTGAGCCGAGCAGGGTGCTTGGTTTGGGGCGTTACATGTGCACTAGAGCAGATGGAATTAGGTGATACTCACATGAAAATGGTTACTAGGCTTTACGACTTTGGAGGTTCGAAAGTTTCAGCAGTTGGTACGGTTGTACTACCTACCTCCTTTGGAACTGCTTCTAAAAGAAGGACTCGCAATTTAGAGTAACTTTTCATTGATACACCATTTGCTTACAATATTATCATTGGTCGCTCGAGCCGTAACGATTTTAAGGCAGTGGTCTCACCCTATCATCGAAAAATAAAATTCCGCACCTAGAGTGATGCAGGTGAAGTCCATGGAGTTTATAAGGAAGCCCTGACATGCTATTTAGCCTAACTTCAAGAAGGATTGACCCTATATGTTATCACGATCAATGCTAGCCTCATAAGGGTTAACAAATGGAAATACTTCTGGAAACATCATGGAGACCAACATTCTGACAGAGCTGGAGGACAAGAGGCTCCGTATAATCAGACAGTAACTCGCTAGTACAGCTAGAGTCGAACCTCTCGGAGAATCAAAAGAGATATGTTTATGTCTAGATGATTCGATTAAGGCAACACGCACGAACAAAATAGAACATAAGCTTATCCAATGTCTCTATGGCATTATGGATATCTTTGCATGGACGAAGCAAGACCTAAAAGGTATAGATCAACGTATTATTGTGCATACGACGAATGTCGATCAAGAGGCAAAACCTGTTAAAAAAAAGAAATGCAACTTCATTAAAGAGAAGATCGCGGTAGCTGAAAGAGAAGTAAAAGTGAAATTGGCCGCCAAGCATATATACAAAGTATGCTTCTCGGAATGGCTCAATAATATAGTTCTCGTACCTAAGCCCAACCAAGATTGGCGCATGTGCATGAGCTACACGAATCTCAACAAGCATTGTCCAAGGTGTACGTTCCATCTACCAATAATAGACTTGTTACTTGATTCAACAACATGATGCGCATTTCTAAACATGATGGATGCTCAAAGTAAATTTCATCAAATACTGATGGCAGTCTACGACACAAGCACGACTGCATTTGTTGCAGGTGGAGACAGGTTTTGCTACAGGGTTATGCCCTTCGGATTCATAAATGCAGGAACCGTGTAGCAAAACCCTGCTACAAGGACCGCAACTAAGGCCCAGGTCTTGGCTAACTTTGTGGCTGAAACCCTAGGAAAGGCACAAGATCCAGATGCACGGATTGCAATTATCAGAATAGAAAAAGCCGCATGGACTTTGCATATTGATGGCTTGGCAACTAATACTTGTGGAGTAGTAAGAAAATTCTTCTTTATGTGAATAGTTTTGTTGAAGTGGCTGAAACCCTAGGAAAGGCACAAGATCCAGATGCACAAATTGCAATTGTCAAAATAGAAAAAGCCGCATGGACTTTGCATGTTGATGGCTTGGCAACTAATACTTGTGGAGGAGTAATTATTCACCTATGGTCTCCTGATGGAACAGATTTTGAGTATGCGATAAGTCTTAACTTCACATGACAAACAATGAGCAGATTACAAAGTTATTCTCGCTGGTACCTTAATGGCAAACTCATGAGAGTTAAATTCCTGCCATTCTTCACAGATTCATAGTTAATGGAAAATCATTTTAACGGTCCGTACGAAGCCAACGAGGATACTATGATCCTCAACCTAAACAAGCTCAAGGAGATTGTGAAATCATTTACCATTTTTTTCCTTGTGTCAGATTCTATGAAGTGAGAACGTTAAGTCTGATGCGCTTTCCAAGTTTGCCACTTCAACAAAACTATTCACATAAAGAATAATTGTCTTACTAGCGGCTAAGGAATCTGCGATAGGCAAGACTCCATATCTTATGACTCTAAAAAACGTAGAACATGCCATACCGATTGTGTTAGAACCTTTATGGAAAGGTGAGATCTACTTGTACCTCAAATAGGGAAAACTTTCGAGCAACTCAGTTGCAACATGAAGATTGAAATACAATTGTTCTAGTAATGAGATTTTCAGAAGGTCGTATGAAGGACCACCCTTACGGTGCTATCACCCCAACAGGAAGATATTGTGCTAAAGGAAATCCACAGCAGTGCATGTGGTAATCATTCAGGACGGCGTTTCTTGGCTTAAAAGGTTATGTGCCAAGGTTATTACTGGTCAACCTTGACTAAAGATGCTCTAAATCTCGTTAGAAGATGCAAAAGCTGCCAAGTATTCTCTCATCTTATGCATGTTCATGCACAAACTCTTACCCCATGCAAGCATCATGCCCATTTGATCAATGGAGCACTGTCATTGTGCTACCTTTTCGTCTAGCGAAGGGATAATAAAGATTCTAGTTGTAGCATTCAATTACTTTATTAAATGGGTTGAAGCTCACTCACTTTCCTCCATTACGGAACGAAACATCATACACTTCATCAGGCAACATATTATATGTTTCTTTGGAATATCGTGAGTCCTTGTTTCAGACAATGGTACCCAATTCGCATGATAGAACCTCCAACCTTGATGCAAATGTTTGAGCATAACACAACACTTTATTGCAGTCTAACACCCAAAGGACAATGGTCAAGTTGAGATTACCAACAAGACCCTTGTGGAGTATTGCAAAAAGAGAATGCATGAGCTTAAAGAGTCACGGATAGAAAATCTCCCTAGAAACTGTGGGCATACCGCACGACTCCACGTACTTCTATGGGCCAAAAACCATTTCTATCGGTAAATGATTTTGAAGCAGTTATTCTGACAGAAATTTCCATGCTAACTCATTCTTGTTTTTACACCTAATGCGACACACATATCTTGAGGAAGTGCTACACCTAAAGCGGCACACTAAATTCTTTATAGCTCATTCATATATTTACCTTGTTCACGAATAAGTGGTGTAATAAAACCAATGAACTATGGAGACTTGATTCCTAAGTTTAGTTATGATACGTAGGCAACTTGGTCAAAAGCTAAGTGCAGTCTAAAAAATAATACCAATCTTTTCCTATTTGTCTTTGCTATGAGCAGGTTCCGTGCATAACACTTCAACCCTTTTATTTTGAATATGAGAGGAAGTAGCATATTGCGACATTCAAGCTCAACTTGATGCAAACCCCCATGTATTTTTCAAGGAAAAAAGAAAAGAGTAGAACCCCATAGCTGGGTCACCTCCACACTTAACTTGATGCAAACACCCATGTCGTTTTTCTAGAAAAAAAGGGAAGGAGTAATGATGGGTGTTTTTAAGTGTAATAAAATAGAATATAAGTCAATACAAGAATGTTACACCTAAATTCCACTTTGTCGGAAGTGCACAAGTCAAGTAATAATAAAATGGTAAGTATAGTTACAAACCAATTATCGTATCCCTAGGTAATGATGGATGTGTGTATGAATCACTTAAATGCAAAACACTAACAACTGTCACAAACTTTTCTCTTGTGTTTGCAGGATATAATCAATGCTTGTGAATGCTTTCTATACTAAAGATGCTTTGAATGCTTTTTATGCTAAGAATGTTTAATCTAAGATGCAATAAAAATTTATCTAAGAATGTAGAAAAATAATTAAACATCTTTTTGGTTTTCGGTTTCAGTGCAAGAAAACAAATAAAGTAATTAAAATAGTTAAACTAATGGAAGCTAGAAGAATGATTGATTAACTAAACTAAAGATAAAATTTAATAATTGATTGATTGATTGAATGTGGCTGTAAACAATAATTGAAAAGATTTTTTAGAGAACGGGTTTCACAATGATTTAACCATTATAGTTCATAGACAAACTACATATATCTAATTACAATACTTGATAGTTATTTGATGCTTGCATGTCAAATTGATCCATGACATATGGCAGGAGTTATCCCAACGATACACCTATGAATGTCTAATAACCTACCGTGTTAACGGATCAACCCACCTGTTAGTTGTTTTAGTAGAGATATCAAATCCGGAATCCAATTAACTCATTTGAATCGTGTTAACAAAACATACATAGTCAAGATCGATTTAGTGTGATCTAAAGGTTGCTCATCAGTTGCTTTCGCAAATCCAAAGTCACAAATCATACACACACACACACACACACACAAGATCATCAAACACACAGCAAGTAACGCAAATAAATATATTCAAAAATCAGAGTTACTCCCATACTCTAAACAACGAGTATGTTAGCTCCTCATAGTCTTGAGTTCAACAATCAATAAAGTAGTACTATGGACAAATTAATATTTCTGCCCTGTAACTATGCGTTTTTGAAGAAAATGCCCAGTAAGTTTGAGCTATTATAAACTGCCCCGATTTTGACACTGTTTGAAAAATAAATGCCCAGGCCCCGATACATCAACAAAATCGCGCATGTGGCAGCTGACTCGGACCACTCGACACACGCCCGATTTTGTTGGGCATTTTTTAAAAAATTTTAAAAACTTAGTGGGCAGTTAATTTTCCAATTCACAAACTTATTGGGCATTTTTTATTATATTATTTGAATAATAATGGGCATATTTATAGTCTTTCAGAAACATATTGGGCAGTTACATTAAGTTAGATAATGTGCCTTAAAAGTTGGTTGATGAACCACTTATGTTGTTGTATTGTTCACTATCTATTTTGGATCGTAACGTTATGTTGTGTTTATTGGATTCTGAAAATGTTTATGTTGTTATGTTTTTGGTTAACGTTGTGTTCGTTCGTGGTTTATTAGTTCTAATTAGTTGACAAAGTCTGTGTATTTGACTTATGAATTTTGTTAGTGATGTTAATGCAACTTTTAAGGCACATTATCTAACTTAATGTAACTGCCCAATATGTTTCTGAAAGACTATAAATATCCCATTATTATTCAAATAATATAATAAAAAATGCCCAATAAGTTTGTGAATTGGAAAATTAACTGCCCACTAAGTTTTTAAAATTTTTTAAAAAATGCCCAACAAAATCGGGCGTGTGTCGAGTGGTCCGAGTCAGCTGCCACATGCGCGATTTTGCTGATGTGTCGGGGCCTGGGCATTTATTTTTCAAACAGTGTCAAAATCGGGGCAGTTTATAATAGCTCAAACTTACTGGGCATTTCCTTCAAAAACGCATAGTTACAGGGCAGAAATATTAATTTGTCCTAGTACTATCATAGATAAAGTAAAGAGATAAAGAAAAGCTTTTCGGATCTGGTAGAACATTGTTGCTTGACTCTCTACTTGACTCCATTTTGCTATCTTCTTCCTCACAAACTATTTTCTCTAAAAACAATAGCTCAACCAAAATAGCACAAGATGTTAATGGTGTTTCTCTATAATGACAAACTTTTAGGGTTTCTTTGTCGAAAAGTGATTTTAAGTGTGTGTAAGCTGGTGCCCTAACTTCTGAACGTGGGCTTCTATTTATAGTTTTCTCCGCTAGGATTTGTTTTAGAGTTTATGACAATCGTTCCAAATCCCGTCTTGATCGTGCACCACCCGCGCGATGCGCTGCTTGATCTTGCGCCACTCGCACGATGCGCTCCTTCTCAAACGACCTTCTAATATCCTCCATGTGGTCTTCTGGTGTCTTCCTCTTCAATCACGTTATCTTCGGTATTTTGCCTTTGTGTAGTGTCATAGCGCTCCCGTAGCACCTAAACATCCAAAAATAGTGTTTTGACTCATTGTCGCCGAAAACATCCATTTTTTGCCTCTTTTAGCTTCGTTTCGTCTTGACTCTATATAATCCCAAGAAAACATGAAACAATAATAAAAAAAAGTAAATATTCCATCATAAATATTTAAAAGCATAAGCAAACAGATACTTAAATCATGCTAAGTAAACGCTTATCAAGTAGCACCCTATGCCTGGGGTTACCATCATACACTAAGACTTCATACTTGAAGCAAAAATCGCTAGAAACTACGCAAAGGTGACCATTATAATGCACACTCGTGTAATAGCCTTTGTTGTAAAAACCCATTCTCGGCCAGGCTAATAACCTAGCAATGTATCTCGTTGGTGACATGTCATACATGGCTAGGGGTTCGCGGATGGAAAGGCTTGACTGATAAAAGAAAGGAAGCACAAGACGCATAAAATCATAGAATGAATAGAGTCATGGTAGCAGTCGAGTACTTAACATCCTAGACTCAGGTTGTACTCGAGATTGTGTAAAGCCACACTAAGCTAGGGAATGGTAGCACATGATACGTAAAACCATATGATAAAATAAACAGAGCCATGGTAGCACTCGAGTATGTAACATCCTAGACCTAGGCTATACTCAAGATTGTGTCAATCTACGCTAAGCTAAGGAAGGGTATCACAGGATGCGTAATACCTAGATGCAAAGAAAGATACCAAGAAATGCTAGTGGATGTACAATTATGCATGAAGACCCACGAGTTACTAACGAGCGCAATGCCTTAAGAGATCAAATCTCGCTTAACACACCTACCTGGTGTATGAACTAGATCGAGCTTAGTTCTCATCTAAAGCACACCTCTCAAAAACACATCGTGCATTACAGGCTTACACTCCTAATACAGCTATCCGATGTCTGAACTAAATTGAGCTTAGTTCTCATCTAAAGCATACCTCTCAAAAAGATGTTGTGCATCATGTTTTGCAGCGAAAAATATACGAACAACAAATAACAGCAACAAACCCACAAACGGATAAATTAATACCACATGAGAAGCGAGAAAACAATGAAAGAACACAAGACAAATATAGTTTACTTAGTTTTACTATTTCTACCTCTGGGGCGATCCAAGCCAAAATTTTCATTATGTTGATGATCGATTACAAAATAAGATACAACAATTGTCCATCAAGATCAAGAACAATCTCTCACAGTGTTCTCTCAAATCTCACATATGTATCCTCTCTCTCTCTCTCTCTCTCTCTCTCTCTCTCTCTCTCTCTCTCTCTATATATATATATATATATATATATATATATATATATATATATATATATATATATATATCAGCCGTCGTTGCACTGCAAATACTTACAAAACACCTATTTATAGTTGCTAGGGCATCATCATCGAGATGGGCCAAATTTGGGCCAAAACTATCAGGCGCAATCTGCGCGCTGTAGCGCCTGACAGGAACGACCTATTTTGCATCGCGACTCTTGTAACACAACTCTTCGGAAGAACTGAGTAAGTAGTGCCACTCAGGCGTGATAGGTCTCTATAGGGCCTAACATGCACGATCATTATAGTAGCACCTCACCGTCTTCATTGTTCAGGCTACACAATCCTAAGAATCTCTCATTTGGAGACTAAACCACCAAACTACTTCCACGAATCAAGACCTCCATCACATTCATCAATGTCATCTTCATGAACCATCATATTCATACCCAGTCCATCAAACTCTTGAATCACCATTCCTTGAACTTCTTCAAACTTCAAGGTCCGTCGAAGCCATGCATAGCTTCAACATCACAAAGGCAACAACCTTAGTTAACAAATTTGTAAGACCGTAATTGTCTATTTATTTCTTATTTCTTTTTGGAATATTTATTACTTGTTAAGACAGTTAAGAAATAATGTAATAACACAGGGATTTTATAGTGGTTCGGTCACAACATATCTAATCCACTCGACTTTCGCCTGTTCTAACAACTAAAGTCTATTTTGTATAGTACATGACTTTTACACACTCATTCTATTATTTGATGCTCGCAATCTAGACTCCCTCTAATTACTTTTTTAATACCTGCTGCAACACCTTACTATAGAACTCTACTTGAATTTGGAAATATTCAAGTTCACACGAAGTTCCTTCGCCTTTATATTTCGTACAAATTTGGTTCTTCCTGAATTTTTGAGGTACGACTTGTGACAATATCTGGAAAAAACATGTGAGAGTTTAGGAGAGACTGGTTAAATTCATATACGTGACCTCTAACAAAGACGTTGTGATGATAGAACCTCCCAGGGATTGCCAGCTGTTTGGACAGATTAGCATAGAATTCATAAATCACAGAAGGGACAAAAGCCTCAAGCTTCATGGTTGATAAGAGTAAGTGACGTCCAAGGGGCGTTCAGGGACAAAGTGTCATGACAGAAGGGCATCAAATTATGCATTGGCAATAGAAGTAAAAAGAGAATTTAAATGCTTACTCACATCAAATGGAGTAGGCTTTGGCAAAACTTTAGAGCATAACCCTTTCTAGGACGAGGATGCGTGGCAACAATATTCTTGATCACGGCAGGATGATGGCATCAGTGTTGTGGCATAGTCATGTAAAACGTGCCTCTCTTCAACCCCTGAGCTAACACAATAGCTCCATTTGTTATTTTACACGCACTAGAGCCAAAGGATAGATGAAACCCATTATCATCTAACTGCCTGACAGAGACAAGTTTTCTAATTATGAAAAGAATATGCCTCACGTTTTGCAGCACCATATGCCTCCATTTTTTACTTGATTCAAACATCTCCTTTCCCACGACCTTCAAAGGCTTGTTATCTGCAAGATAAACTGTCCCTAGATCTTTGGTAACATAATTCTCTATCACACTGCTATCTGGACAAGAATGAAACAACACTTAAGAATCCAAGATACACTACTCCTCTAGACTGCATTCGCTCAATATTAATACTTCATCAATATTTCCAACGGTTGTGCTCGCTGAGCTTTCATCCTTCTTATGTGCTCGAGAATTAGCTTTGTAATGACCCTTCTTTCCACAATTCCAACACTTAATGGAACTCTTTTCCTTCTTTGACTTCCTCGATTTCAATCCACCCTGATTCGAATTTGAGCCACGTTGCTTTGATCTACCTCTAGCCTCCATACTCAAAACTGATAATGAAGAATTCCCCGACGAACTACCCGACTCCTTCCTGCAAATTTCTTCATTGACAATCAAGTCTCTCACTTCGTCATACTTCAACTCCCCCTTCTCGATTTATGCACTAACGATCGTGACCGTTCCACCCCAACTCTCTGGCAAAAAGGACAACAAAATCAAGGCTTTGGCTTCGTCACCAAAATCAATTCCAACTAAATACAACCTTAACATAATCAAGTTAAACTCATTAAGATGATCCGACACCACTGTGTTTTTGATCATCTTCATGTTGAATAAATGCCGCATCAGATGGACTTTTTGGGTTGCTGGTCTTTCTTGTACATGTCTGCAATAACCTTCAGCATCCTCTTTGTGGTTGTATCCATCGTGGTGTGGAAGACCAAGTTTTTTTTTTCAGAGTCAACCAAACCACGGTCATCACCTTTTTATCAAGAACTTTTCACTCTGCATCTGACATCTCCGTTGGTTTATCCTCCAATGGTTTTTACAGATCTTTACCATATAGTAAATCCTCGACCTGCATCTGCCAAAACTCATAATCCGACCAATTAAACTTATCGATTTGTGTTTTACCTCTATCCATCATATAGTTCTCGTAGAATTCTACTGTCCCTCAGAACCCGATGCCCTAGTACCAATTGTTACGCAACAGAAAATACAAAACCCCAACAAGAACAGAGAAACACACACACTCAAAAGCGATAAATAACAATCATCACACAATACACAATTTTTACCCAGTTCGACTATGTCTACCACTTGGGGCAATCCAAGCCATGATTTTCGCTATGATGATGATGAATGATTACAAATAAGATACAACATATGCTCCTCAAACATTAAGAAAAAACTCTCACAATATCTTTTAATCTCACAAGTATTTTCCTCTCTTATTTTTATCTTTCTTTATATCTGTCGCACTCTACAAAAAAACGTCCAAATTACATACATATATATATATATATAGTTGTTAGGCATCAGAATTGATATGGGCCAAAACTAGGCGAAACTGACAGGTGCATTCTGCGCGTTGTAGCGCATGATCATAACGCCTGGTAGACGCGACTTGTGTGCTATAACGCCTGACCGTAGCGCCTGATAAGCATCACCAATGCCGCATTGCGGCTCCTGTACTGCCACTCTCTGAAAGACCAGCACAAGCAGCGCCATTTAGGCGCGACCGATCTCGTAACGCCATTTAGGCGCGATTGGTCTCATAGGACCTGACATTCATGACCAGTGTTGTAGCGCCACTCTCTGGTTGCACGTCTTGATCTGATCTTCCTTTCACTGCTGTTGGAACCCCAGTATTCAATTTCAATACACCTTTTTTATTGTCCAGGCTCTACAATCCTAGCAGCCCCGGCATAATAATATCATACCAAAGTGGTATATCAAACTCCTCTTTCAATGAGGTAACAAACTTATAATTTGGATGACATCACAAGATCTCACCAAATTTATCAAGGTTTGATATACGTGAGTAGGACTACAAGGTTTCTCTTTATCATCATCACTATCTGATACTATCACATGAGGAGTACTCCTACTATTACCCTCTTCTCCACCGGTATCATCGCCCTCATAGTCATTATCACCATCTCCTCTACCAGGGAAAGACTCAAAAGACCTCGTATCCACAACACAATCATCATCCAATGACTCTTTGTCAGACTCCACATAACTACTATCCCATCACCAAAGTATTGTACTAAAACATCATCAATATCTGACCCTGACCTTGTGTCAAATTCAGACTCAACACCCTAAATTCCCATCAACATATGCTAATGAAAGGTGTTTTCCAGTACCAGTAATTCTCAAGTAAAGAAATGGTTAAGAGTAATCATATTACCATTATGAGGTGAATACTCAAACTATACTTGAGGATCGGGATACCAGAGTCGCCTCACGAGTGGAAGCCTCGGTCTATAGTATCAATCCATCATATGAGGAGAATAATAACGCCTCTCCTCATGATACCTCGAGCTCTAGGAGTAATACGAATGACAAAGGTATGGATACCCAATTTTAGCTATAACCATCATGGAAATTTACGGAACATGGTCAAAAAAGAGGTAAAGGTTCACAATAATAATACGAAAAACAATAAAACCAACAAAGAGGGAATTTTCAGTAAATCAAAATTCCCCTAACTTCCCCACAAAGCCATGTTAGTCTGACATGGCCCACGTTGGTTTGATAAACTGAAGTGGTGTATCGATTTCCAATGATGTGCTTACGTGGCCACGTCGATCGAAATGACGTGCCACATGGCACAACAAAAATATGCCCAGATTCTCGGCAGATTCACTCCCTCTTGAACTTGAGCCTTAATGGGCTTAAGTGACCCATAGGGCCCATTAGGCAAGTGACATGACCCTCAAAATGGCAACAAACCACACTGAAATAGCTCGACATGGAGAGATTTTGGGCCTCGTCGGCTAAATCAATGTGGCCTCCACCAATGGTCTATGTCAAACGTCCGATGTCGCACCAAGGCGACTTGTCGGTCATCACGTTGGTTTTCATTTTGACGTGCCATGTCAGACTAAACGTGCCTCCAAAATGGGCACGTCGGTTTGTAATCTAATGTGCAAAGTTGGACGTCGCCTAACACGACACATCAGACACCTCTTACCCCCAAAAGAGGGCACGTTGATTCGCCTCTCGAGAGGCCATGTTGGACCATCCGACATGGAACGTCGAACGATTGACCACGTCGGCCAACTCTTTGAGCTGGTCAACTAAACGACGTGGCAGGGACACGTCAACCTGTTGATGTTCTCCCATATCCTTATCTCTATTTTGATGGTCCCCACCTCTCAAGGCCTACCCCTACCTCTATGTATACCCCATAATTCCTTCATTTGAATAGTGGATTTGGGGAGCTCTAAGGAGTTAGTGCATTTTCCCTCTAGAAAAGCACATCATCTAATTAGCATGTCAACTAATTAGTGCGTCAACTTTTCACACATCAACTTGTAGCGCGTCAATCTATAACGTCAAACAAGAACACGTCAACTAAGGCACATCAATCATAAGCATGTCAATCAAAGTACAGTTGGGGTTGTGGGGCCTAAACAATGAAGACGGTGAGGTGCTACGACAATGATTGCGCAAGTAAATTGCTACGGAGATTGGTCGCCCCTGAGTTGTGCTACTTTATGCAGTTCATCTTGAGACTGGAGCTACAAGATATGTGATGCAAAATAGGTCACGGCAGTCAGGTGCAATGGCTCGCAGATCGCACCTAGTAGGTGTTATCATCAGGAGCTATGATGCACAGATAATGCTTGACACGTTTGGCCCAATTTTGTTCCATCTCGATTCTGATGCCTTAGCAAGTATAAATATTTGTTATGTAAATCTTTGTAGTTATGCGGCAGCTGATATAGAGAAAGTGATTAAAAATAAGAGAGAATACACGTGTGAGATTTGAGAGAGCATTGTGAGAGAATTTTCTTGATCCGTGAGAGACAATTGTTGTATCTTATTTTGTAATTGATCATCATCATAGTGAAAATTCTTGCTTGGATCTCCCAAGAGGTAGATATAGGATAAACAAATTATGTCTTGTGTTCTTTCATTGTTTTATCGCTTTTTGTATGGTGTGAATTTACCTGTTCATGGGTTTATTATGTTATTTGTTGTGCATATATTTTCCACTGTGCAACAAGTGGTATTGGAGCTCCAAATCGAGTGGGAGTAGTCATGATGAACAATGGTAAATTTTTGATCGAGAAGTTCGATGGATCGGATTATGGGTTTTGGGGAATGCAGAATCAAGGATTACTTCTATGACCGCGATTTGTCGAGTCCTCTAAAAGATAAATTGGCGGATATGAAAAATTTAAGTTAGATAGGACGACGTTGAGCGTTGTTCATTTGACTCTATCACGAATTGTGTGGCGTTTTATGCTGCGAAAGAGAGGGTTTTTTTTTTTTTTACAAAAATGTTCCTTTATCGCGGCTTTGTCCTTATTTAGTCATTTATCGTGATTTTTCATCCAATTTTGGTCCTCCGCCATTTTTTTTTATTTCTTTTTGTCCCATGAACTATGTTTATTAACAAAAAACCCCACATATATTATTTTTCAGTAAAGCCCTCATTTGTTATATATTCACATAAAATTTCATAGTCACTTAAGAAAAGCTAAAACATATATAATAAACTTAAATACATAAATACTAAATATTAAGTTTAAATAATATTCCTTTACTAACTAATTAATAATTTTCCTTCAATTACAAAATATAAGCTCAGAAAAGTTTCGTTGTATATTTTTCATTTTTCAGATACTTATAATATTATTTTTAAACTCTGAACAAACTTAAAATGGAGATTAATATAATATATTTCTCAATTCAAAAATATTATTAGTTTTTTATTCTATATTTTAGTTTTTTTCTCCTTTTTTTTAATAATTTTATCTTGCGATATTTAATAAACTTAGACCGATTGAGTGATGTAGAATCAATATTTTTTTAAAATATAAATAAATTTTTCATATGATATAAATAAGAAAAATTAATAAAAAAAATTAAAACTACCAATTTTGTTTTTAGATATTTTTTAGAAAAGGGAAAAAAACAATAAAAAGTCAACATTACCAAGAAAAAAAACAAAAGGAAAGTAAAAAAAGTCAAAAATAATTAAAGAAAAATTAAAACTATTTTTATAATATAATTCTTGAGTATTTTTGTTATTTATATTATATCTAAGACTTATTTATATTCCACATCACTCAATTCATCTAGGTTTACTAAATTTCTCACGATAAAATTATTAAAGAATATAAAAAAACTTAAATATGTAATAAAAAATTAAAAATGATTTTTAATTGAGAAATATATTATATTAATCTCCATTTTAAGTTTGTTAAGAGTTTAAAAATAAAATTACATATATACAATTAAATGTTTTTGAGCTTATATTTTAGAATTAAGGGAAAGTTATTTAATTACTTAATAAAGGTTTTTTTATTTAATATTTAGTATTCGTGTATTTAAGTTTAATACATTATTTTTAGTTTTTTTATGTGAATATATAGTTTTATGTGAATATAAAACAAATGGGGGCTTTTTCCTAAGTAAAAATAAATATATGTGGGGTTCTTGGTTAATAAATATAGTTTAGGGGGCAGAAATAAATTAAAAAAAGAGCGGAGGACCAAATTAGGATGAAAAACCATGATAAATGACTAAATATGGACAAAACTGCAATAAATGACTATTTTCGTAATGATGCCACGATAAAGGACAATTTTTAAAAAAAAAAACCTGAAAGAGACAACCACGAAGGGGGTGCTGAAGGTGTTGGCTGACATGTTCGAGAAGCCATCTACATCAAACAAGCTTCATCTGATGCGGTGCTTGTTCCATGTGAAGATGTTAGAAAATTTGCGAGTCTCTCATCTTCTGAATGAGTTCAATGTGATTACATCTCAATTGAGCTCGATGGATATTGATTTTGATGATTATGTAAGAGCCCTAATCATGTTGTTTTCCTTATCTGAGAGTTGAGTGGCACAGTAACTGTTGTAAGTGCATATGCGGGAAAGGTGAAGGTTTTAATGAAGTTAGAGATTTGATTATCAGTGAGGAGACTCGCTAAAGAGAATCAAGTATCTCGAGTAACAGTTTTGGATCCATATTGAGCACAGAGACAAAGGCAGATCAAAATCAATGACGGCTAAGAATTCCATAAAGTTTTAGAATACTGGAAAGTTTGGTCATTAAAGGGAGCATTTTAAAGCATCGAAGAAGAAAGCAGATGTTGTCAACTCAGTGAACGTAGCTTTTGAGGAGATTGGAGATGCACTAATATTGAGTGTATGCAGTCCATTGGAGTCTTGGGTTTGGATTCTGGAGCATCGTATCATTCTTGCCCTGACCATGATATACTGGTGAATTATATGTCTGGTGATTTTGGTGAGATTCGTCCTGCTACTGATTAGTCTTTGAAGATTGTAGGGAAATGAGATGTTAGGATACGCACGATGAATGGATATGTAGGTTTCCTGCATGGAGTAATGCATCTTCTAGGTTTGACCAAAAACCTTATTTATGTGGCGCATCTAAGATGATGAGGGTTATCATTTATCCTTTGGCTCGAGTGTTTGAGAGATAACTAGAAGAGGCGTGTTCTATAGGTTTTTTGCGTGGAGTAAGACACAAACCAAGATTGAAGAGAAACCTTAGTTCTATGGGGCAGCTCGATGATGAGGGTTATCATTTATCCTTTGTTTTGGGTGTTTTAGAGATATCGTGAAGAGGCGTGGTTTGTGCTCGAGGGTTCAAGGAGAGAACTTTGTACTTGACCATTGTTACCCAATATGTGATCGATCTTGGCAATGTGAAAGTTTAATCGTGGTAGTGAAAGTGATAGAATTTTATGGCGATGTGAACATTGTCACCTGAGCAATGACTCAAGCCAGTGGGAGTTTGAAGATTTGTTGATGATGAGCATTTATTTAGCGTGATTTTAGTATCCATTTCCTTAGGCTTTTGTGTAATTCTTATTGCATATTTATTGATTTTAATATTCTTTCATGTTTTTCTAGAATTTTATCGAGTCAAGACAAAACGAAGCAAAAAGAGGCCAAATTGGATGTTTCTAGAGACAAACGAGTCGAGACACTATTTTGCAACTCTTAGACGCTATAGAAGCAAGAGGAGAACATCAATAAACCGCATGCAGAAACAATGAGGGGCGCGATGGCACAAACATCGGGCATGTAGCGCGTGATTAGGATGCGATGTGTCGTGATCGCTCCTGACAAGGATTGAATGGTCATTTTGTCTAGTTAGTTAAGTTTCTCATGTAATTAGGGCATCATGATTCTCCTATCAATAAAGAGGACGGCCAACAGAGAAAAAATGAGCCAAAGAGACCATTATACATGAGTCTACATAAACCCTATGAGATTGTCTTCAGACAGAAAACACCATCAAAACCTTGTACTAGTTTAGTTGAGTCATTGTTTGAGAAAATATAGTTCATAGAAGAGAAGATAACACAATGAGTCAAGAAAATAGTCTAGCAACGAAGTTCCACCAGATCCGAGAAGCTTTTCTTATTCCATTTACATTGTTTATGTTATTTGTTTCTTTATTGATTGTTTAACTCATGACTATGAGGAGTTAACCTACTCGTTCTTTAGAGTATGGGAGTAACTTTGATTTATGAATAGGTTTATTTGTTTTGCTTGATGTGTGTTTGATGATCTTACATGTCAAGATTGAATAGTTACTTATGCTTTGTAATTTGACTTACTGCTAATACAACTGGTGCACAACCTCTAGATCACACTAGATCAATCTTAATATACGTCTTGTTAACAAGTTTTGATAAGCTAATTGGGTTGCAGATTTGATATCTCTTGTAAACAAACTGACAACTATGTCGATCCGTTAACGCAGTTGGTTATTACGACTCATAGATTTATGGTTGGGATAACTCCTACCATAGGTCACGGATTCACTAGACATGCAAACATCAAATTATCGTCAAACACTGTAAATAAATACAGGTAGTTTGTCTATGAACTACTATAGTTAAGTCATTGTGAAATCCAACCTCTAAAAAATCTTTCCAATTATTGTTACAACCACAAGCAATCAAACAATCATTCAATTTAATCTTCAGTTCAGTTTAGTTAGTTTACTTGGTATTTACTTTTTTCAATAGTTTAATAGTTTAATTGTTTAATTGTTTCTTGTATTCAAACCATAATCCCGATTTTATTGTTTTCCTACATTATAAATAGATTTTCATTGCATTCTGGATTAGTCACTCTTTACATCCATAACATTAATAAGCATTCACCACATCCTGCAAACACAAGAGAAAAGATCGTGACAATCGTTAGTGTCTTGCATTTAAATGGTTCATGCATTAATCCACCACTCCCTTGGGATACGATACTTGGTTCATAACTATATTTACCATTTTAATGTTACTTGATTCTTGCACTGGCGATACGAGGGACTTAGGTCTAACATTTGATTGTTAACTGATATTCTTTGAGAGTTACATTAAGGTTATATCCAATAATCATTTCAATCAAGATTTTAGAGCCGTTGGCGAGGGGTAACTTATTGTTTTGTGTGAATCATCAAGCTAATCTGCACAGTTACTAACGTACCTTCTTGATTTTACAAGTTATGGCAATTAGTCGAGTTAGAGTGGCACCTAATTTACCATCTTGGCTAAATAAGATGACTTTTGGAGGAGGAGGAAAGTGCAATGAAAAGAAAGATATTGATCATCCTGCACAAGAAGAGAAACAACAACTCATCAATGAAAATGAAGAGGATCCATCTCTTCCAATACATGCCGACTAACTTTTGGGTCGAATTTGATTGATTTAGACCATCCACTGCAAAGGTAGGGAAGTCAGTGTTCCAACACAACAGATAAAACCAATTTCTGACCTCTAGAGTAGAAGATATAGCCAAAATAGTGAAGCCGCGCAGAGCAGGATGAAGCGGCCATTCTTTCGCAAGGGTACCATCACTGATTTTCTTGATTTTTGCACCATTTATTCAAACTCTTTAAAATACATTAATTGGGTGTACTTTATTAGTGTGTCAGGTATTCAATAATTATTAGGGGTTAAAGGGAAGAATTGCCAAGGTAATCAGTATATTTAAGTACGTTTTACAACGAGGAGAGCCCAAATGAAGCTATTGCTTCCAATCCATGCCTACTAACTTTCGGGTCAAATCTGATTGATTTTGACCCTCCACTACAAAGATAGGGAAGTCAGTGTTCTAACGCAACAGATGGAATCTATTTTTGACCTCTAGAGTAAAAGATATAGCCATAATAGTGAAAATCATGTCAGTTAGCAGTATTCACAAAGGGAGCCAAACCCATATCAATTTTTTTGTGAGTCCGTTAGAAAGAGAGTGGATGTTTATAATAATGCAAAACAAATCTCGTGGTGAACCTTATGAAGATCCTCTCTACCACATAGAAGAATTCAAAGAAATATACCACAACCTCAGGATCACCGACGAGCACATGATCTGTGAGATCTTTCCATATTCCATAATAGGGAAGGAAAATAAGTGGTACCTCACTCACATCAAAATCAGCACACATGGAGTAAAGTAGTGAAGAAGTTTACACACGCATTCCATGAGAAGCCCTTGGTCAAGACACCAAAGGAACAACTTTTCAATTTTTGCTAGAAGCATGGAGTAATATTGAGCGAAGCATGTGACATGGAACGTATCGAGAAGGATATGACCAAATATTGGGAGAGGCACAAGTACTAGATAATGTCACCCCCATTGGCTTACTAATGAGCAATATGATGATAATTTCTATTTTGGTCTTAGCACAATGAATCAATACATTTTGGATGAGCTAAGTCAAAATTCACCATATCAAAGCTCTTTTGTCGATAATCCATGTTATGATGCTATGCAGTTACTGAAGGAAATACAAGAGAAGTCGTGTAACAAGAGGTTCATCATTAAAAAAAGAAATGCCTATTGGAGAAGCAAGGAAGAGGAGGTGAAGAAAGAAGAAAATGAGGAAGAAGACAAAGGTGAAAAAGGTGCACCCAAGGACCCCTAATTCTTCACCAAAATTGTCGAGCTAACCGACAATAAACTATGCATTGTGTGAGAGGCAACCCACAATAATAAGTTTTATTTCGAGTCTTCAATTTACTTCAATTTTTAGTTATTTTGTTTCGAGCCATGTAGCATAAAATTTTGAATTTATCTTTGAGCTAACCATTGAGATTTGAAACGAGAAGAAAGTGAAAGAAAGAAAGGTAGACAGACGAACATGACATAAGCAAGTGGGCAATTAACAAAAGTAAGGATAGCATAGGATAGCACGGATCAGAACATGTAGAGTAGATTTTTCTAGTATCAGGTGCAACCATGCACCACCCTTGTTCATATTGCGCCTCAAACGTGTGATCAGGATCGCGTTCTGATTCTGTAGTACCATAGTTCCAGAGAGCATCGCATTTCGTATCCCGTCAAATTTTGATCGCGCCACACACGCGATGTCCACGTCACGCCTAGCTAGTTTCTTGCACAACACGTGCAATATGAGACATGCAGAATTTAGAATGTACAAGATTTACCTGAGCAATGTCTATCTTTACCTACCATACCTATACTTTTCTTATGATTAAATTCCATTGATATATGAATTATTTCCATATATTGTGATTATAATTATTATGGAGAGTTGTGCAACTTATATAAAATTTCCAAAATTCTTTAAGAACTCTTTTATATATAACCCGAGTCACTTTTATAATTCTAGTTTTAAATTATCAACTAATTCTATTTTTTTCCAGTTTTAAATTATCAACTAATTAATAAATCAAAATAAAAAAAAATCAAGCTTAAAAATTTAGTAATTAAGTTTGTTGAAAAGTTTTATTTTCTAAAAATATAATTTCATTTGAAGACACATTTTCTTCAAGAAAATTGATAATATTTACTATTAAACTTGTAAACAAAAAGAATTTACTTTATATTTAGATGAGTTAAAGTTTATTAATTTTTTATTTTTTGAATATTATTGAAGTAACAGAAAAAATAAAAATTGGAAAATATATAATAAAATAAAATTTAGGGTGTATGAATTAATTATACATATTGCACTACATCCCCTAATATGTAAAATGATAAAATTACCCCCTCTATTGATGTCATCGTGATGTCACGAAGCTAAAAAGTGACGTTTTATTACCGAGATAGGTCGGAATGAAAGTTTGGACTGTAAAGTGTGAAGAAAGTGAAAGTTTAGACAGTCGGGTGTCAAAAGTGTAAGTTTGGATAGGTAACTTTCAAACGAGAAAAAGTTTGGATACGTAACTAAAATCTTCCCTTTTCTATTCATCTCTTCTCTTGAAAAAAAAGTTTATTTTTCTTTATTTCTTTATAGAAGAACATGGCATCTGGACATTACTTTACAATGGATCCAAAGACTGTGAAACCGACTACAATGGAGAAACTTAGCATGGCACAACCAAGTTACGATCTGATAAAATTTAAATCAAGAAGGTGCCATGAGAAGTACATCTAGTTTTTGAACAATGATTTTGTGGACAAACAAGATTTCGCGATCCCGGGGGTTAGCGTGAAGAAAATCAACTTGGAGCAAGTTGCATTAAAATCGAGGATCGTTAATGACAACTTAGTACCTGGGTTTTATGCCCACTATTATCGTAGGGAATCATCAACCATCATCCGACTTCAAGAGGTCCATTTAACTACACAAAGAATCAACGAACACTACTATCTAAAGAAGAAATCCATGGAGATGTGGGGTGCCTACCGTAATATGTCCAAAGAGGTCGCATCATAACAACTCACCACAAGTAAGATAGTGTTGCAATTCAACCAACAGGGCATGCGTGAAGCTGATTATGGATTACTTAAAGCTTGTTACAAAAAGCTTTATTTGTTCGTAAGTACACAAATTCTACCACATGTGAAAAGAGAAAAAATTTCACGGGGACAAGAAAAAATTAAGATGTGCATTAAACAAAGGGAGATACTCCTAACATTGGGGAAATCATATTTAAGGCTATTGGAGATCACACTGTTGATGGTCAACCACACGATGTATGTTGGAGCACTTATCGCTGCATTTTGTATCAAAGAAGGATGTCCATAACTTAATACAGACATTCATCACATTGCGAGGTAAGTGATCGAAACGATGTTCCACACAAACGGGTCATCAACAATTGAGTTAATTGAAGAAATCTTGTCACCAACACACAAGAAACAGAAGACGCTTCATGAGCAAATACAAGAGGTGAAAGATCATTTGGAGCAAGAGTGATGCAGTCGAGAAAGCGTTGGAGTTTATGGTGAAACGGGATCATCCCAATATGAGAGGCTGATTTTGGCTCGGTCCATTTTTTACGTGCGACTAGTCAAATTTTATCCGAAACGGGCCAACGAACCATAGTAATCATCTAAAGATCATTGAGGGAGCGGATTTTAGCCAAATTCCTTCGTTTAGGCCTCGAAAAGGCCGTTTTTTGCCGTTTTTAGTAATTTTCGTTTCAGTTATATCTTTATTTCTAGAACTCGGAATTGCATTCCGCTTATTGGAGCGTGTTCCTTATGAGTAGCACTTTTAGTTTATGCTTTTATTTCGATTTTTTCCTTTTTTGAAAAAAAAAACGTTATTTCCGATTTTTAGTTATGCTTTTAGGGTATATATTCTATGTAAACCCTAGGAAGATATTCAGTTGATTATTGAATAAAGTTTTGAGAGTTTCTCTCTTTTTACATCAATGTCTTGGTATTCTTCGTGAATCAACAAGCTTTTGATATTTCCTGTGTCGTTCCTATCTTTCCTATAAGCTTCCGCTACGTCAAAGAGAATGTTGAGTTACTGCATCATTTGAAAGAAATCAAAAAGCGATTCCAGAATAACAGCACTCGCCATTGAAGGGATTGAAGCAAATCGAAGAGAGCGTGACGAATGAAGAAGGCAGTAGCACCACCAGTCCAACGAGTGTCCTATGAACTCGATCAGGGGAGTCTTCTCATTATGCTTTAATTTTTTCTATTTTATGTAATGAGGACATCGAATAATTTTATGTATGGGGGTGGGAGCTACGCTTTTTGTTGTACTTATGTGTTATATATTTATCTTATAGTATGTTTTAGAGTCTAGTATTTTTTTTTTTGGATTGAGTCATTAGAATGAGATTTTAAGTATTAAAGGATGAATAAGTTAGGATCAATGATTATATATGCATAATATAGTACAAACTTTAGATGAAAGAATACGTGAATACCTTTGGTACATCTTGTTTAATATTGTCAAAATCATGTTTTACTTTCATATACACCTTTTAATCTGTTGTTGTGTATAGTTGTGAAAAGAATGTTGTTCATTTGTGAGAAAATAGAATTGAAACATGCGGTTGTTACACTTGAACACATTGCTTGAATATTACTAGAGATAATGGGAGATTTTAATGTGTTGAGGAAATGAAATAGACCATTTTTTCTACAAATTTGAGTTTTAGCCTTTCAAGCTAAGTACCCTTTTATGATAAATGAATATCCACTGAACCCTGCCGAAGTCTTCTCTTTAAGCCTTTGTCTATGAAGCCTATTTACCTAGTCTGAGCCGAAAGAAAAACTTATACTCTACCCATTTCTAGAGATTGATGTAGTGGATCGAAAAAGTAATAAGGTAGGAGTTCAAAACAAAAGCATGAGCTAAAAAGAAAATATGAAAAAGAAAAGGAGGATGAACATAAGAGAGAGCACAAATAACTCGCTACAAAAACTTTAAGCTTGGGGGTATCTCTCAAAAAAACATGGAGTGTGGGATGGTTTGATTGTTGCCCAGATAAAAATGCAAATGAAAAGATGCCAAAAATAGTCTAAAATGTATGGTCAATGAAGAAGGCAAAAACAAGGTAGGAAAAAGATTAAATAAGTGGTTTACGACATACATCGCTAGAATTCATATATGACTTTTTCCATTATAGCCCACTCCCGAGCCTAACATTACAAGTTAACAAAGTCTTAAATGATCCTCAACATATGAAATCTACTTGAATCAATGGTGATATGAGAGTGAAGAGTGAAAAGTGGAGTGATTATATGTTAAATCTATGATCTTGTAAGTTCGCAACATGAAAATAATTCTTATGCATAAACTATAGTATCACACACTATTAGAACACATGAATTTCACTTGACAATGACTTTATTAAATTTGTTTTGCTCGTGTTCATTGTTCTGACCATAGGTTGCATTCTTAGAATTCTCACTTATAAGTGTTGACATGCTGATGATTAAATTTTAATTTAGATTGAGTTAAGCTAGTGAGTTTTCTTGAGGACAAGCAAAGGTTTAAGTTTGGGGGTATTTAATGAGCGTTTATTTAGCGTGATTTTAGTATATGCTTCCTTAGGATTTTGTATAATTCTTATTGTATATTTATTTGTTTTAGCATAGTTTCATGTTTTTCTAGGATTTTATCCAGTTAAGACTAAAAAAAGTTAAAAGAGGCCAAATTGGATGTTTTTGGAGAAAAAGAAGACGACACTACTTTGGGACTTTTAGACGCTATGGAAGTGCTCTAGCACTACAAATACCGAATGTAGCGTGAGCAAGAGGAGAACATCCGAACACGACATGCAGAAATAGATAGTGGCACGATGGCACAATGATCGGGCATCTGGCGTGCGATGTGGCGTGATTGTGACTGCCAAAGAGTGAACGTTCATTATGTCTAATTAGGTTACGACTGCTCACAATATTATGACATTAAGACTCTATAATAAATAAAGGGGATAGCCAGCACAGAAAAAATAAGCCAAAGAGACCAACTTACAAGAGTCTACAAAAATCCTGTGAGATTATTGTCTTTAGAGAAAAAGTACCATCAAAGTCTTTTTCTAGTCTGCTTGAGTCATTGTTTGAGAGAAAATACTTCGTAGAGGAGAAGATAGCACATGGAAGTCAAGATGATAGGCAAACAACGAAGCTCCACAGGATTCGAGAAGCTAATCTTATTCCCTTTACTTCCTTTATGTTATTTGTTTCTTTAATGATTTTTGAACTCATGACTGTGAGGAGCTAACATACTCAATGTTTAGAGTAGGGGAGTATCTCTAATTAATAAATATGTGTATTTGCTTTGACTGATCTGTGTTTGATGATCTTACATGTCTATATTGAATAGTTACTTATGTTGTGTAACTTATCTTACTTTTGTCGTGAATAAGGGAAGCACTCAATTGAGGGACGCATAGAGTGTGTGTGTGTGTATATATATATATATATATATATATATATATATATATATTTGTGTGTGATTTGTGACTTTGGTGTGCTAAAGGAAATGATGCGCAATCCCTAGATCACACTAGATCATTGTTAATTATGTAAGTTTTGTTAATATGACTCAAATGAGTTAATTGGGTTGCAGATTTAATATCTCTTTTAAAATAATTGAGAATTATGTCGATTCGTTACTTGGTAGGTTATTAGAGACTCATTGATTTATGGTTGAGACATGAAAAAAATCAAATTATCATCAAGCAATATAGTTTGTCTATGAACTACTATTGTTAAGGATTGTGAAATCCGACCTCTAAAATTTCTTTCCAATTATTGTTTACAACCACAACCAATCAAGCAATTCACTCTTTAGTTTAATTTAGTTATACTTGCTATTTACTTGCTTTCAGTAGTTTGATAATTTAATTGTTTCTTGTATTCAAACCATAATATTGATTGTACTGTTTTCCTACTCATAAATATTTTTTCACTGGATTCTAGATTAGTCATTCTTTATATCCATAACATTCATAAGCAATCACCACATCCTTCAAACACGTGACAACCATTTGTCTTACAATTAAGTGATTCATACATTAATTCACTGCTTCCTTGGGATACAATACTTGGTTTGTAATTATACTTACAATTTTATTATTACTTGATTTGTAAACTTGCGATACAAGGGACGTAGGTGTGACATTTGATTGTTAACTGATATTCTTTGAGAGTTACATCGAGGTTATATCCAATAATCATTCCGATCAGCAGACTAAGGTTGTTTCCTTAGTGAGAGTGAGAGAACATTGTGAGTGATAGTTTTTGATTCGTGATAGACATTTGTTGCATCTTAATTTGTAATCGATCATTATCATAGTGATAGTCTTGGCTTGGATCGCCCTAGAGGTAAACATAGTTGAACTGTGTAAACAAATTGTGTCTTGTGTTTTTTATTTTTTATCGCTTTTCGTGTGCTGTAAAATTATATGTTCATGGGTTTGTTGTTGTTATTTGTTGTTCGTATTTTTTGCTGCACAACAAGTGTACCACGTCAACATTTTCGTAGACATTCTTAGGTCAATTGTTGGACTAAGTGTGAAATTGTCGGATCGTGGATTGACACAACAACTTTGAGAGTTAAGTTGGCATTGCCTTAACTCTATTGTGATCTTCTCGATTAAAGTAATATGCATCGGAATTAAAAACAAGAAGATATAAATTTTAAGAAGTTTTCAATATTATTAAAAACTTTTGAGCCTTAAGTGAAATAACCAATAAAGGTTTTAACAAAATGTTCCTCACAACAATTCACACAGGCTCTTTGTTGATCGGACTCAACGAAGCAGATAAGTACGAACTACTTAACTTCTATTAACTAGACTTAAATAGTTGATACAAAAACTTCGCAAAAGCAAGACGAAGACAATACAACGTATGATTAATCTCTTGAATTGTTTTGAACTATTTTCTTGTAATCATTTTGATGAACTTCACACGTTTTTATAGATTTCTTGAAACTTGCACTCCAAGGTGGGTTGTTCACAGTTTTGGTAACTCGTGTTGTTTCCTTGTTGAATTGGACTTCCTTGTAAACTCGGTCTCTTTCTTGAATAGGTGTTTCCTTTATTATAGATCTAATAAGGTAACACATCTTCTTCAAATCGGAGTAAGCCTGGAAAGAATCCAAGTTGCAGTGGAACTCCAATTTGTTTCCTTCTTTGCAAACCGTGTTGAGTTGACTACTCAACTTAACTTGAATTATGGAAACCTCAAGTAAGGAATCTTCTATAGATCTTCCTTATGATTAAGATACCTTCCTGGACATAAACATAAAACTGTGGAACTTGATTAATAAGTGAATAATAGCAAAACTTAAACTTGGCAGTTAAATAACAGTTTTCGCGCAGTTCTCTGGTTTCAATGTTATCCTCAATGTTGTCCCAACATCGCATAACATTTATTCCAGAATACCTTGCACTTTCAATCTCCCCCTTTTTGCCTTTCTTCACAAAACCAATACATGTTCCAATTAAGTCTTATATCCATAAGGTTAGAATCAACAAGAAACAAATTAAAAACTACTAAACTGCTCCCCCTCAATGCAAACTAGCATATTCAAAGTTAAAATAACAAAGACAAGTATTAAGGTCATCACTACATCAAAACTGTTCAGACTCCAACATTCATCAATGTTGCCTCAACATTCAAACAAATGAGTTTCCTGCATAAAAGGTTAAACAGAAAAAAAGTTCAAAATTTGCTTTCATAAGCAACATCAGTCAGAGCAGTTCAAACAATAGTCATACTTAGAGTTACAGACCATAACTAGATAATAAGGACATGTCCCTTGATCAAATCAAACCAAATAGAGATAATGTACCAGCAACACAAACATAACAGCAGTTTTTAAGAAACAAAACATAAACTAGAAAACCAAATTAAAAAATTGGAACTGCTCTCCGCCTTTTGAGAAGAAGGAAGTTTCTCCAAATTTTTCACCAAGCCTTCTAGCTCTTTGAGATGCTCCTTCTTATCCTCAATCTCCCTCTGAGTGTCAGCAATGTGCCCCCTGAACCAATTCAGCAGATGATCCACAAAAGTTGAGGTTATGATCATGCAATCTTCCTCTTTGGACATAGGCACTGAAGTTCTAGCAAACTCCTTAGCCTTTCTTCTTTTCTGTTCTTGGTCTTACCACTCCTTTTGGGTACCAAGGAAGATCTCTCACTCTTGAACCAGACAAGTAGCTTGGTAGAATTGTAAGTTCAGCCTCATTCTTCCTCCATCCCACAGTGGCAATTGTCTTCAATCCTTGCTTCATAAGAATTTTGCAGATGAGTGAGGGAAAAGGTAGCATGCAATTCTTCCTTCCAGCAACTTCAGACATTGACTTCAAAATCCTCTCCCCCATATTCACAGCTATCCCATTCTTGATCTTGTACACTAAGATTGTTGATTCCTAAGTCAGTACAGTAACATTCTTGCTTGGCAGCCAGTTGAAGCATGCAATCTTATGCAAGACAGCACTAAGGGAAGTGAGCTTTGTAGTTGGCAGAGCATCTTTCCAGACTTTGACCAACC
Source organism: Linaria vulgaris (assembly GCA_948329865.1). Taxonomy (NCBI): domain Eukaryota; kingdom Viridiplantae; phylum Streptophyta; class Magnoliopsida; order Lamiales; family Plantaginaceae; genus Linaria; species Linaria vulgaris. The sequence goes on along the minus strand of OX415253.1, from coordinate 18,645,474 downwards.
CTCTTGTCAAATCTTCAATCACATCATTATAGTATGGGTCCTCATATTCTTCAACAGGTGGGAATCCACAGATCTTGTTGATGGTGTAGGGTTCAATATTGAAGACTCTCCCCCTCACCCAGGCTTTTCCATATTTTGGAGATCTGTAATCCCTTATCCACTTGGAGAGATTCAGGTAGAATTCCATAACAATCTCATGAGCATAATCATTCAACTCCGTCATAGATTGATGAATCCCTCTTGCTTCAAGCAAGTCCATCACTTTGTGTTCTTTGAAACTGGCCATCTCTACAGCTCTTTCAAGGTGAATTTCCCTTCTCTTGAAAGAATCCCACTTCTTCTCCAAATCTTTGGTAAGATAATAGAGGCAAAAGTAGTCCTCCTCATCTTCAGGGTAGATAACATACAGTCCATCAGAGTATTCCTCTATCCCTAATGTTGCCTTAACATCAGCAGCAACATCATGCTCTTCTTCATCTGTCTTCTTCTCTTCTTTCTCCTCCTCTTACACTTCATCCTCAACATCCACAACCTCAATTTCCTCTTCCATACCCTTCCTCTTTCTCTCAGCAGCAGCAGCAGCAGCAGATTTTCGATCTTCTTCGGCCTTTTTCTCAGCTTCAGCAGCCCTCTTCCTAGCTAACCTCTCAATTTGCCTTTTTCTAGCCTCAGCACGTTTCTTGGTAGTTTCAAACATAGTTCGGCCACCAATCAACTTCTCACCAGTACCCTTGCTCTTCTTCTTTTGAGCCCTAACCCACTTCCTCACCAATTTATCCACAGATTCACCAACCTTCCCCTCAACATATACATCAACATTAATCTCAGGGTTAGGTTCAGCCATATTTACCTCAATTTCAGGCTCATTGATGATTGGAGTGGTTGACTCAGCAGTTGGCTCAACATTAGAAGTCGATTCTCCCTGCTTGGATTTCTTTCCTCGCCGTACGTAGGGGATCGCCTTTCTTTTAGCAGCAACTTGAGCATCCACAGATTTTGCAGCATCACCTCGAGTGTGAGAACGAGTGCGCGCAATTGTAGGTTCACTGCTTAGAGCAACATTTGCAAGAGTAAGCATAGGAGACTTGCTCGCCATTGTTAGTGAGACAGATTTGCAGAGAAAAATTGAGAGAATTTTGAGAATAGAGAGTAAAATTGCAGAAATTGTAAGCAAAAATATGAAGTTATAAGCACAATTAAGGAAATTAGGGTTTTGATTCCTAATATAATCGTGAGTAGTAGAGAGAGAGAGTGAATGTTAGTGGGTAGTTACTGATTCTTAACCAAGTAAAATCATCCCACTATGTTTTCCTGCGCACGCGCATCAATGTTTAAGTAACAGGTAACCAGAGCGGTTTTCAAAAAAATCTGAAAACTTATAAGTTCATATTTTCAATGTTGGCCTGCGACAATGCACAATGTTGGGATAACATTCAATAACATTCAAACCAGAAGGTGAAGGTACAGGCTTCACCAAGATAAATTCATGTGAGAGCTTGAGATACATCCTAAAATACATCTGAAACTTAACTAATATAGCAAGTGAGTACCTCAGACATAATGTGCAGATCTAAATCATGAGTAAGCAACATAGATAACAAGAAACACACATAGATAAGCAGTTATGAATTCAAAGAAAAATTCACTTTCACAGCATAGAAAGTCACAGAAAAGTGTGTCACCTGCAGTATGTCACCCAAAGTGTATGCCTCAACATATGAATTATACTCCCCCTAATCCTAAACCGACACAACTCAATAATAAGAAAGAAAACAATGCAGTTCTACATGAATACAACAATGTAATGTCAAATAGCATATGGTAATCACTTATGAAAAACTCCTCAAACCAGCACAGTTCACATCTCCTTAAAATCTTTATTATTTTCATAACTCAACTGAACCAAAAACTGAAGGTTGCTAAACACAAAGCAAATGTCACTACTGAATGAGGGTAGCCTGAACTCCACACACCCCAGTAACAATATTAACAGCAGCAAGTTAGGCAGGTACAAAGGTGTTGAATGTTGGCAATTCATTTATTATGCATCCCAACACCCCAATTCCTTATGCATACTTGTTTACCAACCTGAATTCAAGAGAATCACCAAGTGATCAGTGCTACTAACTGTAAGAAATCTAAACCTCAAACACCCTAGTAGAAAGGATCACTCTCATGTGTTCCTTAGCCAAACATAAACATGTAAATAAGCACAACTGAGCAACATTGAAGCTGTCAACATCATGTACCCCAGCTTCTCCACATGTCCTGTACACCTTTCATATTAATAAGACACAACTGAATATACACCAAAGCAGTGAACTTTGTGTACCCCAGCTTCTCCATATGTTAGGCTATCACAACCTCAGACAAACAGAGGAGTTTTATTACTTTTTCAAAAACAAAAATGTGAAACTGATAACTAGAAAGAGTGGTTAATCAAAGAGTTCAACCACACAAACCAAATATGACAAAACAAGGATTAAATGAGACTCACAAGAAAATAAATTCAACAAAGGAAAACAACAAAATACCTACTACATCACAACCAATATACCAATGCTAGACAGTGGTGTTATGTCAACACTGGTTTCCTCAACATTCTCACATATTGCACATGCCAAGATATTTCCTCAAGCTGAAGAATCTCTTACTATCTAAAGGTTTTGTAAACATATCAGCAAGCTGATTTGTTGTCTCAATATGTTCAATGTTGATCACTTTGTCCTCTACCATATCTCTCAGGAAATGATGCCTTATGTCTATATGCTTAGTTCTAGAATATTGGACAGGATTCCTAGAGATAGTGATGGCACTTAAATTGTCATAGAACATGAGAAGTGTATCACTATCTACCCCATAGTTCTAAAGCATGTGTTTGAGCCACACAAGTTGGATAACACAACTGCCAGCAGCTACATATTCTGATTCAGTTGTTGATAATGAAACACATTTCTGTTTCTTGCTATACCAGGAGACCAAATTATTCCCTAAATAAAAACAGCCCCCACTGGTGATTTTCTGTAATCCACATCACATGCCCAATCAGAGTCACTAAAACCAACCAAGTTAGTATTAGTGTCATAAGAATACCAAATGCCTAAAGGTGAAGTTCCAGAGATATATCTAAGAATCCTCTTCACGGCAATCAAGTGAGATTGCCTTGGCTCAGCTTGCTACCTAGCACAAACACATACTGAAAACATGATATCAGGTGTAGAGGCAGAGAGATATAGCAAACTACCAATCATGGATATGTACAATGTTGGGTCAACATTGCTGCCAGTGCCATCTTTTGTTATCTTCACTAAAGAGGACATAGGAGTTTTGCAAGGCTTTGACTCTTGTAGCTCAAATCTCTTCACTAGATTTCTTGCATACTTCTCCTGGTTCAGGAAGATACCATTCTCCAGCTACTTTACTTGTAATCCCAGGAAGTAGTTAAGCTCCCCAATCATGCTCATCTCAAATGTTCATGTCATAGACTCAACATACTTGTCTAAAGTAGACTTATTAGTAGAGCCAAATACTATATCATCTACATAAATTTGAGCAATACATATATCAAAGCTTTTTCTAAGGAACAATGTTCTGTCTCCATCTCCTCTATTGAAACCTAGGCCTAACAGAAAATCAGTTAGCCTCTCATACCAAGCTCTATGAGCCTGTTTTGAGCCATATAAAGCCTTCTCAAGTTTGTACATATGGTCAGGATGTTTAGGCTCAGCAAAGCCTTTAGGTTGTTCTACATAAACCTCTTTGTCAATTAAACCATTGAGAAAGGCACCCTTAACATCCATTTGTCAATTTAATCTTAAGACAACACGCAATAGCAAGAAGTAATCTAATTGATTCTATCCTAGCTATTGGAGCAAAAGTCTCATCAAAATCTATACCTTCTACCTGAGTATAACCTTGTGCAACCAACCTAGCTTTGTTCCTCATAATTACACCATTCTCATCAGTTTTATTTTTGAAAATCCATTTTGTACCTATTACATTCACATGTGAAGGCCTAGGCACTAGATTCCAACCTCTATGTTTGGTGAATTATAAGAGTTCCTCTTGCATGGCATTAATCCAGTAACTATCCTTAAGAGCTTCATTTACATTCTTAGGTTAAATGGAGGAAACAAAACAAGATGCATTTTCAACAGTACATGAAGAAGACATACAAACACGCAACTTAACCATATTCTTGTAATTAACCCTTTATTTGTTGCATGTTCTAACCCTTTCAGTAATTTGTCCAATTACTTGAGTGGTTGGATGATCTCTTTGTCTCCTAGTAGGAGGATCTCTTCTGGATTCAGGAGTTATTTCATCTTCAGAATCTGACAGCACAGATGTTGGCCTAACATTGGGGGTTTCTGGTGTTAAGTCAACATTTCTTCCAGTTTCCAGTTCATCATCTCCAGCTTATGTGTTCATTGTTGGGTCCAATGTTGGAGCAACATCTGAAACAGTGACTTCTTCAGTACCTGCTGAAACAGTTAAATCATCAAAAATGACATTCACTGATTCTTGTACAGTATGCAATCTTGGGTTATAGACCCTGAAAGCAGCACTATTAGGAGAATATCCAACAAATATACACTTTCACTTTTGGGATCAAATTTGCTCAAATAATCTCTATCTTTTAGCAAATAGCAGTTAATACCAAACTCATGAAAGTGTGCTACTGTTGGTTTTAAACCATTCAAGATTTCATAAGGTGTCATAGTAGTACAAGGTCTAACATAAACTCTATTACTAATATGACATGCAGTATTCAAAGCTTCAGCTCAGAGTTTCTTAGATAAGTTTCTAGAAATCAACATTACTCTAGCCATCTCTTGAAGTGTTCTATTCTTCCTCTCAGCAATCTCATTTTGCTGATGTGTCTTAGGTGCAGAGAACTCATGGAAAATGCCTTTAGTTTCAAAAAAATTTGCAAAGCTTACATTTTCAAACTCGTTTCCATGGTCAGACCTAATTCTTCCTACAGAAGTGCCATATGGATTTTTGATACTAGCATGCAAAGTCTTGAATGTGTTGAATGCTTCTGATTTTTCTTTCAAAAACATTATCCATGTATATCTTGAAAAATCATAAACAATAACAAAAGCATACTTTTTACCATTCAGGCTGCTAACCTTAATAAGACCCATGAGATCCAAATGTAGCAATTGAAAACACTTATTGGTTCTAAGGTCAGTACTCTGTACTGGGAGTGTTGTATGAACAGCTTTTGTTTGTTTACCGTTCAGGCAGTCTTCACAAACAATTTTACCTGGACTAGTCAACTTAGGCAGATCTCTTACAGCCTCTAACTTCTGCAGTTTCTCCAGATTTCTATAGTGCACGTGTCCTAGCTTCTTGTGCCACATGACAGATTCATCTACCTTGGCATGGTAGCATTCAACTTCATCTTGAGCAAGATAGCAGTTATCCTTTGATCTTGTACCTGTCATGACACGGGCATTGTCACTATTAAACACATCACATGAACTTTTATCAAAAGTAACTAGCAAGTTATCATCACACGGTTGACTTATGCTAATTAAATTCGCTTTCAATCCCTCATCCAACAACACATCCTTGAGTGGTGGAAATCCTTCAACATCCAGTACTCATTTTCCAATGAGTTTCCCTTTGGTGCCTCCTTCATAGGTAACTGTTCCAACAGTGAAAGGGATCACATCTTTCAGGTTGTCAATATTTTCAGTCATGTGCCTTGAACATCCACTGTCAAAATACCACTTACCTGCAAGGTTAGAGTAAACAGCAGAAAGACAACATTGCAAACAATCTTAACCTTAGGAGTTTTTATATTTTCAATCCAGGTTTTACTTTTATGTCCTTCATCTTTGTTACCTAATGTTGGGATAACATTCAGATCAGAGGTTCTCCTAACATTGGTACTGCTATTAATTACTGTTTTCTTCTCAATCACATTTTAATATTTTTTGCAATAAGGCTTAATCTGACCAGGTTGAAAACAATATTGACAGATAAAAGTAGGTTTTTTCACAGTGTTGAAAGGAATTTCACAACTCAAGCTATTACTTTCCTTGATAAAACCAGCTTTCAAATAGGTAGAATTAACATCTACAGAGGGAGGTTTCTCAACATAGCCCAAACCACTTTTACCTTGGTTTCCCATACTCAGTATCTCATCAAGCTTAGAAAAAGATGAGTTCCAGTTTGTAATGGTTTGTTTAGCTTTATTAAATTTTACCTTTACCTCCTTCAGTTCAGCCTCAGTTTTGTCAAGGTCTTTCTCATACAGTTTCAGCATCTCCTTTATGCATCCAATCTCTTCCTTCAGGCTTTTGTTGCTCTTGATGAGTTTGTGGTTCTTAAGCAGCAGTTTGTGGTAGATAGACTTCAAGTCTTCAATGATTTCCACCTAGGACATTTCACCTTCAAAGAAATATTCTTCATTTAGATCCACTGAGCCATGAAAACAATTAAATTTAGATTCATCATTGTTAGGCACAAGATTAGGTTCAATATTAGCATCATATTTATCCCAATTTGCAAAGAAGGTCTCTTGTTCTGATGTTGGATCCTGAATGTTAGGATAACATTGAGATCCAAGGCAGTTCAGGGAGTCTTCTGGTGTCCAGTCAATCTGAGTGAGTAGCGCAACAGTGTGAATCTCTTCTGATTGTTCTTCAGCTTCTCCAGAACTAAAGTCATCTTCATTGAAATCATCTACACAAACCCAATGAGAATTTCCTCTTTTTCTAAGAGTGTTAGCACATTCATTAGCCATATGACCATATTCTTTACATTCAAAATATTGAACATCTTTTAACTTATCACCTTCTAAAGGAGTAGATTTTGATGCCATGTACTTAATAAACTTAGGAGGTAATTTCTCATAACCAGGAGAACTTATTACTAAGATTCTTTTCTTTGCCTTTTCTTTTAAAGTTTAGCTTATTGAATTTCTTTGTAATTTTACCATAGTTTGAAGAAATTATATCACATTCATCATCACTTTCATTATCAAGACTTGATCCTCTTAAAGCAACAGCCCTATGTTTGCTAGGTTGTGAGGCAAGCTCCATCTCAAATTCTCTAAGAGTATTCATCAAGACTTGGAACTGTAGATTAGCAAGGTTCCTAGATTAACCCATTGCAATTTTCTTGAGAGCAAATTTAGATGACAGCGTTCTCATTGCTTTATAAACCATCTCTTGATTAGTCATAGCAAAACCTAGATTTTCACATTGGTTAGTAATATCAAGAATTTTCTCAAAATAACTATCAACACTCTCATCTTCTCCCATCTCAAGTTTTTCAAATTTCTGAAGCAGTTGTCTATGTTTAGAATCTTTAACAGCAGAATCTCCTTCACAATGTAATTCAAGTATATCCCAAGCATGTTTGTCTTTAGTACAATTGTGGATTAACTTGAACATGTGATGATTAACCCAACTAAAAATAGCATTAAGAGCATTTTCATTAGAGTTATAGAGACTTACCTCTGCTATTGTCCAGTCTGCTTCTGGTTTTGGTACTAGATCACCTTCACCATCTCTTGGTAATGCTGGAAGAGAGTATCCATTGATCACAGATTGCCAGGCTCGAATATCAATAGCTTTGATGTGACACCTCATCTTGATCTTCCAATATGCATAATTGGAGCCATCCAAAACTGGAATCATGTTGGCATTAGGATTGACACTGTCCATTGTGTTGTATCACCTCCAAACCACCAGTGTAGTCGGTGTTTGGCTCTGACGCCAATTGAAATTGTCAGATCGTGGATTGACAATGCAACATTGAAAGTTAAGTTGGCGTTGCCTTAACTCTATTGTGATCTTCTCGATTAAAAACAAGAACATATAAATTTTAAGAAGTTTTCAATACTATTAAAAACTTCGAGCCTTAGGCGAAATAACCAATAAAGGTTTTAACAAAATGTTCCTCACAACAATTCACTCACGCTCTTTGTTGATCGGATTCAACGAAGCAGACAAGTACGAACTACTTAACTTCTATGAACTAGACTTAAATAGTTGATACAAAAATTTTGCAAAAGCAAGACGAAGACAATACAACATATGATTAATCTCTTGGATTGTTTTGAACTATTGTCTTTTAATCATCTTGATGAACTTCACACTTTTTTATCGATTTCTTGAAACTTGCACTCCAATGTGTGTTGTTCACAGTTTTGGTAACTCTTGTTGTTTCCTTGTTGAATTGGACTTCCTTGTAAACTCGGTTTCTTTCTTGAATAGGTGTTTCCATTATTACAGATCTAATAAGGTAACACTTCTTCTTCAAATCGAAGTAATCCTGGAAAGAATCCAAGTTGCAGTGGAACTCCAATTTGTTTCCTTCTTTGCAAACCGTGTTGAGTTGACTATTCAACTTAACTTGAATTATAGAAACTTAAAGTAAAGAATCTTCCATTGCTCTTCCTTATGATTAAGATACCTTATTAAACATAAACATGAACAACTAAAACCGTGGAACTTGATTAATAAATGAATAAAGGCAAACCTTAAACTTGGCAGTTAAATAACAGTTTTCGCGCAGGTTCTCTGGTTTTAATGTTATCCTCAACGTTGTCCTAACATCGCATAACATTAATTCCATAATACCTTGCACTTTCAAAGTGTTAGATGACTAAGAAAACCATGTCAACTATAGTGAATAATGACGCGTGATGTGATTACCTCGTAGTCCAAATCACTCGACGTCCCGATCCATCGATGAATAATAGCATTGTTAGGACGATATAATGATCTATGAGTGAGACTAACTCCCTATGGGATTAATACTACAGCTATTTAGGCCTTTCCTGCGAGACGTACACCTTACGGGGTCGTCCAACCGAGCCTAAGGGACAAGAAAACACATACAACTTCTTAGCTAGTGTGACATCATCTAAGACCATACAACAGGTACTATTGAATAATTAACTATATCCAAATCGATTCTTTCTTCTCATAAAGATACGCATGCAGCTTACACTACGTTGATTTCACTCGCAAGCATGAAAAACTCGTATCCTTCCCTAAATTAGGTTTACTTTCTTATTAACTATTTATGTCTAACTTTGTTCCTCTCAGTGCAGATTTTCATCGAACTAAAAGCTCTTCTTGTATTGCCTATAAGGTGCGAGAGAGTTTGGTGAGACAGTAATCTCTAGACTAGCGAAAACATTATGCGCCAGCGGATTTACTTTAGCATGATGATTACATTATTTCTCATCTTTATATATTTTATTATGTATTCCTGGTCTTGGATAAGAAAGTTTGTCTTGATAAGCTTATAAACTGAAATAAAAAGTAGTTGATTGTATTACATATTAGTAACAAGACAATCACATAGAATATGACTTGTGTATTTATATGATGACTACACGATTAGAAACAGGCAATAAGTTCCAATAGGTGTTATAATTGATAAAAAGAACATAAGAAGTGCAAAAACAATCTCATGTATTTTATATAAATAAAGCTCGTTATAGGAAATCAAACGCACTTTATTCAAAATGTAAGAAATCATTGTCGCTCTTCTTGTCTAAGTCTCTGCATAAATTTGTGTTTCTTTTTTAAAAACTGTATATTCATAATGAGGAGAATATATAAAGTACAATTGTTAAAAAAAGAACATATTAGTAAGTAGAAGTATATAAAAAAAGGTAAGATATGTAAGACAAGAGCTACATAAATAATGTATATAATTCTTATGAGAAAAGAAAGAAATATGTGATTTTATAGTTGATTATGTAATATCGGTCGACACGTATTGAGGATAATTTGGGGATAAATATCAACTGAATGATTTTAAGAACACTGATCTAACTAGAGAGGGAGCAATATTCTATTATTATTTGAGGAGAGAGCTATAATTTGGGGATTTTCTTAGGGAGGGAGCTTTAGTTGAAAGAATGCAAAAAAAAAAGTATAAGAACTCTGAAACACTAGTCGGACATAGCCTACGAGAGTAAACGATTCCTGAGGCTTTAACTGAGAGGATGACTTTATTGTTAAGACTATGTCGTAGGGTGGTTCCTTTGAAAGGGTTTATGGATAGGTCCGCACAGTGGGACTCGGGTGTGTGTACTGACACAATCTTATCAGGGGAGCTGGTCCATTATGATGAGCTGATCGGGTGGAATCCGCAAAATGGATAAGTTCTCAAAAAGGATCCTTGTATGCTTACTTTGATGTTACCCCAGGGGTGTAATTGATTGTAACCCGGAGGGGTAGCCATATCGACGCTGACTGTTATGATTTGATCGGGTGTAGCCTATCGAGGTGTGACCTAATGCTTGCCTGTAAACATGGTTAGTGAGCGTGTTCCGAGGGACTCATTTTCATTCCTGGGACAACCCTTGCGTTATTCTTTGGCTCCCTCCAAAGAGAATTTATTATAATTTTGGGCATTGATGCGTATTTTCACGTGCTATTAATAATAAATTACGCACATTTGCGAGTATACGAGTCAAGTAATATAAAATGGAAAGTAAATTATGTCGCTAATATTAAATCCCACGAGGACAGTATTGAATCAATCTCGTTCTTCTATTTTATTCTCAAGTTCCCCACGTAATAAGAATTTGATGTTGCAGGTTAAATTATCTAAATTAACTAAACTAAAATAAACTAAGTTAGACTAAACTAAACTAATTGACTGAATTGAATTGGATGATAGGTTGATTAAAACTAATACTAAATTTAACTACTAATTAACAACTCATATGGTGGATAAATGTTTAGAGTGTCTGCTTTCATTGGATCTCCCCTATGTTCATTCTCATGATTTAAATTAATAGTTTTAATCTACGTGTTAATGGCTTCTATTGATGCCACAGCCGAACATGGGATCTGTTAGTGGGCCTACACACTCAAGACGTTCAACTATTCCATAGGACGTGCTAAGTGGCGGCGTTAGCTACCAACCATAACTTCTAATCATTCATATATTAGCCAAATATATAAAAGCATTGAGATCAAGATAGCAAATAAACGAATAAACAAAAGGTCTTAATCAAAACATAAGAAATCATATCGGTTCAAAAATCAAACTATGCCATAACTCCAAACATACAAAATTAGCTACTCATGATTACACGTTCCAAATCACGAATAGAAAAGAATGTCGTAAGGAAATAGTAAAAGAAAGATAAGCCCCCAATTGATATTTCCTTGCTATTTTCTACTCGCTCTCTGACTTGAATCCTTGCTCATGATCTCAAATCTCCTGATTGTTGTTGCCTCCTCGTGTTTTCTCTTGTGAATAGTTGTGAATTGGTGGTGATGGTGGCGGTGGTGTGAATGGATGATTGTATATGAATGGTGTGTTGAATTTTGTAGCCCTAATGTCCTTATATAGGAAAAATAGCAGTTGGGCCGAAATTACATTTATGTACAATTCTGGGCCAGGGCGCGCGGTTTGGATCTGATCGCGTGTCTGATCACGCGTGAGCAGCGCAAACACGTTGCGGTTGCACTATGTGGCGCGCTACTCTCCGTTTCTCCGCTAATTTGGTCTAATTGTGCGCCAATCACGTATTTCCTGCTCTGCGTAGAGCCACGATTTTGGCTATAATTTTCTCTCTGGATGTCGTAATTAAGATCCATTTGTTGTGTTGGAACACTGACTTATGTGTATTTTCAATGGTATGTAGATCAGCCTCTGATTATTATTGTAACTTTGTCTCCTTGCATTTGAATCAATGGATTTCTTTGGATTCTCCTCATTATAACGTTGTGTTTTGAAGCCATGTTCCCAAAAATATCAAATTTATGCTCCTTTTGCATTGTTTTGCATTATCTCATCTAAATCCTAAACACACAAAATCATACTGAAACTAATCAATATGCACAATACTAATACAAAAGCATAAGGAAATGAGTATTTAAATAATGTTAAATAAACGCTTATCAAATACCCCCACACTTAAATCGTTGCTCGTCCTCGAGTAACTAAAAACTAAAAACTGACTCAATCTAAATTAGAACTCAAGTCATCATCATGTCAACGTTCGTGCAAAGGGATGTATTCTCAGAATGCAACCTATGTGTAAAATAAAAGATGAGTAACGTACATCAAGTTTAATGAATTCATTGTCAATGAATTTTCATGTGCTCAAGTAGTTGTGATACTATTGTTCATGCATAAGAGCTATCTTCACATTGTACATTTTTAAGATCATAGTTCTTAGCATGTAATCACTTCACTCTCATTGTCTACTTTTCAAGTTGCCATCAATTCACGTAGGCTCCCTATGTTGAGAATCATTTAGGACTTGTTTAGCTTGTAATGTTAGGCTTGAGGAATAGCTATAATGGAAAAAGTCATATATGAGTTCTAGAGATGTATGTAGTAAACCACTCATTTGTCACTTTTTCCTCCCTTGTTTGTGCCTTCTTCATTTGCCATACATTTTAGGTCCTTTTTGGCATCTTTTTCGAAGGTTGTCATTTGCGCAAGTATCAATCCACCCTATACTTCATTGATTTTCGAGATGCTCCCCTGCACTTATATGCTCTTTATTATATTCATCCTCCTTTAACTCTTTTCTTTTTTATAATTTTCTTTTTGGCTCATGCTTTGGTTTTGAGCTCCTACCTTATCCCTTCTTCGATCTACTACATCCATCTCAAGAAATGGATAGGATATAATTTTTTCTTTTTGGCTCATGGTGGATATCTCGACTTCATAAACAAAGGCTCATAATAAAAGGCTTCAACAGGGTACTGAGGATTATTCTTCATAAAGGGTTTTGGGCTTGAAAGGTTCAAATTTGATAGAAAAAGTGGCCTATTTTTATTTCCTTAACACGGAAAAATCTACAATCATCTCCAACAACAACCAAGCAAATTATTCAAGATTAATAATCACATGTTTCATCCCGACTTTCTCATGAATAAATAACATTAATTTCCCCATTTTACATGTTCAGCAGATTGAAAGGTGTATATGAAACTAAACATGGTTTTGAAAATATTACTAAAGATGTTCTCAACTCACGCACGTATACTCTTGTATCTCAAATTCAAACCATATTATTTATATGTCATCATTGATCCCTACTTATTCATGCTTTCATGCTTTAAATTTGAATCTAATGACTTAATCCTAAAAAAAATAACTAGACTCTAAAACATGATAAATATAAAGCATAGATAACAGAAGTGAAGCTTTCTCATCCCCAACACAAAATCAGACGATATATTCATCGTCAAAACATATAAAATAAAGCATATATGAGAGTACTCTCCTGATCGAGCACCAAGCTCATGGAACGCTTGTCGAAATGTGCATGTTGGTGCTTTCTTTATTTATTATCCAAATATGGTGTTGGTATTCCAGAGTTGTTCATTGATCTCTTCCAATATGTTCACTAGCTTTGAATTTGTATGCCTTTGGTTGATGCTGGTGATAGTCTTTATGCTTTCGTTCCCGTAGCTTGATCAATGTGTAGTAACTTCCAGACTCCATATTCTTCTACAAAGAAACAATAGAAAAATATTTTTTTCTCCTAGAAAGTAGTTAGATCGGAGAAGTAGAGAAGAGATATCGTTATGGATTCTGAGAGATAATTGGATTATAAAAGTGATTAAATTTATAAATGGAAGAGTTCTTAATTATAATTTGAAAATTTTTCATTAAGTTGCATAACTCTCCATAATAATTGTAATCACACACATGATAGTTCATGTACATTAATGAAATTTCATCATAAGAGAAGTATAAGTATAGTAGGAAATGTAAAGGATAGAGATTGCTCAGTCAATTTTCGTAAATTCTGATTGATGCATTTCTCCTCTTTCTATACGCACTGAGAAACGTGTTGTGCAAGAAAAGTATGAAGCGCGATGTGGCCATCACGCGTCCCGATTACGCGTGTGGGGTGCGATGTAACTTTGGCGCGCTATTGGACGCAATGTTATGTGGAATTTTGGTGCCACATAATGATATCGCGCTTGTGACGCGCGATGTGAACAGTGGACGCGCGTGTGATCATGCCTACTTCTGGAAAACATGTTCTGCATGCTCTGGTTTGTGCTTTCCTTACTTTTGTCCAATATCATCTTTCTTCTGTCTTGTTTGTCTCTCCATTAATATCGACTTTCACTTTCTTCGTTTTTCCTATCTCAATTGTTAGCTCATCACACATTGGAAAACAAATTTGCTATACATGACTCAAACAAAATAACTAAATTGAATTAAACTGTAGGACTCAATAAATGAAAACATACTATTGTGGGTTACCTCCCACACAGTGCTTAGTTTTACGTTAGTTAGCTCGACGCTATTGATGGATTCATGGAGATTCGAATATTCTGATGAGACTCCAATCTTTAAAATATATCAATGTATCAAGTTTAGACGGTTTTCTCAACTTCTTCCATCGGAGACTCTTTTGCATTGCCATACTTTCCAACCTCTTGTCGTCTTCCATCGTTGCTCACATATGAACTCTCTTTCTTCTGGCCTTCCTATGAATTGGCTCGCGAGTTCTATGTTGCATAGCACTTCTCTTCAAGTTTCCATCTTCATCTACCACTACTTGCATACGAGCTCTTTCACTTAGACTTTCCTATGTTGTGGTTCGTAAGTTCCATGTAGCAACCTTTTTGATATGGCGTTGGAATGTGGTGCTTTCTTTCTCCTCGCCTTTCAATGAAGTGGCTCACTCTTTCCAACCCTTCGCCTTTTTGATAGTAGTGTTGTGACCTCGGCAAATAGGGTTGGTTTCTTTTTCTTCACCTTCCTATGAGATAGCTCTCCACTCCCGATCCCAATTCTGCATATGTTAAATATTCAAATTCAACACATTGGGTAGTTAAATTATCTTACATTATATGATTCTCCAATACAAATTATTCAATTATAGGTGCATAATTGAGAAGCCATTCAGTATCTGGATCCACGATCATGTCATTCTTCACAGGCTTCTCCTTCAATGCAACAACATCTCTAATCGGTAGGAGTAGTTCAGTTTTTGCATTGTCAACCACACCAAATTCTAAGTTGAACCCGGTCTTCTCATCATTAACCTTTAGTGTTGGGTCACTCACTTGTATCTCCACTACCTTCTTGTGCATGAATAGTAGGCATTGGCTCAAGTTCAGTCTTTACTTGTGTAATGATGGCATGGGCTTGTGTCTCTGGATTCTCCATGACGTCGATTTAAGGTGCTTCATGATTATCTTCTTCTCATGCAACTTCCTTGCTCCCCTCGATTTCATAGTTGGTTGCATCTAGCATGTGTGGGTCTTTCTTTGTGTTGATTGGTGTTGCACCTTGTGATTTTGAAGTTATACGTGAAGTCAATATCATCATAAACATAACTACATAGAGTCTAAGGTCCATATTTAAACAATTCTCCAAGGTAGCCTAATGTTCGAAACATTTGTCGAATGGGCCAGAGACTGCAAAATCACCGTAGTAGCATGTCCGATCGGGCATGGCATCTTCATCATTGACCTTGTCCCTTCAGACATCTATGCATTCATAGTATCTACAAGATACTCAAAGACTTAAAAAATTCTCCCCAAAATTGAATAAAATAAAAGAAACTAATAGCGACTGATTTCCTAGTCACCGACAACGACGCAAAAAACTTGATGCATATTTTCAAGTGCTATTAATAATCCATTGTGCACGTTCGAAAGTATACGAGTCAAGCAATATAAAATGGAAAGTAAATTACATACCAAGTATTAAAATTCTTGAATCAATCTCGTTTCTTCTATTTTATTATCAAGTTTGTCACGTAATAAGATTTTGATGTTGCAAATTAAATAATCTAAATTAACTAAACTAAAATAAACTAAGCTAGACTAAACTAAACCAATTGATTGAATTGAATTGGATGATTAGTTGATTAATACTAATACTAAATCTAACTACTAATTAAATACACGGATGGTGGATGAATATTTAGAGTGTCTAGTTTCATTGGATATCCTCTATGTCCATTCTCATGTTATAAATTAATAGTATTGATCTACGTGTTAATGGCTTCTTTCTATGCCACAGTCGAACATGGTACCATGTTAGTGGGCCCACACGCTCAAGAGGTTCAAATATCCCGTAGAACGTGGTATGTGGCGGCATTAACTACTAACAATAACTTATAATCATTCATATATTGGCCAGATACATAAAAGCACTGAGATCAAAATAGCGAATAAACGCATAAACAAAAAGGTCTTAATCAAAACACAAGAAATCATATAGGTTCAAAAATCAAACTATGTCATAACTGTAAACTTACAAAGTTAGCTAATCGTGATTACAAGTTCCAACAAATAGAATAGAACAGCGTAAGGAAATAGTAAAAGAAAGATAAACTCCCAATTGATATCGCCTTGCTACTTTCTACTCACTCTCTGACTTGAATCCTTGCTCACGATCTCAAATTTCCTGATTGTTGTTTCCTCCTTGTGTTTTCTCTTGTGAATTGTTGTGAATTGGTGGTGATGGTGGTGAATGGATCAATTGTGTGTGAATGGTGTGTTGAATTTCGTAGCCCTAATGTCCTTATATAGGAAAAATAGCAGTTGGGCTAAAATTATGATTTTTGTACAATTCTGGGCCAGGGCGTGCGGTTTGAGTCTGATCGCGTGCCTGATCACAAGTGCAATCACGTTGTGGTCACATTGTAGGGCGTGCGACTCTCTATTTCTCGGTGCAATTTGGTCTGATCGCGTGTGAGCCGCGCGATTTGGATTTTCTGCTCTACGGAACACCACAATTTTAGCTATAACTTCATATCTGGATGTCAGCATTAAGATCCATTGTTGCATTTGAACACTGACTTACGTGTGTTTCCAATGGTATGTAGACCAGCCTATGATTATTCTTGTAACTCTGTCTCGTTGCATTTGAATCAATGGATTTTTTTGGATTCTCCTCATTGTAACTTCGTGTTTTGAAGCCATGTTTCCAAAAACATCCAATTTAGACTCTTTTTGCATTGTTTTGCATTATTTCACCAAAGTCTTAAAAAAACACAAAATCATACTGAAACCAATCAATATGCACCAATACTTACTCAAAAGCATAAGGAGATGAGTACTCAAATAACGTTAAATTAACGCTTATCAGGCATGTATGATCAGAAGTCCCCCAGTCTGGAGTGGGCTTCGTAGAAAACACTCAAAATTGTATGTTCTGTCATCTATTCTTTGGCATAGGTTTTGTTTTAGCACACGTGGCCTCTCGTCAGCCACGCATCTTGTTGTACTGTGACCCTTCGTTTTTTGCACTCAAGCTAGGTTATAAGGGGTCCGATGGGCTTTTTGACATATTCGGTTGAAATTTCTCCCACATTTTTTCTCTTTTTTGTTTTTTAACTGCCCTTTCTTCTATTCTTCATAGAGCTTTTCTTTTCCCGGCAAGCATGGCATTTGATGACATTTTCATTGGCATGGAGTTGAATGTTTCGTCTATAAGGATGTTGCAACTTATTTTGGTTGTTCCGTCGCAGAGGGGAGAAGGTGCTAATGTGTCGTGGCGATGCAGTGCCACTGTGGGTGTGTCTGAAATGACTTTCAAAAGTTCCTAAAGATCAGCAACAATTTCCAATGTTAGGGTTGCGGTGGAGAATGTCCCCAGCTCAGTAAAATCCAGAGACGATGTTCTCGCAAAATCTGTTAAGCATGGAGTGAGCGCCTCTCATATGGAAATATAGGTTCCTCACACTGATCAAAGGCATCCCTCTCCTCGGCCCAGGTATATGACTTTGTACTACCAGCAACTGAAGTTGGGGCTCTTATCCTTAATCCATGCCTTCCTATGTGAGGTGTTCATAGCCTGCAACTTGTGCCCTAATCAGCTTAACCCTAATGGGTGCATAGTCTTGGCTGCCTTTGTGTTTATCTGCTTGGCGTATAATCATTCTTGCACAGTGGCTTGTTTTTTTGGCACTTTCGATCTAGTCCAGTCCTCTGGCAGCAACATCATCTACATTTTTACTGTTTAGAACGAAATGAGGCGCATATTGGACAATCTTTTCGCCTCTCACAGCAGCTAGAAGGATAATGTTTTCTTTGTCAAGCCCAAAGGGAAGGCGTGGGATGTTTCTCACGAGTGGAACAAAGGGCCATCGTTTGTAGATTCGTATGACTTGATTGGCATCGAGAAGCAGCAAAAGAGCGAGTACTTCTTTAGCTAGGGGTTTGATTGGCAGCTCATCTAGATCGCACGGACTTATGTAAGTGGTTTTACCTTGCTCATTATTCTTCATCACTACACTCTCGTTTAACTCATATTTATCTTATTTTTCTCAGGGATATCATTGACGGGTTGAAGGTAAGTCCTTCGGCCTTGCCCCAACTGTCGCAATTGGTTTACGAGAGGTCGTGCTACTTGTGGCTCTGAGGTCACAGTCGCGTCAGGGACAACCCGTGATATTTTTTAGGGTGACAAAGAGAGAACCTCATGCGATGAAGTTCCTGAGGTAGCGGATGTAGCAAATGACCCAACTACTATTATTCCAGACAATTCAGAGGAGACTCTAGATTCATATACCCTCGTGACTAGGAATCAAAGATCTTCTCCCTCACGACCTGAGGGTCCCGAGGATTTTCCCGATGGACTTCCTACTCCATAATAGCTTCCCAGGGTTCAAGATTCGAATTTGGGTCCTACGTGGCTAGATGTGTTCTTACCCTTAGAGGGTGGGGAACTAGAGGGTAACCAGACTCACTTGTCCTCTATATAAATCTAGGATATAGAAGATACACCTCTGCCCATTTTGACGGTCCGAGTTGATCAAGAAGTTGTTGTTCCTTTGCCTTGTCATGGTATGGCGTCTGCTAGAACCCCCTAATTGCCTAGACGGCACAAATTGGTGCTCTCACTCTCTTCGCTTTCTCTTGGGCGTGTTTTGAGGGAGTCATTTTTGGTCCTGGGATAGCCCTTCTGCTATTCTCCGAGCTCCCTCCAAGGGGAATTTTTATAATTTTGGGCATGTATCATCAAGAGACCATGCCTACATGAAAGTATTAACTCAAGCCTCCATAGGCTACACCCGATCAAATCCTAATAGACATCGTCGATATGACTGCCCTTCTAAATAACACTCGATTACACCCTCCCCCCAGGGTAACATCAGAGAAAGCCTATGGGGATCCCTTTCGAGAACTTATCCAGCTTCACAAATTCCACCTGATCAGTGAATCATAGAGGACCGGCTCCCCTCGATAAGATCGTGTGTGTACATAAACTTGAGTCCCACTCCGAGGACCTATCCAAAAACCCTTTCTAAGGAAACACCCTCGGACATAATCTTACCAACAAAGATTCCCTCTGAGTTAAAGCTCGAGGAATCACCTACCCTCGTAGGCTACGTCCGACCATACTACCCTTGGTATTGCCACCTTATAAGTAGCACATCCCCTTCATAAGGAGCAATCACTAATATAATCTTTGAGTCTCGCTTGCTGGGAATCTTGGTTGTGATTCTCTCAGACGAACACACTTGAATGAAAAATTTCGAGAGCCCATTTCCTGTCTAAATAAGCACCACCCTACTTAATAGAATATCAATAACTCTTGAATTTGCATAAGTGCTTTTTCTTATCTTAAAAACGGGTAAGAGAGAGAGGCAGCACCCGTGAGGAGAAGCTGCTAAAAGGGAGCAGTACACAAACAATCAACAGAGCTAACCCCCAACTACCCACAATAAATAAGAAGGAGACCAACCATCAATTGGTCCTCCCTGCATAACGTAGCTTGGTTCAAAGGAGTAACCACCAATTGGTACTTCCCGCAGAAGGTTGTTGTTGGTTCAGAGGAATCACCATCGATTTGTCCTCCCTACAGAGTACGGTTATTGGCCCGGAATAATAATACCTAATTGGTCGCCCTTACAGAAAGTAGCCATTAGGCATAAGAGACACGCATCACTGGCTATCTTTGCAGAAGACAACTATAGGCTAAGGAAGATGCCCCTGATGGGTCATACACACCCATTAAGCTCATATAATAAAGGGACAAATTCAGCACTTCCACAACAACACGTTTTGCTATTTTTCAGCATCTAAAAGGAGGACTAGTGTTTCAGAGTTCTTGTACTTTTCTGCATTCATTCAGCTAAAGCTTCTCAATTGTAGCTCTCTCCTCGAATAATAATAAAATATTACTCCCTCTCTTTGGGATCACTGTCCTTCAAATTATTCACTTGATATTTATCCCCGCATTACCCTCCCCTGAGTGCCGGGCGATATTGCATCATCATTATTTCCAATAATAAAAGTGTATAGAATATGTCATTGGGTGTGATGCGATGGAGAGAAAAATATGTGAGATGTCAACATCCAAGTGCATGATCTCATACTCCCATTTCCCATGTGAACCTTCTCTCTTGAGATATCGCCATTTTTGGCTTTTCCCCTTTCGTGTTTACCTTTTTTTCCTTAGTCTATTATATGTTCCGATGAAGTCTGTTTCATCTTCCAACCAACCAAAAAACTAGACCATCTTAGCTAAGGTCATATATCCTACAAAACCATAAACCCCCAAATCTTGAAAAATACCCTACTTGCAGCATGCGGTATTAAGAAAAACATTGAGGTTAACATCATTGAATTGAGCATTCTTGTGTTCATTATTCAATAAAAGTAAGCCACACGAAGAATCATTAATCAGTCTCCATGGAATTTCAAAGGCCATTTTGTCATAGTTCACGTATGGCAACCGAACAAATCCTTCTCCGATATGGAGCTAATGTTAGAGAAAGATGGTTTCTGGATTCTTGCTGGAAAAATTCTTATTTGTTTTATCAAAGAACTGTTAATGAAGGCTATTGGCGACTAACATGGTGTATTCATAAAAGCAGAAACCAATAATTGTGATTTAAGGAAAAGAGCTGCAAGAATCAAAGTCCAAATTGATACAGTGACAACCCTTCTCGACCAGGTCAAGGTATAGAGTTCTGATAACACTAAAATAGTCAGCGACATCAAATACCAAAGGTTGGGAATCTTTTGCTATTGTTGCGAAGTTCTTGGGCACAAAACAGATGAATGAGGTAAGGAGGAGTTCATGCTGGCATAAACAATTGAACTCATTGAGGCTCTCGGATCTTGGGTGCGAGAGAAACCCATCATCCCCAAACCGACTAGAAAACCAGGTAACCCAGTTGTAGTGCCAATGCCTAACACAGATGAGGTTCATAGTTTAGACACTAATGTCTTCCAAGTGAATCTGGAAAAATCTCCTTCACTCGAAACTTTGTCGGAACAGCTATGTGGCGGAATCAACGATGAAGTAAAAATCCTAACCTCACACCCAAACTCCACCACCAAAACTAACCAAACCTCAGGCTTATCCATGACAACAATATTCTATCTCACGAACTAATGCATTTTCTTAATTCTAGAAAAAGGTGTTAATCCTTTCATGGCTATTAAAATTCATCTTTCAAAAGCTTATGAACTTGTTGAATGGCCTTTGCTTTTGAATATTCTTAGAAATTTGGATTTCGCCCCTCTTTTTGCTATTGGATTAGTAAATGCATCTCTTCATATTCTTTTTGTGTACGTATTGATGGATCCCTATGGTTATTTCAAACCTTCCAGAGGAATTCGTCAGGGAGATCTGATATCACCTTATTTGTTAATCATCTATGCTGAATTTCTTACTCGTTTGGTGACACGTGAGGAATCAGGAACAATATTGAGGGCATGAGAAATGGTCATGGTTGTGATCCCATTTTCCACCTTATGTACGCGGATGATTTGACCTTTCATTGTAAAGCTCGTATTCGTAATGCGGAGGCCATCAAGAGATGCTTGGATACTTTTGAATCACGCGGTAGTCAAAGTATGAATGTGTGGAAATCTTTTATACATTTTAACAAAAATAACAATATCAATACAAAGTTCTTAATGCTTAATGAATTCGGCATTCGTGAATGCAACCACAAGGAACTTCACTTGGGGATTCATTTTTGCAAGCCTAGATGTAAAAGAGAAGATCTCCAATTGATCATTTCAAAAGTTGGAAACAAGCTTGCTGGATGGAAAGGACTAGCGTTGTCTTAAGCTAGAAGGGGAGTACTTATGTCAGCAATTGTTGCTCTTGCCCTGCCGTCTTATCTTATGGAAAACTTCATCCTCCCCGGCTCTATTATCAAGAAGCTCGGTAGTCTTTTGCTCAGATTCTGGTGGGGTGAAAACAAAAGGCACAACATTCTTGCCCTTAAAACTTGGGACTCTATTTGCCTTCTCAAGGATATTGGAGGTCTCGGGTTTCGTAAAATGAAATAGCATAATCTTGCCTTGACTTTTAAACTCACATGAAATATCACCACAAAGTAAGATAAGCTCTGGATGAAGACTTTTCGGCAAAAGTATGTTAAGGAAAAAGACTTTCTTTCGATGGAGCCCCCACCAGCTAATATGTCTTGGATTACTCGTGATCTTTTTAAATGTCGCGGCCATATTCGCAAAGGAGCTAGGTTTAAAATTGTCACTTCCTCGGATATTCGTACTTGGGAGGAGCCTTAGATTCCTAATATCTTGTTCGGTATTCCTTCCCGGTCAGAGATGTCGGTTTCTCATTGTCCTTCTTTGTTACTAGTCCAAGAGCTTATTGATGTCTCTTCAAATAAGTGGAAATCTCCACTCATTTTGTCGTTATTCCCCCATGACGTTGCTATGGAAATCCTAACAATTCACATATCCTCATCCCCGGAACACAACGAACTTATTTGGTGCCCCGATACTTCAGGGAAATTCTCTACGAAAGTTCTTACTTAACATCAATCTCTCCTCGCTCTTCATCTATTAAAAACTTCCGTTGGAAAAGTATTTGGAAAGCCCATTTGCACAATCGGCCCAAGAAATTTATTTGGAAATGTTTATCTAATGCTTTACCAACTAGAGAAAAGCTTAACTCGATATTCAAAATTGATGATATTCTTTGTCCTCTTTGCAATTATGCGGTTGAATCCATTGATCACTTGTTCTTACATTGTAATATCATTCGGATTATTTAGTTCTCATCTAAGTGGAATATTAGATTGTATTCTTTTGTGGATTTGACTTTCATTGGTTGGATATTTTCTGTGTTGGAATACAAATTTCAAGGATTGGGCGAGGAAGATGACAAGATTGAATTCACTATTTTTGTTGCAGTTTCGCTGCACCAGATCTGGAAATTTAGAAATGACATCGTACATGGCAAGAATTCCACTTTGATCCATGATCTTATCAAAGCCATCAACAAAAACACTCGTGACCACCTTCAAATCCGAAAGAAGAGCGCTCGAATGCAAAAATAATCCGAGAACAGGGTTGTGTTGACGAAGGCCGCGTAAAGGCTGGATCAAGATTAATTCTGATGCTTCTTTTTGGCAATCTGGTGCAGCCAACTGCATCTTTTTGGAGAAACGAATCAGACTCTATTGTTCGGGCTTACACTCAAGTTTTTCTGTGTATTGATGCTATAATGGTTGAAGCTCAAGCCATCCTTGATGCAGCAGAGATTGGAAACAACTTTGGGATCCCAAAAGTCATTTTTGAATCCGATAACATGGAAGTCATCTCCCAAATCAAAAATTGTACCCTTTGGAGCTATCGGCCGGTTATCGTAGATATTAAAAAAAAATGGGCATGTTGGCCTAAAAATAAAATTCTGTTATGTAGCTAGATCTAACAACTTTGTGGCCCATAACTTAGCAGCGTGGGCTCGCTCTTTTTATCGAAGCGGCATTACTCCTCTTGTCGATATTCCTGTAAATATTATTTGTGATGGTGGCTTCCCTATCATGGAACCTCCATCTAAAAAAAAATCCAAGTGCATAGGGAGGAGTGAAACTTACTAGGTGAAAATTTTGAACAATAGCATTTTGAAATTTTTTAAAGATTTTGAAAATTTCTAGGAACCATCTTTTTTTAGCTTAGGCTCCGTTTGTTTCCCCGGAAAATAGGAGAAAACGAAAAAACAAATAAGAAAAATCTTTTTTTTTCTACTGTTTGGCAATTTGAGATTTTCCTGGAAATCAAAGGAAATCTTTGGAGAAGACAGGAAAATATTTTCAAAATTTCCTCCTATAAGTAAACCGTGTGACTTCCAAATTTTATCTCAAAAGATTTGAATTTTATCATTCTTCCTAACAAAAAGGTGGGAAAAGCTTTGTTAATATATTTTAGATCTTTCAAAAAATTTGAAAATTTATGCTTTTCCCACCAACACATAAATTGGAATTTTTTTTTGGCTCTATATGAACACATCCAAGAAATTGTTTTGTAGTATCTATCAATCTTCTTCATCCACACAAGATGCGTAATTACTAATTTATTATATTTTTTAATTTTAAATTGGAGTTTATAGATTAGAAGCTTCTTGTTTTCTTTTAAATTTTCTTTTGAATCCCACGCATGAAAAGTTGATGACTTGAGAAAGGTTTAACAGATGTTGGTTTCTCATGTAGATACGTTCAGAATTTTGTGACAGATGGCCTTTTTTATTTTGATGAGTATCATTTATGATCTTTTTTTTTTGAGTTAATTGTAAATATTTAAGATAATAAAATATATAAGTAAAGGTAATTATCATAGTATTTATAAAATAATGTTATGCAAGTTATTGGTTTATGTACATTGATAATTTACATAAATTAGTTTTAAGGAGAACTTCAAAAGTAAAAACATTAACTAAATTTTATACAACTTTTTTTGTCTATTAAAAAATATAATCATGGTTTTTAAACATTTAGATTGACAATAGATACAAAAAGCCTTTATACATAATAATAATTTTTCCTAGAAAATTATTTTGAGCCAAACGCTGTAAAATAAGGAAAAATCTTTTATTTTCCCTAAGAAATTTCTTGGAAAACCTTGGTTTTTCTCATTTTTCTATTTTTTTTCCTTTTTCCCTATTTTCTTGAGAAACAAACGGGGCCTTAATGTAATATTTCACCCAACAAAAGCTAGTCATTTAATGTTAGGTAGCTATTTAGGTATATATAAATGGACGAAATATTATAACTGCCCTATAACTTTTTTTCAGAACTAAAACTGCCCCGTAAGTCTTGAAAAATATTGCAAAAAAGCCCAATAGCCTTATTTGGGCTAAAAATGCCTACGTGGCGGTACAGTCAACAAGTTGTCATTGCCACGTCATATTTTTTAGCCAAAACACGTTTTTCACACAAAACCTTATAACTTTAAATATTGTATTTGCACCCCAAAAAAAATTGCACTTTGCCCCCAAAAATATATATATATAAAAATACTAAACATATATATATATATATATAATCATTTGTAAAAGTAAAACATATATTATATGTAAATAATAATATCAACATATATTATTATTTATACTAATTTATAAAATAATAAATATTTTAGCATTATATAAAATAAATAAAAAACAAAAAAAATTCCATCCCCGCGGTTTACCCCCCCCCCCCCCCACCACCCCCGCCGCTGCGAATCGCCGGAACCCCACCCCCCCTCCCCGCCCCGCCACCACCACTGCCAAATCGCAGTGGTGGTGGCGTTGATTTGACGCCACCACCACTGCAAATCGCGGTGGTGGTGGCGACCATCGCTGCGACTCGCGGTGACGCCACCGCGAATCGCAGCGGTGGTGGCGTCAAATCGACGCCACCACCACTGCAATCGTGGTCGTTGGGTGGCGGGGGGTGGAGGGGGCGTAGGGGGGGTGCGGTAGGGTTTTTTTTTATTTTTTTTAAATTTTTTTGTGTTTTATTGTTATTTGTTTTATTTATATATATATGTTTATTATTATTTATATATATATATATATCTTTATTATTTATATATATATATATATGTTTATTATATATATATATATATGTTTATTACTATTTATATATATATATATATATATCTTTATTATTTATATATATCTTTACTATTTATATATATGTTTATTATTATTATTTATATATATTTATTATTATTGGCTGAAAATATGACGTGGCGGAGCTATTTTATGACGTGGCGGAGCTATTTTATGACGTGGCTTTGACTGTGTCGCCACGTCGGCATTTTTAGCCCGAATAAGGCCATCGGGCATTTTTGCAAGATTTTTCAAGACTTACGGGGCAGTTTTACAAGGCCCGAAAAAAACGGGCATTTTTAGTTCTGAAAAAAAATTATAGGGCAGTTTTAATATTTCGTACTATATAAATAGCAAACAACCAAAATCATTGCAGCTTTTTGTAATATTGCCCCCAACAAAAGCTGTCATTTAATGGTAGGTAGCTATTAAGCTATATATGAATAACAAACGGCCAAAATCGGGTGAAAGTGAAAGCAAAAATATCCCAACAAAGAATTATCCCTTGGTTAAATCTCAAATATATAAGTGCTATTTCATTCTCGTTTTCATTTAAGCTACACAATCATGGAGTTGTATCCTTTTCTTTCATCACCAGTACTCTTTGCGCTAATCGTCCTTGTGATCATTCCATTATTTTCGTTATGGTTCCTTTTGAAACAGAAAACCGTAGGACCGATCAGTAGTCATATTAATCTTCCTCCAAGTCCTCCTCGTCTACCCATCATCGGGAACTTACATCAACTCGGAAAAATACCCCACCGTTCGTTGTGGAAACTTTCACAAAGATATGGCCCTGTCATGTACTTACAACTCGGCCAAGTCCCGACACTAGTGGTCTCGTCCCCAGACACTGCCAAACAAGTACTAAAAACCCATGACCTGGAATGTTGTTCGAGGCCTTACTCTTATGGTGCAATGAAGCTTTCCTATAATTTACTGGATGTGGCTTTTGGACCGTACAGTGAATATTGGAGAGAAATTCGCAAGCTTTGTGTCGTCGAACTTTTTACTCTTAAAAGGGTACAATCTTTTGGGCACGTCAGGGTGAAAGAAGTAGCCAGTTTGATCGACTCCATCAATACTAATAATCCTATTGAGGTTAATGAAAAAATATTTGCGCTTGCGAATAACGTTATTTGTAGCATTGCTTTCGGTAAATGTTATGAGGGGAAACAATTTGAAGGGTATGATAAGTTTGAAGAAGCAATTGATGAAGCCATGGCAATGCTGAGTAGCTTTTGGGCAGCGGATTTTTTTCCGAAATACGGGTGGATGGTTGATGTGATGACGGGGTTACATAGGAGGCTGGAGAAAATCTTTCGGGATTTTGATGGATTTTTTGATCGGGTCATTGATGAACATCTGGATCCGGACAGACGAAAGGCTGAGGCTGAGCATGAAGACATTACTGATGTTTTGCTTGGACTGTCCAAAGACGAAACATCCCCCATTCGACTGTCAAGAGATCACATCAAATCGATTCTTATGGTATATATTCATCAACTTCTTAATTTGTCTCTCATTATTCAAATATATATTTTTGACTTGTTATATAAATTAATTCTGTGAGGAAATAAATAGATCTCCGATAGAGGTTTGGTTTTGATTTCAAGTTTTGCAAATCATTGAGCTTCTAACACCATATAATTCTCATGTGATACTAATACTTGTTAGACTTGTGACACGAACCAGTAATTCAGTCTTGTTAAGATAGTAAGCCATTCAATTAATTAATTAATCTTTTTTCCTGCGCACATACAAGGAGTCAAGGACTACTGCGATCACAAAGTCACAAAATAACGCAATATATACCTTTCATCGTTCCAGAATCTAATCAACTTAGATATTTAAGAGGATTTACATACCAATATAATAACTGTATTCTTATTATTTATGAATGCCATACAACATATACGATTTGGATGATGATTTATAGGTGGTGGGAAATTCAAACTAATATTGTGAAAGGAGCGAAGAATTAATCATTTTCGGCAGAACTTGTTCATGGTTCCGTGTTGTCATGTCACAAATGAGTGGGGTTGTATTTGGTTTATTGCTATTTGGTCAATTTGGAAATCAAGGAATAAAGTGTGTTTAGGGAAGCGGAAATGAATGCCGAGAAGGTGGTCGATGTTATAAAAAGCAAGAACTTGAATTATTGGATCAAAACATTTAGGAAAGGATTTTGTTTTTGTTTTATATCTCGCTTGTTTATCTCGCTTGCTTAGGCTCCGTTTGTTTTTTCGGAAAATAGAAGAAAAGAAAAAAAAAAAAAAAAAGGAAAATCTTTTTTTCCTTCTGTTTGACAATTTAAGATTTTTCCAGAAAACAAAAGAAATATTTAAAAAAGATATATAGGTAAATATTTTCAAATCATCCTCCTATAAGTAAACCGTGTGAACTATAAATTTTATCCCGAAAAATTTGATTTTAATCTTTCTTCCTACAAAAAAGGTGGGAAAACTTTGTTAATATATTCTAAATCTTTCAAAAAAATTGAAACTTTATGTTTTTCCCAGCAACATGACGAATTTCTTTTTAGCTCTATATAAAGTTATAAACACATCCAAGAAACTTTTGAATCTTTATTATTTATGGTTTTTTTATTTTCATGAGTATCACTTATGTTCATTGATTTTTGAGTTAATTGGAAATAATTAAGATATTGAAATATATAAAGTAAAGGTAATTATCGTAGTATTTATAAAATAAAGTTATGCAAGCTGGTTTATGTACATTGATAATTTACATAAAGTAGTTTTAAGGAGAACTTCAAAATAAAAAAATATTAACTAATTTTATAGAATTTTTTGGTCTATTACTTTTAATACATATTACAAAACATTAAATATTATCATGGTTTTTAAACATTTAGATCAACAATAAATACAAAAAAGTATTTACACATAATAATAATTTCCCTGAAAAATTATTATGAGCCAAACGCTGGAAAACAAAGAAAAATCTTTTATTTTCCCTAAAAGATATTTTAGAAAATCTTGTTTTCCCTCATTTTCTCTATTTTTTCCTTTTTTCCAATTTTTCAGGGAAACAAACGGAGCCTTAGTAAAGTCTAGTTTTTGACTATTACATGTCACCAATGAATTGCATTAGAGATGCGTAATTATTGCTTCTTGTTTTTCCTTTGAGTATTCCTTGTACTTGATTCTTTCATCAATAATATTTTCTTAAAAAGAAAAAAGAAAAAAAATCTTCTCCTCCCTCAAAGACGATTAGTGTTTAATCAATCATGAAATACATGCTAGGATTACGATTAATTATTAGTTAATGTGCAAGTCATAACAATAAAGGTACAAATAACTGCAGGACATATTCATTGGGGCCATAGACACCAGCTCTCTCACAATGGTGTGGGCAATGACCGAACTCGCCATGAACCCTCGAGTCTTGAAAAAAGCACAAGCCGAGATACGTACCTGCGTGGGAAGAAGACCATCAGTTTCTGAAAACGAAATTCCAAGACTCAAATACTTACAGATGGTAGTGAAAGAAACCTTTCGTCTTCACCCTCCCGCCACCCTTCTGCTGCCTCGTGAATCGATGCAACACTGCAAAATCGGAGGCTACGATGTTCCCCCCAAAACTAGGTATCGAAAACCCAAGTCTCTGAATTTCTTAGTTGTTGTCTTTTGGATTTCTGTTTATTTAATATACATTTGACTATAACTAGTGGCTTTCTATCATTACTATGTATACTTTTAACTGGACTGTATGTAGAACTATGCATACTTAGCAAGTCAATGAAATAATAGAAGTTCATAAAACATACCCTTTTTTATTTATATCAGGATCTATGTGAACGCTTGGGCCATAGGCAGAGATCCCAACACTTGGACAAGTCCCGATGAGTTTAACCCCGAAAGGTTTGAGGAAAATGATGTTGATTTTAAAGGTCAACATTTTCAGTTGATCCCCTTCGGAGCGGGCCGTAGGATTTGCCCTGGATTGATAATGGGCTCTACTGCTATAGAGTTCACCTTGGCGAACTTGCTGCATTGCTTTGATTGGGAGATGCCTCGTGGGATGAAAACGGTAGATATAAGTGTGGAAGAGGAGGCAGGCCTAACAGTTCACAAGAAGTATCCTCTTTATTTGGTTCCTGTCAAGTACGATTGGCATCGTTAGAAAGACTATGATAGTTTGAGATGATAAGACATTACTCATCTTTTGTATGGACGATGATTCGCAATTATAATAAAGGTGTTAAAGTCCCTGTTTTATTTACTTTATTTTAATAAGTTCCATCAACTTCGAATATATGTAGTTGAATTTATAGCATGTCAAAAGAGCACAATGTGCATATAACATAACAAATCAACCCCACAAAATGACTAACGTCACGGAACAAAACGGAAATAGCTAGACAACCAAAAACAATAGAAACACAACACTATCACACAAAGCAAAAGATATAAAAAAATGAAGCAGATTATAATGTGCACCAAGTCCTAATCCGACCAGCCTGATCTTTAGTCACTCTTCGAGCAACGTGAGCAACATTATTTGATTACGGCAACTCCATCCGAGTTTAAACAAATGATGATCCGAGCAACGTAGGTGAATGTCGCATATTAAGGTTGCTTGCACAAATTTTAGCTCGATCAAGATTATCATGAATAATATTCAAAGACTCACCACTAAAAAAAAAAAAAAAATTACTCCTTCCAGTACCGTTAATTTCTCAGTCACCATAAGAATGCCCAAGTGAGCTATCATAGTTTCCGTATTAAGAGGTTCAAGTGAACCAAACACCATGAACTTGCATAATCATACTGAGACCAATTGCCTCCTCTTCGCTAAAGATAGTTGTGGGCGTTTTGCTAGTGCTTAGAATTAGGCTTATGTATTACACACAAATTCCTACCCTTCGCAAGTGCACGAGTCAAGTAATATAAAATGATAAGTATAATTACGTATTAAGTACTGTATCCCAAGGGAATGGTGGACCTATGTTTGAATCACTTAAATGCAAGAACACTAATAGGTGTTACGTTAGTTGTTTTTGTGTGTGTTGAATAATGTGAATGCAAAAAACAATAAATGCGAATTTTATGAAGATGGTTTTGAATGCAGATTATTAATAAACTACAATGCAATGGAGACAGTGAATATAAACTAAGAAAGATTTTAATGCAATAAAATAGCTTGAATGCAAAGGAAACAGATTGAATGTAGAATAAAAGCAATTATACTAAACTAATCTAATGCAAGAAAAAAATAAAAATTTAAGATGATTGAGGGGTTGAATGTTTTAGTTGTAAATAGATGATTAAAAGATGTTTGGGGGTTGGGTTCCACGGCTGATTTAACCATAATAGTTCATAGATAAACAACCCATGTTTACTTGAGATGTTTGATGATAGTTTTCGTTATGTGTGTCTAATGGATCCGCGACCTATAGCTGGATCTATCCTAACTATAGAATCATTAAGTCTCTAATAGCCTACCGCGTTAATAAAATCAGTCCAATTGTCAGTTATTTTAGTAGAGATATTAATTTTACAATTCAATCAACTCATCTAAATCGTGTTAACATAAGCGTAATTAGTCAAGAATGATTTAGTGTGATTTAGGAGTTACGCATCAGCTGCTTTAGCGTACTAAATTCACAAATCCCATGTAACATAATTAGCTAACATCTATACTCTGGCGGTCCCAGTGTACTGCATTCGTTATTCCAGCAAGAACTAAACAAATTATGCGAAATAAAGACTAATCATTCTAGACAAATGAGAACATTAAACACACATCAAATAAAACAAATTATATATTCATAAATTAGAGTTACTCTCCTACTTCAAACACGTAGTAGTTAGCTACTCCTAATCATAAGTTCTAACACTCATTAAAGAGTTAATTAGCATAACAAAGTAAAATGGATAGGGAAAGCTTCTCAAATCTGGTGGAACGTTGATGGCTTGCTATCTTCTTCAAATCCTACGTGTTATTTTCTTCTTCACAAACTATGGAATCTAGACTTTGAAAACAAAACTAAGAACAAAACTCTAATGGTGTTTTATCTCTTTTCACAACTTTCTCACAACTAGAAGTAATGCATGCGGTCATGAATGGTGTAGAACCGTGTCTCTAAGTGGTAGATGTTCTCTACTATTTAAAGGAAAGTAGTGTTGCCCTCGTCTCAAAAATAGTTGCAACTTATTATGCAATGTAAGGCGGTGTTGCCCTAGGATGCGCGACTTTGACATGTCGAGCTAGTGATTGTGCGGCTCGTGCAGCTTTTGTTCGCTGTGACGTGGCTCTCTGCCAATTATTCGTTGTTACACGTAATCTTCTATGGGTCGCGAACTTACTGCTTGGTACGCACGAGTCGCATTTTCGCACAGCTCCCTCCTCGACTGGGTCGACTGCTGGAGTTCTTTTCTTAATGCGACTAGGGTTGTCTCGATTTACGGTGTTGTAGCACCTAAAGTCGTGTCATGACGCCCTTTTTGCAAGTTATTCCAAAAATATCCATTTACTAGACAAAATCTTATAAAAACACAAAATAATACTAGAACCAATAAATATGAACCAAGAAATCTGCAAAAGTCTAAGAAAACAAGTACTAAAATCACGCTAAATAAAAGCTTATCAAATACCCCTAAACTTAAAGTATTGCTTGTTCTCAAGCAAACCTACGAGTCTGACTCAAATTAAATTAGAATTCAAGTTATTCACATGCCAACACTCATGCATAAGAATATATTCTCAGAATGAACGTAGGGTCAAAACAAGAGATGAGAGGGAGTATACAAAGAAACATAAGCACATCAAGCTTTACAAAATCATTGTCATGTCAATTTCATGTGCTCAAAACTGTGTGCCTCTGTTACTCATGCAAAAGAATAATTTTCACATTGCAAACTCATAAAAGTATAGCGGTTCACACATAATCACTTCACTCCCATTCTCTACTTTTCATATTACCATCAATTCATGCAAACTTCTTATGTTGAAGATATTTAGGACTTTTGTTGCTTGTAATGTTAGGCTCGGTGTGGGCTATAGTGGGAAAATACATTTATGAGTTCTAGAGATGTACGTAGTAAATCAACTCATTTGGTTCGTTTTCTTCCCTTATTTTAGTTTTGTTGGCCATACAATTTAGGCTCTTTTCATCTTTTCCTTGCGTTTTTATTCAATTCAGCCTATACTTCATAGATTTTTTGAGATGAACCCCCAAATTTAAAGTTTTCTACGGGGTTAATTGTGCTCTTTATATTGCTCATCCTCCTTTTTATTTGCACCTTTTAAAAAAATAGGTTCATGATTTTATTTTTAGCTCCTCCTTAACCCTTCTTAAGATTTATTACATCCATATCTAAAAAAGGGTATGATATAATTCATCGGCTCAGGGTGTAGGTAATTGGGACTTCATAAACAAAAGGCTTCCTAGAAAAGGCTTCAACAGGGTTCTGAGGATTTATCTTTATTTGTAAGGGTTTTGGGCTTGAAGTCTAAAACAAAATAGACAAGATGGTCTAATTCATTTCTTCAACACATGTAAAGTCTACAATCATCTCCAATAACAATTAAGCAAATTATTTGAAATTCATAAACCACATGTTATATACTACTTTCTCATTAACAAACAACATTATTTTCACTCTTCTACACTTGTAACAGATTCATAAGTGTATATAAAATGAAACATGCTTTTGAAAACATTACTTATGATGTACTCAATTCATAAATGTATACTCTTCTATCTCAAATGTGTCCTATATTATGCATATAACATCATTGATCCCTACTTATTCATGCTTTCATGCTTCAAACTTGGTTCTAATTACTCGGTCCTCAAGAAAATTACTAGACTCTAAAACATGATATATATAGCATCTATAACAAAAAGCAAAGCTTCCCACCCCTAACATAAAATCACGTGATGTCCTCATCATCAAAACATATAAAATAAAGCATAGATGAGAGTACTCCCTTGATCGAGCTCACAGGGCATTCGTCGAGCTGTTGGTGTCAGTGCTTTCTTCATTTGTTATCTTCCTCTCAATATGCCTCAGTTCCATCCATTGATGGTTGTTGACATTCTGATTTTTCTCTTTGATTCCTTCCAATCTGTTCACTAAGTCGGCATTGTCTTGGTTCATCCTCTCATCTGCCTCTTGCAATTGTTCTTTAAACATTTTACGTTTCTTATTTGTTGGCGCCAAGATTTCTTCAATTGAACAATGGATGAGGACTCCCTTGTATGGAACATCTTCTTGATCACTTACATCGCGGTGTGATTGATGGGATATGTATTTTGGTGATGGATATATATGTCAAGCTCGGGACAACCTTCTTTGACATAGAATCGGTGATGAGTGAACCAAAATACATGAGTGGTGATGGACCATCGCTAGTGTGGTCTTCAATAGCTTTGGCTATGATTTTTCCAATGTTAGAAGTATCTTCTCTTTTTATAGCCATCATAATATTTGTTTGCTCCCATGAAACTCCCCAGATTGACAGGTGGATGAATTCTCGAACTCACGAACAGGTAAGGTTTTTTGAAACTATCTTTGAGTAATCCATAATTAGATTCAAGGTCCCATTCTGCTTTTGGTTCGAACGCCGCTCTGTTGGTGGTTAGGTGATCTGATACGGCTTCTCTGGTCATCTTTCTGTATTTGCTCCATAGCTCCATGGATTGCTTCTTCAGTCCGACATCATGCAGACAGATAACTATTGATGGGACTCGTCGATCATAGAGCTCGCGCACTAGATTATCGCTAGCATCCCCTAGTTTCATTGCTACTTGCTTCATGTTTACCTTGCGCATGTTGACTCCTGGAACTACAAGTGCTTGCTCGAACAAAAAATCACTCTTCAAATACTTCTTGTACTTCTCAAAACTACTTTGTGTGGTGACTCATAGCTCTGTTGTGCTATGCTGAGTTTTTCTATGGTTTTTGTTCTTCATGTCCTTGGATCAATCGTAAAATAACATCCGGATGCCATGTTCTTTTACAAAGAAAGAAGAGAAATACAATTCTCTCAAGAAAAACGGATGAATTAGGAAGTTATGAAGAGAAGAAAACGTCTTATGAGTTATGAGAGATGTGTTAGAATTGTAAAAGTGATTAATGCTCAACAAATATATATAAGAGTTATTAAAAACAATTTGCTAATTTTTCATAAGCTGCACAACTCTCCATATATTAACTTTAATCACAATGGGAATAATCCATGTACATAAGTGGAATTTAATCATAAGAAAAGTATAAGTATATTAGGAAAGGTAAAAGATAGAGAT
This sequence comes from Linaria vulgaris, assembly GCA_948329865.1. Taxonomy (NCBI): domain Eukaryota; kingdom Viridiplantae; phylum Streptophyta; class Magnoliopsida; order Lamiales; family Plantaginaceae; genus Linaria; species Linaria vulgaris. Next base: position 18,610,400 of record OX415253.1, on the reverse strand, counting down.
TACTCAACCAACTTCCATAGATTCTGACTTCTCTTTCCATTGGTACTCAAGGAAGCATGTTTTTCATGAAATGAGAGATGCACGACATGCAGGTTGCGCACCAAGTCACACACCAGGTCGCACAGATACTTGCGTAATGGTGGCGGAAGTGCGGCGGGTCGCGCATGTCTTTGGATGGTTGGCGCGTCCAGCACAGATTGTTCCTTTGTTGCGCGACTCACGAGTCTTCTATCACTCGATAGTCTGTTATACGTCATGTCTGTTGGTGGTTTCCTATTCATCATTTTACTTATAATCTTCCTTCGTTCTCTTCATTGCTCCTCTCATATCTCAATTGTAAGCTCAAAAACACATTGAAAACATTTTGCTATATATGACTCAAAACAAATAATTAAATAACTAAGAATGAACTAAATGCGAAGACACAAAAATCAAAAATCACTATTGTGGGTTGCCTCCAACACATCGCTACGTTTACACTGGTTAGCTCGACACTATGGTGAAGAATTAGGGTTGCTCTGGTGCACCGTTTGCACCTTGGTCTTTCTCCTCCTTTGTAGTCTCCTTCTTATTCCACTTTTGATCTCCACTTGTGGGGACTTTGACCTTTGGTGGAAAAGGGGTATCTTCATATTTGCTAAGGTGTTTAGCAAGTATTGTCCTTCATTAATTGGTAGTTGTAGGAAATTTCCTCTTACCAATTTATCCATAGTGTATTTGCTCATTGGATTTAGACAATAATATAAGGTAGTGATGTGGTGCATAGGTGGAACACGTTAAGTGGACACAATTATCGACCATCTTGTATGGCCTCTATGCCGTAGCTATGAACTCACCATCTAATTGTTTAAATTTCATCAAGATTATTCTCCCTTCGTCAACAAAGACATCTTTTGATTTAAGATCTACTAGTATATCCATCATGATATTTTGCTTCCATTTGGATTCATCTTTGCAGATTTTTCACATAATGTTGTGAATCTCCTCGACTTTTTTTTAGATACTCTTTTGGAGTGAACGATTCTATAAACATCTTGTTATCGAACTCCAACCCATAGTAGAAGTTTCTCAAAAGTGCATCTTCTCCCAACTCACATTGTGGGAAAGATGTGATCACTTTTTGATATCTCACTCACACATCAGCAATTGATTCTCCATTGTAATGTTTGAGGCTAAGTATAATCTCATGCCTCTTATGCTTCCCTTCAGATGTCACATATCTTTAGCAAAATTTCTCCCTCAATTGCTCC